>OX387333.1:903264-1530764 GCA_947562085.1 Eudonia lacustrata | reverse complement strand
GAGCCATCTCTTCAACGCTCTCACTGCCCTGGTCGGTGCGCGCCACTTCCGGACCACAGCTTACCACCCGGCGGCCAACGGTATCGTCGAGCGACTTCACCGCCAGCTCAAGGCGGCCATAATGTGTCATGCTTCTTCTTCACAGTGGATCGAAGCTCTTCCACTGGTGCTTCTGGGCATGCGCAGCGCTTGGAAGGACGACCTTCAATCTTCTCCTGCCGAGCTGGTTTACGGCGAGCCTCTTCGCCTACCTGGCCAGTTTCTATCACCAAAGGATGACTACCTGACAGCTGACGTCACTCAGTACGCGACACGTCTTCGCGCGTACATGGCGAAGCTCTCACCACGTTCAACTTCATGGCATTCGTCATCATCCTTCTACGTGCCACGAGACCTTCACACCGCTTCTCACGTCTTTCTTCGCCAAGATCGTGTTCGAGCATCACTAGAGCCACCCTACGCCGGACCCTTCAAGGTTGTGAGCAAGCATCCTAAGTTCTTTACCATCGAGGTTAATGCCAAGAACGTCAATGTCTCAATTGACAGGCTCAAACCGGCGTACATCACTCAAGAGGCCCAAATTCCGGAGAAACCGCAAGAAGAAGAGAAACGGACGTCCAGCGGCAGAAGAGTTAAACTCCCAGATTTTTATCGACCGTAGTCACGGTCTGCCGGGGGAGTACTGTGGCGACCAATCCGCTCCACATTTGCACTTGGGCAACCGCCTTACAATTTGAGCGAAATCCGCTCCGCTTATGCGCCTTGGGCCAGCGGCCGCATTATGTACTGCGCCGCCACCACGCGCGGGAGCACATATGCACCCCTCTATCGCACGACCGTGCGCCCGCATGCAGCCGTCTCGCTCGCAACGCGTCATCGCTGGCTCAATGCAATAGGCGATGATTTTGCAATATTCATTCTGTTGAATGCATCGCTCGCGCTTGAACTTTGCTTATGCCAATCATAATTGTCTCACTATTAATTCTTGTTCTGTGTAATATTGTAACCTATTCTTTCTCAATACAATTAATATTCTTCGTTCTTCTTGTGTTGTGCTTTCTATTACCCGTCTACAGTGTCGTGTGTGCCGTAATAAATATTAATCATCGAGTTCGATACTCGATATTTTATGTGGGATTAATACAACCTGTATTCCACAACTTCATGAACTATATGAATCAAGTTATGAATATTACTAGTTATATATTCACGGCCGTAATAATTTACAAAATTCTCTACAAACTGTATCAGCATCGCTTGTGCAACCGGAAGAAAATGAAAATGTTGATTACTTGAACATATCGTTATTGCACAAAAGAAACTTAAGAAGTGGTGGTATGGACCATTGGCTAGCACATCCTTCAGTATTATGAAACTAAAATATAGCAGAAATGTGCGATATTCTGTAGCTTTCCAGTTAGATAAATCTTGTAGGCCTCTTAAATTCCTATGAATTTCTTTTGGCACATGACTGTTCAGTATAAATTGTGTCACTTTTGCTATATCTCTAGTTGACCATTTGGTAATTAGTCTCCCCAGACTACCATCCCTCCATCCAAACAGTAACCGCTTCATTATACCTAAATCAAGCAAATGAAGTGAATCTCCAACCGGAAAATCTTCAATCATGTCTATTGGTAATTGGAGGAAAGGAGAATCACGTTTATGGTGGTTGCCATATTTTTTGCTTCGAAAGTCTGCGTCGTTTCTCATTGGACTATTTGTCCCTTGAAATGTAACGGTATGAGATACATGGGAGTATTCACCAACAACTTGACATTTTAGACATCCATGCTTTGAGTTAAAATTACTTACACCTAAAAAAATCAAATGGCGCAGTAATAATTAGTTTGTGTTTTTTATTATATCATTGTAACATGTTTAAATATATTAGAACTTAAATAAGGTATTAACAGTTATTGATTTTCTAAGTTATTTTCTAGAATAAATAATTAATAGTAAAATTATAAAGCTCAAATACTTAGAACACAATAAAATTACTTATATCAAACAAAATATTGAATTATAGTCATACAAATAGATTAAATTGGTACCTTTAATTAATGCTCTTGCAGGCGAATCGCATATTATAGCTCTCAACTTTACTCTAATTGATATTTCAATTCCTTGTCGTGAAGTTAGTTTTAAATTGTTGCGGTAAAGATCGAGTAATTCACTGATAAATGGTTGTAAATATGCGTCTAAATCTATTGGTTTATTTGTGCCCTCATATACTCCCACAATCAGTGGTGGAATATTGGGGTATTCATTAATGCTGCACAATATTGGCCATACTTGGTGCTTCGAGCTTTTAAATAGTGGTAAGCCGTCAATATTTACATTAAGAGATATACACTGTGGTGTATTGTTTAAATTTATAAAAGTCATTTTTAACATATTAATAAGGCCATTATGCCAATAATGACCGGAATCAACTGGAATAGTGGATATTTTCGTATTATTACTGTTCAAAAGTGTCCGCGGATCTAATGGAACTGAATAAGGGAATCTGTCGTTCAGAATTTTATTTAGCTCTCTCAATGCAACTTGAGTAACATTGAAATGAATTGCCCATTTCTTCAAATTATCACGAAGTACATCATTTTTATCGACTTTGGAGCTTTCACAATCAGAGCTATCGCTGAGACTAAGATTATCAAATATTTCCTCTATCTCGTCTTCTTTTGGTTCTATGCTTATTGAAGCAGGAGTAACACTTTCTGTGTTTAACGTTTCATTATTTTGTACAGACTTACTCTGTGCCGAACTCAATTCTCTTGTATTAATAAAAAAATCTTGTACGGAACCAATTCCGGATTGAACATGGTTGTCTTGACGTAGAGAAATATTCGATGTAACAGAACTGGATGTGAGAAGCTTAGTATAGTTATTTTTGACTTTCCTTTTAAAAGCACCACTTCTTTTTACTTTTGCCCAGGTATATCTGTTCATTTTGAAGCATTTACGTTACTTTTTTCAACAATAAAAAATCGAAGCTATGATTGTAATACTTCGTGAATACTACTCAAGTTTAAACAGTTTAATACGACACTCAGTCATTTAACGATGGTATAAACGTTTTAAAATTGGCTTAAGATCGAATAAAAGTGCATTTTATCACTCTTAAACAGCGGTCTCTTAAATGTAGTTCTCACGACTCTAATACGATTGATGTTGGTGTAAAAGTCATATAGACGTTAATAAGACCATACCCCTGGTTATACCACTGAATGTCGCTGTTTCTACACAAAGTTGTGTTATAGTAATAAAAAATAGTCATATAGTAGTTACTATTACTACTATATGACTTTAAATTGGGGCTACATGTTGTATAAAAATAAGAGGCTGTAAGTCATTCTAAATACTGAAGTGACTTCAATGCGATGTTTACAGAACTTTGGTTCGCATAATTTTCATTTATAGAACTGAAATATTTGTTGGGCTGTAACGAAAAAAATAAACCTTCAGTTTATTGAGTTACAATTAAAGTTATACTTCAAAATTCTTGAGGCAATATAATCAACTTACATTGCAGGCGAAGGAACATCCACTTCATCCATTTCGAGCTATGACACGAACGGATGTGGATGGGTCTTCGTTGACTAAGACCAATACTTTAAAAGCGTGTTATCATTAAACCCCACACCCTACAATGGTGATAACGTCCCATACCTCAAGGAGAAAAGGATAACGTTACAAGAAGTAGTTTAATAAGGAAGCAAGCTATATGGAAGTATTTTTCTAATTTATATAGAATAAGTGTGTATGAAGCAGCCAAGCTAGTATATAGGTAAAGTGGAGTACCTTAAAGTTATAGTGGGGTATTGTCTTATTGGAAGAAAAGATATAACTAAGTATTGTGAAGATTCGTAAACGAAGAATTGGGTTAATCATAACGTCAGTTTCTGATTTTATTTTTATTATTAAGATATTTCGACACAACGAAAAGTGGAGGCCATCTCAACGAGTTTTTTGGGTCATCCGGAAGAATCTTTCGATGATTTTTTAGAAGATTTTAGAGATGCAGCGGCAAAGCAGAGATTTATGTCATCCGAGGAGTTAAGATTATATTTTCCATCTTTTTTAAAAGGAGGTGCATTATTATAGATATTATTTTGTATTATTATAGAGAAATAAAAAGCGCTACCAAGACCTTTAAAGAAGTAGTATCAAAATTTAAGGAGCATGAAAACGACAAACCTAATGGGAGGGACTAATGGAAACTACACAAAACAGTAGACAAAGGCTACCCAGGATGCTGAGACCCTTAGCTCCTAAACTATTTTTACTAGTTTTCTGGAGGGTCGACGCATTAACCCTCCTGCCGTCGCTACGTCTACCACCCTCACAACGCCATCCTTGCCGGGATATAGGGCAGCAACGCGTCCTCGCGGCCAAGTACCCCTAGGCAGGTTCTCATCAACGATGAGGACCACATCCCCGATGTCGACATTGCGTTCTTTTTTGCAGTTGGAACGCGGCAACATAGTAGGTAACACCTCCCGGACCCATCATCTCCAAAAATGATCACTGAGTCGGAGCGCTCGTTTCCAATGTGCCCTTCGCACCAGGTCTCCATCGTCCAAAACCGTGGGGAGGCACTGGTTGGATGAGCATCCGATCAGGAAGTGGAAAGGTGTTAGAGATTCTTCGTCGTCACTCTCTACGGATACGTGACTGAGAGGCCTTGAGTTGACGATCGCCTCGGCTTCAAGGAGGAAGGTAATAAATGTTTCTTCCTTAGGAGCACGCTCTCTCAGGGTAGCACTCAATGCCACTTTAATACTGCGAACGAGCCTCTCCCAGCAACCTCCAAAAAATGGTGCTGCAGCTGGGATGAAACTCCACTTTATTCTTTTGTTAGCGGCAAAATCCTTCACTTCTTGTTGGTAAAATTCTTTTAATAAGCGGTTGGCTCCGACAAAACAAGTGCCATTGTCTGAATAAATTGTTTCAGGAGTGCCTCTTCTGGCGATAAAACGTCGCAGGCTCGTGATGGCGGAATCAGCTGAGAGTGTGTGCACAAGTTCTAAGTGCACAGCCCTGGAAGTCATACACGTATAGAGGGCTACCCAACGCTTTTCGTGTCTTCGTCCAATTGTGATGTTTAGGGGCCCAAAATAATCGACTCCAGTATACGTGAAAGGGCGTTTATGATGGGCAAGTCGCTGTGGAGGTAAATCACCGGTCATCGGATTCAATGGTTTGGCTTTACGGATTCGACATTGTTGACAGTCTTTAGCCACGCTGCGTACAGTATTTCGCAAACGTAGAATCCAGAACTTCTGTCTGATCTCGTTAATTACCTTTTCATTATTGGCGTGTCCTGCTTTGCGATGGTAAAAATTCACTAAAACTCGGACGATTGGGTGACGACCGTCTAAAAGGATCGGGAATTTGACATCTGCGGTGACGTTTTGGACAACTCTTATTCTGCCATCTAAGCGCAATAAGCCGTCGGTATCCATCGTTGGCGATAGTTTGAGGAGACAACTTGATTTGGGGATGGGCGTCGAGTTCCTGATGCAGTGGATCTCTTCCTGAAAACATTCTTTTTGGACGCGTTGCAGCACCTGCCTCTCAGCGGCGTTAATCAGTTCCATGGACAAAGGTAGAGGAGTGATGGACGTAGAAGAGGGCGCAAGTTGGTGATCTGTAACAGCGATATCCGAGTTAATGCCACGAACGCGAGTCAAAACCGATCGACATTTAAATACTACTTGCAAAACACGGGCGGTTGCTCTAAGTAAACGCAACCAATCGTTGAAACGATTAAAATTCGCGGTGACAACCAGGTAGACTGGTACGGTTTGAAAAGACTGCTTGCGCTCTTCTGAAACCGTAGCCATACCAGCTGGCTCTACGGGCCAATTCTCTGGAGAATCAAGAAGGAAAGGAGGCCCTGTAAACCAACGGTGGTTCGAAACTAAATGAAGCGGTTTCGTGCGAGTAGCGTCATCGGCTACGTTCAAAACAGTTGGGACCCATCTCCAATCTTTGACGCTCGAGTTTTCGGTAATCTCGCCGATGCGATGGGCCACAAAGGGCTTGAACGTTCGCGCGTCGCGTCTAAGCCAGCCCAAGACGGTTCTTGAATCCGTCCACAAGTAGGTACGAACTGGTTTTTTCCTATGGTACTCCTTGATGGTTACAGCAAGGCGAGAGGCAATCAAAGCAGCTTGCAACTCTAAACGCGGGATAGAGGTCGGTTTTAAAGGCGACACTCTCGCTTTACTGGTAATAAGAGCGAGCTTGCTGGTGCCGTCAGGGTACACAAACCGCCAATAAGCCACACAAGCATAAGCAAGCTCGCTTGCGTCCGCAAAAATATGTAGCTCTCTATGTAGAGGTTCGCCCATTTGTTTGGCATACCATCTGGGAATCTTAATGGTGGACACATCTGAGAGTTCTTTAAACCATTCGGTCCATTTAGAAACTTCAGTGGGTGAGAAAGGTGTGTCCCAATCAATTTTAGATCTCCAAATCTCTTGGAGTAAGATGCGACCCTTAACAACTATCGGCCCTAAAATACCTAACGGATCGTAAACCTTCATAAGATGGGAAAGAACTTTACGTTTATTGAGATTTTCCATGAAAGCGGTATTCTCTAGCCCCGTTCTAAAACCCAGTGAGTCTGATGAAGGATCCCAGGAGACACCTAAAACTCTGATGTTTGATGAGGCGTTGCCTAATTGGACTTCCGTGGAGGGCGCAGAGCGCAACTTTTCTGGTATCAAACGTAGTGCATCACTGTCATTTGTTATCCAACCACGCATTTCAAAGCAACCAGCAGCATGAACATGCACTATGTCTGACGCCAGTTGAGCAGCATTTTCAACATTGTCTATGCTACCTAAATAGTCATCCATATAGTGATCTCGAATGATCGCTTCGGCTGCTTCCGGATAGGAACTTCGATGGTATTCGGCATTTCTATTTTTAATGTATAGAGCTGTGAACGGACTGGATGACGCACCAAAAATTACAGACCTTCAACTATAATGTCTCTTTCAGGCCCTGATAACCCTAAGCGAATAGCCACACCTAGGTCGATTATCGTTGCAGAACTACCATCATCAAGCAATGCGTAAGTATCGTACGAACCAGCGGGACCGTAAACAATGATTGGTACCACCTTTAGTAGCGTCCGGAAACCGACGGACAGGTCGGAGACTGTAGCTTCACGTTGAAGTCCAGTGTTGGAGACGACTACCTTTTCTTCAATCTGGGCAGCGGCAGCAGACGACGTGGGAAGAACGTCATTATGTGACGCAGCAGCAGCACACACTGTATTGTTTAAACAATATGTATTAGGTGTCTGTGTCGACGTTAACGTCATGTCCTGCCTACCGTGCAGAAGAGGATGATGACGTACCGAGCAGCCGTTGATGCCACAAAGGATTAACTCTGCACGATCTCCATTGGTGTGAGGTTCGACGTAAACATTTATAACAAATTTTATTTTCACGCAACCAGCGCCATCTATCGTCGACGGAAAAAGTTTTAAAATCTTTACAAGACTTTATCTCGTGATCCTTATTGCAATACGCGCACTCTAATTTCGGTATAGTTTTACTCTTAGTAACGTTCAAAGAGTGCACATTTTCACGTCTTAAATGTTTATAAGGAGTGTGTTGTGCAAGTGGAGCGATTTATAAATTCTGCGTGATATGTGAGAGCTCCGTAGACAACCCAAACTTGACGTGACGCTCATGTTCGCGGGTAAGAAAATTAGACAAGGCTTCCAGTTTAGAGCATGGAAAGCGCAAAAAATCAAAATCAGACGCATAGTCTGTCCATCTTTGTCTAGTGTTGGAATTTAGCTTTTCTAATATGCTATAAAATATTGTGGGTGAGTGCACATACTCACTTTGATTTAACAACTTCATAGTAGCAAGACTGTTGCGTACCTTGTTTGCTATGGTACTTAGCTCTTTGAGCTCATTGCTCAGACGTGGCAGCGACCGCAGCTCCTGAACCTCGGCGAGGACGATCATCTCAGGGCACGCAAAGCTTCGCTCGAGGGCGCGCATGATCTCCTCGGGATCCTCCGCAGAGATTAGGAGCGACGCCACGGCCTCCCGTGCGTGTCCTCGAAGCGCGTGTTGTAAACGCGCTACGTTCTCTACAGGAGAAAAAACAGGTTTAGTACTGTCATATAACTTTTTAAACTGGAGCCATTGTGAGGTGCTGCCAGAATAGGTGAAGAGCTCAATCTTTGGTTTGTCTATTCTCGGTTGTTTGCTTTGGGTAGCCAGTGCTTTAGCCGCCGCTGCGGTATCGGCGATGACCTGCAAAAGTAACGGAGAAGAAAATTCTTTGTTGTTGTTTTGGCCATGTTGGCTCTCAAAGCCCACGGGAGGAGGTAATGGCGCTGTCACAAAACCGGGCGTATGAGAAATAATAACTGGTTTGTCAGGATACGAGAGGTGTGGAGCAAAAATTGGAGCAACGGCCTGAGGGGGCAGAGGCGGGATCGCCGACTGACCAGGCTTAAACACCTCATAAGAAGGGAATGTCGCTGAAATTAAACCTGCAGCGGCCGATTGACCAGGCTGCAAGACCTCGGATTCATTAACCGCTGTGCGCGTAAAATTGAGATTAGAAATATTTTGATTTTGTACCCACTGTTGTGTCCTGTTTACACGCGCAGAGCTACGTCTACTACGTCGGCTTACTTCATCCTCCATGTCTGCTTCGATCTGAGTGATCTCAGCGAGGAACTCGGCGCTCTCGACCTCCGCGCGTTGTTGAGCTAAACGACGTTCTTCTTCCCCGTTCTGCTCAAGTTGTAGAGCGCGGCGGCGACGTTCTTCCGCTTCGGTCTGCTCAAGTTGTAGAGCGCGGCGGCGACGTTCTTCCGCTTGTGATTCAGCGGCCTCGTACTGGCGGCGCTTGTATGCGGCCTCCGCTGCAGCTTTACGGGCTTTTACAGTAGATGAAGTACGCCTCGTACACGAAGAGTGCGTACCACCCTGGGTGCTGCCGGCGTGGTCATCACCATCGCCTGCATATACTCCGGGTGTGTCTAATGGCGGCACTAGATGAACGTCGGATGAATCTACATGAGGAACGGTGGAGGTGCGAATAATTTCTAACGACATAGTTTTGGATTTGCTACGCGTGATCATGTGAAATGATTATGAAACTACAAACCAGAAATATTTTACAAAATATAAAACGAAAAAAAAAAAATACGGACTATTGAAAGGTGCTGAGAAAATAATTTACGGGAGAAGGACCAAATGTAAACGACAAACCTAATGGGAGGGACTAATGGAAACTACTAATGATATTTAAAAAACAGGAAAGATATTGGGTTTAAAACTATAATAAAAAATCACAATTTTACATTACAACACAACGATGCCATAACAATCACCAAACAGACAGAAGCCAAAAAAACATAAATGTCAATATTCAAAAAATATATAAAAATAAGAATAAAAAAGGTATTAAAAAAGATTTCGAAAGAGTCTGCAACAGAGGAGTTTGAGGATACTGATTATAAGGAACTGTTTTATAATGCGAAACAGGATAAGCGAAATTTGTCAGACCATTTCCATTATTTTGCGGATTTGGCGAGGAAAGTTGGTATTAAGGAGGAAAGTATTTTCGTAACGCAATTTTTAAAAGGGTTACGGCCATTTTATAAAAATAAACTGGTGACCATCTATTTTGTAGATAGGAAGGCTTTGATGGCAACGCTTATTCAAATGGAGAAAATTTATCCTGAAAATAGAGAAAAGGAAATGAATATAAGCTGAAATCCCGCAGCATTCGGAACGAATATGGCTTCGTATAATTATGGGGGAGCAGATTTTAGGCGTCCTGCATCTTTTAGTCTTTCCAATATGCACATTCAGACCCCGCTTACCTTTATATAAGTTTTTATTTAGAGTATCTTGAGTGTGTCATGCTCTCTTTACTGTCTCTGCGGTGGTGGCATGTGCGTCGGGTCGTTACGTTCCCTAAAATATGGTTGAGCGAAGCGATGGCTGATTCATATGTCATGCTCGTGAACGGGTGCCGCCTGTGGAGGCTGGTCTGCTCTTGCATACTTATCTTATTTTTAGTATTATTAATTATAGTTTGACTTTGTTTTACCTAAACAATTTTTGACTTTTACTAGAGTACTGTAGTGGTGCTGTATGACATTGTGGAAATTGAAACCTTTACATAATTATCTGATGTAAATTTGTTAACTTACATTTTTTATTTTGTTTTTTTACATGTTGTAATTGTCTTATATATATTTTTTGTGTTTATTTGTAATGGAAAGTGCTCTGCTATGATAGGGCATTTTCCAATATTTTTGACGCTGTAAGGGAGAAAAGAGCTGGACACTTGCTGAGTTTCTTGCCGGTTCTTCTCAGTACAAGATCTCCCGCCCAGAGTAGATTTACGAACCGATGGCATAATGACATTCACAAGAGCTACTTGTAGCCTAAACTGAATAAATGATTTTGAATTTTGAATATTTTATTTAATTATAAAAAACCGAGCTTGGGTACACACCGACATCTCTCCAGGATGCTCAGTGATGTCGAAAGTTGACTAGCACTGAAACTATTATCCACCACATCGCTGCTGCCAATAAGCATGGACCAAATTTAATAAATTTATACTTAAATTTAAATAAAAATAATAACTATAGAAACTAAATCTCTAAAAACAAAACACTAAAACGTCTATGTGACACCGATGACAAGTGTGACGGGAGCGACGCAGACGCACTGGCGGCGGCCTAGCGCGCCGCCTCGCCAATACATTTCGACCACAGAACAATGTTCTGTGATTTCAACGCAGCCCTGGCCATGTGTAAAATGCCATGTCTAAAACATAAAGTACTTACCGTATGTCATTCTATTTGTGTCATTCCTTTAATAATAATTCATTAATAAAACTACATATGTTAAACTATTTACTATGAAATACAATTAATAAATATGAATATTTATTAAATTTAATAAAAGGAATTACAATTATTACTTATTCTAAAAATAGATGTCTAGTGGTCGATGGTAGAACCAAAAGTGCCGGGCTTCTGACGCAACACGATGCGGTGTCCGGTGTGCTTCATATTCTGCTGCGTCGGCGCCTCGTGACGTTCGCTATTGTTGTTGAGCAATCTAGGTTATTGGATGATCAGCGATTTATACAGCGATCTATGTGACATCGGCGCGTAACACCTCCCCCCTCAGATCAGCGACTATTTGAGGTGTCAATCTTTGCTTCTTCTGGGTTTTATCTTCTTCCAGGAATCTGCGTATATATATCTTGCATTAGAATAATGTTAGGAGAGTCTGCTTGGTTATTTCTCACAGCAGTTTTGAATTTGTAACGACATACTATTGCGATAATAAGTATAGGCAGATATATAATAATACGTTATAGGCAGATTTGTGACGCTTATTATACATATCAAAAGAGGTTGCATTTGAACAAGTTACAGCTTAAAAAAGAAATTCCGATTTTTGAAAAATATCAAAATTCAAATTTTTGGACTAGAAAATTTTCTCGCTTTTGTTTCAAACCGAGCTGTCATCATAAACAGTTTTTTTGGCTGGTCACAGTATTTTGTGCATCAACCATGCACCCACATGTCGTTATCTACTGAAGAATGTACACGAATTATCACCATGGTACAAGAAGGAAGGAGTCAGCGGAGTACTGCTAGAACAGTAGGTGTATCTTTATCCACGGTCCAAAGAGTACTCCAGCGATTTCAAGAGACCGGCATGAACATCAGGAGACCAGGGAATGGCAGGCCAAGGTGTACAACTACACGAGAAGACCGATTCATCGTGAGCACTATGTTAAGAAATCGACATCTCACGGATGATTCCCCTGTCCATTGCAGTCTCTAGCCAGTTGACGGCGCCGAGGTCGCGCAGGTCAGCTTCCACCCTATCGCTCCAGCGGTACCTGGGGCGACCAATCGGTCGCCGTCCGATCGGTCGACCCAAGTATGCTCTCTTGACGCCTCAATCCTCCCCCATTCGCAGCATGTGACCGAGCCAGCGGAGTCTGTGTGATTTGTATTCTCCTATTATGTTAGGCTCAGCCACGAGGTCTTCAATCTCTGCGTTTCTCCGGACTCGATGGAATGCCGTCAATACCCGATGCTTTGTTGTTTTTAAGCTTCATGATAGCCTGTTGAACTTCCTCGAAGTTGAGTTGTGGTACCGCGGCATTATTGTCTTCCTGAGTTCGGGTTACACTTTCTTGGGGAGGTGGGCAATTCAGGAGAGTTTTAAAGTAGTCATGCCAAATAGTCTTGATTTCAGCTGTATCGGTAACGAAGTTCCCGGTTTCGTTCTCCAAAATTTGGATCGTGGGTTGGTATCCTTTTTTCTATAGTCCGTACTTCTTGGTAGAACTTTCTCGATTCATTTGACCGAATCAGTGTCTCCATGTCCCTTACGAGACCTTCTAGGTTTTGTCTGCGAACGTTTTATTGTTCTCTTAACTTCCAGCTTACATTCATTGTATTTGAAACTCCATTGAAATGAAACGAAACGAAACGAAACATATTTATTAGAACACAGTATAAACTTATGTAGGTACTTAAAACAAAACAAACAAATTATAATAAAAATGTGTGTTCTAAAAGGACTCCACTCAGCATTTGTTGCAGTAGTGGACAAAAACTACAACGCTGATCTTCCGTGGAGACCCGTTTTGTGTAAATGTGCGCGGCGCACTGTGGGCTGAGTTCCGCTTTCATAGACGTCCGATCAGTAATCTCGAAAGTGGCGACTTTTATGCCTGCATATGTTTTGGAAGACCAAATACATACTACAAAGTTGTATCATTATAGTACAGACTTATAAACGACTCACTGAGAATTTTTTAATCAAAAATTTGTATGGAGCTGACAGAATAAACAATTATATCTCCGGTCTCGCACAATTGGCCCTAATTATTTTTCAGGGAGTCAATCTTTGAATTATTTGAAATTTTTTGATATATTGCATAATAAGGCCAGAGGTGCTAAACCTTTTAAAAAAAATCAAACTTCTTTTTTTTTTTTATCAAAACTTTTACTTTATTCTAGCTTGGCATCTATATAACTAGCACAATAAAAATAATGCGACCACGAAAATATATGGAGATATGATAAAAACATCCTTTTTTTTTAAATAATCGTTTTTTTTGTTTTGTATCTAAAATTTAATTTTATTCCAGTTTTCCAGCTACAATATGGCCTACATAATGAGTAGCATCATCGTTAATAAATAATTACGTCGAAAAACATTTCAAACATTAATCATTAACGAATCTATACTGTGAAAGCAAATAATTAATTAATTACATAATAACCTTTTATCAATAATATTAGTGTCGCGAAGAAACTACTAATTAATAATCTTTTAATCTGTTAATCTTAATGACCCCATCGTTATTTCAATATTATTTAATGATGACTTTGAGGGTATTTAGAAAATTACTCGCTATTAGAATGGATATTTATATGCTATCCCAATTTCTCCTCACTCAGTTCGCTTTGACGATTACAAGTGAATACATTTATCTAAATAAAATGGAGAGTATCGTTACAAACTTAGATTTATTCGTAATATTAAAAAATGCAAAGAAAATAACAGACTACCAATTTTTGTTCGAATCAGTGTTATCACGACTGGACTGCAGTTTATCCGAAGAAGATTGTTTGACTTTTCGGGAATTTTGCCGAAAATTTGCTAGAGCAGTCGACAAACGTTGGCGTTCAGCAAGTCGGAATGCGGACATATTCCGAAAGAAATATGTAAGTTGGCTGCAAACGAATATTGACTGGCGTAGCTGCATACTAAGCCAAGCGCAAAGTACTTCTACAGCTTCAGTTTATGAAGCAGGGCCATCTACATCAACATCTTCAGTTGGAACTATGACCAAAAGGAAGCATCCTCGGAAACCTTTTGAGGATTTAGGAACGAAGCAAAAAAAGAGAAGAAGAGGCGATTTGGACGGCGAATGCAGTGAAGTGATTTTTGCAGCTGTATCAAAGTTAAAGGCAGACGGAAAAGAAAATATGGCTTCTGTTATTGAATACATGATAAAGAATCCAGAGTCAATTAACAAATTTCAAGACGTTATAATGAAACAACCATTCACCAAGAAAATATTTACACCTCTGAAGGCTCTTGGTTTATTGCTATCTCTTAAGCTGTCAAAATGGCAATACATCACATTGAGAGAGACAGCTATACGTGAAGGCATTCGTGATTTATACCCCTCATATTACCAAAAAGAGAAGAAAGAGTGTTATCCACCAGATAACTCTATCACAGTTACTGATTCTTCAGCTAGAATTACTCTGCAAAGTCTACTAGACGTTACAGCCAAAAGAGTGTTAAAATCTTTACCTGATGATTTACAAGGAAAAGAAATGATTATGTTATCTAAATGGGGTTGTCATGGTGCATCGAGCCAGAGTCGATAATAAGCAAAAGTTAGATTCTGCAGACGATGATTCCAGCATTTTTATGACATCTTTAGTACCCATGAAAATTATGTGTGAGGAGGAGACAGTTTGGGAAAACCCAAAACCTTGTTCGCCAGCATTTTGTTGACCTGTGCATTTTCAATTTGTAAAAGAAAGTGAGGCAGTGGTGAAGGCTGAAGTAACGAAAATGAAACAGGAAATATCAGCTCTTCGACCAACCGAATGCGAAACCAATAAAGTAAGCCATGATCTTGTGATGACAATGGTTGATGCCAAGATTTGCACTTATCTTTCGGAAGCAAAGTCCAATGCTGCATGCTACATTTGTTTAGCGAAACCGACCGAGATGAACAACTTGGAAGCTGTAGAAAAAAGAGCAACATCAATTGAAATGTTGGAGTTTGGATTATCTTCGCTGCATGCACGCATAAATGTGATGGAATGCCTTTTACATATATCATACAGACTTGACATCAAAAAATGGTCTGTAAGAGGAAAAGAAGATCAAAATGTAAGAGATGCAAAAAAGAAGATAGTTCAAGATCGTTTTAAAACTGAACTCGGCTTACTCATTGATGTAGTGAAGCAAGGACATGGTACTACCAATGACGGTAACACAGCCAGAAGGTTCTTTGAAAATCCAGAGGAAACTGCTGATATAACAGGACTCGACGCAGAACTGATTCACAGGTTTGCTGTTATTTTGCAAGCGGTAACTTCCGGTGAGCATGTGGATACTGTGAAATTCAAAGATTATGCATACAAAACTGCTGAGAGGTACGTGTCCTTGTATAATTGGTACTACATGTCTGCAACCGTGCACAAACTGCTACTTCATGGAGCTGACATCATTACTTGTAATGCGATTGTACCAATTGGAAACCTTTCTGAAGAGGCTTCGGAAGCCCGCAACAAGGATTTCCGAAGATTCAGAGAACACAACTCCCGTAAGAAGAGTAGAGTCAGTTCTAATGAAGACATTTTAAATTTTCTTCTTCTTTCTTCGGATCCACTTATTTCTTCGATGAGACCCACTTTGGATGCGAAGAAGAAGAAAATTTTCTTTAGTGAAACCCTTGATCTACTTAAGCTTCAAGAACCTGAGTTTGAATTCAGAGACGTTTCTCAGTTAGACTCTGACTCTGAAATGGACTCTGACTCTGATTCGGACTCTGGATGATTTGGAGTATGATAGTAATTGTTACATTAATTTTACTTTAATTCATGTGTTATGTGTTTTATGAAGTTTTATATTTGTTTTTTTAAGATTTAAGATTCCATTTCATTATTTGTTTTATTGTTTCCAAATTAATTATGACGTTTACTTAAATTATTGTAAAAAAAATAATTTCTTGATTGAGGCATAGTTTACAAATGGTTATCTTAATAAAGTTAAATAATTGTTACTAAAATATGTTTTTATTATATCTTCATAATGTTTTCGTAGTCGTATTATTTTTATTGCGCTAGTTATATAGATGTTAAGCTGGAATAAAGTTCAAGTTTTGACAAAATTCAAAAAAAATTTTGATTATTAAAAAAAAATGTTTAGCACCTCTGGCCTTATTATGCAATATATCAAAAAATTTCAAATAATTCAAAGATTGACTCCCTGAAAAATAATTAGGGCCAATTGTGCGAGACCGGAGATATAATTGTTTATTCTGTCAGCTCCATACAAATTTTTGATTAAAAAATTCTCAGTGAGTCGTTTATAAGTCTGTACTATAATGATACAACTTTGTAGTATGTATTTGGTCTTCCGAAACATATGCAGGCATAAAAGTCGCCACTTTCGAGATTACTGATCGGACGTCTATGAAAGCCGGAACTCAGCCCACAGTGCGGCGTCGCGCTGTACATAACATTGACTATGTTGCTGTGCCAGGATCTTATATCGACTTCTATTTTCTATGGCAATTTCACAATCTTGGTTCCACCACTTCTTTCGTCTTTTGGGCTTTACATTTCCAAGTATTTTAGTACCAAACTCCTTAATAGAATGTTTCAAGCTTTCCCACCCAGAATCTATGTTGTGACACTATGTTGAGACTGAAATTAGGTGCCATAGTTGTTATGTTTTTGATTTCCTTAGCATTACTTACATTTAACATTATATAAGTAATTTTATTAGTTATGTTAAACTACGAAAGTATTTTTTGTAAAGTTTGATTGAAAGCAATTAAAAGTGATTTTCTAAACGTTTACTTCTTTTTTTAATAAATTCTATAATATTAGTGGTAAATGCATTCTTTTTAAATTATATTAATATGAAATGTCACTTTTATGATTTGTTGTTATTTCCATGGACAAAAAACTATATGGAAAATCACTTCCCTGTTTTCAATTTCATTACCATGGAGGAGCGGATTTTTGAAGGCGTATTTCGAAACTAAGAAGTTTTTAGCTCGGTACCTGTTTTATTATAGTTCATTATGATCTTAAAAATTAATACTTACAGTTATTTTTAGTAAAATAAATCTACGTTTTTTACTTTCGTCACCAGAAGTAAAAAAGACCCAAATATACATTTTTTAAAGTCTTTCTCAGTTTGAATTTGTAACACCTACTGCCTGCTAAACGGTTTCGATTCTTGCTTTCACGATTGACCACGGCCTCGCTTAACGGACTAGATTTCTGAGTTTTGACCCATTTTGACCAAGAAGTCAAAAAGAAAAAAGGAACCCGACCTTTGCCGGTAGCGAAAAATTGACGCTCATTGAGCTGGTAGCATCACATTTTGATGTTGTCGAATCGAAAAAAAACAGATAATATAAATATTAAAATGAATAATGAGGAGTGGCAAAAAATTGCCACTGTGTTCAATGCCATTTTCCAGCATTTACCCCAGAGACTGGAGTGTGTTAAAAAACTGCTGGGAAAATTTGAAGAAGAGGGCAAAACAAACCCAAACTTTACGTAACCAGCATTTTTTGGGAACAGGTACTTTATTACATATTATTATATCAATTTTTCTTGTGAATTATGAACAGAAATGGCAGTTAATTCATTGTTTAATTAATCTATTTTTACATTAAAGGACCTCCTCCTTTAATGTAAAAATAGATTAATTAAAAACCACCAAAAAAAATCGTAGAAGATCCAGCAACTGAAAGAGTACTGGAACTAATTCAATCAAGAATCACAGGCTTCACCAATTGGTATGACTCGGATGGCACTCTTGTAATATGTAATGTATAATGTTGTGATTGCATTGTTATAATGTGTGCTTAGAACTTGTATGTTAAATATACGCTTATCGTAACGGGAAGCATAAACGCTAGCTATCGATCTAGCGTACCACTTAAAAAAAAAAATTTGTGTCAGCGTGCTCGCGAGCCCGTCATTCGATTTACCGATTGTCGATACAACAGCTTTTCGCAAGGGCGTACCACTTGAAATGTTTTTCGCAACAGCGTATGTCGCAACGACGGCATTTGAAACTCCGTCATTCGATTTAGTGATTTTCGATACAACGGCTTATCGCAAGGGCGTACCACTTGAAATGTTTTCCGCAACAGCGTGCGTCGCAACGACGGCATTCGAAACTACATATCAGATCCCATAAAAACAGTATTGGCAACGCGTGAGAGATTTACGATCGCGCTTGGGGCACTTAAGCGGCGCGCCTGGGCCGCCTGGGGCAATTAAGTGGTTATTACCTTCGATAATAGACTACAGTAAGATTACCCAACTTAACTTAACCCAACTCTCACCAAGTACCTGAACCGGGCAAACACTTAACTGGCGCAGTCGGTAGGATCTTCAACAAGATTCGTCGGAAACACGTTCTTGAAGAGAAGAATCCTGAGCATACTACGAAGAATCAAGTCGAGTGAGCAACCCGCCAAAGAGAAGACTCCTTGACGAGCGAGCACCTCTTTGGGGCAACACTCAACGAAGCACTCTTCAATCCAGGTCCAGACTACTGAGGTTCGAGGTTCCAGACGCCACATCGAGGACGACGACTCATCAACCAAGACTCTGGTAACTACACAGACACTGAACTAGTAATCGGTAGGGGATAATCTCCTTCCTTAATTAGTGCAACAAATAAATGTGTCAATGAACGCACACAACCATCCTGGACGTGAATGTGAAAGGCAAAGAACTCTACTTATAAGCCTTTTAACAATTCTTAAAAGTTTATTAGATAATTTATCTGAGTTGCACTCTCATTATCAGTATTTACTTTACATTTGTGAAACTTATCATCATAATCGAAAATAAGTTGGTGATAGACTTAAAATCACCCAGGATTAAGTAAAACCTGTATTAAAATTATATTAAAAATAAGTTGGTGATAGACTTAAAATCACCCAGGATTAAGTAAAACCTGTATTAAAAATTATATTAAAAATAAGTTGGTGATAGACTTAAAAAATTACCCAGGATTAAGTAACCCTGTATGAAAATTATAAAAAGGTGACATACTAAAGTCAACCAGATATAAAAATATATAATAAGAAAAGCTTAGAATTATTTTTAAATCTATAATTGTATAATTGTATTTTGTGTGTTATATTATTTTGTGTGTGTATTATAAAAACGGGTAATAAACCTCCAGTAAGTAGAAAAGCTCAAAAGCAAATAATTACAAGGCATAAAATGGCTCAAGGTTTCAAAAATATTGAGGTAATACCCTCTGATGTAATAAACATTATTCCGTTATTCGATGGTAACTCAAGGCAAAAAGCCTTATTTCTTAGAAAGTGCGAATATATACTATCGTTATTTAAAGGTAAAAAGGAACAGGAGGAATATAACTTGCAAGTAATAACTAGTCGTCTTAAAGGAGATGCCGCGAGTTTAATAAGCGAAAGAGAGGATATTAAAACATATGAAGATTTTAAAAAGTTAATTAGCCAACATTTCGGAGACCCACGTAGTGAAGAATGTATAGCGATAAAACTTGAAACAACTAGGATTAAACCAAATGAGAGCTATTTACAATTTTGTAATAGATTACAATCCATTAGAAGCAACCTTTTCGCTAAACTTCATAAACTAGAAAATGACGGCATACGCGAAAACAAAATGCTAATTTTTAATCAAACAGCTCTTAACACATTTATGTATAATCTACCGGAAGATATGACTAGGGTAATTAGACTTCATCACGCAGAAACACTCGAAGAAGCATTAGAAATAGTTTTAGAGGAAGAAAACTTCAGAATTCAATATAAATTAAATTCAAATTGAAAATTTTAATTCAAATTGTTCCTAGAAAACGAAATCGTACTTTGTTGTGCTCTGTGAATCACATTCCATATAAAACGACACTGTATGAAAAAAGTGTGTTCGTAATGGCGCCAAAAATATATAATAAAATTCCAAATTTTATTAGAGAATGTGATCATTATGTCACTTTCAAGCAAAAACTTTGTGAATATTTAGTTAATAATGCCTTTTACTCAGTTAATGAGTTCTTAGAATTAAAATAGGTTTTAAGCTCAGCAAAGCTCACCTAATGTCTGCTTGAGTATCCTAGGTTACTCGTAAATGGATTTAAGTGACAAAAAAAAAAAAAAAAATAGTACGTCCGCGTATTAATGCATTCAGCCGTCTCCGTACCAGTTAGATGTTGCTATAAATGACATGTAGGTATTAATTTAATTTCGTAATATCTACTTTTTATGATTTTAATTTGAATGTTTTTTTTCTATCAAATGTACCATGACCTAATGAATTATTGTAATTATATTTATTATTATTTTATTTACCTTTTTAATGTATAATGATTTCTATTGTTCTTATAATTATTTTATATTTTTCGTATGTCGATAAGATTAGTAATGTATAATGATTTATAATGCTCTTATAATTATTTTATATTTTTCGTATGCCGATAAGGCAGATCGCAGTGAAACCTTATAATCAATACAATTAGACCTAATGACTTACCTGTGAATCACGAATAAATAATTTGAATTTGAATTTGAATTAAAACATAGAGCGAATATAAACCAAAATTTTAATAAGAAAAATTACCAACCCAATAATAACCCTAGAAACAATTTTTGGAGACGTCCATTAACTTTAGATCAATGTACGCCTAAACCAAGACAGGATAGATTTAATCAACCGGGCACATCCTATGGAAATAATCAATCAAATGTACAACCAAATAAACTACCTCAAAATAATAATTATAATCAAAACAGATATGAACAAAATCGTCAGCCGAATAACTTAAATTCGAGACAAATTAATTCATATCAACAACCTCATTATTATGCATCGCATAATAATATGAATAAAACGCGAGATTATAATATCAGACCGTCACCTGTGAACTTAAACTTTTACGAGGCACAAACAAGCTCACCTTGCTCGAGTGACATAAATACCAACGAACGTAATATTAATACGGACCAACCCAACGAGAGAAATTTTCAAATAAAAGCCTCAACTTCTGCTCAACGCAACTGACTAATACTTCAGAATTGCCGTTTATTTTTATTCCGGAAATAAATGCTAGGTTAATGGTAGATACGGGTAGTACTAGATCTTTTCTAAGTACCAAATTAGTTGATAGTTATTATTCACAGTATAAAATATCGGAATTCTTTAAAGTAGTAAGCACACATGCCACCACACCACATAATGGTGCAGTGATATAATTAACCTTTTTAGTATATTTAATGTAGATAAGAAATGTAAGTTTTATATTTTTGATTTAGGAAATGATTACGATGGTTTAATTGGAAATGACTTATTGTCTGAATTAAAAACCATTATAAATTTGGAAAAGGGTCAATTGATTACTGAGCAATCAGTCATACCCATACCATTTCCAACGTAAACTACAACGATATGAACCAACCGTAATAGAATTATCGCCGCGAAGCGAACAAAAGGTACGAATACCGACTGACCTCCTTAACGGTCAAGGCGTTATCGAATACCAAGAATTCACTACAGATGTGAGAATGCCCAGCGCGCTTATACAATGTAACCAAGGTTACGCACATACGGTTATTCAGAATGCGACCGACTTAAGTCATACGCTTATTATAAATTCGCCTTTTAGGGTTTCTAGATATGACCAAGAAGACAAAAAGAATTGTTGCGTCATCAATTATTTAGATTCACCACTAAATTCCCTTTTGGAAAATAACTTACAAAAATTAAGATTAGACCACATGAATGTAGAAAATTCTAAATTATGTCATGAGTTTAAAGACATATTCTATTGCGAAGAGATACCACTTTCATTTACAAACGAGGTGAAACATTGTATTAGAACTAAAAATAACGATCCTATATACGTTAAACAATATAGGCAGTCTCCGATACAAAATGAGGAAATAAAGAAACAAGTTTCAAAATTAATACAAGATAATATCATTAGACCAAGCTATTCTCCTTGGAGTGCACCGGTACATTTAGTACCTAAGAAATTAGATGCATCTGGAGAACACAAATATAGAATGGTCATAGATTACAGACGATTAAATGAAATTACGCTTGATGATAAATATCCATTACCAAATATTGCGGATATTTTTGATAAATTAGGCAACAGTACATACTTTTCAACGCTCGATTTAGCGAGTGGGTACCATCAAATTGAAGTACTAGAAGAGGACAGACCTAAAACTGCATTAAATACACAATATGGTCATTACGAATTCCTTCGGATGCCGTTTGGTTAAAAGACAGCACCCGCAACCTTTCAACGAGCGATGGATAACATCTTAAGAGGACTTCAAGGTGTCCATTGTCTAATATATCTTGATGACGTCATAGTATTCTCTAGTACTCTAGGAGAGCATATTAACAAGCTAAAATTAATTTTTCAAACATTAAGAAACGCTAATCTTAAAGTACAATTAGATAAATCTGAATTTTTACGTAAAGAAGTAAAATCTTGGCCACACAATCTCTATACTTGGGCCACACAATCACAAAAGATGGGTTAAAACCTAATGAAGATAAAATTTCCACTATATTAAATTACCCTATACCCAAATCAATAAAAGAAGTAAGATAATTTTTCGGATTAATAGGTTACTACCGTAAATTTATAAAAGACTTTGCTAAACTCACAAAACCTTTTACTATGATCCTTAAAAAGAATAAAAAGTTCGAAATAAATCAACTTCGAACATTGTAAAGAATTACTAGTCAATGCTCCGTTATTACAATATCCGGATTTTACAAAAACATTTGTGGTAACAACAGACGCTTCAGAAATAGCGTTAGGTGCAGTATTATCACAAGGCCCGATCGGCAGTGATAAACCAATAGCATACGCGAGCCGTACTTTGAACAATGCAGAAAAACGGTACAGCGCAATAGAAAGAGAATTATTAGCAGTCCTATGGGCTGTAAGGCATTTTAGACCTTATCTATATGGAAGAAAATTTCTTATATACACTGACCATAGACCATTAACATGGTTATACTCCCTTACTGAACCAAACAGTAAATTAACACGTTGGAGACTAAGATTACAAGAATATGACTTCGAAGTGATCTATAGATCTGGAAAACAAAATACTAATGCTGACGCATTATCGCGTATAAAATTAAATATGTTAACTTCAGATTTAAGGAAAAATAAAAATACACATTCATCAATATCATCTGTTTCAACAAATCTAGCAGAAATTGGTTCTATGGAAAATCAAAATGAAAGATTTTCAGACTCAGAAGATACGTTATCAGCTTCAGAAACCGAAAGTCATGAAAGTGAAAGTTCAGTTGAACATTACAACATCCCTATGAATAATGACGCTGTAGATTCCAAAACTAATCAATTAATTATAATCAATTGGAATGAAAACCAACTAAAAGTCTCAGATAATTCTAGAGGGAAACAGAAAATTTTTGAAGTTACATTACCCTTAAATAATGAAAATTATATTAAAGAATTTCTTAAAAATAATTTAGAACAAGGAAAGAAATATTATATTTACTATGATAATAAATCCCAACGTCCCTTGTTTAATAAAATAATTTTAAAATTATTCAAAGATAATCCTATTAATATCACAGAATGTACCGAGAGAGTTATATATGTAGAAGATGAAGAGGAACAATTAAGTATAGTATCTGCGTATCATGAAGGAAAAACATGTCACCGTGGAATTACAGAAACATATAATAGAATAAAAAGAAGTTATTATTGGCCAAATATGGAACAAATCATATCCGCAGTAATCAATGCCTGTGATATATGTAAGGCGATGAAGTATGATCGACATCCTGTCAAACCTAAATTACAATTAACGCAAACGTGTAGTAAACCATTCCAAGAAATATTTATCGATATATTCTCGATAGAAGGAATATCATTTTTAACGTTAGTCGATTCTTTTTCTAAACTAGGTCAGGCTATCGAAATTAAAAATAAATCAACTCCTGAGATTGTAAGAGCATTAATAAAATATTTCTCTTACTATGGTGTTCCAAATAAAATAAATAGTGATCCGGGAAGTAATTTAATAATAATTTATTGAAAGAAACCTTATTCTTTTATAAAATTGAGTTACACATAGGTACTCCAAATAATCCAAACTCCATGAGTATCGTAGAAAGATTTCACTCTACCATTACTGAAATCTATCGTATAGCGAAATACCAGCATAAAATAACTGATGCCGCTTCTGTAATGACGTATGCAATAATGGCTTACAACAATACTATTCATTCAGCCATTAATTTAACTCCTTTTGAAGTCACATTCGGTTATACCAATTCTAGTAGTATATTTAACGTTGATTTTGAGCATGTATACATGCAACAATTATTAAAAGAACATGCTAAGAGAACTAAATACCTCTATGAATATTTAACACAAAAGATGACAAAAGATAAAATATCTAGACGGAAAGATGGAGAAGAAATTCAGATAGATATAGGAGACCAAATCTTTACTAAATTAGTTAACAAACGACGAGGCAAAGATAAACCACGTTTTGAAAAAGCTAAAGTTATAGGAAAGGTTCAAAGAAACATAATTCCGATTCAAGTAAAAGAGCGTAGTACTAAAGTTCCTGTTAGAAACATAAAGAGACCAGCCAGACAACGATATAATTCAATGTAATTATTGTGTTCATTAAATAAATGTAATTATAAGTTCATGGAATGTTTGTGTTGTATAAATGTAATTCATTAATCCAATTGTCTTTTAAATGTAATTCATTATAGTTAATAAGACACTTTATTGTTCAAAATTAGAATGTAAGAAATAAAAACGCTTAATGTAATTTTATAACATAATTATAATTTTATAAAATGTAATCTTATAACATAGACATGTAATCTTATATAATCTTATAAATTTATGTAATAATTATAAATATATGTAATGTTATAGTTATGTAATTTATAGATCAAGTAATTAAATTTGGTTAGAACGATGATAGCTAAATTCGAAATTACCTTCAGTATATTTCAAATCTGAGAACGGAGGAGTTATGTGACACCTATTTTCTATTTTGCAACAAGGTCTTATGAATAAACAATGAAACATAAATTTTCCTTATCATATGATATTAGTTCCGCATTAGTTATGCTTGAGAAAGTTTTATTACTATGTTTTACGACTTAACACGAAGCGCAGCCCAGATAAGGGATTATCCCCAGAAATTTGAGGCATATATTAGGTCCTTACATATGAAATTGATGTTTTGTATGGAAAAAGCAAAACGATTTTTTTTTCTAACAATTTTTTTATTTAATCAATCAAAGTATGTACCGTTGTTATCTATGCACTTTTGCTATTTTATAGGGAGTTCATTGAATCCTTTACTGTAAAAATTGCGGGAGCGAGAGTCAATAAAATCTTTGAAGGCGTTTTGGACTGCCTCATCTGAATTGAATTTTTTTCCAATTAAGTAATTATCCAAATTCCGAAAAAAGTGGGAATCAGTTGGAGCAAGGTCCGGGGAGTATGGTGGGTGACGGAGACATTCCAATCCTAGCTCTTCTAGTTTCGCCACCGTTTGTTCTGCAGTGTGTGGTCTAGCGTTGTCCTGAAGCAGTAGTGGGCTGAAGCAGTTGACCAATCTCGGTTGTTTAACGGCTAGCTTTTCCATCATGGTTTCAAATTGTTGGCAATACAGATCTGCCGTAATCGTCTGACCAGATCTTAGGAAGCTGTAGTGGATGACACCAACGCTGGTCCACCAGACACTAACCAGTACCTTTTTTTGAGTCAACTTTCGCTTAGGGCAGGATTTGGCCGGTTCTCCTGGGTTTAACCACTGTGATGAGCGTTTCCGATTATCGTATAAAATCCATTTTTCATCACAAGTAATGATACGATTCAAAATCCCCTCGTTATGGTGACGGTTGAGTAACGTGACGCAGCAGTCGACGCGTGTTTGTTGGTTTGCTTCACTTAGTTCATGCGGTACCCATTTTTCAAGCTTTTTCACTTTTCCAATTTGTTTCAAATGATTCCAAATGGTTTTATCACTCACACCGAAGCCTGCAGCCAACTCTGACGTGGTTTGAGATGGATCCGCTTCCACGATGACTTTCAATTCCTCATTGACAACTAGGGTCTCCGGCCGTCCACGAGGTTTGTTTTGGAGCTCAAAATTTCCAGAACGAAAGCGTTGGAACCAAAAACGTACTGTGTTTTCTTTTACAGTGGTTTCTCCGTACACATCATTAATCCTTCGAGCTGTTTCTGCAGCGCTGGTGCCACGATGGAACTCGTATTCGAAAACAATGCGATATTTTAAGTTTTCCATATTGTGCACTGAACGATGTCAAAGCAAAATGAAATGGCGCGAAAACAAATGAATTATCATATTCTAAACACAAATAGACAAGCTTAAAATTGAAATAAATTTGAATTTGGAATTCCTAGCCAAACGCCGGACTTTTAAGATCAAAGTGGCCAGTTCGATATAACGCCAAGTCAAAGTCAAAGTCAAATTCATCTTTTACCGTTAACATCAACCCTCTGAACCCTATCACTCAAATATGAGATAAGAAGATTCAGTGATGCATCTCTAATTCCATAGTGGTAGAGCTTCCTGACCAGGGTTTCATGTAAAACACAATCAAAGGCCTTGGATAAATCACAAAAAACCCCTACGGCATCGTGAGAATCCTCCCAGGCATTAAATATTTGAAGAATAAGCTCAACACCAGCGTCAGTAGTCGAGCGACCCCTAGTGAAACCATATTGTCTAGAATGTAAAAGTTTATTTCTATAAAAATGAACTTGAATTTGGTCTAGAATTATCTTTTCAAATATTTTACTAAATGTGGGTAACACAGAAATTGGTCTAAAGTTAGAGGGCTCACATGTGCTACCTGATTTGAATAATGGGATTACTTTACTGTGCTTCATTAGGTCAGGAAAAACACCACAGTCAATGCATTAATTAAATATGCAAGCTAAAACTGGAGCTATTGTCTCAATAACGGATTTAGTGACGTCGACGGAATTACCCCACAGATCAGCAGTTTTCTTTTTATTAAGAGTATTAAAAGTTTTAATTATATCTCTAAAATCAATTTTTTGAAAACTAAAATAGTTTTCACTAGGTTTGACATTTTCCTTTAGAACCGCTTCAGCTACAGTGGGGGAGGAGTCTAAAGCCTTTGTAGTTGAAACTGGAATATCAGTAAAAAACTTCTCAAATGCCGCAGCAACATCAGCATCGGAAGTTAAGGTTTGATTTTCGTAGCTCAATTTGTACTCATTGTTACGACTTTTGACATTTCCAGTTTCACTATTTATAATATTCCATGTCATTTTTATTTTGTTATCACTTAGCTTAATCTTTGAACTCAGGAACTTTGCCTTTGCTAATCGACATACTATTTTAAATAACTTAGAATAATTTTTGACATACAATTTAAAATCTTCACTAGTGTTATAGTTGCGTTCATCATATAGCTCATAAAGTCGCTTTCTACTTTTGTGGATACTAATTGTAGCCCATTCACTAAAAGTAACAGTACCACTAACCGAGATCCTTTTTGGAATAAAAGTTTTATTAAATTCTGTACAATATTTATGAAAGAAATTATTATAAAATTCATTTGGGTTATCATTATACTTTAAAAAACATATATTATCATAAAGATTGTTTTTAAACCGTTCCAGACGGCCTGCAGTTTTTGGTACAACAGTAATATTCTGTTTCTTCACTTGCTTACACTGATGTGGAAGGCTGACCATTTGGCCACAATGATCAGAGTCCAGTTTATTAATAATGAGTTTAGACAGTGGTACTAGATCGGTATATATGTTATTAATACAAGTGGCCGAAGTGGCAGTTATTCTAGTTGGCTCCATAAATAAATTATTTAAATTATACGATTAAAATAAATTTTCAATTTTGATAGAACCTGTAGACTTTTCTAACAAATTAATATTAAAATCACCGCAAATTACTATCTTTTTACCTACATTGCGGATTTTATATAATGCTTCATCCATTACTTTTTCAAAATAATCATACAATGCTGACGGAGGCCTGTATACACTTAATACAACAAGTCGCTCCAGCTCCACACAAGCTATTTCTATTGTTCGCTCAACCGAGAGGCTCACTATGTCTTTTCGTTTCTTTAATTTTAATTTCTTATTAACTATAATTAAGGAGCCACCATGAATTGAATTTACTCGACTGAACGAACTACCTACCAAATGATTATTAAAATTGAACATGAACTGATGATCTTTAAGCCAGTGTTCAGTAATACATAAAATATCAACTTTATTATCGTTCATGAACAATTCAATCTCCAGATCTTTGCCTGTCATCCCTTGAATGTTCTGGTGAACTATATTAATCGAGTGAACATTTTTAATAATTGTAGGTTGGGAGGGGCTTTTCTTAGAATTAATTTTACATTTATTTAAAATATTACCAAACATTTTGCAAAAGAATTCCTCTTTTGTCTTATGATTTAATTTAAATTATTGATTGGAATGTCAGTAGAAACACTACTGACATTTATGTCTATTAAACATTGCTCAATAGGAGCAACTTGTTTAGCCAAGTTTTTGGCTGAGATGTGTAAAAAATATGATAGCGATGAAGCTATTTGTCGCTTGAAATAAATTGGCAGATAATAACTATCTTTTGTCAAATAAAAATTACTAACATAATTGTTAGTGTCAATTAAATGCAAATTTTCATTGTTGCAAAATGTATGTAATGTCAAATTAAGCTTATATCTAGTAGTATTTTCCTCCTGTGGCAAGCTATTACAATAGGGTAAAGTAAACAGTATAATTTTCCCTACATTTGAATTATTTAACTTATTTTAAACTCTTAATCAAACTTGATTTGTTCAATTTACCCCTATTTCCAACAAAAATTAATACAGTATTATTAGGTTTATATTTATAATCAATTGCTTTTGTTAAAATATCTTGATAAGAAGCACCAGGCATACAGTAATTGGTAATTGAATGTCCTAAGTCAAATAACAAGCGGCCCATATTTTTACCAAATTCATCGCAAAATATAACAGTGTCACTCTTATTATCTAAATTTAAATCCTCTTGATTGATATTTTTTACTAAGTGTGGTGTATTTATAATTTTGCACTGGCTAAGGGAACCTTTAGGTAAATCAGTATTAATTAATTTTAATGGAGAGGAAGAATCACATGTCACCGATAAACGACCTGGTAATTGCTTACATTTACAAGTGTGGTTACAAGTAAATGAATTAAATCTATCATTGTTTTCATTACACGTTTCTACCAGCTCATTCATAGCCAACATGTGTTCTTTTATTTGTCCTTGTGAAAGTTCATATTTTTTGGTAATGGAAAGAAGAGAGTCCTGTAATTGTTCTATACTATTTTGTAAAAGTTGTGTCTTTTTTATATTGCAAATTTTTGTTATGCAGCTGTGATGAATAAGTATATAATTTGTCTATTAGGTATAATCTTTCTCTATTCAATTTTACATTTTTGATGAAAAATTTATGTTTTTTAACTAACTTTTGTGTTTTTGTAATATATTTATTAATTTTTATATATTTTTTAAGTTTGTTTTTGCTACAGCCAGCAACCTTTACAAAGTTGTTGCTATTTCTACTTTCATCACATGTCAGATCTACTGTGACAGTGGGCTGACTGCTAGCTGTCGCAGAAACCAAGGAGGGGGCACAGACTACCGACTCATCGAACAGGCTTTGATTTAACGAGGCAGTTGTATAGTGTTTGGATGTTTCTAAGAACATTATTTTGTTGTTCGCCTCATGCAGTTGTTTCTTTAATTCCTGTAACGACATACCACCAGGTGATGCCATAATCTCTTCAAATAAGGACTGAGTATGTTCCTCTTCATGCTGCTGCTGCAACTCAACAAATTGGGAAATCTGATGGTTCCCTTTCCAACTCGGTGATGCGGTCAAGTGCCCTTTCATAGGTGTTGTGCTGCTGCTCAAAATTGGAGATGACATCTTGCAGTTGGTCACGCTGGTGAAGCACATCCTGGTGTTGCATGTGCAATTGGCCTAACTCATTCTTAAGCTGTGAGTTTCTGTCTATCATAGATTTTATTTCTATTTTACTGTCATCCCTCTCTTTTAGCAGTTGACTGCAGGACTCCTTGAGTGCTTTTAGCTCCCCAAGTGCCTGTCTGAGCTTTAGTTCAGTACTTTGAGTAGCAGCCTTACGGGTCAGCATTGTGAAGTTGGTTTTATAAACACCTGAAAATTAAAGAATTATAGATTAAGATATATTAAGACTTATATGTTGCAAGTTAGGTTTATTTAACTTATATTTAATTTCTATGTGCAGCTATTTAGATAATTTAAAAATGAGATTTTAAAATAATAAAATAATAAGTGGGGGGTAGATGTGACACACAAAAGATTTTGGTTTAAAATTAGAGTTTTTTAGTGTAATTGCAAGTTATTACTAGGTAGGTACCCAATCTAGAAATTAAATTAATTTAGTTATGAGCTTCAAATAAGCAGTCACGTTCTGGTTGTAATGTGTTGAAGTGTATGAGTGTCTGTGGCAAAACAAAGTCACCATCAACTTCACTTCCACATATAGTCAAGTCAAGAGAGGTTAACCAAGCCAAATCGTATTTGAGGTGTGACGATACTCACAATATGTGAGATTTGTAAAGTAATGAGTATGGTAGGTAGTATTGTTGTTATATAGAACATGTACCTAGTAATAGTATTTAGAAATAAGTTTTTCTCAATGTCAGTGGTAAAAAAAAAAAAAAATTAATTCAAAGTGTCTGATAACAATAAATTAGTGTTCTATTTCTTTCTAATCTTTTGATCTGATTACAAAGTAGAAAAATAACGATTAATTGGCTCAGTGCATCGACACTTATACAAATTGAATGAAGTGTTTAGTTAAGATTTACACTTAGGTTACTAGTATCTATAATAATTGGAATGAAAACAATACTCCCCCGGTTTATGTTGCAGCAGTCCACGGCAAAAGTAGTTATTTTAACAAATTTTTGTAAAATTTGTTCTAACAGTCAGCTGGCGATGACAGTTGGAAAATCACAATAGCAAATAATTTAAAAACTACACAATATTTGTTAGAAAAAACACTAGCAGATGTTATTTGTCACTTAATTTAATCACTGATTTACAAATCAAGTCTTAAATAAGCATAAAAACAATCTTTAACAAAATTTTAATAGGAGCTAATTATTTCGACTGCCAATTTCATATGTAAGGACCTAATATAAGTCAAAGTATTTGCTAGCTAAGATCATTATTAGTTCTGTCGTCTGACCATACTATTGTAACTTAGTATTAAAGTCCAAGTAATTAAAAATATAATTTTCATCTACGGAATTTCATTACATCGTACTCTTGATAAATTAGTCTAAACCCAACTCTCATCAAGTACCTGAACCGGGCAAACACTTAACTACGTACAAAACAATACGTATTGAAACAAAATAAATTATATATTCCTGGGAATGCAAGAATATGCAGAGAGCATTTAGGCACCTAAGATTGGGGATTTTTGGAGGAGCATAATTATGCACAGAACTTTTCTATCAGCAGTACCTAATACTAGGCTCCACAATGTAAATAATTCATTTAGAGGCCTGTGTGTACGTTTTTACAATAAAGTTCCAAGTAATATCCAAAAACTAGATATTAATAAATTTAAAATCGCTACTAAAGAAAAGCTTTATAAAAAAGCTTATTATACAGTGTCTGATTACATTGAAGACAAAACAGCATGGGTTTAAAATGCTCCAATCACTCCAACAGGTATTTCTAATCCAAAATATTGTTAGGGTTTTTTAAACTTATATGACTTGGTAACGTAACGGCATATAATTTTGTAAATGTCTATTTATTTATTTATTTATTTATTTATTTTAGGGATTACAAACAAATGTGTTACATAAATTGGCTTATTAATAGACTTACGTAATATAAATGGTAACACATCCCACCACGTAATCCACGTGTAGGTATAAAGACTATAATGAACTCAGATGCGAGGCAAAATACATACTTTTATACTTAAAGTTCATAATATAAGTGTCATGATTAGCTTAACTTTAGAGGTGAAAATATTATTAACTTCGACGTTTGAAAACAAAATATAAAAGAGAGAAAAACAAAAACATGCATGTATGTCAACTTAACTAAACTTAGGCGAGCAGAATATCTACAGCAAGCCTTTTAAATTTTAAAGGACTCTGGGAAAAATCGAGTTCATTGAATTTCATGTTGAATTCAGACAGCAATCTATTCAACGGGGCTCGTTTGCCCGCGTTGGTTTTACAACAGTTTACATGAAAGGTTGCTATTTTGCGCGTGCTTCTGAGTACAGCCCGTCTAGGGACGTTGTAGTGGATCAAGTTGCATATCTACAGCAAGCCTTTTAAATTTTAAAGGACTCTGGGAAAAATCGAGTTCATTGAATTTCATGTTGAATTCAGACAGCAATCTATTCAACGGGGCTCGTTTGCCCGCGTTGGTTTTACAACAGTTTACATGAAAGGTTGCTATTTTGCGCGTGCTTCTGAGTACAGCCCGTCTAGGGACGTTGTAGTGGATCAAGTTGCAGAGGCTTGAGCAATCGATTCTATTATTTTTTAGATTGTAAAGAAACATTACAGACAGGAGTAACCGTCTAGAATCAAATCGCAGGATTTAAAATTTTGTTAGAAGCTGTTCTTAAGGGACCCGAGAGCGACAGCACTTAAAATTGACCCTTCGTAAGAATTTACGTTGGACTTTTTCAATGGACTCGGTGTACTTTTTGTAAAATGGATTCCAGACCGGCACAGCGTACTCCAACTGAGACCTCACTAGCGAGCAGTACAGATGTAAAAATGTTTTAGGTTTTTTAAAGTTATCTGCAGATCTGGATACGAAACTATACATCTTATAAGCTTTGCCGACTAACGAGTTGATATGGATATCTATGTGAAGTTTGGAGTCTAGCAAGACACCAAGATCGCGAATTACTGAGACTCTATTCAAATTATTATTATTTAGCTTATAATCGAAGATGTAAGGGTTTTTCTTTTTTGTAAAACTTATACAATTACATTTGGGGATGCTTAGGAATAATTTGTTAGCCGTGCAGTATTCGGTTAGTGTGTCAAGGTCCGATTGAAGAAGTGAGCAATCATTAATAGATTTTATTTCTTTATAAATTTTTAAATCGTCGGCATACAACAAAAATTTTGTGTTATTGAAGCATTTTTTTATGTCGTTCACATACAGAAGGAATAACAATGGGCCAAGAATAGATCCCTGGGGTACACCCGAAGTCACAAGAATACTAGCTGACTCGAGTCCGTTAATGACAACCCTCTGTGTCCTGTTTGATATATAGGAGGAAAACCAACGCAAAAGATCGCCACGAATCCCATTAAACGCAAGCTTATCTAGAAGCAGTTTATGGTCCACCTTATCGAAGGCCTTTTGGAAGTCCGTGTACACTGCATCGACTTGTGTCCTCTTATCCATGCTTGTGAATAAGTCGTTCGTAAATAAAGTTAAGTTGGTGGAGGTAGAGCGGCGTTTGACAAATCCATGTTGCTCTGGTACTAAAACGTGATGCAGCAGTGGATATATTTCATTATGAACCAGTCGTTCGAAGACCTTGGACAGGGCAGATAAAACGGAAATGGGCCGATAGTTCACAACGTTACGCGCGACGCCTGGTTTTGGGATAGGAGTGATGAAAGCGCTTTTCCATACGCTAGGAAAATGTCCCTCCTGTAAACATTTATTAAGTATAATGTGCAAAGGGGTACTAATGGTTTTACATGTACGTTTCAGGAATAATGGCGGTATACCGTCCGGACCGCTGCCTTTGGAAATATCAATCGTATTCAATACCTTTCTAATGTTGTCGAGAGAAAATCTAATATTAGAAATAAGAAGATCGTTATCTCTGGTATCTGAGTACTTTGTCTCAAAAAGGTCGAGTGTCGACGGCTCGTAGACTGACTTAAAGAAGTCAAGAAAAAGACCACAGATCTCCCTGGGATCATTCGAAATGTTAGTATTATAGAACATTGTAGACGGGTAACACGAAGTATTTTTACGATTCCTTAGGTAGGACCAGAAGAATTTCGTATTGAAACCTATGCTGTTTTCAACGCTATCAATATACTTTGCGTAGCAAATTGAACATTGTTCTTTAAATCTCGATCTATAATGGAGAAAGATTCATAGTCTGAGATATTTCCAAATAATTTCCATTTCCGCCAGGCTCGCTCCTTGTTGTTGTATATGTGTTTAAGAGCAGGGGAGAACCAAATAGGAAAACGGGAAGACTTCACATTTGTCAAAGGTATGTGATTCTTAATAATTTCATGAATCTTTTCGTAGAAAACACTAACCGACTCATCAGCAGAGAGGCCGGACATCATTAACTCCCAATTTAACTCTTCTATAGCAGTATTAATATCCTCGTATAAACCTTTATGGAAGTTAGGTTTGGGAGAGTGAAACCGAGGCATGTGTTTAGTTTTTACATTTACAGAGGTAAGCGCGCAAAATGGAGGGTGATGGTGATTCGGGGGTACTACAGGGGAGCAAAGGGTTAAATTACTTTCTGTGTTTGATATAAAAAGGTCAAGAATACGATCGCTACCATTTTTGAGTGAGTTGAACTGTCTGGCGTTTAGTGAAGATAAAAAATTGTAGAGGTTATAACTAATGGACGAAGGTACGCATGTGGGGGCATCTAGTTGGAAATTTGACCAGTCAACGTGGGGAAGATTATAATCACCTATAATGAAAAATGATTCTGTGTTTTGGTTGTTGACGCAGTCTCGTAATAGATTAAAGTGGTCTAAATATGTATCTTTGGGGGTTTGCGGCGGAATGTAAACAGCACTAATGTAGTGCTTTTTTACTGGGTCAAAGGCAGGTATGGATACTATGACATGTTCAATCACTGAGTAACAGTGGTTGGTCGATAAATTGACTGGTTTGAGGTCCCTTCTTATAACTATAAGAACACCCCCTCCCTCACTTTTATTAGTTGCTATTCGGTCACGATCGCATCTGAACACGCTGTAACGATTGTCAATGAATTCGCCATCAGCTATTTCGGGTACAAGCCATGTCTCCGTAAAAACTATGACATCATAGGCCCAAGAAAGAATATTCATATAAACTGTGTGCAGTTTTGATCTAATTCCGGTGCAATTTTGGTAATATATGGTAAGATTGCTATCCATTCAACAAGAAAAACAAATTATATAATCGTGTTACTGAGAAAGTTTTCAATGTGTATTTTTCCAAGAGAGATAAAAACAATATGATGTAAAAATGTACCGCTGAGCGAGCAAATTTAATTCCCAGATTCCCTAGAGAATTTAAACAAAAATTAAATGGCAGTTCTTGGTAAGAACAATAATAAAACTTTGTTTTCATGAAAAGTAGGACAATAGAGTGTAGTAGTATTTTTTTTAAGTGTATAAGTAACAATAATAACAAAAATAAGTAAGGAGCACAATTAATTAAAAAGCTCTTTCTTAAATAATGAAAAAAGAAACTTAAATAATAATTATAAATTAACATATTAAAAATTAAGTAAAGACTTACAACAAACGTAGCGCAACAATCAAACGTAGTGTAACAAATTGGAACCAAATCTGTAAATACAAACACGGACTCCATGCAATAGTCTGAAGGTAAACTTGGTAAAATAAATAGTGTCTTCGTAAGATAATTAACTACGCTTTTCGGGAATGCTTGGTTGACCCTGCTTGCGCATAATTTTTTTAAGGTCAAGTTCTGAGCGTATAGCGATTGCAGGAGCCGTGTCGGTTTCGCGAACAAGTATGGTTGCGTTTTTAATCCAAATGTATTTAAAGTTGTTTTTTTTTGACGGTTTCTCTACAAGCACGAAATAATTTCTTCTTTGTCAGTGTTAAATGCTCGTTCATGTAAACTGGCAAAGGCGCGCCAGCGATACCTAGCTGACCAGATTTCACTTCTTTGCGTTTCCGGAATGCACACAGTACGTTATCTCTCATGATTCGGGACGTAAACTTAACTACGATACTTTTGGGCTTTTTGTCCTCGTAGCTCGCGTGAGGGACCCGGTGTACCGAGACGATATCCTTCTGGGCGATGGGAGTAGTAAGATATTGGGCGTTCTATATCACTCTCCGTTCAGCCGCAGCCGCGGCCTCACTAGTTAAGGTTGAGCACCCCTGCCAAATATCATTCGTTTGCACACCATCAGCAACCCCATCTGGGTCAAGCGTTAACACTAAATAAGCTGAGTGATTAGTTTTCCTTTATATAATATTAGTATAAATAGACAATAGTAACTAGTTATAATTGAATATTGTAGCAATAAGTATCTTGCTGTAACTCTGTCGTAATAAATAAATATTTTTTTAATTTAGTTTGGCTCGCAGCCGTTAGGGACCCTTAAGGTCGACTATTATTTCGTCACGAATAAAAATTTTTTTTTTACGGAAAAATCGATCGTACGTCTTAACGTTTTAAACGGGTAAAACGAACAAACAAATTTATTGAGGAGCGGACCAACTTCGAGGATCGAGTAACAATATTCCAGAAGGAAAATGGGGAAAACTGCAGTTCTGTGAGTAGATCTTTTTCACCAATCTGTATTTTCCTACACTTCTTATTTTCCTAATTTTTGTGTGTGTTTATATTCTTGGTTTTGTGGGATTAATTACGCCTAATTACTAGATAAAATTCACACTTAAGTTATTTTAATTAGTTTAATATTTGAGAGGTCTATATTATTTTATTTGATTTCATATAATCAATATAATATATTCAGTAGTATAATATAATACTTACCTTTATTTCATTGAATTTTTTTTTGTACGTCTTGTTTTATTGATTGTGTGTATATTGTATTCTGTGACAAAAAGAAGGAATAATGGAACAAATAGTAAGAGTCCCTATGGAAATGGTTAAAATTATTCCCAATTTCGATGGCGATACTAGACTTTTACCACTCTTTATAAAAAAGTGTGAGTACATACTCCAAACCTTCCAAGGAAACCAATTACAAAACGAATATTTATTCCACGTAATTACAAGTAGATTATCCGGGGAAGCCGCGAACTTAGTGGGAGAAAGGGATCACATTAATAATTGGGACGAATTAAAAACATTGTTGGGGCAACATTTTGGTGACCCTAGATCCGAGGAATGTTTAGCAATGGAACTCGAATCTTTAAAACTAAATCGTAATGAAAGTTACCAAGAGTTTTGTCACAGGATACAACATTTGAGAAGTGTTTTATTTTCTAAGATTAGCGAAACGATTGACGATCCGAATTTACATCAAGCAAAACAATCTATTTATAACTATAATTCACTAAATGCATTCCTCTATAATTTACCGGCATATCTAGTTAGATTAGTTAGATTACGGAACGTAACAACTTTAGAAGATGCGTTGAAGACTGTCTTGGAGGAACAAAACTTTCAGTCAGTTTATGAAAGTAAAAATTCGCGATATAATCGAACTAATTTTAAACCGAATTTTAACTATAATCACTCTCAATTACCAAGAAATGTTCCCCATACAGAGCAATCTAGTACAAGTACATCTCATAACCAAAACAATTCGGCACAGTACACTAATAATAACAAGTCTTTTAACCAGTCAAATAACTCATTTCAATTTAGACAAAATAATAATCGCTATAATAACTCTCGCAATAATTATCAACAACAATCAGTTACTAGGTCACCAGTACCGCCGGCGCCGGGTCCGACCCCGCGTAGTCAGCATTTCGCGGACAATGCCCCTGCGCATACGCAGCGGTTAACGCAGTATCAATCGTTACCTGTCGCGTCAGGTTCAAATACCGATGTAACAATGCGAACTGCTAGCTCAAGGAGAATTAACTACACCGATAATGAAATAAATCAACCTTGCAGTCCGCCACAGTGTAGTGAATCAAATCAGTATACTAATTCCGATATGATTGGAATTGAAAATTTTCACATATTAGCCTTGACGAGACCGAAAAAATAAAAATAAATTGTACGAAGCTTTTAAACTTACCGCATATTCGGTTATCAGAATTGAGGAGCGTCGGAACAGAAACCGATAAATCACACTTTCTAATTTTTTTTTTTTATGATGGCAGTTGGTTGTTTTCGTACATATCTTGCTCTGTGGTTAACGTAACCTGGGCAAAAACTGCTAAATCCGCTCTAGATCTGGCTCCGAAATCCTCGAATCTGAACATAAACCGATAAATACACTAATCGTACTAAACAACGATGGCGATCGGAACAGATACCGATAAATCCCTACCATTTTTCATTGTTGACCCTTTTGATTCTGTCAAAAACCGATATATCTAATTACGAGTTTCTCCTTATAGAACCATAAACAATTGTTTAATAAATTAGTGTAAGACAGCCTTATTTTTAAATTTGACAGGTTGACACTTGACATTGACGTTGTCACAATTGTCAGAAAAATATAACGTATTGAATTGATAGATTTAAGTATTGTGGTTGTTGGCTTTCAAAGCGTTACTTAACGTTTAAATGTTTATAAATTATCATTGTTCTTCGCAAGTAAAGTTCTGTTATGATGATGGAAGAAGTAGGTAATCCTGTTGTAGCAGACATTAATCAAGGAGCTCGAAAAAAAACGAAGGGCAAGCGCAGAACTATTTTGGAACGGGATAATAGGTACTTACCTTTTGTTTTATTATTTAATAAACCTGTCAATAACATAACTACACGTTCGTGTAGTTTATCTAAGTAGGTATCGGAAAAGGTTTAACTTACATTATTCAATGTTTATCTGGGGGCACGGTAGTGGCCTCGCCAAGTCGAGTGTTTTATTTTCATGGTTTCAACATTTTGTATTTGCTTGTTTAAGGTACTGTGATACTGATCCATTGGCAATAAATTTTGAGTGGCCATGTTCGCACAAATCCAATAAACTTCAATGCCAAAAGATGTCTGTTCGCTATATTTTAAAAAATAGACAAAAATTTTTTAATTATCGAAATAAAGTCGAACAGGATATTTATTTGACACGCCTGATCGCACCGTACGTTCCAGAACGACGTCGGCAGAGCAAAGTGGAACCATCAAAACGCAGGACTCGCCTCTTTAGCACGACATACTTTCTCAATGACAAAAGTAATAAAAATAGACCAGTTTGTAAGGCTATGTTTCTGAAAACTTTTTCTTTGAAAAAAGACCGCTTGCATCACATAACTAAAACGGTGTTTGATGGAAACATTCCCAAAGAAAACCGCGGTGGCGACCGAAAGTCAGCAAAATCTGTTGCGAAAAAGGAAAGTTTACGTCAGTTTATACTAAAATTACCTGCAAGCGAAAGTCACTATAATAGAGCGAAGTCTCGAAGAATTTATTTATCGTGTGACTTGAATCAACGAAAATTAAGGCAAATGTACAATGATTCGGTTCCTCAAGACCTCCATGTGACAAAAACCATGTTCCAGAAGGTATTTTCTGAAGATTTCAACATCGGATTTAGGAGTCCTGCTTCTGATGCTTGCAGCACTTGTATCTTATTAAATAATAAAATAAAAATAGCTAATAACCCTGACGATAAACGCATTCTAATGGTGCAAAAAAGGGTTCATAATTTACGGGCCAAAGCGTTCTATAAGCTATGCAGAAATGATGATCCTGACTCGGAAAATTTTTGTTTCGACTTGCAACAAGTCCAACCATTGCCTCGGACACCCATTCAAGAGTCTTTTTATTCTCGACAAATTAGCTATTACAATCTTTGTTTCGTGGGTATGGACTCGAGAAATCCGCGTTTCTATCAATGGTCTGAAGATCAAGGTGGAAGAGGAGCCACTGAAGTTGGATCGGCACTCGTGCATCACTTAAATTCTTTGAATTTATCGGGCAAAAGAATGTTGCGTTTATTTTGTGATGGCTGTGGTGGCCAAAACAAAAATTCGCATATAGTCCACTGTCTTATATTTTGGCTCGTCAATGAATCCCCAGAAAATATTAAAGAGATATATTTGACATTTCCCGTACGAGGACATAGTTTTCTACCCGCTGATCGTGTTTTCGGCAGAGTAGAAAAGGAGGTTAAAACCGTTCCAGTAATTACACAAAAGGAAGAATATCAAACGATTTATAAGAGACATGGGGTTGTTTTATTGCTGGAAAAAGATTGGGGCTTGAAGGATGTCAAATCTTTGGATACATATTATAAAAAAATCGAAGGAATGAGGGACCTAAAACGTATTCATTTGAAAAAATATAATGTTATTCAGGGACGAGGAACTAGGAGACAAACTAAAACTCTATATGAGGTGAGAACCTTCCGCAATTTTGTTAACGAGTCTGATCAGGAAAGAGAACGGTTTAGCATCTTAAAATCAAGAAAGACACATCCCCAGTCAATGGCATCACTGAACGTAAATAAATGTCTAAGTGCTCTGAAGAAAGCAGACGTAAAGTCTCTCATGGTAAAACAATTTGGTGACGACTGGGAGAACGATCAAACTTTTTCTTGGTACAAAAAAATATTGAGTGGAGGTTCTACTGAACCTGTTGACACAGAAGCAGATGGTTCTAACAACCATGAACGACATGATCATGATTCTAATTGCGATTGTCTGGAACCAGAAATAGCCATAATAGTTTAAGTTTTACTTTTTACCTAAATAGTCATTAAGCTTTCAGTTAATTAAAGTATGATGTGATTTTAAATAAAGTTGTTTGATTGGAAATCACCTATTCTGGCTTTAGAAACACTAACGGATGTTCAGCCGCATTTTATCATTGTCTCATATTCCTACCAGCGTTTTATCAAATACCGATACATCCGACAGTGTTTTGTCAAAAACCGATATATCCAGTTGGTTTGGTCAAAAACCGATATATCCATTTTCTTTTTTTTTATAATTCAACAGGTATTACAGTCACGAATGCAGAATTCAGGGTTTCCAAACAGTTGTGCTAACCCCAATAAAATGATATATTTCGTTTAACTCTAAATTAGAAAACCATGAACTTGGCCAGTTTTTTACATTTTTCCACAAAAAACACAAATGTGATTTATCGGTTTTTGTTCCGACGCTCCTCAATTAAAAGCTGTTTTTATGATAGACACTGGTAGTACTAGGTCATTTATCAGTCCGGAATTAGCGAATAAATATTATAATGATTTTATATACTTAGAACCGTTTGAGGTTATTAGTACTCACGCCGCCAGTAAACATAGCGAAGTTATTATACATAAAGTTGCCAAGTATATTTCAGAGTTCACAAAAGCATAAGTTTTACGTATATAGTTTGGATGAAAGGTACGACGGGTTAATAGGTAGTGATCTGCTAAAATCGCTTGACGCTACCATTGACATGAAAAATCTCACTTTATTTACAAAAAATACTAATATACCAATTATTTACTCACCACCAATGAGAGAGACATATAATCTGCCTCCTCGTTGCGAATTAAGGGTAAAATTACCAGTTAACTTGTTAAATGGTGAAGCTATTTTAAATTACGTACAATTTACAGAAGGCGTCCGAATGCCTGATGCTATAATAAATTGTAAAGATAGTTTTGCAACCACAATTATACAAAATTGTACAGACAATGAACAAAAATTAGTAGTCACGTCACCGTTTCACGTGGAGATTTTTCATGGCATACGTGAGAATAACTTGAATCTTACAGAAAGTAAAAGTTATAAATTAAATATGTTACTAGAAGATAATCTAAAAAAACTGAGACTAGATCACATGAATGAAGAAGAGAAAACGATAATAGGAAATTTGTGTAGAGAATATAAGGACATATTTTATTGTGAGAACATACCACTGTCGTTTACAAATGAGGTAAAACACAGGATTAGGACGAAAAATGAAGATCCTATTAACATCAAAGCCCATAGATTACCACCTGTACAAACTAAAGAAATTAAAAAGCAGGTAGAGACAATGTTGCGAGATAATATTATTCAGGAATCTCATTCTCCGTGGAGTGCACCGGTGCACTTAGTACCAAAAAAATTAGATGCATCAGGTGTACCAAAATGGAGAATGGTAGTCGACTATAGAAGACTAAATGATATAACCACAGATGACAAATATCCACTTCCTAATATTAGTGATCTATTTGATATGTTAGGGAAAAGCTTATATTTTACTACTTTAGATTTAGTTTCCGGTTACCACCAAATAGAAGTAGAAAACGAGGATAAGTCAAAAACAGCCTTCAGCACACCCTTTGGCCATTTCGAATTTAATAGAATGCCATTCGGGTTAAAAACTGCTCCTGCCACTTTTCAGAGAGCAATGGATAATGTATTGCGAGGTTTACAAGGCTTACATTGCCTAGTTTATTTGGATGACGTTATCATTTTCTCGAAAAGCTTGCCGGAACATGCCGAAAAACTGAAAGCTGTATTCGTAAGATTCAGAAAAACAAACCTAAAAGTTCAACTCGATAAGTCCCATTTTCTTAGGAAAGAAGTATTATATTTAGGGCACACTATAACAAGCGAAGGATTAAAACCTAATAACGACAAAATCGAAGCAGTACTAAAATACCCCTTGCTAACAGACTTAAGGAGTTTCCTTGGACTTGTAGGCTACTACAGGAAATTTATCAAAGATTTCGCCAAGATCACGAAACCCCTTACAGCTTGCTGCAAAAAGAATCATAAAATAGTCATTAATGACGAATACATACAAAGCTTTAAAACTTGTAAAAAATTGTTAACGAATGCACCTCTACTACAATATCCAGACTTCGACAAACCGTTCATTTTAACCACTGATGCATCCAACTTTGCAATAGGAGCCGTGTTGTCACAAGGTACAATAGGAAACGATAAACCTGTGGCATACGCGAGTAGAACCCTAAGTGATACGGAATGTCGTTATAGCACAATAGAAAAAGAACTTTTAGCTGTCATATGGGCAGTCAAATATTTTAGACCATACCTATATGGTAGAAAATTTACTATTTTTACGGACCATCGGCCACTAGCATGGTTATATTCGCTCAAAGAACTAAATAGTAAATTGACCCGCTGGAGGTTAAGACTAGAGGAATATGACTTCGAAATTAAGTACAAGAAAGGCCAACAGAATACAAACGCAGATGCCCTTTCGAGAATAAGAATTAATGCTATAGATAATGATCTAGATTCTATCTTTGTAAATACGGATGATAATGATGAAAGGCTTCAAGATATAATTAAGGAGTTAAATTCGGAATTTGTCACAATTAGGCAAAGAAATCAAAAAAAGAGTTCAGGTATGTCAATCTCAGATACAGAAAGCGAAACACAACCAGAATTGATAGAAATCTCAGACGATGGTGCTACAGCGAATTCAGTATCTAATAGGGAACATGAAGGCATCCCGATTTTAAACGAGGCAATAGATTCAAAACCGCGTCAAATACTAGTTCACTCATGGTTTTCTGATACATTTTCAGTAAAAGACATATCTAATAAAAAACAGCGTATTTTAGAAGTTCATATGCCATTAAATAACGAAACCTTAGTTAAAGACTTTCTAAAAGAATACGTAGATTTTAAAAATAAATACTTTATTTATTTCGAGGATCCGGGTTTTAGGATACATTTTTCAAACGTAGTAATTCAATTATATAAAAAAGGAGCTTGCAAACTAATTAAAAATATCATGAGGGTAAAACTTGCCATAGGGGGATTCAAGATACGTTTAACAAATTAAAACGAAATTATTGGTCGCAAAATATGAAAGAAACAATAGCAGCTATAATAAATTCTTGTGAGCAATGTAAAAAAATGAAATACGAGAGAAAACCTATAAAACCTCATATTCAATTGACACAGAGTCAAAACGCACCATTCCAGGAAGTTTTTATGGACCTTCTATTCATAGACAGTAAATATTATTTGACTGTTGTTGATGCTTTTAGCAAGTTAGGGCAAGCCATTAATATTCCAAATCGTAGCACACCTGAAGTCGTGAGAGCCTTAATTAAATATTTCATCATGTATGGTTTACCACAGAAAATAAATAATGACTCTGGTACAGAATTTAACAACGAGTTAATAAAAGAACTTTTAAACCTTTATAAAATAGAACTTCACATAGGAACACCAAATAATCCTAGTTCCATGGCAGTCGTTGAAAGATTCCATTCTACCATTAACGAAATATATAGGCTAGCTAAATATGATAAAACAGATCTTGATGCCTGTTCTGTAATGACCTATGCGATAATGGCTTATAATAATACTATCCATTCAGCAACAACCTTTACACCATTCGAGATTGTTTTTGGTAATACCGATTCAGGTAACGTCTTTGATATAGATAGGGAACGTAACTTGATACAAAAGCTCTTACAAGATCATAGGAAACGACTAAAAGTTCTCTATGAATATGTAACAGAAAAATTACAGGCAGACAAGATTAAGGTTAGAGAAAAAAGAGTAGGTGAAAAAGTCCCAGAAATAAAAGAAGGGGATGATATTTTTATGAAAACTACTAGGACAAGAAAAGCAAAAGATAAACCTCGTTTTGAAAAAGCCAAGGTCATAGGAAAACCAAATCATAATATAATACCTGTTAAACTTAATAATAGACAAACTAAAGTAGCTATAAATAAAGAATATTAAACGTCCTCCGTAGGTCGTGGCTAGTACTTCTGGCATTGGCAAAACTATCCAACGGCCTGGATCTACAGAACCTGAACACGAATCCGGGGATAGCTCCTCTGAAAGTTGGAACGGCAGTGATCAGGAAAAACTCTTGGACCATTTTGAAAACACTAGATTTAAAGTTTGTAGTAGAACAAATAAATATTAATATTAATCAATACATTTCTGTAAGTAAGATTATTAGTAATAATAGCGAATTTAGAGATGAATTTAAAGGGCTAATTAAACAATTAGAAACATTCATAGAAATAGCAAATAATAAAGTACATCAGATTCTACCCGTATCTAGAATAAATAAACGAGCTATATTAAGTCCTTTAGGTTCCATAGTTAAAGTTATTTCTGGTAATTTAGATGAAGAAGATGCTAAGCACTTTGAAGCACAAATAAGCCAGGTAAATAATAGAGAACATTTGGTTGAACATAGAGTCTCCTTGCTACAACAAGCATTTAACAAACTTGTTAATGCCTCTGAAGACATAAATTCGAATGTCAATCGCTTACAAAATCAGGAAATAGATTCTTTAATTCATAGTGAAAAATCTCTAAAAAATGTAGTTACTATATTAAATACCTTATATCAAGTTTCGAACAATTTTCGAACCATTTTAGACGTTATACAAGAAATAGAAACAGCCGTAGCTTTTAGTAAATTACACATATAACACCAATCAATTATAAACTCAACAGAACTATTGAATATGCTAGTAAACATAGAAAGATACGCCAAACTAATTTACCCCGCAAGTAAGGAAAATCTAATTAAGTTAGAAAGAAATATAGTTGTTAAATCTTATGTCAATAAGAATAGTTTAGTTTTTATATTAGATATCCCACTAATTGAACCAGATATATATACATACTACAAAATAATTCCAATTCCAATATCTAATTCCGATGTAACCTATACCATTATCCCATCATATCCTTTTCTATTGGTGAAAAGATTGAAATACAGATCAGCGGTGAGCCCCTGTGAAGAAATAGAAGATGAAAAGTTCCTCTGCTCAGAGGAAAGCCTTGCAGAATATCCAGATGAAACTTGCATCGAGCAAATCATGCAAATGAAAAACAACCACAGCAGCTGCCAGAAACACAATACACAGTTGGAAAATTTAAAAATCCAGAGGGTATTCAAAAACTATTGGTTATTGTACACCACTAAGGACTTGATAATCACAGAACACTGTCCAGAACAGGTACAAAAATATCAAGTACAAGGTACATATATAATGATACCTAATCAAGAATTAAAAACGCAAGTTGGAGACACATTTATCAACGCACCGAGGTACTTTGCGTAGTACGAGAGGATGATATCAAGAAAGGGACGAAGCAGTTGGATTTAAGAAAAGTGGACTTCAGTGATATAAAAGAACTAATCAACAGTGTTAAATACAGTGATAACGAAATAGATACAACATTTACAGTAACAAGCGAAATAAGTGTATGGACTATAAGTTTATATCTCATTGTATCACTTAGCATAATTTATATCATTTTAATCAAATTTAAATTATCCAGGAATCGAAACTCTCCGAAGTCGCCAGAACCACCTTCGAATAATTTCGCTCTTGAGGAGGGAGGAGTTAAGGTTGAGCACCCCTGTCAAATATCATTCGTTTGCACACCATCAGCAATCCCATCTGAGTCAAGCGTTAACACTAAATAAGCTGAGTGATTAGTTTTCCTTTATATAATATTAGTATAAATAAACAATAGTAACTAGTTATAATTGAATATTGTAGCAATAAGTGTCTTGCGGTAACTCTGTCGTAATAAATAAATATTTTTTTAATTGAAGTTTGGCTCGTTATCTTAATAACGTGATATAGAACCCCCAATATCTAGCGTGGAATCAAGCTGATGATAGAACAACGGCGCAACCGTGAATGCATGAGCCATAGCGAATCGTAGACATGCTTACAACACATCACTCTTAAACTTTTATACCGTCTACGCGATAGTGTGATCATCATTTTAGGTAACCTATGATACAGCGCGGTCAAGTTTTACAGTCGCTATGAAGTTCCTCAAGCAAAAAGAGTCGCTTAAATTAGAATGTATTTGTCCTGAATCAATAAAAGAGATAAAGCGACATGGAAACTTGTTACCCAACACGATACGCAGTATTGTTTATGGACCATCAAATTGTGGAAAGACCAACATAGTTATAAGTTTATTGCTTCATAAAAATGGTCCCCGTTTTCGTAATCTATACGTTTACTCAATATCTCTATACCAACCAAAATATTTATTTCTAGAAGAAACTTTGAAAATGGTACCAGGCATAACGTATAATAAATATAATCATAATAGTGAAATTTTAAGTCCTCACGAAGCTTTACCAAACTCGATTATTGTTTTTGATGATGTAGCTTGTGAAAATCAAAACAACATTCGGGACTATTTCGCTATGGGTCGTCATAAAAATGTTGACTGTTTTTACATTAACCAAACTTATACGAAAATTCAAACAGCTTGTGAGAGATAACTCGAACCTTATCATAATATTTAAGCAAAATGACATTAACCTAAAACATATTTATGATGAGCATGTAGGCTCTGATATGTCTTGGTCTCAGTTCCGTGAAATGTGCTCAACTGTTTGGAGTAAACCCTTTAATTACGTTGTTATCAACAAGGATTGCGAACGAAATAAAGGATGCTACAGAATGAAGTTCGATACTTTCATAGTTCTAGACGAACATTGATAAGTGTGTGTATCTTTACATCTAACTCATTTTCACTTGTGATTTGGAACGGAGCTGGCTTATAAATGGAAGAAAGAAATCTGAAAGAACAAATTTTAAAATCTGCAGTAGCGGTGAAAAAGAAAGTTAAAATGATAAAAGATCTGAAAAATTCAAAAAATATGGCTTTGGAAGCAGTTTTTAACCAATTGTTGACCCTCTAAATCAATTAACAAATAAAACTGGTGAAAAAATTGAACAAGAAGAATCCGTTCAAGCTCCCTTAGCAAAGAAAATAAAGTATAATGATAGTGAGACATCATATTCCTCCAACGAAAACTTTGAAGAACCTTATAGTGAAGAAGAAAACTTAGATGATGTGTTTTATAGAAAATCGGACAACACACTTACTGTTCCACCTTTCGAAGATCCTAATACCAGTGAAACCTCGTTTAAATCTTTCCGATCATCACCAAGTATGAAAAATCAATCATTGTCGTGGTCACAATCATCAGATGTGTTTAAAGATGTGCCTTTTGGAGTTAAAAGTGAACGCGGAAAGTTGATGCTCAGCAAAACGCGTGTTTATGATCAGGGTTATATTTTAAAAATTGGGAATCGTACTTTGAAAAAGATACCAAATTTAGATATTGTCACATATGAAGATTTGCAAAATTATAAAACTGTTCTAGTTGATACCAATGCACATAGACGTAATTTTGATCCGAATAAACCTATAAACAGCAATAAAGGCTTTAAATATATCGACGGTAGAAAGCAATCTTGTCGTATCTCGAAAAATGCGGTTTTTTTTTATTACCCTTTTGGAGTAAGAAAAAAATACTGCATCGAACAGTCTGGGTCTCGTTTTCCTACGATGATTTTTTTTCGTGTTACGACGTTGAATTTTTGTAGGAAAAAAACCAAAAACATATGTGAAATTGTGGTAAATAGGGATAAATCTGTAACTTTTTACTAAGAAAGAGATACATCAAAATTATTTTTAAAGTTTGTTAACTACAAGAGATACATCGACCGTTTTTTAATGGCTCAAAAAAGATACAACGTTTTGTTCTAATCACAAAATAAGTATAATGGTACATACAGCAATTTTGCAGCCCGTGTTAAAACAAATTTGCTTAACTGTTATAGATACAACAAAATTGCCGCCCAAGACTATTACAAGATGTAGAGTTACAACGTTTGTTCCCAATACATATTTTAAAGTAAAATCATACTTACAGCATAATGCATAGAGTTCAGAATGACACTTATTTATTTACGTAAAATTTTAACACCCCCTCTCCTCCTGTCGCACTGGGATACGCATCATCCGATCGTATAGCCAGTCGAAGCGCGAGCGCCGAAGAGAGAAAGCGAAATCGGTGTAGTGTGTTTTAAGCATGTTTTAAGTGAACAAAGTAAATAAATAGGTAAGTAAAATTGTAATTAGCTGTACAGTGAAATGTAACTAACGTTATAATTTGTTTAATTATTTAGTACCCACTCACTTATTAATAGTTACGTTGAATTAGAAATAATAACATTCAAAATCTACCATTTCATGTATTTCATTCGTACCATAAAAACTCGACACCACCGGTGGGAATCGACGACTTTGGCGCCGTAGCGCAGTAGTTAGAGCAGTCGCCCGGAAAACGAAAAGTCGTAGGTTCGATTCCTATCAGTGGTGTTGCGAGGTGGTGTTTTCCTTTACTTTACAGTCTGGCAGATCTAAGAAATACAGTTTGACGTTTAGTTATTTCTTTGTCGTAAAGCTCAAATTTGAATGACGCTGTCTATTTTCTATGAGTTTGACAAACTGTACCTACTTCTTAGATTTGCCCGACTAGTATTTTTATTATAGTACTAATATTGCATTGTGAATGAAATGTAAAACTAATCCAACCAATACTTACTTATTAATGACAACTGCCATTCTGCTAGGTTTTTAACTTGTAAACTACCTAAATAATCCAATAGTTTTAATTTTGTGTTTTATTTACTTTTCAGCTTATTGAGGCCTAACTACCTATTTACCAATTTGTCATTGAGCAAATTTACGGGACAGGAACCAATTATTTAGGAAAGGTAACTTATAAATACAATATTAACTATACTACTAATGAATCTACTAAATCTACTCTACTCGTCGTTGTCGTAGTGTTGTCCGAGCCTTAGGGCCCTGACAGAATAACAGCGCTTCTGGGTCATTCTGACCATCTACGGATGACTCAGGAGTTTTATTTTGCTGAGTCAGGGCCCTTTACTTTAGCCTCACACCATACAGCTTTTTGTTCTTTTTTCTCTCTTCTAATATTCATTATTTTTTATGTTATTTTTATTTGTTTTATTGTATTATGTTTTCTCTCCGCTAATGCTGTATTTATGTTTTCTTCCATTGTTATTTTTGTGTAAGTTTTGCTTTGTGGTGTCTATGTCTAATAAATCTTTTACTTACTTACTTACGTACTCTAAATTCTATCTACTTTGTTTGTTTGAGCGGGCTAATCTCGAAAACTACTAGGCCGATTTGAATAATTTTTTCACCGTTTGAAGGCTATATTGTATCTCGATAATAACGCAGGCAAAGTCACGGGCAACAGCTAGTAATAAATAAATATTGGACAACATCACATACCAATGTTCCAATACCAATTTTAGTTACTTGAAACCCGAGAAAATATTAAAAAAAGTTGGTTTTTCAATATTTACCCGACCGGGGATTGAACCCAGAACCTCTAGAGATAGCGGCACCTCGAAAACCGGCGCAAACACCACTCCACCGTGGAGGCCGTCAAAGTACAAATTGTTACTAACATATTTTAATTAATGGGGATTAAGTCTGAAATTAAAAATAAATACTTACCTACAGTTTAAAACGTCTTGCGTTTCGTTGTATATTTAATAAAATAAAATAAGAAGGTCTCCATTGTTTTCTTTTAGATGACGAAACGTCGGCAATGGATGGATGACCTAAAACTACAGCAAGATGAAGTAAACCTAAATAAAGAAAATAAGAAAGCTAAGGTGGAAGTATTAAGTGAAATTATCTTCAAGGATGGGAAAAAGGTTCGATCTTTCAGACGCAGTAGTGAAGGTACAAGTTCCAATTATTACTTGCCAGAACACACTTCATTTTCACCGCCCATTTCCCGACGTCAAGAGGTTGCTGTAATAGGAGATGTACGGAAACTCACACCTACCTTCCGGAATCCAAAAAAATACCTGTCCGAGACAAAAAAACTGGTTGACAACATCTCTTCACCTCCAGAAAACTCACAATCTGCTGGCATGGCGGCTGATGATGTCGACGGTATTAACCTAGAGAGAATTGCCCAGATTATACAGCCTATTTCACCTACAAGTGATTTAGTCGAAACCCTCCCTGATATAAGCTCAACAGATGCAATCAAAAACGTCTCTACTGAAAAATATTACGATGTTGAAGTAACTGTTGAATCTAATCATAGTAATATTACGGAGAGTCCTGGAGTACCTGAAATAAATAATTACAATGTCATCGATTCTTTTGAAACTGCTGTAGATGCTGTTAATGAAAACAATAATATACTAGACACTAAAGATAATCCAATTTTAGAAATACATGCATGTTCAGGTGCAACCAAAACAGATTCTGAAATAAACAATATCGCGTCCAAAGACCAAATCTGTGCTGTTGAGGTTGTAGCAAACTGTAAAACAAATGTTAAACTAAATCCTAATGACCCTGCAATAAATATTGCTGTGGAACTAGTTGAAAACCCATCAGATGATTACGTATCACCAAATTTTCCTGAAGAACTTGTCGAAGGAAATAGCGGCATCTTCTATACTGAAAAGAAAAACTCTACAGCCCAGGTCGAAAATGATCCTATTGTAAATAAAAAGCCTGAAACGTCCAATGAATCTCAAATCCGTGACCGAAAATGCAAAAAAAAAATTAACTTTGACAAAATATACCTAGATTTTATTGATCAAGAAGACGCTGATACGCTGTTGCTGAATGAAGCTTTTCCTTCTGAAGATTCAAGTTGGAGCGGCGATGTTTCTTCTGATGAATCATCATCGAAAGGGAAAAAGAAACAATGTAAACTAACCCAAAAGAAAAAGAAGAAGCAGAAAAAAAGTAAAACGCTGAAAATAGCTACAGAAGAACAAAACAAAACCGAAGGCGTTCTGACTCAAAAACCTAAAAATAAGAAGAAAATTAGTAGAGACAACCAAAGAAAACGTAATTCGGGACAGTCCTATACCAACAAGAAAGGTGAACAGGTTGTGGCTAAGACCATGAAACCTAACCCATGTATTAACATCGATTGTAAACGGAAGTGTGGAGAAATAACAGAAGAAAGGCGGAAAGGCCTTTTTAATTACTTTTGGAATCTTAGTAGCGCTCAACGCCAAAAAGATTGGATCTCACAATGTGCCATAAAAAAACAAATAAAAACTCATACTACTGACAAAGGTGAATCATCTAGAAGAAATGTCACTTACGCTTATTATATAAATGAAGGGGATGGTAGAAGGCAAGTCTGTCAGAAATTCCTGATAAATACAATAGACATAACGCAACGGTTTCTATTATATACATTAGATAATGCAGTTGAGGGATTTGCTAAATCTGACGGAAGAAAACTTAACGGTGGTACCAACAAAACTACAGAAGATGTCTTAAGTCACGCTAAAACATTTTTGGCATTTTTACCACTCGTACCATCGCATTATTGCAGGAAAGATTCATCTCGCCTTTACTTACCTGAAGAATTTAAAAACATTTCAAATTTATATCGCATTTATGCATCAAATTGTGACACTAATAACATAAAGAGTATGTCATTTAAAGTATTTTCAAATTGGTTTAAAGCTAATTATAATATTGGATTTCATATCCCTAAAAAAGATAAGTGCATGACATGCATGGCGAGATCGTTTGACGTGAGAAATGAACAAGAAATTATAAAAATGGAGCAACATCTACAAGAAAAGGAAGAATCTTACAAAAGATTTAAATGCCACCAGGACCTTAATGGCATAGATCCCAGTGTGATATGCGCAAGTTTTGACATGCAAAAGGTGTTAAATACACCGTATGGTGATAATATGGCATTGTATTATTCCAGAAAAATTGCAGTTTATAATCTAACAATTTACGAAAGTAAAACACAAGCAGGGTTTTGTAATTTATGGACCGAATCTGATGCTCATCGTGGAGCAAACGAAATTGCAACGTGTTTATATAATTTTATTCAAGAAGTAGACGCCCGGGAAAGTATTCAAAAAGTTTTGCTTTACTCTGACTCATGCTTCGGGCAAAACAAAAATAAAACAATTCTGGCCATGTTAAGGTATATTTTGTCGAAGTGCCAAAACGTAAATACAATACAAATGAATTACTTGATACCAGGGCATACTTATATGCCGGTAGACAGTATGCACGCGACGATTGAGCGTGCTGTTAAGAAGACGACGATATGGGCGCCATCAGCATGGCCGACGGTAATCCAGATGGCTCGTAAAAATCCGGGCCCGTATAAAGTTACTGTTTTGGAGGGTCATGACTTTTTGGGCTTTGAAGACATTTTAAACAAAACCTTCAAAAAAAACCAAAAAAATTTTCAAATATCTAAATTATGTATTGCTACATTTAGAAAGTCACACCCCAACATAATGTTTATAAAAAATTCTATGTTGCCGAATGCCGAAACTGTAGAAATCAATTTGTGTAGCTTAAATGACGCTCAACCCAAGGTTTGTCTTTATCCTGAAAAACTTCCTGTTTCGATACAAAAATACAATGATTTAAAAAAACTGGTAGACAAATTAATTATACCTAGAGTACATGCGCATGAATATCTAGGTCTAAAACGAGATAAAAAAACTCAAGATATATTAATAGACACTGACGAAGAAGAATAAAAGGCTTCTTTTATAATAAAATTATTATAAGTATAATTTTCTTCTATTATCTCCATAATAGGTACAGATTGTCATAAAACAACTTTTTTTATTAATAAATAAAATTTAATAAAATACCTATTTTTTATTTCATTATAATATTTGATTTATACCTTGCTTTGTACCTACATAAGAAAATTAATGTAATGTTTACTAACCTTCTTTATTCATTGCTGTTTGTTACATTTTTACTCCTTATCCTCCTGTTAATGGTATTTTCTAATAAATCTGTTGAGTATTTCAATTGCAACACAAAAGCTGCTTAAGTTTTAAACTTTTTTATCATTGATGTTGGGGTTAATGGTTACTAAAAACAACATTTAGTTTTCTTTATTTACATACAGCATTTCCTTATAAGTTTCATTTTATTTGTTTCAAAGATACATTGAAATTCAACACTTCAACTTAAAATTATAATGAATTACATCAAATTTTAAATGGTCTTCTTTTTAAATTCATTACATACATCACAATAGCTGCCTTTTTATTTATTGACATTTTGCCGAGTCCTATGTTTTCACTCTATAGATACAGCAAAATTGCGGTGTATGTTTGAAAATTCAATTGCTGTAACTAGTGAAAAACATAGGTTATAGTAACCTCAGATAGTAAACTCTAATCGCATAATAAGTTATCATTTAAAACAATATTTAGCCACACAAAGACATTTCTCTGCATGTTCATTTAAGAGGTATGAATTTTTTAAATATGATTTAGCCTCCCACGTAAACCTCGTTTTTCGTTATACTACAAGATTGCTTTCCAGCGTCGATATGAACGTTATTAGGCCTTTATTTAAGTTCTCTAGAAAGATAACCACTAGTACTGAGAGCCTCCCGCAAGGAGAAGGGATTAATCTTTTAAAAAAAGTAAAAAGGATACGGACTTTGTTTACTGGGATGATCCTAATGAGTTGGTGGAACGATTGAAATTACTACTTGCATCTCGCGAAGCAGGAAACACTGGCGTTGACAATGAAATTAATAGCAATCATCGAGGAGCTGTCTGAAGCCGGTATTATAAACGTGAAATATAAAAGGCATGCATCGGGAAAATTAAGCAGTATATTAACAGTAAACAACCTGTCAAGACTATAATGAATATAGATAAATTTGGACATCATGTTCATAAGCGTTTACGATATTCTGAATTTATTGATACTCTTCACGACGCATTAGTAAAATCGGAGACTGGGGATTATGATTTGCATTCATCAAGATTAAAAGGATTGCTGCCTCCACAAGAAGACAGCGAAATAAAGCCTACTTAGACAAAGAAATTGAAGATTTGAAAAGGGAAATAAAAAAAGTTACGATTGACGTTAAAGTTTACCTTAAAAATTTAGAAAAAGCAACGTCCAATACTATAAGTTCTTTGTATTATACAAAAACTGAAATAGACTTCTTGCTCAAACAAAAGTCAACCAAAAATGAGTAAACAAAATATAGTTGATGAGCTCCATAGATCAGCTAGAAGAAATTTTCCTAGACGGTGTACAATTATAAAAGGATTAGATGATTTATGGCAAGCAGATCTTATAGATGTACAAAAATATGCTTCTTCTAATAAAGGTTATAAGTACATATTAGTTTTAATTGATGCTTTATCTAAAAATGTATGGGTAAAGCCATTAAAATCAAAAGAAAAAATCTGTGTAACCCATGCTATGCAATGTATACTAACAGAATCTTCTCGACAGCCTAAAAATTTACAAACAGATTTTGGCAATGAATTTTACAATGAATCCTTTAAGAGACTAATGAAAAAGTATAAAATAAATCATTATTCAACCTATTCAGTAAAAAAGGCCTCTATTGTGGAGCGTGTAATCAGAACTTTAAAATGTCATCTGTACAAACTTTTTAGTTTGTGCGGGCGATACGAATGGTTAGGGAAAAATTTGAACTCGGTAGTACAGTGCTATAATAATACCGTACATCGCATAACTAAATTTAGACCTAACGATGTTAATAGCTCAAACCAGATGTTAGTGAGAAACAACATCATTAAAGCGCAGAAACTTAAGGCTGTATACAGATATAAGTTTCGTCTTGGCGATCATGTCCGTATTAGTAAATATAAAGGAGAATTTTATAAAGGTTATACTCCTAACTGGTCAACAAAAATATTTATCATAACAAAGATTAACCATACAAACCCACCAACATACCATATTGAAGATAAACAAAAACAAAGAATGTTAGGATCATTTTACGAATTTGAATTACAAAAAACTAAGCATCCCTACTTATATCTTATCGAAAAAGTTTTAAAAAGAAAAGGTAGCAAGTTGTTTGTGAAATGGTTAGGCTTGAGCGATGAGGAAAACAGTTGGGTTGAAAAAAGTGCTGTGGTGACATAATATAAATAAAGTCTGTTTAATCAGTTTACTCACTTTATGAATATCCATGAAGGAAGGAAGTGGTATCATTAATAGTTTAATTAATAATATACCGGTTGAAATACATTTACCTGGCTATCAATATTGTGGACCTGGAACAAAACTTCGAAAACGGTTATTAAGGGGCGATAGAGGTGTTAACAAGTTAGATGAAGCTTGTATGTATCACGATATTGCATATACCAATAGTGATTTGAACGTTCGACATAAAGCAGATTTAAAACTTTTGGACATGGCTAAGAAAAGAATAAATTCAAAGGATGCTGGGAAAGGTGAAAAATTCGCCTCATGGATTATCAAAAATGCAATGAAGGCAAAACTCAAAGCTGGTGCTGGGGCACAATCGTTTATGTCTATTGTGAAAAAACTACAATCCCAAGTCAAGAAATTAAAATCTAAACGTAATCATTCAGCAATTAAATACGCATATGCTGCTGCGAAAAAATTGTTCAAGAATAAAAAAGGTATACGCCTACCACGCTGTATCCCCATTCCTAAAAGCGGAGGGTTTTTACCATTAATTCCCATATTTGCGGGGTTGTCAGCTTTGGGTTCATTAGCTGGAAGGGCAGCAGGCATTGCAAAGGCAGTTAATGATGCTAAGGCTGCTCAGAAAAATCTTCAAGAGTCTGAACGACATAACAAGATGATGGAGGCAGCTGCTCTTGGAAAAGGATTGTACATTAAACCTCACAAAAAAGGAGCAGGCTTATTTTTAAATAATTCAAAAAACTAATTTCACGGCTTCCCAGGCGAGCATTGACAAATTTGGATATTTTAAAGTATGCTTGCAGCATACCATATTTCCGTGGTGTTTTTATGAGAGATACTTTACCTACAAAACCAAGAAAAATTTAGTGTGCAGTACTTAATTTAGACAGTTCCGCGAATCCTGGATCTCATTGGGTAGCCTACGTTAAGAAAACCGATTATTGTAAATATTTCGATAGTTTTGGTGATCTGAAACCTCCGTTAGAATTACAAAAAAATTTGAAATTTGTTCCTATTCATTATAATTATATGCGTTATCAAACATTTGGTACAATAAACTGTGGACATCTTTGTTTAAAATTTTTAAATGAATTCTGGAGAACGCATTTAAATAAAGAATAAAATAAAGATATTTCTCAGTACAAAAATGTCTTTCACTGCGTCAATAACTGGTCGAGGAGCTTTTTTAGCTACCAACTACTCCCCAACCTTAGAATTATGTGGAGAATATGAGTGTGGATTACTTTATTTTTCCACATTTAATTCAATCCCTAATATAGACGAGAGAAATAACAAGTTTTATTATGATCTTGATGAAGTTATTGAAATTCCCGAAGGTTCATACGAACTTCAAGATATTTGTGATTATTTAAAAGCTAATATGAAAAGTAGTGTTTTCAAACTAGCATGTAATAATAACACACTAAAAACACATATCTTCTGTACCGAGGATATGCACTTTGAAAAAAGCAATTCTATTGGCAAAGTTTTGGGATTTGGTGAGGAAATTGTCAAAACCAATATAAGTAGTGAGTCTCGATATCCTGTTAGTATTTTATCAACGACCATCGTACGCATCGAATTTAATGCAGTAAGCGGATCGTTTGTAAACGGAAAATCAAGTCATATAATTTATGAATTTGTACCAAACGTACCACCTGGCTATAGAATAATTGAAATACCTAAGAATTTAATATATTTTCCAGTCAACCAGAACTCAATCAGTGTTATAAATATAAAATTGTTAGACGCTGATAATAAACAAATCAATTTACGTGGGGAAGAAGTCCAACTGTATTTGCATTTTAGAAAAAGATGTTGAATTTTAATAAAACCTGCTCGCCGTACGGTATTCAAGTCAGTACGATCAAACCACTTTTAAAGGTAGCACCTCTTCGACGTAAGAAAAAGTTAACTAAAAACAATAAAGACTTTCTTAAGCTAATCGGTCTGTTAAGATAGGTTAAAATGAGCATTTTAAATATTTCGCAGCCATCGTCATACGATAACAGCATCGAAAGTTTTGAATATCACTCCTATAAACCTTACGTTACAAGTTTCAATAATAATGATGAAATACGTATACCTATTAACCAACAAGATTTGTATGTGTTGCCATCCCTCAGCACGTTGTATATTGAGGGTAAAGTGAATATCTACGATAGCACAACCAAAGCACCAATATCAACTGTGAATTTCGTAAATAATCCTATGTTGTTTCTATTTCAAGATATTCGTTACGAGCTGAATGGAATAGAAACAGATAAAATTAAAAATGCTGGTCTCAAAACCACAATAAAGTCATATTTATCGTTAAACGATAACGAATCAAAATCTTCTAAAGTTTGGGGTTGGTCAACTACTGGTACGACTAATGTCAATAACGGAGTTTTCTCTGCTTCCATACTATTAAACAAAATACTCGGTTTTGCTGAAGACTATGAAAAAATCATTATTAACTGCAAACACGAATTAGTGTTATTAAGAAGCAGCACTAACCTAAATGCTTTAAAACTAAATAAGGGAGAAGTCATCGATGACATTAAAATTAGTAAAATAGTTTGGCGAGTTCCTCACGTTAAGGTATCGGACCGTGAAAAAATAAATTTATTAAAACATTTAGAAAAAGATCGTGCTATTACCTTAGCATTCCGGAATTGGGATTTATACGAGTAGTAAATAAATTGGGCATTCTGGCTCACAAAGTTGTGCCCTCACCGCTCGCTACGCTCGCTTCGTCGTCGCTCTGCGACGACGTTCGAACACAACTATTGTGCGCCAGAACGCCCAATTTCTTACTACTGTCGCAGATAAGAAACGGAAGTGTAATACGAACATGATCACCAACACGAAAACTTAGGTCTTTTCAAAGTATTGTGCTAGGTTGGTATAAATAAAAATTTGCATGAACTTACAACTTACAAAAACTAAAACCCTTTTTTTTATTTTTTTTTATTTTGCAGCTATAATGTCGCTTTGTCATGTTTGATAACGTATGTACGACATAATTATGCATTTCAATTTTAATGATTCTTTTGTTTAACAAATGTCATAATAAAATTGACTGCAGTGTTTCATAGATTTTACTAAACCATTTAAAATATTAACCTCAAAACTAAATGTAGCTTGTAAAAATCAAACATTCGTGATTTTATGGATCAAGGTCCCAAAGCAGTTTCTAAGGAAACTCGAACCTAATTATATTACGATGAGATAAAACATAATTTACCATTACAAACTTCGAACTGCATTAAATCGATACAAAAAGGTTTAAGAAATATGTAGTTAAAATAGCGCGACATTTTATTACTCCATATATATAAAATTTATAAAATAAATAATAGTTTTAGAATTGATAATTTAGTGCCAATAACGGATTAAATCTATCTTAGGATCAAATATACTCATTAATCATTCAAGATCAGAGCAAATTTACTTTAAGTCTAAATACTTAATAAAATTAAAATTAAAAAAAGATATCGGTAACTGTATCGTTTCCTCTAAAATTAAAGTGCATCCCTTCGTCGGGAATTGTGAAGGCGTCCTACATAATGTACTTATGTATCCCAGACAATGCAGGGCACTTGACTCTTACACGACAAATCAAATTTGAAGTAGGCTAAGTATTATTTCCTTGAGTTATTCGTCAACTCGAGACTGTAAAACTGGAGACTGGTCGCGAGTTGGCACCTTCTAGTTTTACCTATTTTTATCGTCGTCAACTCGCGACCACGTGTAAATCTGACGTGTTTATGTACAGTCAGCTACAAAAATACTATACGACCTGAGTGTAGGTCAAATAAAACAAAATAAAGTTTTTGTTATTTGTTATAATATTAATTACAGATAAATCAACAGGACAAAAATATGAAATTACTTATTTATCTAATATCACAAATCAACAATTTAACTAAAGTATAAATCAACATGAAAAATAAAGAATTACTTATTTTCCTAATAACTATCATTAATAGTATCTCAAATCACAATATACAATGACTCAAGATTGAGCTTTTTACTTATAATTATAAATCATCAATGTTTGTAACAGGTGCATTTAAGTTTTTGTTATTTGTTATAATATTAATTACAGATAAATCAACAGGACAAAAATATAAAATTACTTATTTATCTAATATCACAAATCAACAATTTAACTAAAGTATAAATCAACATGAAAAATAAAGAATTACTTATTTTCCTAATAACTATCATTAATAGTATCTCAAATCACAATATACAATGACTCAAGATTGAGCTTTTTACTTATAATTATAAATCATCAATGTTTGTAACAGGTGCATTTAAGTTTTTGTTATTTGTTATAATATTAATTACAGATAAATCAACAGGACAAAAATATAAAATTACTTATTTATCTAATATCACAAATCAACAATTTAACTAAAGTATAAATCAACATGAAAAATAAAGAATTACTTATTTTCCTAATAACTATCATTAATAGTATCTCAAATCACAATATACAATGACTCAAGATTGAGCTTTTTACTTATAATTATAAATCATCAATGTTTGTAACAGGTGCATTTAGCTTATTATCATTTAAATTTTGAAAAACAGTAACAAGATAGCATTAGAGAAATGCTTAATTGTGAGTTGAATTTATAATAAATAAATCTTAGTCTAGAAACTATAAGAATCACAGATCAGGGTTTGGTATAAATGATTATTAAAACAAACATTACTACGTAAAACTATGCTACATATAACAAATGATCACAAGATTAGACGTTCGATGCATAAATCAATGATTATACATCCGAGGACAAATTCCTCAATGGTGAAATTAATATGTTCGTCAATAGCGCAGGTTTCCTTTAATTTTGTCGTTATATTTGATCCCTTTAAATATAAAGTATGATAATAATTATCCTCATCTTGTAACACTGTCAGAAAATGCGCAATACTTTTAGGTTTACTATTTATTCTCTTATTTACAACAGAGTGCCAACTCTCGACCATATTAGTAGTGCGGTGAAGCGAGTTGTTGCAAGACCACTTGTCAGCAAAAAATGATGATTCCTTTAACCAAGTCTCTACAAAATAATCATTGAATTTGTGAATATTTTTGTCTTTTGGACATTGAGACATAACGTACAGCCAACCACTGTCAATAACTTCTTTGGGCAAATGTGCCAAAACAATACATCGTTTCACATGTTTTCTAGATAGTGCAGACTTGGTTATTCCTTTTTCATCAGCTTTTCGCCATACACTTCGTGAGAAATGGAAGAAACACCCTTTGATGTTAGTTTCAGGGAATATATCTTTAACTGCTAGCATTGCAGCCTTTTCAAAGTCAAGTATAATTGTTTTCGGATTAAACTGTGGAATTTGACTCTTGATAAGACTAAACAAAATGTTATAAGTTACTCTTGTTTTGTTAGGCAACAATGCATAAATGACGGGTATAATATTATTATGACTTTTACTACTTCCTAAATCTACATGTAGGGTGTATAACTGCTGGAAAGGCTTTAAACAAAATTTAAAAGTACCATCGCACAGAATTGTCAAATTAGGGTTTAATAATATTGTTTTACAGTGCTCACTAGCAAATATTAAAATTCTATTGCTTGTATGGTAATCAGCTAATAAAAAGTTTGCAAATCTTTCAGGTACAGTAATATCCCTTAATGACATGAAACACAACTTCTTTACACCCAATGACTGATTTCGTTTTCGGTAAAATTTGTTTTTAATATTTTTAAATGCGGGAATTTTTTTAATGAGGTCTATTCCTTTATCCTTTAGTGAAGAAACAGTATGTCTAAAAGCACTTGGTATAGTAACAGTACAGTCACTTTTCACTTTTTCAATACACTTGTTAAAGTTGAACTCCAATTCATTTGACAAAAAATCAGGGACACACACGTGCTTGTCATCTCGTTTTATGCAGTTATTGTTCGCAATAATTAGTTTTGCCTTGCATATAGCCCTCTTTGAACATCTCCAAATACAGGAACCATCTTTATTTTTTTTCTCTCTGTTATATTTATATCCCGCACGAAGTATCATTGGGTTTCCTCGCTGTGATGTAATTATTTCATATCCAGTTTCATTACTAGATGGACCTGCTTGTGATCCACTTCCTGAAAAAAATGGCAGGTTAGACTATTCTAGTTAGGTATTTTTAAGCAACGTTTTAAGTCGGTGTCAAAAAAAAAACAAAATATACATATAATATCATATCGAAAAAGAAGTGATAAATAAACAGAGCAATTTGCTTTTTTATAGATGCTCGGTAATAAACAACATAGCAAGTACCTATTGCTAGTAATAATTTATTAACAGGGATATTAAATTAATAGGCATTTATGAAAAGTAATGCATTTCTTTGTTCACACTTTGCCTCGCCGAAACGTAAATAGACTAATAAGTAAATGTACAATAGAAAAATGCACGTGGTATTTTTTTTATAGAATAAATCTATTATAAATACCTAAATAATATACAGACAACTGTCCAACTATTATAAAGATAAATGGTTATACATACCCCCGCAATACATCAATATAACCAAAAACTTCCACATTTTAATATTTTTCACTTTTGTCACTGCATATTCAAAACTTATTGTGAAAATAATATGTAGTGCTCTGCCGGTGACTTATGCAGCAATAACGTCATCAAAACAATAACACCTTATCGGGGTTGTAAGACGAATAGAAGGAGATAGCACTAGAAAGCAGGTTTGCGCGCGGGCACATCATAAAATCACCCTCGCTCATACCCAACGCTAATTGGTTTGGCAACGTCGCAGTTTCATTGTTTAGGTCAGGGGGATGACAGTCCCTAACATTGCTAATTTAACAAGGAAGCTAGGGCCATCTAGTTTTATGCACCCGAAACTTTGTCTTAACTTAGTTTAATCAAATCCCGATAGATGTCGCTACTAAGATGTAAATTTATAATTTCTTAATATTTTAAAAGTTATGAAATAATTGTTTTTCATTAATATTTTTAAACAGAAAACATATGCATATATGAAATTTTAATTGGTTTCATTGAAATTAATTCATATTTTGATAGGGCAACATAGCCTTGATGTAGTAGCCACACTTGTGAAACTAAAAACAAAATGTCACAATATTGTTCGTAACTGTCGCTTGCAAAACAACAAGCGCATACGCTTGTTGTTTTCCCAGTTTTTCCAAATTAGAACCTCCCTTTTAACTGTGTTGTGATGTCTTTATATGTGTTGTGTTTTGTTTTAGGTGCTGTCTACTCAGTAGATTAGAAACTCAATTCACCAAGTTTTAATTCATATCTTCTACCGGCCAATAATTTTTTTACTTCTACCGGCCAATATTCAAAATTATAACGTGTCTCGTTAATCACTCGACATTGGCGGAATTATGTGTGTTGGAAAGACACTCCAGAAGCCATAACACAAGAAAAAAAAAAAACAGTTTTCCAATCAATTTTGTGCCTACAATAAGTGTTTTCTTTGCTGTAGACGTTGAGTTGAGATCCATTCTCCTCCGTCCTAGTGTTGAGTGCACTTTGACTGCGATACGGACGCTATTTAGTTTATATTGTGTTGTTTTTGTTGGACTTTTGTGTTACCAAAATCGACACCATGCCTGGTTATCGTTGTGTTCTTGGATGTGAACAGACTAGTAAGCTCTATAGCTTTGAGTCAAAATGTATTTCGTTTGAGTCAAAAATGTATTTCGTTCCATAAAATGCCAGCCAATTTTGACTCACAGCAACTCTTAAAAATAATAGAGGTTTTAGTATAAAATTGCCTATTTTTTGTTACACACTAAACTTATAAAGCTATAACTTATGATTCAACAAATACTTCAATTGTTTATTATTATATCGAATCATGACCATTATGTTCAATAATGTATGAGATAGAATAATAATGAGAATGTTATTTTTATTTCTTTAATATTGAAAAGAGACTGCTTTTTTTGTAAGCGGATATTACCACTTTCTTCGTTGTAACTTAGCTGAGACTAACTTTTTTTTCTAAATACCTGTGGCATTAGTTAGCCAAGTATTCATAATGTATAGTAACTTTAACAGTCAATAGAAACATTAATGTTCGCGGTTGTTAATAAAATAAGAAAATCTTTGAAAGTATACAAGTGGCAATTTCCTAAAAAAATTGTATACTATACGGCAATTTCATACTTTTAACACCTAATATGTATATTTATGAATAACCTAAAATATTCATCAAACTAATTATATGTATATCCAGTTTCCATATTCAAGAAATCATTAGTTATACGTTAAACAAAAGTTACGCTTAATTAAAAAAAAATGTCTTAGTTCTACAATCACATCCCTTGAATATGGAAACTGATAAACAGATTATGTTTAAAATAGGCTACATTACATTATGTACCAACAGTATGTAAAATTTGTATTACATGTGTAATAAATTCGTAGTAATCATTGTGTTTTTTATTATAACAAAATCCTGCTTTCTGCTTACCAATAATAATGAATTGTTTTGTTCTAGTTAACACTTAAATTGTAACATTGTTATTAATTTGTAATGAAATCAATAAACAATCATTATAAAATAACAATGTTACAATTTAGTGTTTACTAGAACAAAACAGTAAGTACCTACCTACATATTCAAAAGCAGCTATAGCTATATAAAATTAGTTTCGGGTGCAAATATGTAGAGGCGCTGTTTCAAATCGGTTGGTAAAAAAATCCCGCAAGAGGTCTCTCTATTTCCGTAGTATTATTATACTTTATGGTTTAGGTTATAGGCTATGCTCGCCTTTCCGGTCTACTAATTCGAACTCTAAGTATTAAGTATGATAGTCACTACTTAATTGAAACAGTAAATGCGAGGCAAGTTGCAGGTTTTATTAATTTTAAATTCCTACGCGTTTTTATTTGACTGTACTTAACACCTGGTCGCGAGTTGGCGACGACCAAAATAGGTAAAACACGAAGGTGCCAACTCGCGACCAGTCTCCAGTTTTACAGTCTCGAGTTGACGAATAACTCATTTCCTTCAAGTTACAATGCATCCCTTTGTCGGGAAACGTGAAGTGAGCCCTACAAACAGACTTTAAGAGTTTCTTAAAACTGAGATGTATCCTGGACTTGCGAGGCACATGGCTTTTCACAACACAGCAACTATGAAGTACTCAATACTGTTATTTCTTCCAAAGTTAAATTGCATCCCTTCGTCGGGAATTGTGAAGGCGCCCTACATAATGTACTTATGTATCCCGGGCAATGCGGGGTACTTGACTCTTACACGACAAATTAGTCTTAAAGTACTTAATACAGTATACCGATAGTCTTTTTTTTTCTTTCAAGTTACAATGCATCCCTTCGTTGGGAAACAAAACAGACTCAGTTTTAAGGAGATTTTTAAAATACCAATCTACGAACGGTTTTTATGTTATACCTAACTATTAAATCAAATTTAATGGTAAACATATTGAATAGTTATTATTACATAGATATAGATATTGATAATTGATAATTGTTGGTTGACGGAGCTTAAAATTTAAATTAAATTTAAATTATTTTTTAATGGGTTATTAAAATTAAGGAGAAAAACAAAAAACTCACCTGATGATAGGTACTTCTCAGAAGATTTATCACTTATTATCACACGCGTTAAGTAACAACGTGACAACGTATCCTTCATTGTAAAGTAAAAAAGTTCTACAACACCATCTATATTTTTTTTAAACAGATGTATCCCGGTTTTCAGACCATGTATGCAAATGTTAAATTAATTTCTTACTGATACAAAGTATTATGTACACTGCGAGCTTAGCTTTTTTCGCTCAATATAGCACACAAAATAACATAGCCGTTCATAGTTCACAACCGTTTCATAGCTTGCAGTGGACGTTGCGATTAATGCGACTTACAAATGACGACGGTGTAATTTCATGAGAACGATAAATGATTAGCTTGCTCTTTTTACATAGTTGCAAACAAAGCATCAGCTCTGTGGGAATAACTTTTAACCGAATTCGTAAAAAGTATTCGTAATTTTTTTTATTTTTAATTAGCTGACCCGGCGAACTTCGTACCGCCTAACAGTTAATTAATAAATGTCGTGTTACAGTTTAGCTGAACTTTATTTATGATTTTATGAAAGTAATTCAATTAATACAAAATTAATTAAGTTCACTACTTTAGTAAATTAATAAAATAAAAATAAATAAAATAGTACAAATATTTAGTATATCAATCGCGTGTCAGCAAGACATGATTGAATTAAACTCTCATAATTATGATTGTGCAGCATGGGTTGCACTCGTTTTATTTCTCTTCATTGAAGCACCTTGTGAATATACTAAATTTTTTGTTTTTTGACCACTAAATCCCCGGAGTCACTTTTAGCATTCTAGGTATTCGTACAATTTGTCGTTCTTCATCAGTTAATTGGTTCGCAATGTTCCGTACCCTAATTGCATTACGGCTACGTTGGGAAAGATTTGATCTTCTTGATCGCGGCATTGTATTAAACACTTTCGCGACGTAAATTTTTCATTTAGACCAATTGATTTGACGTTTTTTAGTCATTTGTTAATTTGTCATTTGGTGTATAATTTAGGTAGCTTGATATATTTTCCTTAGTTTACTCAAAATAAACTTCTGAACGCAGGCATAAATATTTGAAAACTAATATATATGTCAATCCTTTTTAAAACCATTTTTAAAATCTAAAATACGCCATTAACCGAATTTTGTGTATATATCTTGTCGATATCTTGTCGATTCGAAACCTTTATTTAAATACGTTCTTTAATTTTAGGGTAGAGTTTATCTTATCGACGGGTGAACATTTATTGTTTGACATTTACGAAACCCATGAATATTTTGTTTTCTTTTATTTTATTTTTAATCAATTTTCCAATGTTTTTAAGATGTATTCTGCTATTCGGGACGGAAACAAATCCAACAAATCAAAAACCATGGCAATCGGTCCAGCCGTTCTCGAGTTATAAGTGTTGTAACAAACACGACTTTTTTTATATATATAGATTATTGTTTGACATTTGCGAAACCCATGAATATTTTGTTTTCTTTTATTTTATTTTTTAATCAATTTTCCAATGTTTTTAAGATGTATTCTGCTATTCGGGACGGAAACACATCCAACAAATCAAAAACCATGGCAATCGGTCCAGCCGTTCTCGAGTTATAAGTGTTGTAACAAACACGACTTTCTTTTATATATATAGATAATGTTAAATAATATATTCAATTAGGTATAACGGCCGCTGTGGTCTCAGACCCAGAGATCCCGGTTTCGATTCCTAGGGCACAATGTTGTGTTCGGATTGGTTGGTGGTATAGTTTGTTCTAAGTCCGCCTGGCTAACTACTACTATCTTACCTAGGTCTTGCGCATAGCAACAATGTTATCTGCATTGTTGTGTCCATCATTTAGAGGTACCTAAGATAGCCAGTGCAAAGATGTACCTATATTTTTTTTGTCAACTAGATAACGGATAAATATACATTAACATAAGAAAACACCCAGACCTGAAATAAATTTTTGAAAAACCTTTTTCCAAAATGACCCGATCGGGAATTGAACCCGTGACCTCAGAGATGGCGCGACGCCAGAACCGGTGCGCTAACCACTCGACCAAAGAGGTCGTCAAGTCAGTATATTCAATTCTATGCTAAAACTAATACATAGTACAAGTACATACACAAAACTTGTCATAATATTATTATTATTATTATTTTTTTGAGTTTTTGGGAATCGAACTTAGCACTTCTACGTACTTAAGCTTATTACTGCACCTAACTGGTTTTATAATTTATATTTTGATGACGCTTTATTTTAATTTCTTCGTAATTTGTAATTCGATGAAGTGATTGTTTGTTCATATTATTGCTGATTTAGATATCTACGTATGTGTGCATAATTGCACACATTTTTTGTGTATCTGTATTTGTCAAGTTTTTGGTATAAATAAAGTTTTCCTAAAATACATTAAATCAATTACGATCGACTTGTCATCGAGCACCTATTGCTGCCTGGAGTGTTATTCTCCGTCACCATTGTTCTCCACATCAAGTGCGTCCACATAATGTTCGTGAGTTTTACATTTTTTATTTTAATATATTTATATAACGCCTCGGTGGTCGAGTGGTAAAGCGCTCGGCCCGATACCTGAAGGTCCCGGGTTCAATTCCCAGGTCGGGCAAAGTGTGTTTCAGATTGTTCGATGCATAGCCCGGGTTTGTGATCACCAACCCACATTTGGCAAGCGTGGTGATAAAGTCATTACCCATCAATTGTAGCGATGACTTGATTTCAATGATGGAGGCCTTTGCCCAGCAGTGGGACATAGGTTATTTATTGAACTACTATATTTATTTATTGGTATTATTTACAATGATTGTGCGGTGGTCCACATATAGTTAATTTTCCTTTCGTGTCTCTACAGGTCTGAACACGAGTACAAGAAACGGTTCGCCGCCGCATCTGTTCTAGACTCAGACCGAGAACAGTCATCTGACTTTGAAGAAGACTCTAGGTAATTATTTTCTATGTATTCTCAAGACGTTGGTACTATGTCGCCATAATTGCTATAATTTTTTTATTCTTTTTTTCTTTTTACAGTCCTCCGAAGAAGGTGTAAAAATCGACGAAAACGAAAAAAGAGCCCGCGAAAAAGAAGTCAAGTGGGTATGTATAGCGTTATTAAATTTTAGATAATTATATAATAATTCTATGATAAAGAATTAGTTACTGTGCTAAAAATAGATTTCATAAATTGTCGGTTATAATTTTATTTAAATACTTATATGGTTTTAATTTATAATTATAATTGTTTCAGAAGGCCTACTGCAAAAACAAACGGTTCGGCTTCTGTGTTGGCCGACCTATTTGGTGACGACGACGAGTCGGAGCAGCCTAAGCACTCCTCCAGCAGCCCCCTGTGGTCGTCGTTGTCTCGGCGGGTCGCGGGCGGGGTGTTACGTCAGATGGAATTGGTGCCTGATGGTGACATATTTTTTGATGTCAAAATTTATAATACAGCAGACATCATTAATCTCGGCTCTCGTGAACGCTCGGACAAGTGGAGTGCTAATCTTCGCTTGCGAGTCTCACCAGACAATCCGCTGTGGAAGGAGATGAAGAAATTGTGCGCCGAAGCGAAGAAGAGGTTTACAAAAGAGGCTATGTACTATGGTGACAAGCTTTGAAATCAATAAGTCCACCGATTCACCTTTCTTTCTGTTCTCTTTAATTTTATTGTACTTATACTTAACTAATATAAATGGTTAATGTAGATATATAAATTCTAAAACTATATTTTCTTTTTTTAAACTTAGCTTAAACTTTTCTTTTTTTCACTTTATTGTACTTATACTTAACTAATGTAAATGGTTAATCTAGGTATTATAAATTCTAAAACTATATTATTATTTTTTTAACTTAGCTTAATCAACCGCAGAACTAATAATCACTCAAGTATGGGTAAATCTATCTATTGTTCGATTTGTCAAGACTCTATACCAAGTAAATCGTTTTCGGGGCATTTACGCAGTATTAAACATAAAAGTAGTAGTGCAGTAAGTCTCGATAGTGGCATTGAAAAAATAAGTTCTGCGTTTCGTTGTCGCATAGCGTCATATCGCATACGGACAGAGCGCGAGCGTCTGGCTGACGGCAGCGAAATAGCTGCTACTTCGCCCACACACTTCTTGCATTGCATTGCCCCAAAGTTACAAACAATACTTCATTCAGCTTTATCTAATCATATAAATATAAAAGTAAACTTTGAACTTTTTGTGAAAGTAATTTTACCTAAAGATGATTCTACGGAAACTAAATCATTTACAACTGCAAACATTTCTTTACATTTAAACTACAGTTTTAATGATTTACTAAATAACATTTCTGAAATTATTTGTAAAAAGATAGACGAATTTCAGGAAAAGGGGAGTGGATGGTCTGTGTTGGATATTTTATACCTCGAAACTAATATTAACAAATATACGCCTTTGAGAGGATCATCATATCTTAAATTACCAAAAAAAATTAACTCAAAACAAGCTTGTGTAAATATAAAAAATGATGATGAATATTGTTTTGCTTGGGCTGTGATGGCGGCTTTGTTCCCAGTTAAAAAGAATGCTTGCCGAGTATCATCTTATCCTCACTTTAGTACAGTATTAAACTTAATTAATATGTCGTTTCCAGTTGCAAATAATGATATAAAAACATTTGAAAAAAATAACAAAAACATAAGTGTAAATATCTATGGTTTGGATAGTAAAAGTAATATTACCGGGCCGTTGTATAAAACCATTTTACGAAAAAAAAATCATATTAATATGCTTTTAGTGCAGGATGGTTCTAAGTCTCATTACTGTCTCATAAAAAACTTTCCTAAATTATTAAGAAGTCAAGTGACTAAACATCACAGTAAGTTATATTTTTGTGATGATTGCTTGTTGTTTTTTAAATCTAATCTAAAATATAAAAATCACTTTTGCGGCGGAGTTGCAACTATTTTGCCCGAAAAAGGTACTTTGGTTCAATTTAAAAATTTTCATTGTAAACAATTCATACCTTATGTAATATATGCAGACTTTGAAACATTATTACAACCGTGCGTTGAAAGTCAAGGTAATCACACAGTTAACACTCAACGGCATATTCCCGCTGCGTTTGCGTATTATATTGTTTGTAATTATGATAGCTCTCTAAACCGTCTAGTAAAGTATCGCGGTCCGGATTGTGCATTCAAATTTGTTACTTATTTACAGAAAGATGTAAAAAGAATTTATGATATTATTCAGTCGGCTTCAGAGAATCCAGTGCCTATAATTTTTTAGTAATAATGATTCACGTGATTTTGATCACGCAGACTATTGTTATTTATGTTCAAATTTGTTAGTCGTAGATAAAGTGAGAGATCACTGTCACTTCACAAGTGTTTATAGAGGCGCAACTCATTCATACTGTAATCTTAAATTTCAGATTCCTAAATTTATTCCCATTTTCTTCCATAATTTATCGGGTTACGATTGCCATTTGTTTATTCGGGAATTAAACACAATACCCGGCTCAATCAAAGTTATTCCGAAAAGCAAAGAAAATTATATTTCTTTTACTAAGTTTATTCCACTTTCAGATAAAACTTTCGTTGCAGTACGTTTTGTCGATTCTTTTAAATTTTTAGGGACAAGCTTAGACCAGTTAGCTAAAAGTCTTAATCCTAATGACTTTATACATTTACGTAAAAATTGCGATAGTGAACGAAAATGTTCATTGTTGCGTCGCAAGGGTATATATCCATATGAATATATGTCTGCTTGGGAGGTATATAAAGAAACTAGTTTGCCGTCGATAGAAAAATTTTACAGTAGTCTTACGAGTGAATCAATTAGCTTAACTGATTACCAACATGCCATGACCGTATGGAAAACTTTTGACATACAAAATTTAGGAGAGTATACAGATTAATATGTAATAAATGATGTTTTATTATTAGCTGATATATTCGAAAAGTTCCGCCTAACTTGCAAAAAAAATTATGATTTAGATCCGGCTTTTTATATTACAGCACCAAGCCTAAGCTTCGATGCAATGCTTTTAAAAACTAAAATAAAGTTGGAACTTTTATTTGACTTGGAAATAATTCGTATGATACAAAAGGGTATTCGAGGAGGCATTTGTTTATGTTCAAAAAGGTATGCTCAATTAAATAACAAACATCAGCCTGATTTTGATTCATCTTAATTTAACAGTTATTTAATGTACTTGGATTGTAATAACTTATATGTTTTCTAAAGCTTACGCGAACACACACACGTAAAAGAAGAAAAAAATGTATAAAATAAACGCGAGTAGATCCGTAAAAGTTGTTTCATTTCATAACTTATATGGTTACGCTATGTGTAGCTATTTGCCTTATGCGGACTTTAGATTACTTGATGAGGACGAATGTAGTCAGCTTAACATACTGAGCATTCCCAATGAAAATGAATATAGATACATTTTAGAAGTAGATTTACAATACCCAGAAAGTTTACATGACTTACACAATGACCTTCCGTTTTGCGCTCAAAATTTTGTTCCACCAGGTTCAAAACATAAAAAACTGATACCTAATTTATTCGATAAATATGAATATGTCATACATTACGTTCATTTGAAAATGTGTTTGAATCATGGATTACGCCTTAAACGAATTCGCAGAGCAATAACATTTAAGCAGAGTCAGTTCTTAAAACAATATATTGATTTAAATACGGAGTTAAGACAAAAATCTAACTCCGCTTTTGAGCAAGACTTTTTTAAATTGTTAAATAACAGTATTTTTGGAAAAACGTTAGAAGATACAGAGCGCAGAGTCGATGTAAAACTTGTTAGTGCATGGCATGACGATCGCAATAAAACAAACAAGTACTATTCCGCCGAACAACTGATAGCTCGCCCTAACTTTCATAGCGTAGCAGTGTTTGATGAAAACTTTGTAGCTATTCAATTAAAACGAGAAAAAGTAATATTTAACAAACCAATATACATAGGGTTTTCAGTTTTAGAGATATCAAAAACCCATATGTATGATTTTCATTATTCTGTTATGAAAAAATATTACAACGAAAAACTGACTTTATGTTACACAGATACTGATAGTTTGTTATACTCCGTTCAAACGGATGACTTCTATCGCGATTTGAAAGACATTTTTTTGAGTTATTTTGACACTAGTAATTATTCTAGTAATAACTGCTTTAGTATTATTCCAAGGAACAAAAAAGTCCCTGGTTTGTTCAAAGATGAACTAGGTGGTAAACTTCTCTTGGAATTTGTTGGATTGCGATCCAAACTATACAGTATTAAAACAATTGATAATGAGGTTAAAAAAGCAAAAGGTGTCAAAAAACCTGTAACTAAAAAGTTAAAATTTTCTGATTACGTAAATGTTCTTTCAACAGGAACAGATCTTAAAGGTAAAAACGTTCTATTCAAAACCATAAAGCATAAAATTTTTACAAGAGAACAGAATAAAGTGGCATTGTCGAGAAAAGATGATAAACGTTTTATTTTAGGTGATAACGTGTCAACGATATCGTGGGGACATTATTCTATTACAATCTAATACAGTATTCTGCAATAGATAGTTTCTACCATAGGATAGATAGGATAATAACCGTATGATGGTTTACATCTAGATTAAATCACTAAATTTACTTTAACGTTGTATACTATCAATTAAATGTTTTACTGTCATCTTTATATATAAAAATATAAACATAGATTTTTAAGATTAGTTTCAATCTCATAGGTAATGTGATTTAAATTTAAAAATGAATATTTGTTTACAATCAATTTGATGTGTAATTTTCATTTTGTATGGATTACTCTTTATATTGTTGAAACTAAAACTGTGAATAACAATGAACTGCATTTTGTGTTTTATTTAAGTTTGTCTAATAATTGTTTTTCTTAAGTTACTAAATAAATGTTGTTGTAATTTAATATACAAAAAATTGTATTGTCTACAATCAACTTGATGTGTAACTTTCATTTTAGTATGTATCTATACACTCTTTATAAAAACTGTTGTTAGTTAAATCGTGAATAAATAAACAATAAAGTGAATTTTTATGTTTTATATATACTTAGCCCTAGTAATTTTTATCCAAAAATATTACAAAGCACAATTATTATACAAAACTACAAGTAGGTACCTACTTGTTTAGTATTACTTTGAATTAATGGTTTAATTTGAAGATGTGCCTAAAATTACTATTTTATACAATTACCTTACATTACATTGTTACATTATTTCATAATTAGGTATAATAAATATGGGAAGGTGAGTAAAATTTTAATTAGAGGTTAATCATATAATGTAAATCCTACGAGGACTAGGTATGCAAAGCACACGACTTTTCAAAACTAATTTTAACCGCAAAATATTTTATGTATTTTAAGTTGTATAATCAAATTCTAAGAAAGGTTGTACCGAACTGTATGATTTAAACAAGTCATTACATGTCGACAATATAATGCTGATTATGATGGGAAGTCATTTGATACTATTCACACACGTTTCACAATAATTACGTGTCATGTTGTTGAAAATAACACCGAGTCAGCGGTTAGTTATTTACATGTTTAAACATGCAACGAAGCAACTTACACAGACGCACACATATGATCGATTTTAGTAAACCAGATAAATAAAGCGTGGTTTGTTAAGTAATTCATTTACATTAATACGCAGAACGTGGCCAGCAGCAGTTGTATTGTCTCAATTATCATGGTAAGTGGTATTATGCATTTGAAGATGATGGATATATTTGTATTTGTAAGGCCCAGAACACACGGTGAAACGCAAAAGCAACGAAACTGCAACTTCTAGTTACTTTTGAGTTGCATCTGAGTTTCTGCCATAGACTGCTTTGAAAAACCACACATGACGCGACCAGTTTGAAACCGGTTTGAAACGTGTTTCAAATCAGTTGCATTGAAACCGTCGTGCAGGAAACTCGCGCGTTGCGTTTCATTCACCGGGTGGCTTCTTTTGTACAAAATGGCTGACGACGAACAAAAAAACATTGCATTTGTGTTAGAAGTGGAAAAATATCCTTGTTTGTATAATACCACACTATCAAGCTACTCTCGCAGGACTGAGACTGATAAAGCATGGGCAGAAATTGGAAAAAAAATGAAAATTACAGGTAAGAGCTGATTATTCTCTTTATTTAATAAAATAATTCTATACACAATAAGCCCATTGCCACGGCAATGCTGTCTGTGGAGTCAAAAAGTAATTATTTAAATATTTTCTTAAAGATAACGGAGAGGGATTGGGGCCTAGGTTCAGATCATGTGGCATTAAATCAGCAGGGCGTTGACTAATTCCTTCACCGACGTTAGTTGTGCGATATGGTATTCCTTCCTTGGATCTCACAAAATTGTGCAATACACAGGCACTTTTAATTATATTATTGACTACCTCAGGGGTTCGGCAACGTATTGGTGATTCGAATATCATAAATTTTTCCGTTAACATGCCAAAGCACACTCGACACTTTTTCTAGCACGGGATAATCTATAATTAAAAATGCGTGAGATGTTGGTGGCAGTTCTTCCTGGAAAAGGTCTCATTAAATATTTTTCCAAAGGAAAGGCTTCATCTCCAACAAAGTAAAATGGAAATGAGTAATTATTTTCATCTATTGGCAACGGTCCTGGTGCAGGAATATTTAGTGCATCTTCCTCAATAAGACGCTTCATAGATGAAACTCTGAAAATACCTGCGTCACTATTTCTACCTGCATATCCCACTTCTATCATTGTAAACAGACCATCAGCATCGGCACATGCCATTAAGATTACAGAATGATAATTTTTGTAATTAAAATTAGTAGATCCCGTATTTGGGATTTTTTTTATTCTAAAATGTTTTCCGTCAATCGAGCCTAGACAATTAGGCATATTCCACAAAGTATAGTATCGTTCAGCAATTCGCTTCCACTTATCATGATCTGGAACCGGCATAAATCTATTCTTTAAAGAATCCCATATTTTTTTTGTAGTATCAGCCACAATCGTTGCAATTGTGGATTCTCCTCTAGCGAAGTATAAGCCCAATGCCACATATGTACTAGATGTACCTCCTAAATACCTGTAAACAAATAAAAAACAGTGAGAGACAACATATAAAATAAATTATTTTAATAGATTTTAATAGACAGGGGCTTGGATGTTATCTACCTCTATATACGTATTTATTGTATTAAATCTATCGTCGAGTTAGCACCTATAACACAAGTCATTAAGTTGTACTTAGTATGGGGTTAACAAGATCTGTGTGTTATGTCCATATGTATATTTATTTTTTATTTTTTTTCACAGGTGCTGCTTGCAAAGAAAAATGGCGAAATCTACGTGTTGTTTATATGAGACATCTGAAACCTTTGCCAAGTGGTTCTGGAAGAAAACGGAAAAAACCGTACTATATACTTGATTATATGCATTTTTTTAACGCCATATGTAAAACCGACGAATCCACCTGAAGCAGGGAACCTGCCATCCACTTCATTAGAGAATACATCTGATATGTCAAACGATCTGCCACACGACGTGCCCGCCGAGTCCGGGCAACATACTGAGCGCTGTGATATAGAACCTACACCTTCCAGTACACAAGATAATATTCAAGATAATCCAACCCAACATTCTTCTAACCCAAAACGGAAGAACTATTCATTGCACGAGACTGATAAACATTTTATTAATTATTTAAAAAAGAAATCTGCTGTATCTCAGACTTCCGCGGACTCTGTTATGTCGTTTTTGAATAGTCTTGCACCAGAGTTAAGAGAAATGAATCTCGAACAATTCAAAATATTCAAGAGACGTGTGCTAAGCCTTATTGATGACATACTGAATCCATCTTCTACTACGCCTGAAAGTGCAGCAACGAGTCAATTTATTACGTTAAGTAATGAAACGTCCCATCAAACAGTATATTCTCCAATATCGCAGTACACAGAATATGGTAGTCCATATGTGCAACCAGTAGAAACACCTAATCCTCTGGACTTCAGCGGAATATCTACAGGAACTCCATCAGACTCTATGCAACCAGAACAAACACCTAATCCTCAGTATTGCAGCGGAACATCCTCTACAGAATACACTCCTGTAAACCAAGATGTGAATTTCAGAAACTTCGTATGATAGCTTTGTTTACATACCTAAAATGTTTAAGTTTTTTTTATTCTTTAATAGTACCTAACATTTAATTTTTCATAAATATAATAAAAATAAATCTTTAAAAATACTTACATAAGTGTTATTAATAGCCTTTCTTGAGGACTCACACATTCTCTCATATTAGTATTCTGTTTCTGCAACTGAGGTGTCATTATTTCAACAAGCTCAAGATATGTAGTTTTGCTCATACGATAACAATCCAAAAACTTTCTATCAGTTTCTTGTAATTCTTTAGCAGCCACAAACATACGACAGTTGATATTCTTCTCGATGTAGGGATGTATCCACATAGTTCTTCTTTTGCGCCTTCTTCTTTGTCGAAGATACAAATACATAACCACAATTTCTTCGTCGCTCGAAGAACTCATTTTGCAGACGTCTGTTCTCAAAGAAAACCGAAATGATTGTGGTTGCACCGTGTGATGAAAACGGTTGAAACTGGTTTCATACTAATAATTTCAAGAGGGTTTCGTTGCAGTTGCGTTTCACCGTGTGTTCTGGGCCTAAGTGTTATGTGCAACTAATATTATTTTATATTATTTCAGGAAACTCCACCCACTTCCCCGGTCTACATTCTGCTTGACGAGGAATACCAAGATCGAGTATTCAATCAATACGCGCAAGGCCAACACGAGGGAATTGACGAAGCGGGTCCCTTTCACTATGGATTCAGACCTCAGAACTCGGAGCCGGTGATAAAGAATTCGAAACGTAAACATCAAAACAAAAGATGTTTTCTAAGACACTTTCACAACAAGCAAAGGTTCTTTGTATTGAAAAGCGTGCCGAAAAAGGGTCGCTATTTAATCAAGATTCAAGTTATAGGCTTAGAATCAAGAGTGTCTGTTCCAGAGAAACTGTTGTGCGCACAATATGTTGTGGAGGATGATGTTGATCCAATTATGGATCAGACAGAAGAAGTTATTAGTAACATTTCAAAAAAATTGTGCGGCTATAGCTATAACTTCTTTTGAGGTTATATGGCACAGATTTATTTGTAAATTAAAGTTCTCAAAAGGTTTAAAGCGTAATATCCATATTTACGTGTAAACCTCCAGAGACACATATAAAGGTATAAAATATTTTGATTGTATAAACTCGTATAGAATAATTAAATGTAATTTTGATGGGTGTCTACTTAGTTACACAATTTTCTTTTTTTAGTCATATACTATAAGTAAATGTAAGTAACACATTAAAAAAAATGTTATTCAAACTTGTTAAAATTTTTGTAAATTTAGTAATAAGCGTTAAAATAAACTTAAATCAAATTAAAATATTAGTAATAACGTTTTTTATTTTATTGCTTGTACTCGTAGATTAATAAAGAAAACAGCATTCAATTTTAATTTATGTTTATTAAAAAATAACTAATAGCTAGTAATGTAATGTTTTCTAACCGGAGCCTGCTTATCAGCGCCTCCTTCTAGTGCCTCACCTCCACGCTTATTAAATAATCAATTCGACACGCTTTAGTTGCAAATATTAAAATTGCAACATTGTAGTAATCGGTTGCTAAAAGCCATAAATTAAACTAGGCCTTGACAATGTGTCATTCATATTTTTACGACCCTCTGTGTGTTTCGCAGTAAGATAAGAACACTAGTATAAAAGGGTATCACCTCGCTTCCAGCATCATTCTGTCAGTAGCCGTTGTCTAAGTAGTTACTTAGTCTAGTAAGATTCAAATATTGTTAAGGAAATATAATCCTATTTAAGTCAGATTGACATTTTTATTTAAAAAACCGTGTTGTCCTCAAGTACTCCTCGCCCAGCTCACCACGATCCGCGTTTACTGGCGCAGTCGGTAGGATCTGCTGCATTTGGTACTCGAAAGTCAAAATCCGAGTAGAGCGCCAAATTTCGTCTCAACGATTAAGCCAGCATATTCGCCCCAAACAAATTCGTACACGCATCGAGCTGTCTTCAAAAGTCGTCCCGTCTTCAAGGTGATACGAACAAGAACAACCAGCACGGCGAGACATCGAGAAGAGACACCGGCATCACTACCACAGGCACTGCAGAATCGGTGAGAGTCGATTAATATTGACTTTTTCCTTAATAATTTTCTTATGAATCCGGACCCAGGTCATCATCAGCGATACATCCATCCAGGTGGATCGGATTGCATCTATAATCGGACAATTTTAAGAGCTGCCATTCCTTTAGTCAGAGGACTCATTAGAAAATTAGTAGACCTCTATAACGAATTTGTATATTCTTTGTACGTCTGTGAAACAACATCGCATAATAACGTTCATCGTGTGCCAGTGTAATCTAGAGCAACAAGGGATTAGTAGTAATAAAATCTTGAATGTATTATCATTTTACGACTTACTTGCGAATGATTGTGTAATCTAAAATTATTATATTTATGCCATCAGGCGGCGCAGCCTGCAAATATATATATTATGAGCTAAATCTGACTATGCTAGCAGAGAGAGGGGCGGCGAGTGGGGGAACAAGCCAATAAAACCAGCTGCACCGCACTCCGGAGCTCACTTTTGCTCGAGACTTGGCAGCGTCAACATTATAAGCTGAACCCCTGTCCGTTTGGGAACTCAATTTTCATTTAATCAAATTATTTTCTTATTTAGTTGTTTTTGTAATGGTTAAAAGTAAAATTTATTAAAATCTCGTGTATAGAATGTTATTTTTTTTAATTAAATTTACCTCTGGTTGCTAAAATCAGAAGTGGGATTGGCTCTCGCGCCTTCTATCCGTTTGACTTCCTAAATACCTCTTACAATCAAGTAGTATGATGAAATTTTCTTAAATTCGGTTGCGTAAATTAGTTTTCGTAAGTACGAAAGTGATGATTTGTTTTTTTCCTGTGTATGGTGAACTTATGGTAATAAGTACCTTTGTAAGTGATTTGTTAAGAAGAAACCCTGGTAAGTAGAACATTTTGATCATTAACTACAAATCGAGGGATCTTTAGAAAACGAAAAGAGAAAGTTTCCACTCAACTTTTATGTTCGTTTTGAACCTAATTTATTTTGCTTTTGTTGTGTTTCTTATATTTTTTTTCCTTTCTACAATTAAAACATAAATAAAAAGACGATTGTGGGTAGATTTTTTTCATTCTTGTAACTGTTTTCCTGGTTGCTTTATACGCACCCTGCGTTTTTTTTTATTTGATTTTTTTTTGTAACGATCAGACGTAACGTTAAGACAAAGTTTTATTTAAAAGTCTTGCTTACTCAATAGATTTAAATATGCCAAGTGATAGACATGATGATGAAAATAGGAGTAGGTCTAGAAAACGTGACTCACGCTCTAAGCGTACCCGTAGAAGACGTGACTCTTCTAGTAGTGATCTAAGGCAACAAATGCAACTGGTTTTAGATCGATTGACGTCATTGGAAGATCAGCGTCAACCTTCATCGCCACCGCGAGGGAGCAACGGCGATGGGCCGCCGGTGCCGTCGCAGCCTGTGGACCGGTCAGCGCGTGCGCGGTCTCCGCCTGTTGAGGGCGCAATGACCCCGCCGGCCCGTGACTGCTGTGCACCGCCTGAAGTACCCGAGGGTGCCGCGGGACCAGAGCATCGAGACTGCGCTGCCTCAGCCTCACCGAGGCCACGCTCCACTAACACCACCGGTACCGCACGCGAATCCAGCACGACTGATCGTTTAATCGATGCGATACGATCAATCAACACTGCGGTAAGATCGAACCAATCTTATTATATTTCAAACTTTGATCCTAGTGTCAATGATATTGAAACCTGGTGTGCGGAAGTAGACCGTGCCAAAGTTACGAACGGGTGGAGCGATTACGAATGCTTGTCGCGTATTGGCAACTGTTTGAGAGGAGACGCTAGGACGTGGCTCAACGAGTGGGTCACTAACGATCGCAGTTGGACCAATTTTAAATTGGAATTTAAACCCCTCTGTCCTAAAAAACCAGATTTTGCGAATATTCTGTATGATGTAATGTGTACTAACTCTGACAGTTACCCTACTTACGCTGATTATGCCCGTCGGTCTTTGTTACGTTTGCGTATTGTAAAGGGTCTAAGTGACGAACTTATCTCTGCCATTGTAATAAGAGGTATTACTGATACGCAAATACGTGCTTCAGCAACCAACGCCAAATTAATGCCCAGTGAGTTGGTTGAATATTTCTCAACTTATGTTAAACCTGATTCCACATCTCATAATAATAAAAAATTTGTTAACCAATCACGTAATGATATTTTTTTTAAAAATAAGCGTGATACATCTTTTCGTAAGAGGAAATTTGAGGAGGGTAAATGCTTTTCTTGTGGTCAACATGGCCATAGACAATCTAATTGTAATAAAAGGATGAAGCCTAATGTTAGTGGTAGTAACTCCAATACCGAAAATAGGCAAAGAACAAACGGTTTTTCCGGTGCCAGTAAAATAGAGCCGTGCAGTTTTTGCAAAAAGCCTGGTCACAAAATCGAGACATGCTTTGCTAAATTAAAATCCGAGTCTAGCAATAACAAATCAGTAAATTTTTGCCGCGAAAATCTAGAAAGCCATAAGAGTGATATTGTTGCTGCAGTTATACAGGGTGTGCCAGTTGATATCCTCATTGACAGTGGCTCATGCATTTCACTAATATCTTTTTCACTACTTAAGCATTTTAAATGTGCTCGCAAGCCTTCTTTTAGAATATTAAAGGGCATTGGTAGCCAGGAGATTGAATCCACATATTTTGTAACCTTAACAATAGAGTTCAGCGAAATTTCATTGGAAGTAGATTTACAAGTAGTGTCCCCTGAATTTATGAATACTCCGGTTATAGTAGGTACCGATGTACTAAACCGAGAAGGTGTGACTTACATACGAACGCGCGATAGGCAATATCTTACTTGTGAACCTAAATTAACTTATGACGTCATGCATGTTTCCTCAGTTGTTCAATCGCCAGTTAATACTACATTGATTGGTCAAGATTTAAAGAGACTTTTTAGTCTAATTGATGAATTTTCAAAATATTTTATTGCTGGCACCGCTGCTAGTACAGTTAACACTGGTAGCATGTCAATTAAATTAAATAATAGCGCGCCTGTTAACTATCGCCCCTATCGGCTTTCGTATCCCGAAATTTTGAAAGTTCGTGAGATCATTCGAGATCTTCTTGATAAAAATATTATTCGCGAGTCGGAATCAGAGTTTGCTAGCCCGGTTCTTTTAGTAAAAAAGAAAGACGGTTCGGACCGTATGTGTGTCGACTTTCGTAAGCTGAATGAGATTACAGTAAAAGATCGTTTTCCACTGCCACTCATAGACGATCATATTGACCGCTTAGGTAAATATAAGTTTTTTACGAGTTTAGACATGGCAACTGGCTTCCACCAGATTCCTCTGGATAACGCGTCTATACCACTCACAGGATTCGTCACACCGGAAGGGCATTACGAATATTTGAAAATGCCTTACGGTCTGGCGAATGCTCCCGTTGTGTACCAAAGAATTATTTCGAAAACACTTCGCCAACACATTGAATTAGGCAAAACCCTAGTGTACATTGATGACGTGTTACTCCTGAGCGACACGGTAGCTGAAGGTTTGACGACCCTCGGCGAAGTTCTTAAAACATTAACTACGGCTGGGTTCTCCATAAACTTAAGGAAATGTTCCTTTTTAGCCACTAAGATAGAGTATCTAGGGCGCACTATAAGTGAAGGTCAGGTACAGCCGAGTATTCAAAAGGTTAAGGCTCTCGTTGAAGCACCCATCCCTAAGACAGTCAAACAGGTTCGCCAATTTTTAGGTTTGGCGAGTTACTTTCGCCGTTATATTGCCGCGTTTGCCACTAAAACTGCACCTATCACTAAATTAACAAAAAAGGGCGAGCCGTTCATATGGGATAGTGAGCAAGAAGAAGTACGGCAAGATATAATTGCATTACTTACTAGCGAACCCGTGTTGGCAATCTATGACCGTAATCTTCCTATAGAAGTGCATACCGATGCCAGTTCTGTTGGTTACGGTGGAGTACTGTTGCAGGTTCATGAGAAGGGACAGAAACGTGCCGTAGGTTATTTTAGTAAACGAACCCAGGGCGCAGAACTGAAATACCACTCTTACGAACTTGAGACCTTGGCTGTGGTCAAAGCCCTGAAACACTTTAGACACTATCTGGTTGGTCTACATTTTACTGTGGTTACAGATTGTAACGCACTTAAATCTACGCAGAAAAAGAAGGATTTATTGCCTCGGGTGGCCAGATGGTGGGTCTACATGCAGGACTTTGACTTCACCTTGGAGTATCGTAGGGGTGTTTCTATGGCTCACGCGGACTATTTGAGCCGCAATCCTGTAAATGTGTGTGAGGTTCGTAAGCAACAAAACTGGGCTCGCATAGCACAAGCCGCTGATGAAGAAACTCAGCAGCTTCTGCAGCAACTAACGGACGGACACCTTGACCCTAATAGATATGCTAGAAAGAATGATCTCCTTTTGTATAAGTATTCCCCAGTCGGCGAGCAGCCGAGGCTTTTATGTTATGTTCCTAAAGGACATAGACTTAGTTTACTTAGAGTCTTTCACGATGAACATGATCATCCCGGCACAGACAAAACTTTGGAGCTAATAAGGAAACATTTCTGGTTTCCATCGTTGAGATCTTTTGTTCAAAAATATGTAGGGCATTGTATTATTTGTTTGTCGCATAAAAGAGTACCGAGGGCTCCTCACCAACCCATATGTTCATGGGAGAAGCCTGAGGTCCCCTTTGAAGTAGTTCATATGGACGCATTAGGCCCATTACCTGAATCTAAGGGCTACCGATATGTACTGATTGTAATAGATGCATTTTCAAAGTTCTGTTTGCTATATCCTATGTTTGGTCAGGATGCAACGGAATTAAAACGACTTCTTTTAAATGTAATATCTTTATTTGGTACACCTAAGCTTATTGTTACTGATCGTGGACGAATGTTCCAAAGTGTAGAATGTATGAATTGTGTAACGGAGTTAGGTATTGACATGCATCAGATAACGCCCGAGATGCATCACTCGAACGGACAGGTAGAACGGTACTGTCGAACGCTATTAAATATGATCCGAATACAGTGCAATCATCGTCAAAATGAATGGTCGGATAGTATGTGGCGTCTCCAGCTTGTTCTGAACGTATCCAAGCAGAAAACCACTCAGTTTTCACCACTAAATTTATTAGTGGGCATCGAAGCCGCCACACCTCTTATACGTCATCTGATTCGTGGCATTGCTATAGAAAACTCTCATCCGAACCGTGATGCTCTAAGAGAAATGCAAAGACAACGGGCTTCCGAACGGTTGAGAGCAAATCAACGCTATCAGGATGCGTCTGTGAATAGTAACAGGAAGTCCCCTCGAGTGTTTGAAGTTAATTCTTTTGTTTTTGTTATAAAACAGGCACAAGCGACTGGCAAACTTGACTCGGGCATGCGCGGACCTTACCGAGTGGTCAAGGCGCTTCCCCAGGGTCGATACGAGCTGCAATTGGTGGCAGGCTCCTATGGCAAGTCGACCCAGGCCGCTGCAGAGTACATGGTACCGTGGCGAGGGGAATGGACTCCTGATGCGTGTGCTGCATATTTTGAGAGTAAGTAAGACGTCACATGAGTGTGATGCAGGTCACATGGACAGCTAACGTTGTGCTTCCTCCTTGTTGACGTTTTGTTTCTATGGTACAGACCTCAAGGATAGCTAACGTCGTGCTTCCTCCTTGCTGGGTGCTGTGTAAAGACAGCTAACGTTGTGCTTCCTCTTTACTAGTGCTATGACAGAATTATGCTAACGCCGTGCCTATGTTTCTTGTCAGCCGAGACAGCTAACGTCGTGCTTCCTCTCTGGCTTGCGAGTTAAGCTAACGTCGTGCCTATGGCTCTTATATTGCATTTTGAATGAAATACTCTTTAGCATTTCGCTAAAGAGACCTAGCAAAATTCTCAATGTTGTTCAATTTATGTTGTTAGGTGCAGACCAAGATGATGCTGGGGAGTCCACACCTGAGCAAGTTGCCGAACGCTGTGATGTACCCGTCGATGAAGGGAGTCAAGAACCGATTCCAAGCACTTCGAGGGCTGCAGACTTAGAACAACCGAACACAGATGAGAACGAGGGCGTCCTCCAGTCAGGAGAGGCCGTATGAGCTAAATCTGACTATGCTAGCAGAGAGAGGGGCGGCGAGTGGGGGAACAAGCCAATAAAACCAGCTGCACCGCACTCCGGAGCTCACTTTTGCTCGAGACTTGGCAGCGTCAACATTATAAGCTGAACCCCTGTCCGTTTGGGAACTCAATTTTCATTTAATCAAATTATTTTCTTATTTAGTTGTTTTTGTAATGGTTAAAAGTAAAATTTATTAAAATCTCGTGTATAGAATGTTATTTTTTTTAATTAAATTTACCTCTGGTTGCTAAAAATATTATATAATATTGAATTGTAATTACAGGTAGACAAGCCTGCGAATATTAAGCATTATTCAGGTAGATAAGCCTGCGAATATTAAGCATTATTCAGGTAGATAAGCCTGCGAATATTAAGCATTATTCAGGTGGATAAGCCTGCGAATATTAAGCATTATTCAGGTAGATAAGCCTGCGAATATTAAGTGATTATTCAGGTAGATAAGCCTGCAAATATTATTGTAAAATACAGGTAGGCAAGCCTGCTAACAAAAAAAAATATTGAGAAATTTTAGGGTCTTGTTGAGGTAACGTATTTTTATAACGTAACCTTTTGTACGTTATCCCTACATTTAGTATTAACATTTGATTTTTTTTTCTTTCCAAATTATGATGGAAACAATTAACATTATTCCTTCTGATTTTGCAAAAATTATTCCCTTATTCGAAGGTAACTTTAGACAATTGAACTTGTTCTTGAGAAAATGTGTATATGTGTTATCACTATATCCAGGAGGGGAAGATCAAATGCAATATAATTTACATGTAATCACAAGTAGATTGTCGGGGGACGCCGCAGCGTTAGTAAGTGAAAGAGAAAATGTAAACACTTGGGAATCATTAAAAGAAATTTTAACGCAACATTTCGGTGATCCACGATCAGAAGAGTGCATAGCGATTAAATTAGAGACAATTAAAATCAACCCAAACGAACGATACTTACATTTTTGTAACAGAATTCAATCGGTACGCAGTAATTTATTTTCGAAATTAAATAATTTAGATAACGCCGCACTAAGAGAAAGTAAAATCAAAATCTATAACAAAACCGCCATGAATGTCTTTCTATATAATTTACCGGAAGAATTGATTCGTGTGGTAAAAATTAAAAACCCGGAAACATTAGAAGAGGCTTTAGAAATTGTATTAGAGGAGGAAAATTTTCAATTACAGTATAAATTACGTAATAAACAAAATGTTAACATGACACGAAAAGGCTATTCAAATGAGCATCAGGCCCCTAGGATTCCTAACCCTAATAGAAACTTTAGACCTAGTCAACCGCAACCTAATCTACCTCACAATTCAGGGTATCATTATAATAGGAATCGTTTTAATCATCAAAATAGGGCAATGCCAATGAACCGTCCATTCATACCGCGTTATGTTAATCAATTCCGACCGATGAATCAGCGAGTGAATAATCAACCAGCTTGGAATCGCGAGCAACAGAGTAGTAGGCCAGAGCCGTCAGCTCCATCCGCGCCCTTGAACTTCCATGACACCGTTACTCGTACAAACGATAGTCATAATATGGACAACGAAACAAATGAGAACAAAAATTTTCATATAAACGCCTCAACCTCTATACGCAAGTAGATAAAAACCTTGAATTGCCTCACTTGATTGTACCTGAAATTAACGCCAAATTAATGATTGATACAGGTAGTACGAAGTCATTTTTAAACCCAAGATTAGTAGACAAATATTTTTCAAAATTTAGAGTCTCGGAAGAATTTGAAGTAATTAGCACCCATGCATGTTCAAAACATGATGGAGTTGTAATTATTGATCTATTTAAAATTTTTAATACAGACAAAAATTATAAATTTTACATATTTGATATCGGTGATTCTTACGACGGATTATTAGGAAGTGATTTACTATTTGATTTAAAAGCAATTATTAATATGGAAAAATCAATTTTAGTTACGGAAAATGCGGTCATATCCATACTTTTCCAACCGGAGTTAAATAACTTTACGCCTATTGTTATTGAGTTGTCGCCACGGAGTAAACAAAAAGTGAAAGTGCCAACCGACCTTTATAGCGGGCAAGGCATACTTGAGTTCCAAGAATTCACACCTTTCGTTAGAATGCCCAGTACTTTAGTAACATGTAACAAAAACTACGCGTATACTATTATTCAAAATACGAGTCCAGAACCAATGACCTTGACAATTACGGCACCATTTAAAATTACTAAATACAATGAACAATTAAATAAACACTTTAAACTAAATTATTTAGAAAATAACGATTCGAAACGCGAAAATATGTTACAAAATAATTTGCAAAAACTTCGTTTAGATCACATGAATGACGAAGAACGCGATAAAATTTATTCTCTTTGTACTGAATATAAAGACATATTTTATTGTGATGGAATACCATTAACTTTTACGAATGAAGTAAAGCATAGTATAAGAACTAAAAATGATGACCCAATATACGTAAAACCATACAGACAATCACCCTTCCAAAGAGACGAAGTTAGGAAACAAGTAGATAAATTATTAAAAGAAAACATAATACAAAATAGTCATTCTCCCTGGAACGCACCAGTCCATTTAGTGCCAAAAAAGGCAGATGCGTCAGGTGAAATAAAATATCGAATGGTAGTCGACTATAGGAAGTTAAATGAAATAACTTGTGACGACAGATATCCGCTTCCAAACATAACGGATATTTTTGACAAATTAGGGGATAGCATGTATTTTTCAACCCTTGATTTAGCGAGTGGTTACCATCAAATAGAAGTCTTAAAATCAGATAGAGAAAAAACAGCATTTAGTTGCGATGGTCACTACGAATTTTTAAGGATGCCCTTTGGTCTTAAAACAGCACCAGCTACTTTCCAAAGAGCAATGGATAATATTTTAAGAGGCTTACAAGGAACACACTGCCTGATTTATCTTGATGACGTCATAGTATTTTCGAAAACCTTGGATCAACACATTTTTAAATTAAAAACGATATTTGATACATTAAGAAAATCTAATTTAAAAATTCAATTAGATAAATCGGAGTTTTTAAAGAAAGAAGTATTATACCTAGGACATACGATTACGCCCGAAGGACTAAAACCCAACGAAGATAAGATAGACGCAATTTTAAATTATCCTATACCAAAGACAACTAAGGAAATAAAATCATTCTTAGGACTTATTGAATATTATCGAAAATTCATCAAGGACTTTGCAAAAATTACGAAACCTTTAACGAATTGTTTAAAGAAAAACGCGAAAATAGAATTAAATGATGAATATATCAAAGCTTTTGAGACATGTAAAACACTATTGACAAACGCACCTTTATTACAATATCCAGATTTTGATAAACCCTTTGTTCTTACAACGGACGCGTCTAATTATGCACTTGGAGCAGTTTTATCTCAAGGAAGCATAGGAAATGATAAACCTGTAGCATACGCAAGTAGAACTCTTAACAGCACAGAAACAAGGTATAGTACAGTAGAAAAAGAGTTGTTAGCCATATTATGGTCAGTCAAACATTTTAGACCCTACCTATATGGTAAGAAATTCCAAATTTTCACAGATCATAGACCTTTAACTTGGCTATACTCTCTTACAGAACCAAATAGCAAGTTAACTCGCTGGAGACTACGACTCCAAGAATACGACTTCGAAGTAATATATCGAAGTGGGAAGCAAAACTCTAATGCGGATGCCTTGTCTAGAATTAAAGTAAATTTATTTCCAACCTTATTTTCTGGAGTTAAACAATTAATAAATACAATTTCTCCAGAAGAAGCACCACAAAGTTCAAATAATAATAGTGAAGAAAATATAGATTCTAATCAAGCCACATTAGATTCAAGTGAAACTAGGAGTGTCATAGATCCTGAAGAAACGATGACATCATCAGAAATACCCGACTATCCAGATGTAATTATTTTGTCGGATGACGAAAATGACCTTTATATTACAGATATATCTAGTCCTAGAACTATTCCTATAACAAATAACGCTATTGATACCAAAGCAAATCAAATCATTGTTATAAATTGGTATAAAAATGAATTACAAATCACTAATAAATCACGCGATAAACAAAAAATTTTAGAAGTTAGATTACCTGTTGATAATAAGGAATTTATTAAAAAATTTCTAAAAAACAGTTTAGAAAGCGAAAAAATTAATTATATTTACTTTGAAAATAAAAGCCAACGAGAAATCTTTAATGTAGTTGCAACTGAACTATTTCGTAGTAATCCCATAAAATTAATAGAGTGTACTGAAAGAGTAATCTATGTAGAAAATGAGGATGAACAAATAGACATTGTCACCTCGTATCATGAAGGAAAAACATGCCATCGTGGTATTAAAGAAACGTTAACTAGGATAAAAAGAAATTATTATTGGCCAAATATGGAACAAATTGTTTCAGCAGTTATCAATAAATGCGATACCTGTAAGAAAATGAAGTATGATCGACATCCTCTAAAACCAATGTTACAATTAACTCAAACTCAATCGCAACCTTTCGAAGAAATATTCATCGATCTTTTCTCGATTGAAGGAAAATTATATTTAACATTAGTTGACGCTTTTTCAAAGTTAGGACAAGCCATAATAATAGCTAATAGATCCACGCCAGAAGTAGTTAAGGCTCTTATCGTATATTTTTCATTTTATGGTACCCCGAATAAAGTCAACTGTGATCCTGGTTCAGAGTTCAATAACTCACTAATGAAGGAAACTTTGAATTTCTATAAAATTAATTTACATATTAGTACGCCTAACAACCCTAATTCAATTGGGATAGTCGAAAGATTCCATTCAACTATCATAGAAATATATAGGTTAGCAAAGTATGATCAAAAAGGATTGGATGCCTGCAGCACAATGACCTTTGCGATAATGGCATATAATAATTTGAAGTAGTATTTGGTCATACAAATTCAAATAGTACTTTTAATGTATCATTTGAGAAAAATTATATGCAACAATTAATTAAAGAACACTCAAAGAAAACCTCCTACTTATATAAATACTTAGAAGATAAAATGCGTAAAATTAAAGAAAATAGACAAAAGGAGGGTGAAAATATAGAATTTAACACGGGAGATAAAATCTTTACAAAGTTAGTAAACCAAAGAAGAGGCAAGGACAAGCCGAGATATGAACAAGCTGAAGTCATAGGCCCTTCAACAAGTAATATTATACCAGTAAAAATTAGAGATAGAGTCACTAAAGTACCTTTGAAAAATGTAAGACGACCTTATTCACCAATATAAAATTACTTCGTTTGAAATGCTATCGCACTCTACTGATATAAATATAAAAATGATTGTAATATGTTGATTGTAATAAAATGTATTGAGAAATTTGTAATGTACTAATAACTATAAAAATGATTGTAATATGTTGATTGTAATGAAAAGTATTGAGAAATTTGTAATGTACTAATAATTATAAAAATGATTGTATTAAATTATAAAATTGTTAATTATAACGAAATATTGTTGATGATAAAGTTAATAGAATAAGATTATATAAGTTGCATTTAAGGTATATAAATAAAATAATAATTAGTTTTATATAAAAATTTATTGCAGTAATAATATTAATGTAATTAAATTGTTAATTGTGTTCAGTTACGGGTAATGGTTAAATTTATAATATTAATAATACAAAATGATCTGGTAGCGAGATAAATTTAAAATTGTTTTGAAATCATCTAAAGATAATTTCAATTTTAAGGAGGGAGGAGTAATGTAATGTTTTCTAACCGGAGCCTGCTTATCAGCGCCTCCTTCTAGTGCCTCACCTCCACGCTTATTAAATAATCAATTCGACACGCTTTAGTTGCAAATATTAAAATTGCAACATTGTAGTAATCGGTTGCTAAAAGCCATAAATTAAACTATGCCTTGACAATGTGTCATTCATATTTTTACGACCCTCTGTGTGTTTCGCAGTAAGATAAGAACACTAGTATAAAAGGGTATCACCTCGCTTCCAGCATCATTCTGTCAGTAGCCGTTGTCTAAGTAGTTACTTAGTCTAGTAAGATTCAAATATTGTTAAGGAAATATAATCCTATTTAAGTCAGATTGACATTTTTATTTAAAAAACCGTGTTGTCCTCAAGTACTCCTCGCCCAGCTCACCACGATCCGCGTTTACTAGCTATTAAAGCACATACTCACATTATTTAAAAAAAAATTACAGTCACTATAAATATTTAGATAAATTATGAAATAATAAAAAGTTCTATTTTAATACCTAGTTCTATAAAATTCAATGATTAAACCTAAATAAGCCTATAGTTATTACAAAATTACAAGTTTACTTTATTGTGTAAACACCATTTTTTAATACACAGTACATTTTTTAATGCACATGTTTTCCTATGAGTAAAACAGTTATATATGAAAATATCTTTACAATACAATTCAGAAAGAGTTTGTAAATTAGGAAGTCTTAAATTACTTATGTCTAACACGTTGTTATGATCACATAATTCTTGGAATCCATATTATCTTTTCTTCAACTTTCACTAAAATTGTACGATCTTTTAAATATGGTTTGATAATTCTTCGGAATTCCCTATAATCTATGTATCCTTCGCTCCATCGATATCCTCTGTTTCGTTCAATCCACCAAACACTTTTCTTTTCTTCATCAGTAAGAATAGTAAACGGGTAAGGTGGTTTTATTAAAAAAATATGGGTATGTTCTTGAGTGGCTATATAGCTAATTCCTTTACCAGAAACTTATTGTTAAGGTTTTTAAATCCTTGTACATCCACGATAATTGTATTACTTTTCATGATAACTTTTTCACAATGTTGCTTAAAGGCTTGTACTCGAATATACAGTCGTTTAATATAAGACAATATGCAGCTGTCTGATCAGGTATCTCTTTTTCAGTTTCAATTTCAATTCTTACATCTATTGACCCCTATAATGCCTCGTGTTGTCGAGAACAATCAATAACGAATAGTGGAGCGATATCTTTAAATTCTTTTAAAGTCACCAACGGCTCAGCTCGGCGTCCGTGATAAGTCTGTTGAAATCTAGCGTATTGCTCATATAATAAGTAATAATTGTTTTCCATAAAGCTAACGTTCAAATTTTCGTAAGGGTAATATGAAGAATTCAAAAAAACTTTTACGTCACTAACATTGCAGTGGTCAAATTAAGCCATTGACATGTCCGCCTGATTTTTACGATTGGTTTGAAATACAATAATTACATAACGTGGTTTTTCTATTTGCGTTGAAGTTTTAATTGACCAAGTATGTTTGCGTGTTTTTGGTAATAATGGATATTCATATAAATCCCAATTTCGGAACGCTAAGGTAACAGCACGATCTTTTTCTAAATGTTTTAACAAATTTATCCTTTCACGATCTGATACTTTTACATGCGGAACTCTCCAAACTATTTTACTTATTTCAAGGTTATCGATAATTTCATTTTTATTTAACTTTAATGCATTAATATTAGTGCTGCTTCTTAATAACACTAATTCGTGTTTACAGTTAATAATTATTTTTTCATAGTCTTCTGCAAACCCCAGTACTTTGTTTAAAGGTATAGAAGCAGAAAAGACTCCATTATTGGTTGTACCAATAGTAGACCAACCCCAAACATTTGCAGATTTTGATTCGTTTTCGTTTAGCGAAAGATATGATTTTAAAGTAGTCGTAAGGCCAGCATTTTTTATTTTGTCTATTTCTACACCATTTAGTTCGTATCGTATATCTTGAAATAGAAATAATGCTGCGTTATTTATAAAATGCACACTGGATACTTTTGCTTTAGTAGTGCTATCATAAACATGTACTTTACCCTCAATATACAAAGTGCTGAGGGAAGGCAACACATACAAATCTTGTTGGTTAATAGGTATACGTATTTCATCATTCTTGTTGAAACTTGTCACATATGGTTTATATGAATGATATTCAAAACTTTCAATGCTATTATCGTGTGACGATGGCTGAGATATATTTAAAATATTCATTTTATTAAGCCTATTAGCTTTAGAAACTCTTTATTTTCCTTGGTTAACTTCTTTTTGATTTTAAGAGGTGCTACTTTTAAAAGTGCTCTTTTTGAACTGACTTGAGTCCTGGATGGTAAATGGTTTTTATTAAAATTTAGCATCTTTTTCTAAAGTGCAAATAAAGTTGTACTTCTTCGCCACGTAAATTGATTTGCTTATTTTCAGCGTCTAACAATCTTATGTTTATTGCACTGATTTGGTTCACTGGAAAATATATTAAATTATAATTATATTTAATTAAATGTATTTCAATAATTCGATAACCAGGTGGTACGTTAGGCTCAAATTCGTAGATTATATGACTTGCTTTTCCGTTAACAAATGATCCGCTAACTACGTCGCATTCGATGCGGACGATGGTTGTTGATAAAATACTAACAGGATACTGTGACTTGCTACTTATATTAGCCTTCACCGTTTCCATACCAAAACCCAAAGTTTTGCCAAGTGAATTATCTTTTTCAAAGTACACATCCTTTGTACAGAAAATATTAGTCTTTAGTGTGTTATTATTACAAGTTAATTTAAAAACACAGTTTCTTATATTTGCTTTTAAATAATCACCGATGTCTTGAAGTTCATTTGAACCTTCAGAAATTTCAATAACTTCGTTGGTACCATAATAAAACTTATTATTTCTCTCGTCTATATTTGGGATTGAATTAAACGTAGAAAAGTAAAGTAGTCCACATTCATATTCTCCACATAAGTCTAAGGTTGGGGAATAGCTAGTTGCCATAAAGGCACCTCGACCAGTTATCGACACAGTGAAAGACATTTTTAAACTGAGAAATAGATTTAATATTCTTTATTTAAATATTCGTTTTTTCCAATATTCCTTTAAAAATTTTAAACAAAGATGTCCACAATTTATTGTGCCAAAAGTTTGATGTTGTGTTATAGGAATTTATAGGAATATTTTTTAAATATTTTTGTAATTCTAGTGGAGGTTTTAAATTACCAAAACTATCAAAATAATCAGAGTTATTATTTTTCTTAACGTAGGCTACCCAATGAGTTCCAGGATTCACAGAACTATTCAAATTAAGTATAGCACACTCAATTTTTCTTGGTTTTGAAGGTAAAGTATCTCTCATAAAAACACCACGGAAATACGGAATGTCACATGCGTGTTCTAAAATATCCAAATTTGTTAATGCTCGCCTGGGTAGCCGTTCCACTAGTTTTTTGAATTATTTAAATATAAACCTGCCCCCTTTTTATGAGGTCTAATATACAATCCTTTCCCAAGAGCAACCGCTTCCATCATCTTGTTATGGCGTTCAGACTCTTGAAGACTTCTCTGAGCAGCTTTGGCATCATTCACAGCCTTTGCTATACCTGCCGCACCTCCAGCTAATGAACCTAAAGCTGACAATCCAGCGAAGATTGGAATCAAAGGTAAAAACCCACCACTTTTAGGAATAGGAATACAGCGTGGTAGGCGTATACCTCTTTTGTTCATGAAAAGTTTTTTGGCAGCAGCATATGCATACTTAATAGCTGAATTATTACTTTTGGATTTCAATTTCTTTACTTGAGATTGTAGTTTTTTCACAATAGACATAAAAGAACGTGCTCCACCACCAGCTTTAAGCTTTGCCTTCATTGCATTTTTAACTATCCATGAGGCAACCTTTTCTCTTTTTCCAGCGTCTTTTGATTCCAATCTTTTCTTAGCCATATTCAAAAGATCTAAATCAGCTTTATGACGAACCTTCAAATCACTATTGATGTATGCAATGTCGTGGTGCATACAAGCTTCATCCAATTTGTTTACACCTCGATTGCCTTTTTGTATCCGTTTTTGAAGTTTAGTTCCAGGACCGCAAAATTGATAACCAGGTAAATGTAATTCAAAAGGTAAATTATTAATTAAACTGTTAATGATACCACTTCCTTTCTTCATTGATACTCACAAAGTGATTGAACGGGTATTGCGTTCTTTATTTATACTACATCACTAATGCATTTTTTTCTACCCAACTGTTTTCTTCATTACTTAGGCCTAACCATTTCACAAAAAGCCTGTTTCCTTTTCTTTTTAAAACTTTTTCTATGAGATATAAGTCTGGAAACTTAGTTTTTTGTAATTCATATTCGTAAAATGAACCTAAAATATTATGGTTTTTTCTGTCTTCTATGTGATAAGTTGGTGGGGTTGTATGATTGATTTTTGTGATAGTAAATATTTCAGTCGACCAGTTAGGTGTATAACCTTTGTAAAAATCGCCTTTATATTTACTAATACGTACATGTTCACCAACACGAAACTTAGGTCTTTTCAAAGTATTGTACCAACATCTGGTTTCTGTTGTTAACATCGACGTGTTTAAATTTGGTTATGCGATGAATGGTATTATTATAACATTGTACTACTGAGTTTAAATTTTTCCCTAACCATTCATATCGACCACATAAACTAAAAAGTTTAAAAAGACGACCTTTTAGAGTTCTTATCACACGTTCAACAATAGCTGCTTTCTTTACAGAGTAGGTTGAATAATGATTAATTTTATATTTCTTCATCAGTTGTTTAAAGCTAACATTGTAGAACTCTTTACCTAAATCAGTTTGCAAATTTATTGGTGTTCGAGAAGATTCTGCTAGTATACATTTCATTGCAAAAGTAACACAGACTTTCTGTTTTGATTTTAAGGGCTTTACCCAAACATACTTAGATAAAGTGTCAATAACAACTAATATGTACTTAAAACCTTTATTAAAGGATGCATATTTTTGTACATCTATAAGATCTGCTTGCCATAAATCATCTATTCCTTTTATTATCGTGCATCGTCGTGGAAAATTTCTTCTAGCAGATCTATAAAGCTCATCTACTATGTTTTGCTTACTCATTTTTGGTTGGCTTAGAATTAATCAGAAAATCGATTTCCGTTTTTGTATAATACAAAGTACTCATATTATTAGAAGTAACTTTTTCTAAGTTTTTAAGATAAACTCTAACGTCGTTAAAAAAAAAATTCATTTCTTTTTTCAAGTCTTCAATTTCTTTATCTAAATGAGCTTTATTTACAGCTTCATCATCGTTTTGTGGAGATAACAAACCTTTTAATCTTGAAGATTGCAAATCGTAATCTCCAGTCTCTGATTTTGCTAATGTGTTGTCAAGAGTATTTATAAATTCAGAATATCTTAAACGCTTATGAACGTGATGTCCAAATTTATCTATATTCATTGCAGTCTTTATGGGTTGTTTACTGCTATTAAACTGCTTAATTTCTTCAATACATGCCTTTTATATTTCACGTTTATAATACCAGCTTCAAACAGTTCTTCGATGATTGCTATAATCTCACTGTTTAGGCCAGTGTTGCCTGCTTCGCGAGATGCAAGCAGTAATTTTAGTCGTTCCACTAATTCATTTGGATCATCCCAATAAACAAAATCGGTATTCTGTTTAACTTTTTTTTAAATATTTATGCCTTCCCCTTTTGGGATGCTTTCTGTACTTGTAGTTACTTTTCTAGAAAATTTAAATAAGGGTTTAATAATATTTATATATTTGAAGCCTTTGTTACTGTTTATAGGTTTATTTGGATCAAAATTACGTCTGTGTGCGTTGGTATCTATTAGAATTAGTTTATAATTTTGCATATCTTCGTCTGTGACTACATCTATATTTAGTGTTTTTTTAAATAATAATTCCATTATACCAGGCGTCTTCTTCAGAGTGCGATTTCCAATCTTTAAGATGCGATCATAAACGCGGGTTTTACCTAACATTAGCTTACCGCGTTCAGTTCTAATTCCAAAAGGCACATCTTTAAATACTTCAGATGATAGTGACCATGATAAAGATCGATTTTTCATGCTTGGCGATGATTGGAGTGATTTAAACGAGTCTTCACTGATATTATGTTCATCAGATGGTGAAACAGTAAGAGTTTGATCAACAGTTTTTTCATAAAAATCATCAGCTAAGTTTTCTTCTTCACTAAAACTTTCTTGAATGTTATCGTTAGACGAATACGATACATCAGTATCACTGTACTTTCTTTTCTTTTTTATTGGGGTTTGAACTGATTCTGAAATTTGTATCACTTTTGTTTGCTAATTGATTTAGAGGATCCACAATGGGCTTAAATATTGTATCCAGAACCATATTATTTGAATTTTTTAGATCTTTTATCATTTTAACCTTTCTCTTTACAGCTGCTGCAGATTTCACAATTTGTTCTTTTAAATTTCTTTCCATTTTAATATGTATGTATTACGTTCCAAATCAAAAGTGAAAATGATCCAGATATATTAGAACGTATCAAACTTCATTCTATAGCATCCCTTATTTCGCTCACAGTCCTTGTTAATTACAACATAACTGAAGGGTTCACTGCAAACTGATGAGCACATTTCGCGGAATTGAAGCCATGTCATATCAGACCCAACATGTTCGTCATAAACATGCTTTAAGTTGATGTCATCTTGCTTAACCAGTCAGGCGTCGAGCCTCAAAAAAAAAAACTTCCTGTAATGTCGAAGGGTGTGTAGGTATTATTAAATTTTTAGTCCCTTTGTTGATATTTATTGTAATAGCTTATTTTTGGTTAGGATGTAGGATACATATTATATATCAATAAAAAGAGGATGAAATTGTCTATAAAGATAACGTTGTCTAATTACGCTAATCTACTTACATTTTAGTAGCATTAGTTGATTTTTATCAGCATCTTGTTTTTTGTTTATCACGGCACAGAACCCAGTGTTCAGAACACTAATTTGGTGATATATTATCACATGAGCACTACACTAAAGGTTATGCATTCACGAGTAGATTTTACAAAAAAGTTTATTCAAAACTAAACAAAACACTTCACAAACAATATTTCTTTACGCGGAAGCGCAGCGCGTGCACTTGTAATGGCGGACTACCGTTCCGATACGGTAGCGGGTACCGTGAACAGAAAAAGGTGTAATAAAAAAAATATTTTTATGTTAGACTTTGTTTGTGGTGATGAAAGAATTATTATATAGAATTAGAATGTATTTATTATGTAACTATAGGGATGAACAATACAATAATCTAACAATATAAATTAAATGAAACTTAGATACAACTGCTGATAATTTTTATAAACAATAGACTTTAGTTTAGGTTTTAGTTTACTTTACTTTACCTAGGATGTTTTTTATCATGTATATTGTTAAATAAATAAATAAATACATATTAGACAACATTACATACATACCTCCGATGTATGGGGGCTCCCATACAACAGACATGATTTTCTTGCCGTTTTTATAGATAATGGTACGGAACACTTCGTGCGCGAAGCGCACTTGGCCGGTTTTTACATTGGCCCGGCCGAAGATCAAACCCGGACCCTCATATATGGCGATCTATTTATGCATAGGTTAGAATAACAAAAATAAATGTCTAACTGTAACTAGCGGTAATCAAAACCGCGACTAATAACAGTACCTACAGTGGAAGTGAGCTAATAATATTTTAGAAATAAAATAAGGCAAATAGGTAAATATAATTCTTTATTATTATTTACATATAAATTTACGCAAATATTGTTGCGAACAAATTACAATTTGATGTCGATGACGTAGTTGTCGACATTGAATAGGGCTCCTTTGGCTTATAAAATAAAAGTGGAAGTGTTGATCAATTTCGGCGAGTAGGATTGAGCCACGATAGCATAGTTGGCAGTGCACCTGACCCGGCAAGTCATGGGGTGCGGGTTGAAATCCCGCTCGTGGATTTTTTTTCAACACTGTCTTTTTCCAAATATATTCTTTATTCAAACAAAGGTACTTTATTACAGGTATATATCACCGGCGTAAAAGCGAGAGCAGTTGTAATGTAATAAAGATTGATACAATAAATTAGCATTATAGTTTTATTGTATTGGGTTACTTACAAATATGTCTTATAGTATTCAAATTACCAGTTTATAGATACAGGTAAATGATAACTGCACAATCGATGATACTATATAAAAATAATGTTGTTACGAAAGAATTTTGACATGACATTCAAGTATTCTTTTTCAGAACCGTAAATATAAATTTGACAGATAGTTTTATAGCTACCAACGAGGCTATAAAATGCATAGCATAAACATATAACGTAGAGTAATGTGCAACGACAACGTGACCCGTGAGAAGCATCCAGCATGAAATGAAAAAATGATAATATACTTTATTGTACACCACACAGAAAACAAAAAAAATGCAACCTGCATGCAGCGAATTTAGACTTTCATCAAGCTGTCAGAGTAGTAAAAAATATAAATTCAAATTCAAAAATCATTTATTCAATTTAGGCTACAAGTAGCTCTTGTGAATGTCACTATGTATAAGTTATTTATTCAACATAAAACTTCACAGGCACAAATTTTAAAATTTATCAGCAATAAGAAAAATATAATTCTACCGAGAATTCGGAATGCTGATTCTATCGAGACATAAAAAGTGAAGGCAGTACGAATTGTGTGAGTCAAAATTTAGAAAAATGACAACTTCGTTTATTCAACATAAACCTTCACAGGCACAAATTTTAAAATTGAACAGCTATAAGAAAAATGTAATTCTACCGAGAATTCGGAATGCTGATTCTATCGAGACATAAAAAGTGAAGGCAGTACGAATTGTGTGAGTCAAAATTTAGAAAAATGACAACTTCGTTTATTCAACATAAACCTTCACAGGCACAAATTTTAAAATTGAACAGCTATAAGAAAAATGTAATTCTACCGAGAATTCGGAATGCTGATTCTATCGAGACAGCACCGGCGAGGAACTAGAAAAACCCATCAATCGCCTATTGTAGCAGCGTTTGTTACGTCATGATCATGATCTGACGGACGAACAACACAGGAACGTGAAATGGTATATATTGAAATGAAACACTTTTGTTTTCTAAAGTTTACGCGAACACTACATATTGAAATGAAAAAAACTTTTACGGATCTACTCAAGTTTATTTTACACATTACTTTATTTAATGTTTATCCTGACGTTTCGAACCCTTTGCAGGGACCGTGGTCACAGGGAGACACTTTATTATAGATAAACTACACATTGAAATGAAACATTTTTGTTTTCTAAAGTTTACGCGAACACTACACATTGAAATGAAACACTTTATTATTGATAAACTAAAAACATAGTAATATGCAAACATATTACCATGTTTTTAGTTTATTCTGACGTTTGGAACCCTTTGCAGGGTCCGTGGTCACAGGGACACTGTGGGAGACTGTGTGACAGGGAGACTTTCGAGTCGACTAACACCTCAGTCTCCCTGTGGCCACGGACCCTTCAACGGTTTCGAAACACTGTTTACATTTCGCGACGCCTATTGCTGCGGATTTTCACCTCCTTCCCTGGCAGCACTTGGAGAGAGTGATACTCTCTCCAACATTGACCAAGGCACATAAATTCGTTGCACGTTTCGCATTTCGTAGTAATCTTTTTTTGGGTGCCCTTTCTGTAACAAATGTGACACAAGGTTCGTTTTTTGCTGTCATTATTTATTGGGATATGCATCACATTCTTTTGGAGTCGCGTTAATTCAAAAACAGACTCGCCAATTGGTTGTGCAGCGCGATGGAATTGCATACAAAGTCCATTGGCGAGCTGTTCGCGAAACTCCCGGTGCGTCAGTGTCGGCATGTCGCGGCGTTTTAGCGATCCTGTTAGTAAAATAAACGCGTTCAGCACACTTACGTTCAAAAGCCTTTTGAAGATCTTCATGTACCATTTCACGCACCTCTTGCGCTTGACCAGATACATGGAAAGTTTCTGATCTTTTAGATCCACCATGGTGTTGTTGTAATCTCTGACTACGATGGGTTTAACTAGCTGCTTGCCGGCTTTCCTACCCACATATGTTTCGTTGTTATGGAAGGTTGAAATGGTATAAACAAGTTTAGAGTCCTTCCACGCAATACAGGAGACGTCTCCACAATGGCGTGCTATAATTGTCCCCTTTGCCACGTTTTTTGGGGCTTTGGCTATGTCCACGGGTACGTGCTTTCGGTTTGGGCGCAAAGTCCCCAAGCAGTCAAACCCTGAACACTTCAGGTACCGTGCCAACGCTGGACAATTGTAAAAATTGTCCATCGTTACACAGTGCCCTCGGTGTTCAAGACCTTTTAACAGGTCCAGGACTACTTGGGTACCCGCAAGCTCGAGACAGGAATTAGTCACATCGCCTCGCTCCGTATTCTTCCCGGTGTATATTTCAAACTTATACAAGTAACCCGTTCTAGACTCACACAATTCGTATGATTTAATGCCGAATCGAGCGGCCTTCGTCCTAATCGCCTGCACCCAGGACAATCGGCCTTTGAAAAGGGTCAAGGACTCGTCTATCGCTATATCGGCATGCAGGTTGTACAGCGATATAAATTTATTATTTAGGTGATTGATAATAGGAGAAATTTTCTTCAATTTTGCTGAAAGAACCTGTCCACTTGATGTTACATTTTGATGTGGCTCAGAATTGTCCACAAAGTGGATAAATTTGTTCAGCAAAATAAACCTATTGTACGATATCAATCGCCTGAACATAGGCATTTGTAAGAAGCCACTAGTTTTCCAGTATTCGTGCTGGGATGTTCTCGGGTCTAAGCCCATAAGTATCAAAATACCTAAAAATAAATACATTTCGTCTACGCAAGTGTCGGTCCATTTGTGAAGACGAGATACACGCTTTAAGTTGCCCGCCTCCCTGACTCTTTCGATTTGCGCTTGAGCATATCTGTTGGTTTCCCTACAAATATGCTCCATAATGTCCCTATCCCAAATATGATTAAAAGCTTCGGACGGTGTGTCATAGTCCCTAATTGGACCTGGAGTAGGGCCAGAGAAAATTTCAGGAACGGCTGAGAAAGAGTCGAAGTCGGCTTGCCACTGAAAGTTGGTGTCGACGTCGACTAAACCTTCGACGGTCTCGTCAATGGCTTGGGACACGCTATTGACCACTTGACGCTGATGGTCGTCAAGTTCTGTTTCATCAGGGATGTCTCTAGCCTGACCAGCGAAGGCAGCGAATTCATCTAGATTGAATTCGTCATCGAAATCCGAGTCGAATTCGCTGCCATCCCCACTGTCTCGTTGTGTAGTAAGCCTTGCCACCATCCCCGAAGTTGACGGTACTGGCTCTTCAGAAACCTCTTCTTTTGCCTACACATTTCTCTAATATATATATTAATGTGTAGGATTTAACTGTATCACTCTTAATATTTTACCTGTTTGTGAACGTAGATTATTCTAAGAATGAGTACGATGTAACGTCGTGAGCCGGGAGTGAAATAATACACATGAGTGCTGGATAAATACTGAATATAATTTATTGATACATGCCTTTTAAATAGATAGTCTTACATACTAACTCCATACATCACACCTCCTTCCCATACAGAAAATAAAATAAAAGGATACATTTTATTTTATTTTAAACGTATTAACGATACAATGATAACGGTTTTTCTACACTACATCAAATATTAAACATTCTAGTACTTATATTAGGTACTGTCTAAAACATATATATTTTTAATAAAGTCTTTCGTAGGTACATAGGATAATATACATATCTTTAAAAATTTGACAGCAATACAACATTTCTTATCTTAATATAAAATCATTCTACTGTTGAATAATAACGTTTTGTCCTATTTTTATGAACAACATATCTTTTATTGTCTTTTATAATTACAACATTTGGTGGACATTCTTTTAACACTTTATACGGACCAGAATATAGGCTTTGAAACTTATTTCCAGTTTCATTCTTTAATAAAATCAAATCATTTACTTTATATGATACAGGATTAACATTACGATCGTACCTAGCCTTTCTATTTAATTTACTAGCTATTAAATTGTCACGTGCTTCTTTTTGTGAAGTTTGAATTCTAAACTTTAATTCTAAGGGATAGTTATCAAAGTTGTACAGAGGATCAATCATTCTTGAATTTAGATTAGACGGTAATGTACATTTTTTACCAAATATTAACTCAAAGGGAGTAAACTTAGTCTGACATACATCACAACGATGAGTGGGAGACGTAGTGTCATTCGCTCTGTCTCTCTACGCTGACGCCATTACAATAAGACGTGAAAAATTGTTGTGCCTTAAATCGAAATTAAACGAGCTAATTTAAAGTAATTTAGACCCACTCCTACAAATTCTCGTCCGGGATTAAAGGGTCTAAATAGTTTTACGAGTTATCGCGTATTTCAGATTTTAGTACTTTTGCAACGAGTGAGCATAAGGTACCGGCCGGCGGCACCGGCATTATAATAACCTCTCACGAGTTTACGAGGTTTGGTTGGTGTCAAAGACGAAAACTACGAAGAAACGATCGATGGCTGAAAGCAAAACCGATGAAGGCAGGATGAGCAATCCGTTGTACATGATCGAATCCATTCCAAAGTTCACGGGCGATGACGTGACATATTCATCAGTAAAGTGGGCTCAGGATCTAGATGATAATGCCGAAATATTCGGATGGAGCCAGCAACAGAAACTGATATTAGCTAGACGTTGTTTATCTGGCACTGCAGAGCTGTGGCTAAAAACGGAGAAAGCATTCAGAACATACGATGAACTAAAGGCAGCGCTTATAAAAGAATTCCCCGAGGCTGTAAATAGTAAGCAGATGCACGAAATGATGAGTGCGCGTAAAAAGCGACCTAACGAAACTTATTATCAATACATGCTCGTGATGAAAGAGCTGGGTAAAAGAGCCAGATTTCCAGATTATGTGGCGATCCAATATATTATAGACGGGATTACAGACTATGAGTCGAACAAACTATTGTTTTACGGCGTTACATCTTATTCAGTGCTAAAGGAAAAATTAACATTGTATGAAGAATTCAAACAAAAAAGTAAGAGGGCAGATTCCACAAGACAGCGTGATATACCTACAAAACCGAAGACTCGTGTAGAAATTAAAGCAAAATCTTTTCAGCGTTGTTTTAAGTGTGGTGATAAAGGTCATACGTCTAATTATTGTTCTAAGGGTGTAAAATGTTTCAGATGTAATGAGTTTGGGCATATCGGTGCGCAATGTAAACAGATAGTTGAAAAATCAAAATCAATCAACCATGGCGGCGCGAAGCGACAATCATTGTTTGTAACAAAAGAAGTCGAACGAATGAACGCGAATGAAGTGAGTAGCGATTCGAAGGAACGGGTGAGTGAACAAATCTCAGATGTCAGTTCAGTAGGTCAAATCGCGACTCAGTTCAACTCTGATTGTAAGAGTGACAGCTGTCAATGTCAGTGTCAACTTCAACGCATACTAAATGTAAATAAAGGTTATCCGATAATTAATAATAGTGTAAAAAGTGTAAAAATTGGTAATTTTGTAGTAAACTGTTTAATAGATACTGGTAGCGATCTAAATTTAATAACTTACGAGTTGTTTTCGAAGTTAAAGTGTACTTACAACCCCGGAAAAATGTTACTTACCGGTTTAGGATCTTGTCGAGTGTTTTCGATAGGCGAGTTCAATGTAGATTTGGTAATTGATCACCACAGTTACTGTATTAGTTTTCATATAGTGCTTACTGATGTGATACCATATGATATAATCTTAGGTCAACCATTTTTAGTAAATACTATCACAGTTATTGACAAAGGTTTTCAACCTTGTGAAAAATTCGAGCACGTGCATGTTGATATAGTAGGGCCTTTACCAACGACGCAAGAGGGATTTAGATATTGCGTAACTCTCATAGATAGGTTTAGTAAATGACCAGAGGCGTTCCCGGTGCACACCATTACGGCAGAAGTAGTAGCGAAGGTTATCTACGAAGGGTGGATTTGTAGATTTGGCAGCCCTAGAAGCATCACAAGCGACCAAGGCCGTCAATTTGAGAGTGACTTATTCGTAAATTTAATGAAAATGTTAGGAATAAAAAAGAGTAGAACGACCCCTTATCATCCCCAATGCAATGGGATGATTGAACGGTGGCACCGTAGCATGAAGGCAGCCTTAATGACAAGATTAGTAAATACGTCGTGGAGGGACGAATTGCCTACCGTACTGCTTGGGTTAAGGGCAGCAATTCGAAGCGACTCCGGCATAAGTGCATCGCAATTAGTTTATGGCCAAGGGATTCGGCTGCCAGGCGATTTTTATGCAAAAAATACAGAGGGTGTGGCAAGCGAGCATGTATACCTCGAGCAGCTGCGTCACACGTTTAATTCACTTAGACCTACCACGGTAAGCCACCCTAATAGTAGAAAAATATTTGTGCATCCTGACCTAAAGACAGGTAAGTTTGTGTTCATCAGGAACGACACGGTACGGCGGCCATTACAGCAACCGTACGACGGGCCGTACGAAGTAACTAAAAAGGAAGATAAATATTATACGGTGCGATTGCCTAATAGACAGGTACAAGTATCTATCGATAGGTTAAAGCCAGCGTACGTGTTAAGCGAGAGTTCGAGCTCAACGGACAGCAGTACGTCATCGCAATCAGATGACAAAATAGGTAACGAAAGTAAGATTTGTCCGGAAATACCTATCCCAGAGCAGACAAAGCTAGTAGATAAGGTAACACGAAGCGGGAGGACGGTAAAGCGCCCCGTTCGTTTTGAGTAAGATATATTTTTATGATAAGTAATACATTAATGACGTTTTAGGTAAAGGGTAAACTAGTTTGAGCATCCATACGCGGCGTTACCAAGGTTGGCTTACTGTAGGGCCTAGCGCTGTTTGTTTAATGTATTGCAGAGTAAGTCGCCTTGGTGACTACCTATTGGATTAGTTTCGTGTTTCCCTTAAGGGACACCTTCAAGACGGCGCCCCAAAGACGGGTGGTCGCAAAAATAGTTTTTTAGGCATAGGTATTGATAAATTTTTTTATTCTACATAGGTACGTGTTATTAGTAAAAATGTAAAGCCAACTTACTGAAAGAATATTTTACTGCGGCATTAGCGATGTAAGTAGGTTAAAGTTTGTATCTAGGTCCACAGACATAAGCGGAAATCTGAATTCTGACATGTCAGATTGTTTCTAAGCTAGGTAATGAAGAGCATTTTTACGTAAGAGCGCTTGTAGACGTCCGTTTTTTTCACCGGATAACGGACCGTGTTTTTTGCCGGATTCGCGGTGGTGTATGAATTATAATGAATGTGTGTACATGCACCGGACATCGGTCCGGCGAACAATTTACGCCGGATGCACCACCCCTCCCCTCGGCGCGACGGACACCGGTCCGGTGTAAGAAATGGCGGTCATCCACGCCAGTGTATTGGTGCGTGTTGACGCTGCCGGACGTATTGCCTGTTTTCTGTTAATTGAGTGCCGTCTACCTGCGTTCTTTTAAAAATGGGTGATATTGACATGGAATTGTTAATAAGTTTGGTTGAAAATAGGCCTGTACTGTGGGACAAAACCCAAGAGTGCTATAAAAATAGACAGTCGAGTTTTGCCGCTTGGAGAGAAATTTGTCTTGCGTTAAATAAAGGTTTTGAAACGATGTCCGAGAAAGAAAAAAATGATTTTGGTAAGTAACATTTTATTTTCATTATTTTTATGCATGTTGATTTTGCCATGGTACACGCCCTACTGGTGACATGAAATACTCTGCATATTTGTTACGAATCATATTTGCTGTTACATTACCTCGTGTTGAATGGGAACGAGGCAAATGGCATAGAGTAGACACCATGTGTGAACTAGCAGTGTCAGTAGCATTAATACCCTCTACTTTATGAATTATGTTTTGTAATAAGCAGCATGTTTTTACAATGTTAACAGCAGTATCTGTTGAAACATTTAATGGTCTATGCAAAATCCTCCATTTATTGGATAAAATACCAAATGCGCATTCGACGTAGCGTCGCGCTCTTGTGAGACGATAATTGAATTTTTTTTTTATTGAGTCAAGTTGATGCCCACCGTAAGGACGAAGTACGTGTTGATGTAAAGCGAAAGCTTCATCAGCAACAAATACATAAGGTAACTCACTGCCTGCACCTGGCAACTGCTTAGGTCGAGGAATATTTAATTTATCGCCTACTATTCTTTTCCAAAATTCTGTTTCTTTAAATACTGCTGAATCGCATTCTTTGCCGTAGGCTCCAACATCAATAAAAACAAAATTATAGTTTGTGTCTACCACAGCCATTAATACTATTGAGAAATAGTGCTTGTAGTTGAAAAACATTGATTCACTTTCTTCTGGCTTGATGATTCTAATATGTTTGCCGTCAATGGCTCCCAAGCAATGAGGAAAATTTGCATTCGTCTCGAAATTTTTTGCTATTGTTAACCATTCGTCTTCCGATGGTAGTTTCATATAAATTGGAGAAAGGGTTTCCCACAATGCTTCAAATACTTCTTGTACAATACAGCTGATAGTTTTTATACCCATTCTGAAACTGTAATGTAGATCACTAAATGTGTTCCCTGCAGCTAAATATCTGTAACAATTTTTTCTTTTTTAGGCAAAGATATTATAAAAAATGGAACAATGCAAGAGATAACTGGATGAAATATCACAAAAAAGTTAAGGAATGTAAATCCGGCTCTGGTGCAAAAAGTCTACGAAAATATAAATTCTACGATCAAATGCTCTTTTTGTGTAAAATTGTGACTCGCCGAACAACGGAAGCAAGTATTACATCAGAAAAAAACATCACACAATCTCACAACAAAGAAACTGACTCACAAACCAATAATGACCCTACCGCACCAGCCAATACTACCGATTTAACAAAAACAAGCAAGAAGAGAAAGACAGACTGTAGCGAAGTTGATCGACAAATGCTTACTTTAATTAAATCAGTTGAAGATGAAGACAAGAGTAAGAGTATGTGTTTTTTCAAAGGTATTGCTCCGATTGTAGACAAATATAGTGATGACGATTATGTTGAATTCCAATATGAAGTCATTAAAGTTATGAGAAATTTAACTCGGAGAAATCAAGCGTCCATGCAGCAGCAAAATTACAATTACAATATTAATCGAGGCTACACTACGGCTACACCCGACTACAGGATACACGAATATCAACCAACACAACCCATTCCATCGACATCCAGGATGCCCTATGAATATCAGCCAACACAACTCATTCCATCCACATCCAGGATGTCTCAAGAACTCATGCAGCAAGATGATTCCCAATCTTCAATTATTACTGAATTAAGTTCAATCACATCGCCTGATTACGATTTCGATTTTTCTAAAACTCCTTAATTTATTTTTTGAGTATAATAAAACAATTACTACCTACTAAATTTTGTTTTAATTAATACAGGTAATCAATCCCCTCTATAATTTGAAATTGAACATCTCTTTAACATACCTTATCGTAACGGCTAATCTCTCTGCCGGGGAAATAGATTTACGCATGTCAGTATCCTCGTGTCTTATTTTATCATATATGGCTGTTAATAATAGTTGAAAGGTTTCTTTCTTCATCCGAAAATAATTGTAAAATTTAGTTTCATCTTCTTCCAACTGCGTAAAAAGAGTTTGAAATGCACCATATTTTTCCCTTTCCAATAATATAGGATGCACCCACGATGACCTTTTACGTTTTTCTATTTCTTTTTGTTTCTTCTTGTACAAATAGTAGGCCAATACGAGTTTTTTTTTCTTATTATTCGACATTTCACACGTGTGTAATCTCTGACTACCAGTTCAAAACTAACGCATATAGACGGCAGTCCATCCATCCGGTAAAAAAAATATGTATACAAGGATAGCCGTTTATTGACGGTCCGTTATCCGGTGAAAAAAACGGACGTCTACAAGCGCTCTAAAGATTGTACTTAGACGCTCATTTTGTTATTTCATTGCGTTCGATAAAGATTAGTATTCGAAGCACCAATTCGTTGTTATTTCAAAGTAATGGGAAATTACCAAAGCAAAGACTCTACAATGGTGGCACAAGCTAATATATTGACCGGTCCTGTAGAAACAAAGTTAAATTATTTTGGAGTGGCAGTTATAGTCATCGCGATTATACTGGGACTCATGCTGTGTTACGCATTGAGAATGCAATGTAGAAAAAACTTCAGATCATGGCTGCGTAAGGAAGTGGTTAAGGTGAAGCCGGTGACACCGGAAATCAAGGTCCACTCGACTACACCTCAACCACGAGAGGAATATTAGTGTTGAAGACTATTGTTAATTAATGTTATGTGTAAAATGTGTTGTTAATCTTTTTGGCTAAGTTCGTAAAGTGCGTAAGTACAAGTGTTATGTAAGTACTATGTTCATAATGTAACGAATATGTAGTGAGATATGACCCCGTGGCATAAATGAGTATAATAAAAAGCCCCAAAAGAGAGGCGCATCTGTATTAGTTATAAAAATAATCTAAAAGTTAATTATTTAGGTATAGATATGTGTTCCAAGTGTCAATTGTAATAATGTGTTTCGTTTTGTCGTGATCATAATTCCGTGCAACACAAGTACACAAACCTACGAGTAGTTACGTAATCGCAGGCGACACGGCGGCGCCGTTCGGTATGCGCCGATTCAGCAGTTGAAGCGAAGCTCATCGCGCCTTAAAAAGGGCATTATGTTGCACGGCAATTATGTAGATCACCAATATGTTTCTATTTTTTTTATGTTTTTTGATTTTTTTTAAAAAGGTGGGGATGAGTGTAGGGACCATGCGATAACGTTTTGTGTTGCGTAAGCATTCCCACCGCGTGGCGAAGCTAATAGCGGCGGTGGAACGCCAGTCGTATTCCGGGGCCCATTAGAGTCGCACTATAGCATTAAGGTTAACTATCGTGTATACGCACCATCTGTATGAAGTGGAAATAAAAGACAGTGTTATTTCTCTAAAGACTTTATTATTTACCTACAACTAGATTAACCTTAAAGGCGCAAGCCGCAAACAGCTTAAATAAGATCGCAATCACTACACGAAAAGCGTAAGCCGCTGCACTATTGCGCTCATTATCGTTATGTTATTTAGCAACAAAGCAATAAGTAGTTGTGAAGAAGAAGGTACATCTTACTACTACTACTACTATCTTAAAAAATAACTTTTTGTAAAATTCAAATTAACAAGTGATTTTGTTTGAGTTGGCAACCATAGCCTCTGCGATGCCGCCATTGTTTGTGCTATGCCGCAGCCGCGGCGCGTGCGATGCGATGCGTTAGTCCACGTCAGTCGTGCCGTGCGTAACGTACTCCTAACTCTGAGAACTAAACCACCCTAAAGAGACTTGTGTCACAGAATACATTGTGATTGTGATAGTATAGGCTTTTGGCGCTTTACTTTCTGCTTCCTGACTAATGATTCCGGCCTCCAGAAGTCCATATGCATTCCGCTCTCCTGCTTCCACCCCGCCCGAGACGTTGAAGCATAAATTGGAGATTTTGTACACCACCAAGCACCAACCACCACACGGCTAACACGAGAGTAGCGAGTAGCGAGGGCTAAAATGCGAAAGAAACTATTGACATCAATGCTTATGATTATGACTGATGTCCAGTTCAGGAGCTGACGCCGCAGAACTATTTTTCACCTAAGCTCATGCTCAGTCCAGTAATCATCAACCGCCTCGTAGACTGGCTGCTCAGCGCGCCCGCCTGAGTAGGTGATCGAATCGGTTTTCTTCAACCGCCTGGGACATCGGCTGCTTTTTGCTCGGTGTGGCCACGCACCATTACCATTTCCACCCATCTGTGATGTGATGTGCCTGACTGTGCGAACTGTTTCATTACCAGTGCCGAAGTGTTTTGTTTGTTGCGTTGCGTGTGTCTTATCAAACCCGATTTATTGAATGCTTATGGCAATGTTAACCGTTTCTCAGTGTCGTGTAAATTTAGAATTGAAAAACAATACGGTACTACGGTAACTTTAGTATCTACCTACATAATTAACCTAAGCACCTAGGTGTACTTACGTAGTCTTAAAACTAATTATTGTTATTGTCATGTTGTGATTAGATAAAATCGGTACGTCCAACGTGCTAAGGTACCTATTAAAATAAACAAAATGTATCTACTAATTTAAACATTTTTAACTGATTATTGCAACATTAATAAGGGTTTAAATAAAACACTTTTGAACGGATATTACTCGCGTTTAATTTTACTTTTACATATTGGAAAGTTTAAATAAAAGTGTTTTAATTAAATGTGTAGTGTTTGCGTAAACTTTAGTAAACAATATTAATAAGGGTTATTTTAATTGGCCATGTGGCAATGGCAACTTCTCCCTCTCTGCTACCGGTGCCAAAATTATTGTAAACGTGTCATGTAAGTTCTCTTGCATTTTTATTTTCATAATCATCCCTGCCTAAAGCAATTCTATGTTGTTGCCAGTCTTGTTTGTAACACAGTGTTAGGGATAACATTACGTAATTTAACAACTTATTACCATAAATAATTACAATTTGTGTTTTTAATGGTTTTTCAATAAAAATACCAACTACAATAAACTGTATTTCTTATTTTAACTTGCCCAGTATGATAAGACCGAAGCGATAAGCTGTTCTGCAACTCTGTACTAAAGACCCATGGGTAGATACCTACCTAATTGAGGTTTAGTCTTACTTTAATTTGTGGTTTAGTTGTTGATGATTCCAGGTAAATGGTTTTGTCGTCATTTACCAACAAATTCGATGAAGACTAAGCTCAAGTGGTATTAAAAATAACGTTTATTTTGACTTAGAACCCACCAATCCCCATTGGGTCAGCGTGGTAAGTTATGGCCCATTTGATGTCATCCATGTGGAAAGGCCTGTGCCCAGCAGTGGGACGGTTATAGGCTGATTATGATGCCTAGTAGATAGTTATTAGAAAATAAAACGAGATACTAGTTAGGTACTAAATGTCAGTGAGCGAGAACGAATGCTCATTTACGCACGCTATCGCGCGCAAGCTTGTGATTGGCTGTAGGCTGCACTGCATGTGTAGCTGTGTGTGTGTTTCTCTGCGTGTGCGTGAGTGCAACGACTTCTACAATGCAGTCGCATGTGTGAGTGATTTCATCGAGGCATCTACAGTATGTTGCAGTTTTTGCCAATTAAATAATAAATTATTTTGTTTGAAAAATTAAAATCTAAACCAATGACAAAATACTACTGTTTATTGGGGATAATATTTTTATTTTGGCGTAAAGTACCTGTACTTTCAATATCGGTCACTGATAAAATCGGACGCTGTATATATTGAAAAGAGCTCAAATTATTTTTACCAAAAAGAAACTTATACTATACACATACTGGCCTGCAAAATTAAGTATCACACTTTTAAAATTGCAATAACTTTTTAAGTACAGACGCCTGCACATCAACCTATCCAAAACTGTCAAATTTCTTCAATACATTATCAACCATATTGTTAAGGAATAAAGTTCAAAGTCTATTGCAGAAATTTGACAGTTTGTGGTAGGTTGATGTGCAGGCGTGTGTACACAAGATATACTTTCGAAACAAAAAGGAAAATGTTACTAATGTATAATTTACTTTGGTTTTAAAGAAAGCTGATAAAAATTGCTGCAAAACGTTTTTTATTTAAAAATCTCTAACTTCTATAGTTTAGAAAATAAATAAATATTAAAAGTGTAGTACTTATTTTTGCAGGCCAGTATAGTTTACACAAATATTTGAACCTGGTCAAACCATTTCTTCTTGTGTGTACAGACGGGCATATTATAGATGCAATAGGTCCATATGCTGCCACTCAGACCGATGCTGACATAATGAAAGATTTATTTAGAGATGAAGCTGGGCCCATGCGAACCTTTTATAGTGAGGGTGATGTATTTATACTTGATCGAGGATTCATGGATGCCATTCCACTGTTGGAGGCCTGCAACTACAATGTGCAAAGGCCAGAGTCGCTAAATGAGGGTGAGCATCAGTTGACAACAATACAAGCCAACAAAAACCGTTTAGTCACATTGTGTCGATGGGTTGTCGAAGTAGTAAATGGACGGTTCAAAAGAGACTACAAACTATTCCGTCAGGAGTTTTTTAACAAAGCTCATGCTCATTTAATGCAAGATTTTAAAATTGCTGCTGCACTAATTAATAGGTTTCATCCTACAATACAAGACCGTTCAGATGGTCACCTTATAATAGAAAGAGCCATGCGCTATTTAAATACACCAAATTACTTATCACAATTTGTATCAGATTACAATTTAAATAGACGTTCAGTCATGTTTAGACAAATTGATGCTGGCTTTCCACAGTTGAACTTTTCCCTGTATTTAATTATGCAGATTTAATTCTTTTCGCTTTGGGCTGATATAGATCAGGTGAAGCAAGCTCGATCATATTATGGTGAACATATTCGACAAAACGGCTTATATGAAATAGAATTGTGTCCCGAACTGGAGCACTCGGAAGAAATGGTTGCGGCCGTTGGGGGCAATAGACCTTATTTGTTAAGAGGTCGAATAAAGTCGCGCCATGTTGGTCGTCGTAAATATTTTACGTACATATTGATAGACGCCCAACCATCCAGCAATCATTGCTTAGACAGCATATTAGGGTATTGCTGTAATTGCATTGTGGGAAACAGAACAGTAGGGTGCTGTTGCCATGTTATGGCGACAATATGGTATTTGGGTTGGACTAGACACCAGAGCAATATTTCAGCTCCAGCGTCATTTCTAGATAATGTTTTACTTGTTATTGATGAGTAAAAGTTATTATAAAAACACTCAACACATCAACAGAGATCTTTAAAATAAATGATTAAAGATATGGCTATAAACTGATAAAGAACAAAGATCAAACCGACTTTTTTAAACATTTGTTTTTCTAATCTTAAAAAATACTATTAAACATCTTGCAAAATCTTTGTTAAGTATAAGCTTTTATTCATTTTATCAAAGATGCCTCTTTATTTTAATATACATTTATTATGCCATGACATTTGCAGCAAAAAAAAGGTAATAAGTACTTTTAAAGTAGCCTGACTTTTAACAATAAACAAAAGCAGAAATCAGAAATCTTTACATTCACTTTGATTTTCTAGCCAACAATCTGCACTTGGCCCATTCTCCCTATGGTGTTTTCTTTCTGTTATAGGAAAGGCGTACACCAGCAGTGCAGTGCAGTGTAGATTGCAATTAATTGTAGCTATCGTAAAGAAACAAATTAATTCAAGTGCCTATTTAATAATTAATAGCAATGATATCTGCAAATGCAAGCTGTAAAATGAAATTAAAAAACAATAGGCACTAATAGCTTATCGCCTATAACTTTTCAACCGGTGCTTTACATGACATTAAATCTAGATATAATAAAACTACCACTAAAAAGCTATTGTATGACATAGACCTGCATTCTGGGCGTTTCTGGGGCTGAGCTCCATACTAATTTGGGCATTGTCCTTTATAAATGAACGGTATTGGGTGTTTCTTCCGTGTAAAGCTTATACACTGATACTTAGATATGTTAACACTAATGTTATTTCTAGAATAATAGGATACTAAATTATTAAGATCATTTTGAATTAATTCACAATTGGAAGCTGAGTTCACTCTCATATATATTTTTTTGTCGTCAGCATATAACAGATGTTTAGCTCTAACGAAACAAGAATCAATATCGGAGATATATGCATTATAGAGTAAAGGACCAAGATGGGAACCCTGCGGGACACCTGACGGCACCGATATGAAGTCTGATCTCATTCCACCGAGGACGACCGCCTGCGAACGATTCGAAAGATAAGAGGTAACCCACCTCAAAAGATCACCGTGTATGCCTAGTGCCTCCAACTTGTGAAGCAGGATACTGTGATCCACGCGATCGAAAGCCTTTTCGAAATCTGTGTAGATCACATCAACTTGCCCACCTCCATCCATTTGCTGAAGAACATAATTCGTGAAAAGGGCTAAATTGGATACAGTAGATCTTCCTCTTAAAAGCCATGTTGTGAGGCTGGTATGCCGCGAGAAACTATGTGATAATCATCATAAACGATTTTTTCAAAGACTTTGGCTAGCGTGTTTAGAATGGATATTGGACGGTAATTTGAAATCATCGATTTAGATCCTTTCTTGTGGATCGGAATGACGTGCGCTTTCTTCCATATGGCTGGGAAAATACCTGCCTTTATAGAAGAGCAAAAAAGAAGCGATAAGAGAAAAGCTAGACTTTTAGCACAATTAGATAGGAAGATGGGTGGTATTCCGTCACAGCCAGCGCCCTTAGATTTGTCCAGTTTATCAAGTGCTTTTTCTACTACTGCTGGAGAAATGTTAATTTGGGATATTGTTTGATTGCAAGTGGAATAGGCAGTGGGTAATGAATTATTGAATGTAGCTATAGCCCCTGAAGATTTGACGAAAATACTCTCAAAAAAGGAGCTAAAACCGTTACATATTTGTTGACCGTCAGAGAAAGTTTGATTCGATAATGTGAATTCTTTGGGGTAATTGGAGCCACCTCTCTTTGATTTAACATATGTCCAAAAGTATTTTGGATTATGCTTTATGATGCCTTCAGCTTTTTCTGTATAGAAGAGAAGGCAAGATGGCGTCGGAACGTAACCAATAACCTCCATATACATTTAATTAAATAAATAGATATAATAGTTTATTGTAACTAAAGATACGTTTTTAGTGACAAGTGACAGTAGTAACGAACAAGAAACATATAATATGCACGTAATAACTAGTCGCCTCACGGGCAAGGCTGCGGCTTTAGTTAGTGAAAGACAAGACGAGACATATTTAGATTTTTGCCATCGCATCTAAAGTGTTAGGAGTAAATTATTCTCAAAATTAAATTTTATTACAGAGGAATCATTAAAGGCAAACAAAATTCAAATTTATAACAATATGGCAATGAATGTATTTCTATTATAAATTGCTTTATTATTATAGACTTGGTAAGAATAGTCCGTCTAAAAACGACTTCATCTCTTGAAGAAGCAATGGAGATTGTGCTTGAGGAAGAAAATTTCCATTCCCAATATACACTTAGGCATAGAACTGATAAAAAGTTCATTAAACCTAATTTTAAGCCGCAGTTTAACCGCGCTATACAACCACTACCTCAAAACTTATGGCAACCCCGGAGCCAATACTATAACCAAAAATTTTAATCGAGGGCAATACCAGCCGAGTAATTTTAATCGTGGTTTTAATAACCAGCAAAGTAATTTTAATCGTAACCAGCAAAGTAATTTTAATCGTAATCCGCAAAATAATTTTGATTGTAATCCAAATTATAATTTCGGTAATCAAAGTAATTACTCACGTAATAATCAAGCGCAGAGTTTTAGTTCTCGAAATACTAATTTTAAACAAACTATGCCAAACCAATGGCATAGTAACAAATAATTTGTGCCTCATATGAGTGCGATACCGGAAGGAAGTGGCCGAGATTCAATGACGTCGACCTATTAACACAATAAACGTCACTGAGGCAAGCGAGATAGCATGCATACGCCATCCACATCAAGGCAGAATTTTCACATAAAAGCCTCAACTGTAGCCAGGAAATGAGTGTGCGTTTACCATACTTAAGGTGTCGGGGTTCAGTTTAAGAGTAAACCAAACTTCCGAAGTTGCTGATGCTGTGAGTGCCGAAAACCGAGATGATAAATGATAACACGGTATACATGTGCTTGTCGCGGTCTTTATTCAACACTAAATTATAAAACATAATTATAGGGACAAATAACGTTGCTTTGTCTAAACTGGGTCAATAAGCGAGTCGGTGAAGTTATTCGTTGATGTCGCATATTTCCCATACTATACTAACTGTACGTGTTTACTCGTACATAAGGTTTTTTACCTTTTTAAAGGGCAGTCTCTCCTAGACAAAAAAATAAAAAAATAACTATAGATCCATAAGGTTGAATCTTATCTATTACCCACTATCCCATGTAACAATTGTTGCCGCTTTGGACACATCAAATTACAATGCCGTTCCAATCCCAGGTGCTACCGATGTGCTCAGCCTCATTTGAGTGAGAGTTGTGATGTCGGTGAAGATAAATCCACATGTCTTTATTGCTCGGGCAATCATTTTGCCATAAACAAATCTTGCCCAGAACAATTAAGACAAAAATCTATTAAAATTAAAATGTCCCAAGATTGCATATCCTTTCAGGAAGCCTCTGCATTATTCCTAAGGTCAAGAAGATCATATGCAGACTCATCCAAATCCATTATGACTCACCACTCCTCAGTACCCCAATCCTACCCTTCTGTACCCACATCATCACACTCATATAGAAAAACTGTTTCCCTTCCACCACGTTCTCGACCGGTTCCAGGTAAAGGCTATGATAGAGAGGCTCACCAGGCTATTTCTGGCTCTCTTACTTCTTCGCTTCCTAATGAATGTGCTTTTATTAACTCTTCGTAGTCATCTGAGGCTTCCCCAAATGAGGATTGCCAGGACCTTTTGTGGCTTCTTGTCATTAACATTTTATCGAAGTTTAGTGATGTCCCACTACCGCTTTAACGTTGCACCTAAATTGCTCCGCGCGCGCTCGACCCAAACGCCACGATTTTAAGTCGCTCCGCACCGTTTTTACACGAGTTTAAAGTTTTTTGTACCTAATCTCATTGAAAGTAATACCAATCGACGCGGCTCAACGAGCCCGTCACGCTGGTGTATCACACTTGGTACCAAAAGTGGAAGTTGAACGTGATAAGGGACAAAAACCGGTTTATTCGGTTCCATACAAGAGGAAAGTGCAATTTTCTCGAGTTTTTGTGCGAAAAAGTGCGTAACCGGGACTGTGGCGAGGAGCGGAAAGGCGAAGAGTACCTGTTTCCCGATTTAGGGAATTCATCGTCAGGGTGTGTCGTAGTAGGAGCATAAACCTGTATGACCTTCAACGAATACCGTTTGGTTATTCTGAGTATAAGGTACGCTACCCTAGGCGACACACTCCCGGTCTCGACAACGTTGTTCACGAGGGACTTGTGGACGATGAACCCGACACCACCTTGGGACAGTTGTTCGCCCTCCCGGAAATAGAGCAAGTTACCGGACTTGAGGATTATCGAGTCCTCCCCCTCTCTTCGGACTTCAGATAATCCAACTATGTCCCACCGCATCTTGCTCTATTCTTCCTCCAGTTCGTAAATCTTCTCGTCAGTCCGTAATGTGCGCGTGTTAAATGTTGCCAGGGCCAGAGTTCCTTGTTGGCGGTAGCCAGGTCTCTGCCGGAGATTCTTAGCACCCCCTGCCCCGTCGCTGCCTTGGCCGCTACCGTAGCTAGGGCGAGCGGGGCCGCCGGGGACTAGGGGCCGGTTTTTGCTGGTGTGCATATCATGGGGGGTATTTGCCATAATCGCCACGCTTGGCAGGCGGGTTGGCGATCGCAGTAGGTTGAAGGTAACCTCAGAGAGATGCTGCTGCCCATCCTCTGGAATGGTCCCTTAGTCGCCTTTTACGACACCCACGTGTTGAGATGGGGTGGTGCAATTCTTTATCCCAGGCACCACACGGGGTATAGGCGCGAAAATAAGTCTGCAGTATGCGAACGTTCCCTAGAGGGGACCAACCATTACATCAGATTTGATAAACCACAAATACTCGCTAGAGAACAACGATTCATGTCCAGGATGATACGCGAGGCTATTGAAATTAAAAAACATCCTAATTTGAATAGAGAAGATGGTTGGAATCTACCACCAGCCTGGGATCCCATCATACAAAATATTAAATCCCAGCCCCGACACTATACTGCAAGACCAAAAGATACTGTAAGCTCTTTCTGCGTAAAACGGAACGCACCTAACGGTTTACAAGCTACCAACTAATTATGAGATGACCAACACCTCAGTCTCCCTGTGACCACGGACCCTGCAAAGGGTTCGAAACGTCAGGATAAACATTAAATAAGTAATGTGTAAAATATACGCGAGTAGATCCGTAAAAGTTGTGTCATTTCAATGCATATTTTATTATTAAAATAAATCTTAATTTAAATTTAACTGTTGATGTGGTGGTTAGCGAACTGGCCTACTGCTTTTTGGTTAGATTACCCCTGGGTTATGTTAGTGTCAGCAATGCACCAATTTAAACCCAAGTTGTGGATGTTAATCCATTACCTAGTAGGCTAGGTAACGGAATATAAAATCATTATTTAAATATTAATTATGTTTTATAAAAATGGACTTAAAATTATGTTTGAGGGAGTAGCCTCGGATCGTGCTCAGTGACGTTCACTTGAAGAGACCTATGTCCAGCAGTGGGCTAGCATATAGGCTGATGATGATGACGATACAAAATATATATAATTGTAAAAACATAATTATATTTTGTTATTAGATCTGCCAAGCTAGCGGTGCCGACGGCAGAGGTGGAGTCGGCCGAGGACGCCGTGGCAGCGTCGGAGGCGCGCACAATAGAGACCACACGGAAGCGGGAGCTCCGGCGCACACTGGTCGGCAAGCGGAAATAATTCGAAGATTGGAAGGTTCTAATTCATTAAAATTACCATAGTAGCTTTATTTTAGTATAGTTATGGAACCAAAATCAAAACATAATCAATCTATATAACGTTGTTTTATTGGAAAAAAAGCCTCATAAGTTGGTAAAACACGAAATACATTATTTAAGCGTAGTTTTTATGGTCGGATGGATACGAAAGTATTTCCTAAGATATTAATGATATTTACAATTTTTTTTTGTTATGGGTTTTATGAAGCATTGTTTATTTACATCCATTGAAAATATTTCAAATTACTGCTTTCGTCATGCCGTTCTTAACGTATATAAAAGCTACGCGCAAATCTTTGAAAATTTTGTATTTCTTGGATCATAACTTTTTTGCCTTTTGGATCCTATTGCGAGTCTGTCTCAAAAGATTCCTTAGTCCTTCTAGTAATTAGCCTACTAAATATCAGCCGCTAATATCTGCTACCCTTGATATACGATTCATTTATCTAATGAGGATGAGTGATTATGTGCAAATAGCCATTATTAACAAATGACTTAAATGAGGGTACACACGGCAGCACATCAAGCTACTACACTTTGACCTTGAGCGCTGTATAAGTTGAACGGAGAGAATCGTGCGAAAGAGACAAATAGCCTGTTCACTGTCCTGCTTGTAATGTGTCGTGCTGCACTACCGCGTACTTGTGTGCGTAAAGCGCCTCTTCGTGCAATATTAAAATTAAGAAAGAGGATTCAGCATTCGACTCAAGATTCTATGGAATATTGAAAAGTGACTAAGTAATTGTATAGGCACTCGGCTGTATGTTAAAAAAAGCTACTTACTATATTATTAAAATGCACTTTATGTAGCTTATTAGTTACTTGGCTACTTCTTACTAAAACTTTTACGAAGTAAATTTACTGTTTGCGAAATAAAATAAACTGTGTTCGAGGTGGGAACAACTTAGTAAAATAACGACTAAAAGCATTGAAAAATCCGAAACACACTTTGTTACATTTATTAGCAAAGTGTGTTTCGGATTTTTCGATGCATAGCCCGGGTTTGAGATTACAAACTCACATTTTGGCAAGCATGTTAAGTCAATACCCATTAATTGTTAGTGATGATGACTTGATTTCAATAAGGGTCAATTCACACCGAAGTGGCAGCGGTCGGCAGTATTACTGTTAAACTATTTTAAGCTTTATCTCTATCAATTAACGCATAGTATCGCTTGAACACAGTCGCAGTGATGGGCCGCTGGTCGGGTTGCGCTTGCGCTGCGGCGGTGCTGCGCCCGCCGCGAAGACGACCGGCCGTGCGTCTACCCAGACTCTTTCAAGATACACTATGCGTTATCTGATAGAGATAAAGCTTAAAATGGTTCGACGGTTAAAACTTTAGAATCCTAACTGTTTTAACTGCGATTTCATCTCTTCCAATGTCGTAATAAGAATACGATCAAATTGGATAGTGAAAAACGCCCTAAAACACAGGTATGTTAAATGGCTAGGGTAATTAGCGTAAAAATGGGGGTAGGTTAGCATGATCAGCCTAGGTGAGAAATAAAACACTACTTTTCAAAGATAAGTATATTATTTAACATGTAACAATAATGAATAAAACGATTACTTATTTACAAAATCTTCTTAATTAATGACTAGGTAAGAAACGAAGATTGAAAAACCATATCCATGTCAACGTGGGAAATTCAAATTCAGTTAAATTGACGTAACGTAAGCTTAACAATAAACTCTAAATTATTATAATGGACCAAGTCATCACAACAAAAACATTTATAAAATTACTCTACAATTCTAAATTAAACTACTTACCTATATTGATAATAATGTGTGAATATTTATTAAAATATTGTCAAAATAATAACATCAATCTCAATTATTAATGTAAGGGCAACGAAACCAATTCAAAATAGGCCTTCTAGGTATAATAATATTATGGTGCCGTCAAGTAAGAGTTAACTTTTGCCTAGATTATTATAATTTGACTGAATATTTTAGGCTAATAAAATTACATTGAGGAGATCGATGGCGCAGTGGTTAACGCGCCCGGTGCGAGTGCTGGGGTTAAGCAACTTTCGCAAAGGCCAGTCATCGGATGGGTGACCAAAACTTTATCATCTCGAGCTCCTCCGTGCTTCGGAAGGCACGTAAAGACGTTGGTCCCGGCTGCAATAGCAGTCGTTAACAACCACCGCACCGCACTGGACCCGCGTGGTGGTTTATGGCCCGTACTCCCTACCCATCCATATGGAAGGCTCGTGCCCCAATAGTGGAGACATAAAATGAGCTGATGATGATGATGAAAATTACAACTACTACTATCAACTACAGCTAAAAGTTTAAAAATCATAAAAATAACTGTTTTTAAAAAATAAATCGAACGAATAACAAATAGGTAAGTAACTAATATTATATTACTATGGATTATGGCTCAACAATCACGAACGATATGTCTTAGCACTATATCAAAAATATATAAAAAGGAAAACTGACATAATGAATGACTGACTGACATACCTATAGTAGGTATATCAACGCACACACAGCCCAAACTACTAGGATTAGAGACTTGACAGTTTGCATCATGCTTCCTTTTATAGTGTAGGTGAGCACTAAGAAAGGATTTTTGAAAATTCGCGTTATTTAATATAGGATAAAATAAAGGTGACAGTGCGATTTGTTTGTTTTGTTGTCATAGAAACAAATAAATATTGCTGTTATTTATGGTAATTAATGGGGTTATCAATTAAGTATCTTATTACAAAATGGTCATAAGCTGAAGCTTACCCGAGTGAAATATTGCATAAAACGGATACTGTTTTAAACAGTGTTTAAATTAAAAAAGCTTGAGGCAACTTTAGTAACATAATCATATCAAAAATGTCTATTTCCACCAAGAGTTCGTCAGCCAGAGTTCGCTCTGAGATGTTATTAGCGTTAAAGTCTAGCCATAGTCTACAAAGAGCACAAACCTAACCACAAAAATACGTAATAAGAGTCAGCCTTGATCATATAAAAATAAAATACTACATGCAAGCGACTACGAGTTTTACGTTAAAAACCAAATTAAAATTATTATTACAGATATTTTTTTACAGATCATAATGGATTCGACCGATCATTATGTTACACCAGAGTAACCACTACCAGAGTAATATCAACATCAATATCTGAGTTGAGTTCGTTTGCATTTTACCAAAGTAAACCAAACTTAAGTTACTGTAGGTATACTGTTTATTACTATTCCGTGGTGATTAAGCGTAGGTATGGCGAAATTGTAATGCTACTAAAATCAAACTAACTTTGTTTTCAAAGATTGAAACAAAATTTAGACGGAAAATAATATGAATGAAGTGACAATGTCAGACCAACTGATGCGCCGCGCCGCCGCCGCGCCGGGCGGCGGCGGCGGCGGCGCCCGCGCGCCCCATAGCCCTATTTACAGAAATAGAATGATCCTCGGTTTAGCGCGGTTTTACTCGCAATTTTGGCAGTGTAGTGATTTACTCTTTGGTATACTATACATCGCGATACGCGCGCGACGTAAACTAATATTTTCAACCATTCAACTGATATTGTTAATTTCAATTATTGAATGTTAGTGATATTTTTTTAATTAGTTGATTTTAATGGTTAATAAATATATTTATCCTAAAAAAAACATGCAGTATACCTAGTAGAGGAGTCTACTAGGTTAAACATCATGTTTTAATAGGGTTTGTGAAATACAAAATGCAAAGCTTTAGTGACTGCTAGTGCGCCCGCAATTTTGGACCCGAGTGGGGTTCCGGGGGTAGTAACTTAACGTATCCTACTTTATTTTTAATCAATATACCTACTTAGGATACTTTTGCATAAGAATAAATGTTCGAAAATACTTTATTTTCAATCTTTACTGTGATGCGTAAAATGAATGACTCCTAAGATTCTAAAAAGTTGAAACGGAACATACACACGATTAAAATAATGATTAATTGTTAAACGAAACAGGTAAGTCACCTGCGATAACAATATGACATTTGTCACAGATGTCACCAATATCAACGAAATTGAGTTAGAATGGGCTTTGTGAGTTTGTTTTCATTCGTTCCTTCGAATATGGTTAAAGTAAACTCAAAATACTGATTTAAATTGCTAAAAATGAGGAGTAACTCTGATAGAGATACACCAACTCCAGTCACTTCCAAAAAAGCTAAAATAATCAATTTGAAAAAAAAAGAAAAAATGTTGAAAAAATTCCACGAGCGGGATTCGACCCCTCACCCCATGACATGCCAGGTCAGGTGCACTGCCAACTATGCTATCGAAGCTCAATCCAACTCGCCGAAAAACACTATCTATTCAATGTCGGCAACTACCTCATCAACATCCGATAATATTTTTCAACACTTTGACTTTTTTCAAATTGTAATTTGTTCGCAACAGTGTTTACGTAAAATTTTATGTAAATAATCATAAAGTAATCAAGCCAAAAATCTTATAGTATTTACCCGAGTAAGAAAATAATATGACTGGATAAAGAGACTAATGGAAAATTGATGGAGCGTGCTAAAGCACCCAAACATTAAAAAAAAAACATTTAAGAAGATTAAGAGAATAAAAAAATAAAATCTTAAAATCCTTTTTTTCTTCCTAACACTTTTTTTTTCTATTCAAATTATGTTAAACTTACGTTATTTGTTTCTAAAAAAAGTTGGTAACCCTAGTTGGGGGTGTGCCCGATGTTGTTTTTAAGTATTAATGCCGCCAGCATTTAACGGCACCTTGCCTCGGACAGGCGAGTAAGTTGATGTGTTGTGTGATTAAATTGTAGGTATTTATTATTATTTTATTTTTATGAATAAATATTATTGTCATAGTAAGTTAACTTTAGAGTAAACTGACATATTTTTACTATGGAGTTATGAGTTCTCGGGTTTGGTAGAATCGGCTTAAGGCGAGCGATGGTTTCCAAAAACACGGTGTTTTTAAATGAGTTTTATTCGAAATGTATAAGGATTTTAAATTAAAAAAAAAATGTTATTCATTGGCCTTTTATCTTAATTTCGGCTAGTATTTTCACGATATTTTAAAATTTCCTGATATAATATCAAACATACGTCTTATTAATAAACTAAATATAATTTTATTCAGGCTAAAACCAAATGTCTTTGAATATGTAATAGTTGTCGGCCATTATAATTTTAATAATAAGTAAACGTTCAATAAAATCCAAATTATTGCCTAATTCGACGCTCGTGCTATCATTCAGTCCCGAGCGGAACACCTTGGAAATCTCATAATGTTGCAAAAGTTAAAATAAATAAATACCTGACACGTAAGAAAAGGTTTTAAATAAACAATTTTAGTGTGTTACATACAAACTATGAAATATGTTGTAATAAATGTTATAAATAAAATAAATAAATAAACTATATAAAATATTACGTATATTAATACGGAGTGGGACCACCTGCCGCGTCTAAAACGGCGTCCAGCCTGTTCCTCATGCCGGCAACCATATTCCAGCAGGTGTCCGTACCTCTAAGTCGCTCCCATGTAGCATGAGCCTCGCGCTGTAAGTTTTCGTTATTGCGTATTTCTGAGGCATCCTAATCGAGAACCATGAGACCCCATAAATTTTCGATCGGGTTTAGATCAGGGCTCTTCGCAGGCCATGGCAGGCGGACGATATCTTCTTGAGTGGATAACCACTGTTCCACTACTCTACACGTGTGCACTCTGCAGTTATCTTGGCACAAGTAAATAGTTCCCTCTGGGTAGTGGATGCGCACGGTGGGGAGCATGACGTCCCGAAGAATACGGACATATTCCTCCCCGGTCATACGACCGCCGACTTCCACCAATTCGCCCGGCCCCATCGAGCTCATCCACCCCCAAAAATTTACACTAATCCTCCCACTAGCCCGATTAGGGAGAGTATTTAGTTCTACATATCGCTCGTTATTGTTACGCCATAATATTTTTCTTCCGTCCGTATCGGACCTAAAACTTTTTTCGTCTGCAAAAATAACTATATTACTATTTTCCCAGTCAAAATTATAATTCTCTAGGCAAAAACTAACTCTAGCCTCTTTATGATGAGGCTGCAGTAAAATTTTTTTGGCCGGACGGCAACATTTCTTTCCTGCTTCTTTTAGTCTGCGCCGTACAGTGTCCAAGGAAATCTAAAACAAAAGAAATGTATCAAACGACACCAATCCTTAGAACAAAGTGATGCGTTGTTGCCAAAATGCGTTGCTACATTGTGCGTATAATAATAATACCTAATACCTAATAAGTCACATTCGAACTTGCTATAGCATACAGATATATTTCTTTTAAGTATTGAAAAAATTCCACGAGCGGCACTACCAACTATGCTACTGTGACTCTGTTTGACCCGCTGAAATTTATCAACACTAGGTAACACTAGGTAACTATCTACTCTTACATAGTAAGCCAAAAGAGCCTTATTCAATGTCCACAACAACGTCATCAACGTCCGTTCTTAATAATTTTATAACTACTTATAAAATTATTAAGAAAGGATGATACCTATAAAAAAGGTAAGCTATACAATAATATGTATAAAGACAAAGTGTTGAAAAAAATTCACGAGCGGGATTCGAACCCGCACCCCATGAGGTGTGTGCCGCATTAATTTCGGCAAGTTGGATTGAGCCATGCCGCGTCAGGTGCATCTGTCGTGCCATCTCGCCGAAATTAATCAACACTGATTACTCTTACTCTGTTAGCCAAAGGAGCCATATTTAATTTCGACAACTATGTCATCAACATCCGATCTTATCCGGCACGTCATGGGGTGCGGGTTCGAATCCCGCTCGTGGATTTTTTTCAACACTTATTTTCATAAAAAAAGTGAGCGGCCGGCACGCACTAGGCGCGCCGCGCGCCTCGCGCCGTTCGGTCATCGCGACGCGCGGCGCCCGCCGGCGCGGCGGCGGCGCGCCGGCCGCGGGCGGCGACACGGGTCATTCGGCTGACTCGTTATTCGGTAGGCTTTGAAGGTAAAAAAGATAAATAGGCCCACACGTTTGACGTCACCTCGTCTCGTCAATAATTAAAAAAAATCGTATACTATTCATTACTTTTAAACAACTGAATGCAACAACAACAGTATTAACTTTGTTCCAGCCAGCTATCAAATCCCCACGTTCCGGTCAACCCGATCAGAGGTCCTAGCCTTTAGAGGCCCCCCCTCAGGTTGTTCCGCTTCCAATCCGATCTGAATCCGAATCTAGTAGGGAACGGAGACACGCACTAGTTCGTGATGCCATTCCCTGAGAGAACCTCTGACGGTGCTTCGTTCCACATGGCTTGAGGAACCCTTTAAGTTTCTTGCCGCCTCCAAAAAAGTCTAGTATCACTGAAAGTGCCTTATGAATTTATGATGCAATCAGCAAACCCTCAAAAAAAATCAACCTATCAAACACATAATATCTACCTATTGATAATAATAATAAATGTGAAACTCACATCATAATTTGACGAGGAAACTCTTGTGCTCAAAAAAGGATCGGAAGAGTGCGCAGCGACTATGGCCGCATCTACCTCTGCCGTCGTGGCTCGTTCGTAGAGCTGGCGGTGGTGAGCTTCAACAGTCCCAGCCTCTTCCCATCGGCGGATCCAAAAATAAACGGTTTTTCGCTGGAACAATAACGCCAAATATTTTAATTGATTGCTTTAGTTACAACTAGAAATTTCCACTCAGTGATTTTAATAAGAAGACAATTTAAAACAATTTTACAACACCAGAAACCTTTTCTACATTAAAGCTTATGGTGTTCACATTTTTCCAGTAAGGATAAATCTGATAAAATATAAAACAACTTAAGCAGACAGCAGCAGCTTTGTTAAAAATAGTATGATAAAGAAAATATATTTAATACTTAAGTGAAAAGTAAAAAAGTTGTAGGTATAAAATGTTTGAGTTGTCAACAAACATTCGAAAACAAAATGCGTAATAACGTCTTACACAACCTGATTACGAATTTTAATTTTAAGTATGAATAAAATGTTTTTAAATCAAAGTTTATTGTTTACATATTATAGTAATATACTAAAAAATTCATAAGTTACTTACCGTTACGCCAGTTTGTCGACAAATATCAATGATTCGGCACCCACTTTGCCTCAACGCAATTATCCGTTCTCTCTCAACGTGACTTAGTTGAGGCGCCATATTAAACACAGTCACCTCAGCACAAAAACATATGACGTCACAACTCACTGCAGGCTAACCGAGAGACTGACTGACTGCGGGTGGCGGCGGATGCGCCGGCGAGTGGGCGTGGCCAACCCCTAACGAAAAACGTATCTATTGGCATTTCATTTAAATCCGCAAAGCCCGGCGCACAGTCATTGGCAAATTTCTGTAAACTAGGGAATTCTACCAATAATTACAGAGTGACTTTCTTTCTAACGCTCTATACCGCGACGTTGTTATAGATATGTATAATGGATAGCTTGACGTGCTGGCGTGTGTACTTTGATAAGAAATATATTGATATTGATTACAAATGGCTTACATGTTCTTTTGAAGTCATTAGTTGTCACTTGTTTGCGTCAATAACCACTGGATTTTAAAATGTCTGTTTTTAATATTACAAATAGTGATCTTGTCGAGATTGTGTTATTATGTGATCGTGAAGTACACAAGTGTCTTGAACATATTAAATCTAAGTATCCCAACCTCGAAGATAATATGTTAGAGAGTATTTCCACACATCTGAGTAAGTATTTTTTACCTGCATTTTCAAAAAAATGGTCTGCCGCTTCACGAAATAAAGCATATTTTTCAAAGAAAAATAAAGATTGGTTAAATCTGATATTCTCTGTAAACATTCAAATTGAAAAGCCAACAGAAGATAACGAGGCAGGGCCATCAAAGCGGCAACGTAGTGGACGGCCCGAAAAATCTTATGAGGAATGCTGTGACCGAACACATCGGTAAAAAGTGAAAAGCTTATGTGAAAAGTTTCCTAAGGATCTAATAACCAGTGCTTCGAAGAAACTTATAGATAAGCCATCGGTAGCTGCGTTTAGCCCAGAACAAGCTTTGGCCATAATGCTTGATGCGTCTTTGTCTAAATACCAGTATCAAATAATACGTAAAGCGACACGAGATATAGGATGTGATATTTTTCCTAGTTACCAAAAAATATTAGATGCTAAAAAAGAATGCTATCCCTCTGATATTGAAGTTACGGAAAGTTATGCTTGTGTAAGTTTGCAAGAATTAGTTGATCACACCACATAAAGAATATTTCAGGGGAAAACTGAAGAGGAACTTTTAATGATCAGTGAGGAATGCACTCTAATTTCTAAATGGGGTTGCGATGGTTCTTCTGGGCGCAGCGAGTACAAATAACGATTTTATGAGGATAACATATCGGATTCTCAATTGTTTTTAACATCAATGGTGCCTCTTCTCCTCTTTAAAAAAGAAAACGTCACTGAGGTGTTCTGGAAGAATTCTACACCTTCTTCAACAAGACTTTGTAGACCAATTCAGTTTCAATTTATGAAAGAAACCACGGAATTAATAAATAATGAAATATCGCGGATGGAATCTGAAATTACCAATTTAAATGAAAGTACGTTAAATATTGGAAACAAAACTTACCGCATTCATCACCAACTCTTATTTACCATGATCGATGGAAAAATCGCACAGACAACTACATATACATCTTCCAATGCTGTGTGTTTTATATGTAAAGCTAAACCAACGGAGATGAATAATTTAGATTGTGTGAGAAGCAAAGAAGAAAACTCAGATGGTTTCAAGGTAGGTATGTCTCCTCTACATGCCCGAATAAAATTTATGGAATGTGTATTACATATTGCTTATAACAAGTCTTTTGCAAGTTGGAGGACAAATTCAGAAACAAAACTTAAAAAAGAAGCAGAGAAAAAATAATTCAAGAAGAACTTTTCAAGAAACTGGGACTGAAAGTAGATTTCGTAAAACAAGGCATTCTTCGAATGATGGAAATACGGCAAGAAAATTCTTCCAAAATACCACTGTGGTTTCAGAAATAACAGGTGTCAGCAAAGATTTAATACACCGTTTTTCCATAATACTACAGGCTATAAATTCAGGAGCCTGCATTGATCCGGCTCATTGATTTGTATAGTTGGTACTATATGCCAAACACAGTACATAAGATATTAATTCACGGCAGTAAAATAATTGAATCCGCTGTATTACCTATCGGTAAGCTAACAGAAGAAGCTCAAGAAGCTCGGAATATTGCTACTGCTACCATCTAGTGGCATCTATCGAAAACTTCTAAATAGGTCGATGCTTCGTCATGAAAGAAACCTCACGTCACGACACACACACAGGCAGCACAATGTTTGGGTAGAAGCTTCTCTTAACTCCCGATAGATGTCTAGCTCTTTACGTTTTCTGAATCGCGCTATCGACATTTCACATCCTGTCCTATAAATATCAAACGAGAGTTTTATTTGGTATGATTTTGTATATATACTAATTAATTTTATTATTTATTACTTTTATTTTTACACCATTAATGAAATTATTATATACAACCAGTCAGCACTCACATGAATTTTTGATTACTGGTTGGTGGCTTGGGAGGGGTCATCAACTGGTACGAAAATACACTACGCTAAGAGAAACGTCAACTTTCTCACTTAGATTAAATAGTTTGGATCAATGCTAATTCAATTCAATCAATATAATAATAATTGTAATATCGTCAATTCGGCATCGTCACTTTATTATTATTGACAAGAGAGTAATTAATGTCAAAAGTATTGTTTATAATGGTTATTATGTATGTTTGTTTGGACTGCTGTAAATCATTAAAAAACAACATCTTACAGCCGTCGAAAAAACATGGCTAATAATAATAGTTCGACTTTCGGCCTTTATAATGCGGTTGCGGTGACAAACAAAAGAACAAAGAGTTTTTGCTTTCTAAGTTTATGAGAAGATGCGTTTATTACACACCTTCTTTATGTCTGAAATGTGCAGTTTGTATCGTAAAACGATCTCAATCGAAGAACTTTTTACACTATCACCCATAGATGTCGCTGTACATTTAATTTGTGAATCTTTATATTTTTATGAATTAATGAATAATGAATTATGAATGAATTTATTACAAACAATAGGTAGTGTAATTTGAATTTGAAGTTGAACTTTTAATGCATATTTTTTAAACCATTTGGTACCTTATACACACCAACTGGTACAAATTTCATTTTCTCAAGATAATCATTTCCCCTCGTCTGAATCAATTATATAATGTTGTTTTTTTCGAGACTGACTAAAGCTGACAAGCTGCAATTCATAGGGTGTAGATGAACAACCACGCCACACGACCCGCGAGGACCCGCTTCGCGCGCTATAATGATTTTAACTTTTATGATTTTTTAAATATATTTATTGGAATTGGAAAGATGTTCCTAGTCTACCGACTATAAGTAATATTACATAAAAACTATATTTCTTCAATTTACATTATAGTTTGATGCCAAAATTACAAAAAAAAATGGTCAAGGCCAAAAACGACATCGTGGCCGACCAAGACGGAAATAGCGGGACGAGTTGGACTCATTTTTGAAGGATTAGTCCCCGAAAGCTACAGACCGAGAATGCTGAAAAAAGGGAAGGGCGGTCTTTGCCCAGCAGTGGGACGATAAGGTAAGTTAAGCTTTGTTTGAGTGAAAACAATTTAGTTTATCACAGGTAGGTAAACGAAACAATTATTACATAAAACAATAACACAAAAACCAAAAACAAGCAACAACAACAGAGAAGTAAATGAAATACAAAGAACAGTTACAAAATTACAAAACATATAAAGGCTAAAAGTTTATATAAAAAAAACTTAAAAAAAAAAACAGTCGGAATCAGTCAGATTTTCAAAGTCCGAGTCCATCACACCAAAATTACTAATGTCGACAAATTCAATATTTTCCTTTTCTTTGTTTGGGGATAGAAGAAGAGATTTCATCTCTTCAGTAAAATTACCTTTTTTTGATGTATTATTTAGCTCGGGTCTCACGCTTGATAAGTACGGATCTGAAGATAAAGGGAAATTATTGAAAATGTCTTGATTTGTAATGCGGTTGAATTTTCAAGAATGACTTTTTCGGTACTTTTTGAAATTTGTTTGTTGTTTCTGGCTTCGGATGCTTCTTCCGAAAGTTTTCCTATTGGCATCACATTGAAGTGTTTATTTATGTCCGATCCGTGAATTAATAATTTCTGCACACTGGACGGCATATAATACCAACATTACAATCTAACGTAAAGTTCTGCAGTCTGCTGTGTATATAAAGCAAAGCTATCGACATTTATTGGCTCACCACTTGAAATTACTCGTAAGATAATGGCAAACCGCTTGATCAGTTCTACATCTAAGCCGATAATAGAAGCAGTTTTTTCAGGATTATCGAAGAATCTTCTGGCTGTGTTGCCGTCATTTGCGGTACCAGCACCCTGCTTCACTACGTCAATCAACAGTCCCATCTCCTGACGGAACCTGTTTTGTATGCCTTTCTTACGGTTGTGGACAATTTCTTTGTTATCACCTTTGGCCTGCCTCTGTTTGATATCAAGCTTATAAGAAATATGCAACAGGCATTCCATGCATCTGATCCAAGCATGAAGTGAAGATACACCGTGTCTATACATTTCTGTAGATACGACTTTTTTTGACACCTTTTTTTTAATCGTTTATCTCTGAAGGAGTGGCTTTGCAGATGTTACATGTCTGAGTTGAAGTGCCAGACAAATGAGATGTGATTTTCCCATCAATCATTTTCATCAACATTGTATCATCGTCATCGTATCATGACATTTTAAATAATTCAATATATCTTACCCCAGTTGGTGAATATGACGTAATGAAAGTTATTGCTACGCTAAATAATACTAACTCAGAGGGCTATGACGAGGTTTGTACAAAGGTTATTAAAGTATGTAGTGTCCAGATAAGTCGAGTTTTAACACATTTAATAAATCTTTCAATGGGTTATGGGATTTTTCCGGACATTCTTAAATTCTCCATAGTTAAGCCACTATTTAAGAAAGATAATAAAACTATTCTAGACAACTATCGACCCATAACCATAATACCCATTTTAGCGAAAGTGTACGAGAAGTTAATGCATGATAAACTTATATCGTTCTTTAATAAGTATAATGTATTAAAACAAAACCAGTATGGGTTTCAAAAAAGTAAATCAACTACTCATGCAGTTTATGACCTCGTTAATGAAACCCTATTAAGCTTAAATGACAATAAATTTACGACGGCACTTTTCTTTGACATGTCTAAGGTATTCGATTTCGTTTCACATCATCAACTCCTACTAAAACTGGAACACTTTGGTATCAGAGGCAATGCTTTAAATTGGATTAAGACCTATTTGCAGAACAGGATGCAATCTGTTGAAATCATAAAACTGGATTCAAACAATATAGATCAGAGTTTAGAGAAAATAAGTTCGGAGTCCCACAAGGGAGTGTGTTGGGACCTTTATTATTTCTGGTTTATATAAATAATCTCCCTGATGTAACTGCACATAGAAGCATCCTTTTCGCTGACGATATATCCGTAGTAGTGACAACTGATAGTAAATTGACATTGAATAACCATGTGAATGACATTAATAAAACAATAATATCTATAATAAATTGGCTTAATAATAATAATTTAAAAATTAATATTGACAAAACCTATTTTATAAATTTTAATAATTCCTTACATGACATATTAAATATTAATTACAAAGGTCAAATTCTTGAAACTACAAATGTGATGAAATTCTTAGGCATAGAAATTGATAAAAAAACTAGACTGGAAAGAACATGTGGAAAAAGTATGCAATAGAATTAATAGATTTTCTTACGCCCTTTATAAATTAACAAAAACAGCAACTAGAAATACTTCCCTTACAGCTTACTTCGCTTATGTTGAGTCTGTTCCGCGATACGGACTTATCATATGGGGAAATAGTACTGACATAAATAGGGCGTTCATAGCTCAAAAAAAAATGTTTGAGGGCAATATGTGGTTCTGCTCCAGATGAACCGTGCAGACCACTCTTTAAAAAGCTAAACATACTACCACTTCCATGTCTTTACATATTTGAGGCTGCTAAGTTTGTTAAGAAAAATTTAAATTATTTTAAACAGGCTAAAGATGTTTACCCACGATGTACAAGAAATTGCAATAGGTTGGTCACTGCTATGATTCCAAAAAGTACTCGGTTTAAGAAAAATTGTTTTTGGATGAGTCTGACAATATTTAATAAAATACCTCAATCCATAAAAGACTTGCCATTCAATAGATTTAAAAAGGCCTTATACAGATGGCTTATGGATCAGGCCTTTTATACGGTTAATGAATTTTTAAATAAAACTTGACATGTATAACTTTAATTTTTTAACTTTATGTACTTAATGATGTTTATTTGATTTTTGACTTTTAATTATAATTTGAATTTTATTGTATAATACAGGACATAATTGCATGCCATTATCTAATGAACGAATAGGCAGAATTTATACTATATTTATAGTAATTAACATAAACAGTGTACCTCATTCAAGCGCAAATAATATTTGCATGCTATTGTTACCTAATGGTTGAATAGGCAGAACTTTTAATATTATAAGACCTCCAGTATACCCTAATCAAATGCAAATAAATACAATTCTATTCTATTCGATATTCTATTCATCATCATCTCAGCCAAAAGACGTCCACTGCTGGACATTGACATTGTATGTTTGACGAGAATGTCATCTTCTATTGTCGATGGTTCTAAAGCTGCTATCTCAGCTTCAATTGCATTCATTTCTTGTTTGACATTCAATTTATTTTCATTTTCAAACTTGAAATATAGTGGTCGGCAATAATACGTTGATGAAGGCTTAGTGCTTATTCAGAGTGCACAGGCGGCGACGGGGGCGGGTGCGGGCGCGCGGGTCTTGGCGTCTTTATTGTTCACAGTGGCAGAGCGGCTGAGAGATTGAACGCACGCGTGTGTATACGGTTCTAAAACTTCGCGCTACCTACCTCAAGACATGGATGAAGATTTGATTTTATTATTGGAAAATTCATTCTTAAAATGGGAAGTAAATTATGTGAAGTTCGCTATACATGAAATGAACAAAAGACGAGAAGAATTACCATTCAATGTACTATACGCCGATTTACGGAATAACCTCGACAAGTTCTTCGAATACACCAGAATGTCAATAAATACATTTGATTATATATTAAGTAAGATTTCAACACATTTGATCAAGGCCGATACTAATTTCAGAAATAGCATTAAGCCTGAAGATAAACTTCTTGTAACAATAAGGTGAGTGAAACCTAGTAATGTAATGACTAATGTTTTCTAACCGGAGCCTGCTTATCAGCGCCTCCTTCTAGTGCCTCACCTCCACGCTTATTAAATAATCAATTCGACACGCTTTAGTTGCAAATATTAAAATTGCAACATTGTAGTAATCGGTTGTTAAAAGCCATAAATTAAACTAGGCCTTGACAATGTGTCATTCATATTTTTACGACCCTCTGTGTGTTTCGCAGTAAGATAAGAACACTAGTATAAAAGGGTATCACCTCGCTTCCAGCATCATTCTGTCAGTAGCCGTTGTCTAAGTAGTTACTTAGTCTAGTAAGATTCAAATATTGTTAAAAGAAATATAATCCTATTTAAGTCAGATTGACATTTTTATTTAAAAACCGTGTTGTCCTCAAGTACTCCTCGCCCAGCTCTCCACGATCCGCGTTTACTGGCGCAGTCGGTAGGATCTGCTGCGTTTGGTACTCGAAAGTCAAAATCCGAGTAGAGCGCCAAATTTAGTCTCAACGATTAAGCCAGCATATTCGCCCCAAACAAATTCGTACACGCATCGAGCTGTCTTCAAAAGTCGTCCCGTCTTCAAGCGAACAAGAACAACCAGCACGGCGAGACATCGAGAAGAGACACCGGCATCACTACCACAGGCACTGCAGAATCGGTGAGAGTCGATTAATATTGACTTTTTCCTTAATAATTTTCTTATGAATCCGGACCCAGGTCATCATCAGCAATATATCCATCCAGGTGGATCGGATTGCATCTATAATCGGACAATTTTAAGAGCTGCCATTCCTTTAGTCAGAGGACTCATTAGAAAATTAGTAGACCTCTATAACGAATTTGTATATTCTTTGTACGTCTGTGAAACAACATCGCATAATAACGTCCATCGTGTGTCAGTATAATCTAGAGCAACAAGGGATTAGTAGTAATAAAATCTTGAATGTATTATCATTTTACGACTTACTTGCGAATGTTGATTGTGTAATCTAAAATTATTATATTTATGCCATCAGGCGGCGCAGCCTGCAAATATATATATTATATAAAATATTATTGTAATTACAGGTAGACAAGCCTGCGAATATTAAGCATTATTCAGGTAGATAAGCCTGCAAATATTATTGTAAAATACAGGTAGGCAAGCCTGCTAACAAAAAAAAATATATTAAGAAACTTTAGGGTCTTGTTGGGGTAACGTATTTTTATAACGTAACCTTTTGTACGTTATCCCTACATTTAGTATTAACATTAGAATTTTTCTCTCCTAATTATGATGGAAACAATTAACATTATTCCTTCTGATTTTGCAAAAATTATTCCCTTATTCGAAGGTAACTTTAGACAATTGAACTTGTTCTTGAGAAAAAGTGAATATGTGTTATCACTATATCCAGGAGGGGAAGATCAAATGCAATATAATTTACATGTAATCACAAGTAGATTGTCAGGGGACGCCGCAGCGTTAGTTAGTGAAAGAGAAAATATAAACACTTGGGAATCATTAAAAGAAATTTTAACGCAACATTTCGGTGATCCACGATCAGAAGAGTGCATAGCGATTAAATTAGAGACAATTAAAATCAACCCAAACGAACGATACTTACATTTTTGTAACAGAATTCAATCGGTACGTAGTAATTTATTTTCGAAATTAAATAATTTAGAAGACGCCGCACTAAGAGAAAGTAAAATCAAAATCTATAACAAAACCGCCATGAATGTCTTTCTATATAATTTACCGGAAGAATTGATTCGTGTGGTAAAAATTAAAAACCCGGAAACATTAGAAGAGGCTTTGGAAATTGTATTAGAGGAGGAAAACTTTCAATTACAGTATAAATTACGTAATAAACAAAATGTTAACATGACACGAAAAGGCTATTCAAATGAGCATCAGGCCCCTAGGATTCCTAACCCTAATAGAAACTTTAGACCTAGTCAACCGCAACCTAATCTACCTCACAATTCAGGGTATCATTATAATACGAATCGTTTTAATCATCAAAATAGGGCAATGCCAATGAACCGTCCATTCATACCGCGTTATGTTAATCAATTCCGACCGATGAATCAGCGAATGAATAATCAACCAGCTTGGAATCGCGAGCAACAAAGTAGTAGGCCAGAGCCGTCAGCTCCATCCGCGCCCTTGAACTTCCATGACACCGTTACTCGTACAAACGATAGTCATAATATGAACAACGAAACAAATGAGAACAAAAATTTTCATATAAACGCCTCAACCTCTATACGCAAGTAGATAAAAACCTTGAATTGCCTCACTTAATTGTACCTGAAATTAACGCCAAATTAATGATTGATACAGGTAGTACGAAGTCATTTTTAAACCCAAAATTAGTAGACAAATATTTTTCAAAATGTAGAGTCTCGGAAGAATTTGAAGTAATTAGCACCCATGCTTGTTCAAAACATGATGGAGTTGTAATTATTGATCTATTTAAAATTTTTAATACAGACAAAAAATATAAATTTTACATATTTGATATCGGTGATTCTTACGACGGATTATTAGGAAGTGATTTACTATTTGATTTAAAAGCAATTATTAATATGGAAAAATCAATTTTAGTTACGGAAAATGCGGTCATATCCATACTTTTCCAACCGGAGTTAAATAACTTTACGCCTATTGTTATTGAGTTGTCGCCACGGAGTGAACAAAAAGTGAAAGTGCCAACCGACCTTTATAGCGGGCAAGGCATACTTGAGTTCCAAGAATTCACACCTTTTGTTAGGATGCCCAGTACTTTAGTAACATGTAACAAAAACTACGCGTATACTATTATTCAAAATACGAGTCCAGAACCAATGACCTTGACAATTACGGCACCATTTAAAATTACTAAATACAATGAACAATTAAATAAACACTTTGAACTAAATTATTTAGAAAATAACGATTCGAAACGCGAAAATATGTTACAAAATAATTTGCAAAAACTTCGTTTAGATCACATGAATGACGAAGAACGCGATAAAATTTATTCTCTTTGTACTGAATATAAAGACATATTTTATTGTGATGGAATACCATTAACTTTTACGAATGAAGTAAAGCATAGTATAAGAACTAAAAATGATGACCCAATATACGTAAAACCATACAGACAATCACCCTTCCAAAGAGACGAAGTTAGGAAACAAGTAGATAAATTATTACAAGAAAACATAATACAAAATAGTCATTCTCCCTGGAACGCACCAGTCCATTTAGTGCCAAAAAAGGCAGATGCGTCAGGTGAAATAAAATATCGAATGGTAGTCGACTATAGGAAGTTAAATGAAATAACTTGTGACGACAGATATCCGCTTCCAAACATAACAGATATTTTTGACAAATTAGGGGATAGCATGTATTTTTCAACCCTTGATTTAGCGAGTGGTTACCATCAAATTGAAGTCTTAAAATCAGATAGAGAAAAAACAGCATTTAGTTGCGATGGTCACTACGAATTTTTAAGGATGCCCTTTGGTCTTAAAACAGCACCAGCTACTTTCCAAAGAGCAATGGATAATATTTTAAGAGGCTTACAAGGAACACACTGCCTGATCTATCTTGATGACGTCATAGTATTTTCGAAAACCTTGGATCAACACATTTCTAAATTAAAAACGATATTTGATACATTAAGAAAATCTAATTTAAAAATTCAATTAGATAAATCGGAGTTTTTAAAGAAAGAAGTATTATACCTAGGACATACGATTACGCCCGAAGGACTAAAACCCAACGAAGATAAGATAGACGCAATTTTAAATTATCCTATACCAAAGACAACTAAGGAAATAAAATCATTCTTAGGACTTATTGGATATTATCGAAAATTCATTAAGGATTTTGCAAAAATTACGAAACCTTTAACGAATTGTTTAAAGAAAAACGCGAAAATAGAATTAAATGATGAATATATCAAAGCTTTTGAGACATGTAAAATTCTATTGACAAACGCACCTTTATTACAATATCCAGATTTTGATAAACCCTTTGTTCTTACAACGGACGCGTCTAATTATGCACTTGGAGCAGTTTTATCTCAAGGAAGCATAGGAAATGATAAACCTGTAGCATACGCAAGTAGAACTCTTAACAGCACAGAAACAAAGTATAGTACAGTGGAAAAAGAGTTGTTAGCCATATTATGGTCAGTCAAACATTTTAGACCCTACCTATATGGTAAGAAATTCCAAATTTTCACAGATCATAGACCTTTAACTTGGCTATACTCTCTTACAGAACCAAATAGCAAGTTAACTCGCTGGAGACTACGACTCCAAGAATACGACTTCGAAGTAATATATCGAAGTGGGAAGCAAAACTCTAATGCGGATGCCTTGTCTAGAATTAAAGTAAATTTATTTCCAACCTTATATTCTGGAGTTAAACAATTAATAAATACAATTTCTCCAGAAAATGCACCACAAAGTTCAAATAATAATAGTGAAGAAAATATAGATTCTAATCAAGCCACATTAGATTCAAGTGAAACTAGGAGTATCATAGATCCTGAAGAAACGATGACCGCATCAGAAATACCCGACTATCCAGATGTAATTATTTTGTCGGATGACGAAAATGACCTTTATATTACAGATACATCTAGTCCTAGAACTATTCCTATAACAAATAACGCTATTGATACCAAAGCAAATCAAATCATTGTTATAAATTGGTATAAAAATGAATTACAAGTCACTAATAAATCACGTGATAAACAAAAAATTTTAGAAGTTAGACTACCTGTTGATAATGAGGAATTTATTAAAAAAAATTCTAAAAAACAGTTTAGAAGACGAAAGAATTAATTATATTTACTTTGAAAATAAAAGCCAACGAGAAATCTTTAATGTAGTTGCAACTGAACTATTTCGTAGTAATCCCATAAAATTAATAGAGTGTACTGAAAGAGTAATCTATGTAGAAAATGAGGATGAACAAATAGACATTGTCACCTCGTATCATGAAGGAAAAACATGCCATCGTGGTATTAAAGAAACTTTAACTAGGATAAAAAGAAATTATTATTGGCCAAATATGGAACAAATTGTTTCAACAGTTATCAATAAATGCGATACCTGTAAGAAAATGAAGTATGATCGACATCCTCTAAAACCAATGTTACAATTAACTCAAACTCAATCGCGACCTTTCGAAGAAATATTCATCGATCTTTTCTCGATTGAAGGAAAATTATATTTAACATTAGTTGACGCTTTTTCAAAGTTAGGACAAGCCATAATAATAGCTAATAGATCCACGCCAGAAGTAGTTAAGGCTCTTATCGTATATTTTTCATTTTATGGTACCCCGAATAAAGTCAACTGTGATCCTGGTTCAGAGTTTAATAACTCACTAATGAAGGAAACTTTGAATTTCTATAAAATTAATTTACATATTAGTACGCCTAACAACCCTAATTCAATGGGGATAGTCGAAAGATTCCATTCAACTATCATAGAAATATATAGGTTAGCAAAGTATGATCAAAAAGGATTGGATGCCTGCAGCACAATGACCTTTGCGATAATGGCATATAATAATACAATACACAGCGTAACAAATTTAACACCGTTTGAAGTAGTATTTGGTCATACAAATTCAAATAGTACTTTTAATGTATCATTTGAGAAAAATTATATGCAACAATTAATTAAAGAACACTCAAAGAAAACCTCCTACTTATATAAATACTTAGAAGATAAAATGCGTAAAATTAAAGAGAATAAACAAAAGGAGGGTGAAAATATAGAATTTAATACGGGAGATAAAATCTTTACAAAGTTAGTAAACCAAAGAAGAGGCAAGGACAAGCCGAGATATGAACAAGCTGAAGTCATAGGCCCTTCAACAAGTAATATTATACCAGTAAAAATTAGAGATAGAGTCACTAAAGTACCTTTGAAAAATGTAAGACGACCTAATTCACCAAGATAAAATTACTTCGTTTGAAAAGCTATCGTACTCTACTGATATAAATATAAAAATGATTGTAATATGTTGATTGTAATGAAAAGTATTGAGAAATTTGTAATGTACTAATAACTATAAAAATGATTGTATTATATTATATTATAAAATTGTTAATTATAACGAAATATTGTTGATGTTAAAAATTAATAGAATAAGATTATATAAGTTGCATTTGAGGTATATAAATAAAACAATAATTAGTTTTATATAAAAATTTATTGCAGTAATAATATTAATGTAATTAAATTGTTAATTGTGTTCAGTTACGGGTAATGGTTAAATTTATAATATTAATAATACAAAATGATCTGGTAGCGAGATAAATTTAAAATTGTTTTGAAATCATCTAAAGATAATTTCAATTTTAAGGAGGGAGGAGTAATGTAATGACTAATGTTTTCTAACCGGAGCCTGCTTATCAGCGCCTCCTTCTAGTGCCTCACCTCCACGCTTATTAAATAATCAATTCGACACGCTTTAGTTGCAAATATTAAAATTGCAACATTGTAGTAATCGGTTGTTAAAAGCCATAAATTAAACTAGGCCTTGACAATGTGTCATTCATATTTTTACGACCCTCTGTGTGTTTCGCAGTAAGATAAGAACACTAGTATAAAAGGGTATCACCTCGCTTCCAGCATCATTCTGTCAGTAGCCGTTGTCTAAGTAGTTACTTAGTCTAGTAAGATTCAAATATTGTTAAAAGAAATATAATCCTATTTAAGTCAGATTGACATTTTTATTTAAAAACCGTGTTGTCCTCAAGTACTCCTCGCCCAGCTCTCCACGATCCGCGTTTACTACCTTCCATATTAAAAAAAAAATATTCTATATTAAAATTGTTTTATTTAAATAATCAGATACATAGTAGCATATTAATAATAAGGTAATTACTGTTGTGTGTTAGGCTCCGTGTAATTGAATGTATTAAGGTCCATGTTGCCATGAGAACTATAGCCATACGAATCGTATCTTCTACCATACTCCAATTTTTCTGTCTCCTTTATTAATAATTGTATAATTTTGTTCTTGACACGCAATTTCTGTAATGGAGGAAAAACCTTCATTTGTGGAATGAGACTTTAAAAAAAATAGTAATCTTCACATTTCTGGTCATCATTTGAATCCTCAAATTCCACCTTCATCAGATGCTTGCGAAAGTTTCTTGTCAAGTAATTTTTTATTTTATTTTTGAGTTCAATAAATTGCTCCCTGTAATCAGAAGCGCACTTACGCTTTCTACTTCCTGAGCTTGATTGAGATGTTGTACCTACACCATCATTGACATCAAAAGTATCATCTGCATTGTTATTGGTGGAGTCATTTGTAGACTCGTTAATGATATCTAAATTTCCAGATGATTCTTCAGCCGTTAAATCATCTCTTATAAATGATATTTGTTGATAATAGGGCCAAGTGGACTGTAAGTTATTCCCAGGATCACCGGAATGGGGCGGTGGATATCTTTTTAATTCTTTACGAAAATGATCCCTTAAATTTTTTTATGCAGTTGTTTATCTGAAAGTAAAATTAACTTTGTTAGAGATGAGATGTATTTTATGTTGTTACAGATTTTTGTCTACTGGAATATCATTCACAGCATTGTCACACTGCTTCAGAATGGGTGTAAGTACTATTTCAACATTAGTTCGAGAGACATGTACGACATTATGAAATGAGTTAGTAAACATTCATATGCCTCCTCCCACAGAAGCACAATTAAAAAAAGTAGCGGATGATTAATATATGTTATGGAATTTTCCTAACTATATTGGAAGTCTCGACGGAAAACATTGTCGAATTAAGAAATAGACGAATAGCGGATCACTAGACTACAATTATAAGAAATATTATTCAGTAGTACTTCAAGGAGTAGCCGATGCAAAAAGAAATTTATTGCAATTGAAATAGGCGGACGAGGAAAACAACTTTGCGACGTTTAATAGAAGGAAATAAATTCAATATCCCTAAACCCGACAAAATACCACATTCTAATATAGTTGTTCCTTATGTGCTCGTGGCTGACGAGGCATATTCATAGAAAAATTATTTGTTTTGACCCTTTCCTCGAAACACATTGAACGTGCAAAGAAGAATATTTAACACTAGGTTATCTACAGCGAGGCAAACTATTGAATGTGCTTTTAGTATTTTAAGTGCGAAATGGAGAATATTACAAAAGCCTATTGAAACCAGTCGAGAGAATGCTTGTTTAATTATTAAAACAACATGCTTATTACATAATGTTATACTAGACTTAGACAGTAACTTAGATCCAGATTGTCGTGCTTGGGTTTCATTAAAAATTAACCATAGTAATAGACAACATGTAATAGGTAACTCGGATAGAAATCCTTCACAAGCAAAAATCATTCGTGACAGATTTATGAATTACTTTTGTGAACATAACTAAATAATAAAGCTATGACACATTGTACACACATTAAAATAGTAAATACCTACTAGCTATGAATTTTTATGTAAACTTACATTAAAATAAACTTACCGTTACTTCCAGGGAAAAGGTTTTTTATTTCATCCCATAATTTACTTACTACAGCTCTGTTCAAGTGTTGTGGATGTTTACTTTGCCAGATAGCAGTGCGACATTGCACTGCGGATATGAATTCTTCTGTATCGATTTCCATGTTGCCGCGGGTGGATCAAAAAGTTTTAGAATCAGACGCGTTAGCCACTGAAAGACGATAGAGCTGTGTAAAAGACACGGGCGGACTGAGCCAATAGAATCACCCGCGTGATAGTCACGCCACCCGCGCCCGCCCCCGAGCCTATGAGGATGTGCACACGCGCAACCACTGTGAAAGCGAGAGGCGTCTTGATACGTTTGATCTTCCCGTACCCGCACCCGCGCCCGCACTCGCCTTTACTCTGAAAGAGCACTTAGGATTTTCCCATACAATATCCTCACCTCTCGTTAATTTAAGTGGCACAAAGGAGCACATAAATATACTCGAGTCATCTTCAGATGCTTCACCATCCATAGTTTGTTTGTAGTAGCTTTGACCGGAGGCACCATCAAATCCCCATTTACAGACGAGAGAGAGTTCTCTGCCAGCAATAGATGCTGTAGTGACCACTTTTCCAAGACGCTTTATGGTCAGATCCAACACAGCTTGAATCTTCACTTTGACCATCTTTTCGGTAACTTCCACGTGCTCTTTTTGCGGATAGCATTCTTTCTTAGCAATGAGAATTTTATAGTACGATGGATTCTCTTCTTCCTTTGCACATTTTCGTAGCGTACTATATTGCCACTTTGACAACTTCAAATAGATCAAAATCCCTAGAGCTTTGTCAACTGAATATCCGACCTATTTTTGCTAATACAGCCCATTAATCGCGCTGCGTCTTCTGGGTGCTTTGTTGGAACATTTGGACCATAAGGTCCAAATGTTTTATAATTTCTGAGATGTCTTCATTACAATCCAAGGCTTTTTTAGCAGTCACATGCATGAGAGTAGCGAAATCTTGTGATTTGAGAGAACTAATACTTCTTCTTTTTTGCATCGGGCTTAAATCAGTGAATGGTTTTCGTGGACTGGTGGTTTTTGTCGAAGTTGAAACTGATACTGTTGAGCAAGATGTAGAAGTACCACAGTCACGGCTTCTTGATGTTGACGCTATTAGCCCTTGATCGTCAAATCCAGATTCGATTACATTTTCGAATGTTGACTCGTTAAGTTTCTTTTGTATGTAACTGGGCCATTTTATGTCAGCCTGTAACCAATCCTCGTGTTGAGTTATAAAGGTACTATTAGTATTATTTGCAGCACTCATCTTTTTTTCATAGCACAAACGTATGTTTGAATAGTGTTAGATTTTTTTTAGATCTTCTGACAGTTCAAAATAACTGGTTGTCAATAGCTTTTCTTTGAAAACTCGAGGATTTGAAAAACAATGATTGTTCTTTAAAAACAAAAAACAATCAAAATTAGTTACGAATCCCTCCATGATTTAAGATAGACGTCTCGAAACTTAAAGGTTGTAGGATAGTAGTTTGTTGCGCACACGAAAGCTTGCAATTAACCAAAGAATCATAACCACTGTAGTAAGTATTTATTAAAATTTTACTATGTATTATTTACTACCCTTATCGGTTATTGTAAAGTCAAATCATTTCATTCAACTTATAACTTCACATTGGTGTCATTAAGTATAACTATGAAGATATTATCTGATGTTACTGAATAACGATGACCCATTACCAAAAGACCATTATAAATAATATAAAAATCAGTAATTAGGTAAAGCATCAACAATGCACCTAATTACACGTATTAGAATAGTATTTTGGTTTTGATATCTTATCACATTTGTCATTGGTAGTGACTTAATTTTCCATCAAACGATGATGTAAACTGCAAAAATATAATTTTTATGTAATATTAATTATAGTCGGTAGACTAGGAACATCTTTCCAATTCCAATAAAAAAATCATAAAAGTTAAAATCATTATAGCGCGCGAAGCGGGTCCTCGCGGGTCGTGTGGCGTGGTTGGTGATGTTCACCTATATCGTGACAATACGTATCAATTGTAGCTTGTCATTTTCAAGTCAGCCTCGAAAAAAACAACATTATATAATTTCCTCCATACAAAAAAAAACAAAATGTTTAAAAAAAAAAATCAAATAAGGTCCACCGGGGCTATTGTAACTAGGGGGCGACTGCAACTAATTTACATAAATATCTTTAAACGTGCTTTGGTAAAAAGCGACATCTATGATCTTAAACTGCGACTATTAATTGTCGTTAGAACTTACAGATGTCGCTAGTAGGATCAAAACTTTGCGAACAGCAAAGCATTATGTCAAACCGCCATTTTGAACTTCTTCATCTCGGATGCGTTGCTTATTGAGAAAAAACGAAAAAAATATTTCTAACTAGTTTTTCGCTTGTTATTGATTGTGTTTGTGATAAACGATAAACGTAAGTATCATTTATTATATTTTTTTGATCCAGTGTTCTGTTTATTGTCAGTTAAGAGCATAGTTACATTTGCCTCATCAAAAATAACACATGGGGTTATTGCAACTTAAAGGTTAGTTGCAATAGCCCCCTGAAATTTTGTATGAAAACGAAATCACTAGTGATGTCTTGCGTCGATATAGTAATTATCGATTAATACACTTTTTGTAAATAAGTAATCGATATCATGTGTATTGTTATATCTTATGGTGAATCTCAAGTAAAGTGGTTAGCATAAATTTTACATACATTAATATTGTTGTTTATTGTTTTAGATGGTTCGTAACTATAAAAGGAAAAAACTAACGCCATACACTGAAGAAAACCTCGAAAGAGTTGTAGAGGCAGTAAGAAAGAAAGAAATTAACAGTTACGCAGCCGCAGAAAAGTATGGCATACCTAGGTCTACGATCATTCACCGTTTGTACGGAACACGAGGGGCTAAGCAGTCAAAACCAGGAAAACCAACTGTTTTTCCGAAAGATGAAGAGACAAAGATAGCTTCATATATCCATATAATGGAGAAGTGTGGATTTCCACTGACCAAAAAAGACGTCCGTTCAATGTTATCAGAATACATTCGGAGAAATGGAATCGTTACACCATTTAAGGATGGCATACCCGGGGATGACTGGTTTCGGGGTTTTCGTAAACGACATAACTTGTCTATTAAGAAACCACAATCGGTCGAGATAGCGAGAAGAAAAGCATGCAATCCTTTTACTGTATTTGAATATTTCGGAATATTGGAAGAAATAACGAAAGAATTAGATTTAACTGCAAAACCAGGACAAATATATAACCTAGACGAAACAAGTTTTTCTAACGATCCGTCAAAGAGTAAAGTTTTGGGTAAAATAGGGTTCCGGTCAACAAGGACAACAAGCTCGCCTGGACGGGATAATACAACTGTGCTCTTGGCTGCGAACGCACTTGGTGAGAAAATACCACCTTTAATTATTACCTTTTATTTTTCAAGGCAAACATATGTGGAGTGAGTGGATGTACAAGAATGAGACGGTAAATACTGCGTATGCGGTGAGTAGTAAAGGGTGGATGGAAACCTCAATATTCGAAAAATATATTAAAGATGTTTTCATACCGGCTATAGGTCCTCAAAGACCTGTATTGTTGATTTTCAATAAAACAGATAATAAAAACTTCATAAGATCAGGAAAGATTCCTTTATCGACACAGTTATTAAAAATTTCAGCAAGATACGGTGCAATAGAATTAAAAAAAATAAAAAATCAGATCTAAATCTCGCTGAATCTAGAAGTTATGTGATTCTAAAATTTTATCACTAGGGCTGACACAAAACAGATAATAAAAAATATATAATTTTTATAATTTTTAACGCAAATTTTGTTGCGAACAAATTACAAAAACACAAATGCTTTTTTTCAACATTTGTGTTTTTTTTAATTTGTTCGCAACAAAATATGCGTTAAAAAATATATAAACAAAACAAAAAGTTTTATAAATAGCTTCCCTACTTCTTAACTGATCTTTAATATTTGTAAAAATATTATGATCGGATGTTAATGACGGTAGTTGTTGACATTGATAGGCGCCTTTGGCTTTCAAAGTAAAAAGTAAATAGTGTTGAATAATTTCGGCGGCCTGGTGTTCTCACCAGGCCACCACGAACCACGATAGCTCAATTGGGAGAGCACCTGACCCGGTGTGTCAGAAGGGTGCAGGTTCAAATCCTGCTCATGGAATTTTTTCAACATTTGTGTTTTTATTTTTAATAAACTATTTTTAATATTCTTGTATGTATTGTATGCTTTTAATGTGCATGACAAGACTACGTGTTGCAGCATTAAAATATATACATACATACTTCTGATAAAAATTCTTTTATTGAAGGTCAATCAATTCTTGATCTAGATCGTGTTTCTATATCAAAAGCTATTCCAAAATCAGAACTCATTCCAGAACCAGAGCTTATAACTGTTTCTAAGCCTGGTCCTAGTTCAGAGTATGATTTAATAAGTAAAAGACAAAAACGTAGATTAGAAAGAACACTGCAAGTCACTCTTGAACTGGAGCCACAATCAAAGCTTATTAAAGTTGTGTCAAACGTTGTAGTAAAATCAAAAGGGGTAAAATTGCAATCTAGGGTGTGGTAACACCAAATGTTAGTTGCTATTAATATTTACATTATCTGTGGTAAGCACGTAGTTTGTTCCTTTGCACCTCCACTCGACCTCTTTCCCCTGGGCTTCTTAATATATAAGGTCGTGTGCCGGTTTAATTATTAAATATAATTAAAGTACAGAGGCGTGTTAATTAATTACGCCTTCCCTGATCCTGTGCACATCGGCAGCATCGAAGAATCACAAAGGTATAACAAATTGGCGACGAGGAGCTTGAAAAAGCATCGAAGAACCCAGGCGATTGCAAAATTTTCGTCAGCCATCTTGGCGTCACCTATTCTTCGGTCAGGCGCGAAATATAAAAAAGAGTGAATGAACCACAGACATAGAACATAGTCCGGTTCAATTGTCAAACTCAAATGACATCTCAATGTCACTTTCATTTGATGAAATTCGAAAATACATAAAAGAAGGAAAAACAAGTTGGATTCAAACAGTGAAAAGAGAAAACTTGCTACAAATTTGTGAATCGCTAAGGATACATATACCTGGAGACGCAAGTGTCGATATTATACGCTCAACACTTAGAGCATACGTGAAGGAACAACAAAAACTAACACGAAAGATGTCAATAATATGTGAACTAGATTCCTTTGGTAGCGGCAGTTGGGAAGCATTCAGGCAACAACTAGACTGTTTTATAGAACTTAACGACGTCCCAAAGTCAAAACATGTTGCACTGTTAATCACTAAACTAAAACCTCACGTTTACGAAGTGTCTTTCTTTCTTTCTTTCTTTCTTTCTTTCTAATTTCAAAGACACAGAAGATCAGATAAAAGAAAAACTGATAGACGGTGTTCGTGATAGTTTCCTGAGATATGAATTATTGAAAGTATCTGACAAAAGTATAAGTGAAATGACGAGCACAGCAAAACTTATAGAAATTGCTTGAGTGTGGCCAACAAGGTCATATATTTAGAATGTGTAAAAGAAATACTTCAGTAAAGCATTTAGATACACAGGCTATTGTGTCAACAAAGAATTTACAAGAAACAGTAGAACTGAAAGAAGAAGAGGACTGTGAAATCACTCAGGATTCCTCAGAAGAATACCAAGTATATAATTTGTACAACAATCAAATAGAACCTATGTACTTAGATGTAATGATTCAGAATAATAGTTTATGTAAATCTGAGATTGACACAGGAGCAGATGTAAGTACACTATGCATTTAAAAAAGCCAAACAATTGTTCCCTAATTTTAAAGTAAAATCCACTAAAACTGTGTTTAGGAATTTTGACCAGTCTGTTTCCTCTCCTATATGACTTATTGAGCCAGTTACTGCAACATATAATAATTATACTGCTAAGACTTTAAGATTATTTATTGTAAAAGATGGTTTACCTAACATAATTGGCAAAGATTGGTTAAAAGGTTTTAACTTATGGCCTTTAAAAATTGAAAGTACTATTAAACAAGTGTCAGGTGTGTCTATAGAAAGTTTAATTAATAATTTAAAAAATGATTATCCTGATCTGTTTAACCCAGGTTGGGGTCATTTTAAAGGAGGGACTATAACATTAAAACTTAAAATAAATTCTGTTCCAAAATTTATGCCAGCTCGAACGGTACCATTTGCATTAAAACAAAAAGTAAACAATGAAATTGACCGCTTATTAGCTAGTGGACGCATAGCTCCAATTGAATATAGTGAATGGGGTACTCCAGTGGTTCCCATTATAAAGAAACATGGTTCAGTCCGATTGTGCGGTTGTAAGGTTCGGCAACGAATAAATAAAGAGTACACAAGTGATTGATCTGAGATTAGAATATTTATTGATTAATAAAAAGGTTACATCATTATTTATAGGTTTAAGAACGTACATGCACACTTAGTAGGTAATTCCATACACACACCACACCACACGTCCGGGGGCGTGAGAAAAAAATAAAAATTACATTTTTTTTTTTTTAACTTGCTTTATATAATTTAGTTCTATTCTTATGAATAAGTTTTTCAAGGTTATTATACTTTATTAAAACATTTGTTTCAACATCTTTTAAAACTTCGTATAGTCCTAAATACAATGGATCTAATTTGCTTTTACATGCTTCATTCTTAATTAATAAAAAGTCACCTTGCTTATTATTCTGTATGGGAAAGCGACTAGCGAAACAACAACACGTCTTGGTTATACAATCGTTTATTCCAGACTGTTCTGTCCATGACAGACATACCCTCAATACGTTTTATTAATAATTACGTATTACCTACATCACATTCCTCCTCACTAAATTAACACTTAAGTACATCAAGTAGTACATAACAACATTCTTAACCTTAAAACTAACTTAATCTATAACTTTAAGAATATACAATAAAGATACGGCTAAGTATACAATATGACTACATTATACTTGCTTCACGATATACAATACTTAATATTTTACTGTTAGACTTTATACTTAGGTTGTTTATTTAATCTACATTTTCGAATAGGACGGGTGAGGGGCGGTACATGGGCAACTACGTCAATGGATGAGTCACGCTCCCCATTCGGCAGCTGCAGCTCCTTTGCTCCTTTGCTCCTGCAGCTCCTCATATTTACAACTCCGGTCAAGGGACCGGAGTTGTAAATATTTCTTCTTCTTCTTCCACCTCCCCTTCAGCCAAGCCACGCACCGGCGAACCCTCCACGGGCGCATCCGTTATCTCCGACCGCTGCGACTGACTTCCCTCAAGGACCGAATCAGATTGAATATTCATAGGACATGCTATAGAATTCCTAGACCTACGTCTTAATTGGTCGATATGTCGATGGATAACGTTACCGCTTTTATCCGTTACAGTGTAGTTAGTACATCCTAAAGAAGTCCTTATATTACCTGGTTGCCATTTCTCACCCTTTAAGAACTGGCGACACCAAACGTCCTCGCCTATCTGCAAGTTCCTTTCAGAACAACCTGCTTTTTGTACTTGTTTACGCTGATTGCTCAGTATTATGTTCTCCCTATCCGGCTTTAACAAATCTAAATATGTACGTAACCGCCTACCCATTAACAACATAGCCGGACTTTCCCCTGTAGTGCAATGATCCGTATTACGATAATACAACAAAAAAATATTCAATGATTTTTGTACATCAGTTTTCTCAACATTTGCTTTCTTAATTACATTTTTCAACGTTTTGACTGCATTTTCGGCCGCTCCGTTGGATGACGGATGATACGGTGCCGTAAATGCATGTTCAATTCTATCTTTCAAAAGGAAATTTTTAAACTACTTACTAGTAAAAGGTGGACCGTTGTCGCTAACTACCTGTTTGGGTATTCCCCACCTAGCCCATAATTCACCTAGCTTTTCAATCGTAGAAACGGCAGCGGTACTGGCCACTTGAAAAACTTCAATCCATTTGGACATAGCGTCTATTACGACTAAATAAAGCCTTCCAAATATAGGTCCCATGAAGTCAATGTGTAGTCGCGACCACGGGCGCGCCGGCCACGGCCACGGGCGCAGCGTGTGCTGCGGCGGCGTAGCAGCGGTCACGGCGCACGCGTTGCACGCGCGGCAAACCCCCTCCACCGCTTCGTCAATGCTCGGCCACCACATATAGCTCCGAGCTAATGCCTTTGATTTTACTATGCCCATGTGCGGCTCATGTAATAATTGTAAAACTTTACCTCGGCAAACTTCCGGTATCACTAATCTATGTCCCCACATCAGACAGCCTAGTTCCACATATAGTTCCCTTTTCCTATTATAATATGGTTTTAAGCTATCTAGGTCACAACTTTCCGGCCAACCATCTCTAATATAACTCAGTACTCTAGCTAAATTAGGGTCTTTCATAGTTTGTTTTTTTATTTCACGATAATCTAATAATAAAGCCTGTTGAGCAAAATGTAAGTATGTCTGCTCGGGAATTTCCTTATTATTTTTATTAATAGACTGTGTATTCCTATATGGTAATCTCGATAAACTGTCTGCGCAATTATTACTCGTACTAACATATTCAATATCATAATCATAAGCTGATAAAATTATCGCCCAACGTTGCATTCTACTCGCCGTCATATTAGGTATTCCCGTATTGTGGCCGAAAATTGATACCAATGGTTTGTGATCCGTGCGTAACGTAAAACGCCTTCCATACAAATACTGGTGAAACTTCTTTACACAAAAAATAATAGCAAGCGCCTCGCGATGTATCTGTGAGTAATTTGTCTCAGCAGTGTTTAAAGTTCGCGATGCGTACGCGACGGGGCGCTCGCCGCGCGGCCCGGGCTGTGTCAACACGACTCCCAATCCGCGCGCGCTGGCGTCGCAAGTAGCAATCAACGGCTTGCTGTGGTCGTAGTGAGCTAACACACTAGCACCAGACAGTAATCTTTTTACTTCAGAAAAAGAACTGTCACAATCAACATTCCAAAGCCATTCTACTCCTTTGCGTAAAAGATTGTACAATGGAGCTAATATAGAACTGAGATTCCTAATAAACCTTCCGAAAAAATTCACGGTTCCCAGGAACGATCGTAATTCCGAAACATTCCGTGGTTTATCCATGTTTATTATGGCCTCTATTTTAGATCTATCCGGTTTAATACCCTCTTTAGAAACTATGTATCCCAAATAAGTTACTTCTTCTGCTAAAAATACACACTTACTTTTTTTTATCTTTAAGCCACTATTGAGTAAACGTTGGAAAACCATTTCTAGTGTTTGTAAATTTTCTGTGATCGTCTTGCCCCCAATTATGACGTCATCCAGAAATATTTGGATGTTAGGTATGTCACCCAATAAGTTCGACATTATGCGTTGAAATATACCTACACTCGAAGCTAATCCGTAGACAAGTCTATTGTAACGAAATAACCCCCGATGAGTGTTAATAACTGTATATGTATATATGTGTACAAATCGATTTTACTAAAATATGAATAACGGTTTAAGTTAACTAGAACCTTGTGCCGTCAGCACAATATTAAACATCACGAACATTACGTGCTATGAATATTGTGCTGACGGCACAAACCTCTTCGATTCTAGGAAGCGGGTAACGATCGACCAACAAAGACGAGTTTAATGTAGCTTTATAGTCAGCGCAAATTCTTAACGTACCATCCGGCTTATTGATCGGAACCAAAGGTGAGGCCCAGTCGGAGCAGTCGACGGGTTCGATTACCCCCGCGCGCAGCATGGCGTCCAGCTCGGCGTCGACGCACGAAAACGCGTCGAAGCCCCCTCGCGCACCCGCAGCGTCGCACAACCCCCCGTGTACCGCCCCAGCCCTCCGCTAAACAGCTTATCATACCTGTTGAGCAATGTTAATACCTCTTTAGACACTAGTCCGCTCTCTCTATTATTTTCATTTTCATTTCATTTTTTTGTTTAATAATACCTAAAGGTCTAATTTTTGAACCGTCGTAAAACTTAAGTATTGTGTTGTCCTTCTCAAGGCATAAATGCGAAAAATGTCTGTCATACGTGTCTTTACTCACGCATGATATGGCTGTACCTGTATCTATTTCCATTTGTATTACTTTATTATCAACTGTAATAGGTAAACTCACTGATTTGTAATTGTTCAAACATAAATGATGCAGTTCCTCTTCTATGTCCTTCCCGTACTCGTCGTCAACTTGGCCGCACTGGTCTTCGACCTCACCGAAGTGAAAACCGCTCCGTGCTAACGCCGCCGGCGGCGCCGGCCGGCCCGGCCGCCGAGCCGCTCCCCGCGACGCTGTTAACGAGCTCCACTGTGAGCACATGCGCCGCAAGTGCCCTGCACGCTGACACTTGCTACACACATAACTCCGAAAACGACAGTCTTCATAATTATGGCTCCGTGCTCCACAAGCTGTACAGCTGCTAATTTTCCCCGCCTCGTAATCGCTGTAAATGTTGACGCATCAAGCTATCTACAACACTGAACTCTAAATCTGCTGGCTTACACGGGCTGGCCAGATTCTCCATCAGCTCGTACGCTTCATCTCCGACAGTGGCTATCAAAACTGGTACTTTCATATCTTCTTTAACGGCGTTAACTTCAAGTACATTTTTAAACGATCCACGTACGATGACCATGTACCGCTCTTTACGTTAAACTCGTTTAATTTACCGATTGACATCGTCTCGACCTTTAATGCAACCTACACGACACAACTGCTAGGTATAACTTTTTTATATTAATTTTTATCCTCGTCGCCACTATTCTGTATGGGAAAGCGACTAGCGAAACAACAACACGTCTTGGTTATACAATCGTTTATTCCAGACTGTTCTGTCCATGACAGACATACCCTCAATACGTTTTATTAATAATTACGTATTACCTACATCACACTTATAACTAACGCTGTTTACATATGAGTCATACCGTATTTTTCTTATCTCCTTACTCATATTTAAATTAAGTCTAGCATCTAGTTGCGACTTTTGAAGTCTGTACTTGAGTTTATTAGGATAATCGTGAAAATTGTACAATGGATCTATTGTGTCAGTTAAGTTACTTGGAATGTTACATCGTTTTCCGAATACAAGTTCATAAGGACTAAATTTCGTTTCTGTATGTATAGTAGTATTGAATGCAAAGCACCAGTAGGGTAACCATGATGACCAATTTTGGCTATTATTTTCTGTCATAATACGTAAATAGGATATTAAATTTTTATGACTGTTTTCAAGAGCTCCGATTGTCTGATGGTGATAAGCAGTTGATTTTATATGGGAAATATTTAACAGTTTACACATCTTGCATAACTGAAGAAATAAATTCAGTGCCTTTGTCTGTTATGATTTCACGCGGTATGCCGTAGAGTAAAATAAAATAATTTACGAACGCGGTTGCCACGGTCACACTATCTTTCGATGAAATAGGATATGCCTCAACGTAATTACTTAAGTCGCATTGTAGAGTTAAAATATACTTAGAATCGCTAATATCATTACTTATAGGGCCCACTAAATCTAAAAATACTCTATCAAATGCCGATGCACCCGTATTGGTAATATCCATTGGTTGTTTTGTGTACTTAAAGTGCTTTTGTCTTTGACATTGATTGCACTTGGTAACAAATTCGGTAACGTCTTTTTCCATACTTGGCCAAGAATAATGTCTCTTTATGTTACTCAACATACGCCTAAATCCAGCATGACCACTGGTTGGCAATACGTGATAGTCATTTAATTTGACACGCCTAGTGTCTGTGTCTAATATTCTCTTAACTTCTCGTATAATATGTAATCGCGGACCGGTCCATTGAAGAGACTTATTAATTAAATAGCTTATTTTGTTTATTAAAATTTTTCTCTCGTCACTGAGTATAAAATATATATTTTTAATACTTAATTTATTACAAAACAAACTCAATTCCCTCACAAAAACACCTCGTGTACATTGCGATAGGGATATTGGTTTTACACAAATTAAATCCTTTGATTTAAAGAATGCTAAGTGCTCAGACTAGCAAGTTATTTATTTCTTTCCATTCACTCTCATTCAAGAACAAAAGTTCAGTATATTTTTTTGGTAGGTTAAGCATTTCGACGATTCTTCGGTGAACAGACCAATTTTCGCCGGAATTCTTACTTTGCAAAGAAACATCCGATTGCGCACTGTCTTCATTCATTCGTTTTCTTTGCGCTCTAGTCATAACTGAAATAATATTCTCATGCATTCCTTTCAACTCTTCACTACTAATACGCACCCTAGACAATGCATCTGCAGCTACATTATCTTTCCCTTTCACATAAACAACATCAAAATCGTACTCTTCCAATGCAAGTCTAAATTTCATAGTCCTACTAGAAGGATTTGTCATATTAAATAAATAAATTAATGGTTTGTGATCTGTTTCTACTATGAATCTTTTGCCATATAAATAAGGTCTGAAATACTGTACTGCCCATGTAATTGCCAATAATTCTTTTTCTATGGTAGGATAATTTTTCTCGGCCTTATTTAGACTTCTACTTGCAAATGCTACAGGTTTGCGATCTCCATTATTTAAAACTGCTCCTACTGCGAATCCTGACGCATCCGTTTGTAGAATGAACGTATTTTCTTTATCAAAATTTGGATATTGTAATACTTTCGGGGAGGTAAGTACATATTTTAAGGTTAAAAATGCTTTTTGACACTCGTCGCTCCATTCAAAATGAAAATTTTTTCGGCATAATTTATTTAAAGGTATTGTAATATTTGCAAAATTGGGAATGAATTTTCTGTAGTAGTTGGAAAATGCTACAAATCTGCGAACTTTATCCGAAGTCTGGGGAACAGGATACTGACTAATTGCCTTAATTTTTTCTGGATCTGGTTTAATTCCATCAGCCGTGACCGTGACCAAGGTATAACACATCTTTTCTTAAAAATTTGCACTTTGTGTGATTTAATTTAAGGTTTACTTTTCTAAGTCTGGAAAAAATGTCAATTAAGTTTTTATTATGGATACTTAAAGAACGTCCAAAACAGAGTAAATCGTCGAGATATATTAGGCATTTTTCATTGTTTAATAATAATAATAAATCATTTATTTCAGGCAACACACAATATTAAAGATGGTAACAACACAAAGGGGCCCATATAATAAATACCTTACAGACTAACATACATACAATATAAAACATTTTTTGTTAGTAGATATATAACTTATAACTATGTTAGTATATTAAGCACTAGCTTGTGCTGTTCCGGTGGTGTTGACGGGTAATCTTCCGCGGAAACGTCGGTACACCACTCCCTTCGGCCAGAAGTCTTCCCTCATAAAGCTATCGAGCAGCTTGGTTGTTGGGACTCGCGCCACAAATGCCTTAAGGGTGCGCCGTCCATAAGTGACAAGTGTCATATGTTTTATTTGAAATGTCGTCGTCCATATTTATTTGATGCCGCGCGGCCATACTAATTTTGTATGGGGAATTTAAGGTGAATAATAAAAAATAATTATTTAAATAACCACTTGATGAATCAAAAATGTAGTCTAGCAATTTGTAGTTTATCCATTGATGATTGTTTAGACAAAATCAGAGGTACAATAATTTAGATAAACTATAAGAAATCTACTAAACGCCGCCACTCGTTTTCATGATTTTTGCCCAACTTTAAATGATATTGTAGAAAAACTATAGCGTGTTATGAATTTATGGTTCTGACAAATTGTAAACACGTTCCCTATGATACTAAATATATATTTTGTTCATTTAATACGATAGTATTTTCAATTATATCTACTTAACCGTAACTGCATTTTTAGCATTTTTTTGTCGGCGCACCCTTCAAGCTGACATTATGTCGCGACTCCAGCGACTCCACCCTCACAAGAAAATTAGTCTTCGTCTTGATGTACTCTATCACATCCCGCTCTGTGATGGTGTGGTGCAGGCGTGACATGTACATCATCGCTATAGTCATCGCTCTAGAAAAGCAACTTGGACTCGTCTTCAACCCCATTGGTAATCTAGTCATTTGATATTGCCCATTATGAGTAGTAAAGGCTGTAAACTCTCTACTCTCATTCTTTAAATTTAATTGATAATAAGATTGATTTATAATCATCATCGCCTCATTTTATGTCCCCACTGCTGGGGCACGAGCCTTCCCTATGGATGGATAGGGAGAACGGGCTTTTAAACCACCACGCGGGCCCAGTACGGATTGGTGGTTGTTAACGACTGCTAATGCAACCGGGACCAACGGCTTTACGTGCCTTCCGAAGCACGGAGAAGCTCAAGATAATACACTTTTGGTCACTCATCCGATGACCGGCCTTTGCGAAAGTTGCTTAACCTCAGCACTCGCAGACCGGGCACGTTAACCACTGTGCCATCAAGCTCCTCAAATTATAATAGTTAAATTATACAAAAAGTAAAAAAATAAATGTTTAGTGTTTTGTTATTTTTATATTCTGTAATCGTTCACAGCGCTCCATGCCTCTTTCACTCATATACACATCCTCACACACTTAACTACAATAAGTTAGTTATTTTTTTTCTACCCTACAAATTCCCTAGAAATAATTGGCAAAACAACGTTTGCCGGGTCAGCTAGTTATTAAATATAATTAAAGTACAGAGGCGTGTTAATTAATTACGCCTTCCCTGATCCTGTGCACATCGGCAGCATCGAAGAATCACAAAGGTATAACATAAACTTACAATTTGTAATTAACACTTGCTTAGAAAGTCCCACAAAGTCAACTAATTTAGCCACTCAAATTCGAAGCCCCCCGACGAGGTATTAGCAGTTTATATCGACACTTATAAATTTCTTCAGCAAGATTTACAGTCGGTTGCACCAAAATTGATGTACATTTACAAATTCATTGTTACGTTTTACTTATACTATTGCGTATTGTTTTCTAAAGTTTACGCGAACACTACACATTGAAATGAAACAACTTTTACGGATCTACTCGAGTTTATTTTACACATTACTTATTTAATGTTTATCCTGACGTTTCGAACCCTTTGCAGGGTCCGTGGTCACAGGGAGACTGAGGTGTTGGTCATCTCATAATTAGTTGGTAGCTTGTATACATTGTGTGTACTTGTATCATTTAAATTTAATCAGGTGCGTTCCGTTTTACGCAGAAAGAGCTTACAGTATGTTTTGGTCTGGCAGTATGGTGTCAGGGCTGGGCTGGGCTGGGTTATACTATTCCGTTACTTTCACGAATTCGTAAATGTACGTTGCACCAACAAAATACGAGTAAAAGTATCAGTAAAATTACTTGCTACACAAATGAAGCGTTAATTTTACCATTTTACCTCAGTAGTTTTTTTACTACCTTTACTTTTTTTTTTTTTTTTTTTTATAGAAGTTTTTATTTTACATATAGTAAGCCATGATAATTAGTGTAATACATAAGTGTCAGTAGCTGCACGTGACGTTTGTTTATTTTGTATTTAATAAAGAAAAATATTTTTTTGGAAGATGACACTCTGCAAGAAAAGTAAGTACCTATTTACAATTAACGTTAGGTACTTTATTGGGCTTTTTGGGGATAGGCCGTTAGGTTGAAGTGAAGTTGTGCGTGGTATTTTGTTAAATTTTTTACTTTTATTGTATATTTCGGGTTTTGCAAAACATTAGCGATGGTTTAATGTTTAGCAAATAGCTGTGAAAGTAATAGTGATTGAAAAATTTAATAAATAGCACGTGACTTTCGTGCTACCACAAAAAGTCCCACTAGAACCTGCAACATCATTACTATCGTGTGGTGTGGGCAAACCGTATAATGTCATCCTAAGGATTTACTATTTTAATGTACAGGTAGTGCATTCGCGCGCAAGGGCACGGCGTCCGCATTGACCATTATTCAGGATTTGGCAGGTAAGGTAATTAGCGACTGCCATCTGACCTCCGCCCTAGGGATTTACTTGATATTGGCTATGGCTAAAATTCCATGGGCCGCATACCTATTACCATACTTATACATACCTAGGCATACCTATTTGGCCTAATATTTTAAAAAAAAATTAAGCATATTGTATTGTTTTGTTTCAGAAAACGGAGTGCAAAATTTAACGAGAACGAGTTGAGTTTGCTGAATGGCTTAATAAAAAAATTCAAGCATATAATATTAAATAAGAAAACAGGCCAAGTTATTCCAAAACAAGGAGAGGAGATGTGGCAGGCCATAAATGTGGAAGTTAACAGTGACCCTGCATGTTCAGTAAGCAGAAGTGTAGCGCAGTTAAAGAAAAAATGGGACTACATGAAAAGGAATGCCAAAAAGGATGTAGCTGTTTATAAAAAAGCACATCGGCAGACTGGCGGTGGAAAAGGCCCTGCTCCATTGGATGACACAACTGCTATTCTTCTAGACACAGTCCGCGAATCTGTAGAAAGTGTACCTTCAAATTTTGATAGCGATAACACCATCTCAGGTGATATTGTATTGTTGGATAGTGACAGTATCGAGATTTTATCAAAACCAGTCACTGTCACCCCCTACCAGAAGACCCTTTGGAGAACACCACCAAATCATGTTATGGGCAGAAGATTTTATGTACGCCAAATTTAAACAAATTTGGTGCTGCACCGTGAGTGATTTGTGTCAGAATTCTATGCAAATCAAGAAAAAAAACTTAATATGAATGACACTTCGCTGGCCAAATCAACGCCTCAGTATACAAGGTTAAAGTTTGTGGATGTAAGAGAAGAAACTCCAATGGCTGGATAGGAAACAAGACATAAATAAAAAAAAAATCTTCAATAGAGTTAGAGATTTTAGGGAAAAAGTCAGATAATGCCTCATTGGAGAAAACTAAATTGGTGTTGGAGTGTGATGCACAAAATTTAGAAATGGAAATAACACAATTAATTAAGAATGTTTAATATTCACTCAGTGCATTCGTTCTATTAAATTTATCATTCTCTCTCTGTTCGTTCAGCCTTCGTACAATACATACATGTTTGCCGAGCTCTCTGTATTTTTAATGTGAAAGTGCAGTTTATAGTAATAAAAGTAATTACAGAACCAGTGTGTTTTAGTGATAATATAATCCTCATATAAACAAGACATTTTGCTCACATAATATTAAACATAATTTGGTCCTTCGAAGTGGAGAAAACTGTGCTTTGAGCAATCTATTTGGAGCCGGCATTAAACATCAATCAATCAATCAATCAATATTCACCGCTACGTGGCGAACACGCCAAACTGTCAAGCGCGGTACTGTTTTATCGACGTCAAGTCTGCTACCTACCAATCCAACGGGCGCACACGCCGTTCAGTCAATCACAAACCAATCTGTTTAACGACGGCGTTCACGCCAACCAATCGTCAACTCGAAACTCGAGAGTATTGTATTAGCATGGCTTAGAACTGATGCCACAAAATTGCAAACATATGTTGCTAATAGGGTAAAATCAATAAATGAGATTGCTCAGGAATTTAATTGGCATTATGTTAACACTGAAGACAACCCATCTGATTGTCTCAGCAGGGGCCTTCAGCCCCGCCAAATTAAAGATAACGAATTATGGTGGAATGGACCACCATTTTTACATATAAAAGACTATTCCTTTCAATCAGTGCCTGATATAAACATTCAACTGCCCGAGTTAAAGAGCAGCGATAAAACATTGATTTGTTTAACAACAACACAGCACACACACACAATACAGCACTGACTGCTATATTTTTGAAAGTCTTAAAAATTCTCTAGCATTCACCTAACAAAAATACGTAAATAAATATACATATTGCACAATTCAAGGCCGGGCAATTTCATTTAATGACCTCAAATGGTTGACCTTCGATAAATTATTTATTTGTAAATATTATTATCGTTGTCACGCTTTGAGTCGTAAAATCTGACAGATTAACACATGTTTAACGACCAGAACAAATCAGTAGCGATAAGAAAGTTTAAGATAAACCCATAGTTACGACCGTGAAAACGTGGCTATGAGTAAAGAGCACGTAGATAAATCTTAGTATAAATAGAGCTGCTGAGGCTTGAACGAGATCATTCTATTCGTCACCGCCTTCCAAAGCAGTATAGACCATAAGCCTATATATTTTGTAATTTAAATATTAAGTTTTTCTTTACTTCGAATATATAACTTAAATACAAACCAAGTTGCTAATTAGTTGCTACAGCCTAGCAAGTCTTCATCAATCTTCAAATCCTTAATTGCACGACTCAACGGTTTACTACCTGCTATTGGTTTGACGAAACTGTTACTGATTTAAAAGCCACCACTTACGCTTCATTTTTTGTAGACTACTTACTTGAAAAGGACCCTAAAGAAGTAATTATAGAAATAATTATATTAGATATACACAGATGGTTGCACAGTTCAAAACCGTAATGATGTAGTTTCAAATGCCCTTTTGCGGCTGGCCGTCAAATATAATGTAACGATCACACTGTTACATTAGAGATTTTGTCCCTCATAAAAAAAGAAGAAAATTCCAAATGCCAACTTCAGTGGGTGTGCGAGAAAGAAAACGAGAAAATGTTTTTCGGCTAGGCAAATATATTTATTTTCTTCTCTTATTAACAATATTCAATATCACAAATTCATAAATATAGTCCAGGCAAATTTGGGTTGAACGTGACCTGACAGGTTACTGACAATAATATATAAATAAAGTTACATGTAAATTTAAGTTAATTTGACTATATAATTCCTAACCTTATAGTTTAACACACCCTAACCTCAAAAAACCCTATGGGTCTTAGGGACCCAGCAGGTTCCTGAGATGTTATAAACCTACCTAACCAGCCAGCCTATAATTCAGCGGTAAAAGCTATGGTCGTGGGTGGTTGGGATAAAGCCAGTTCAGTTATTTTAACTACCTACCCGAGAACACCGTGGGGGTATAAAATAAATGGGCGCCAGGGTCGTATAATCGACCCGGACCTGGAGACGACGCTGGCGATTGAGAACGTTTCTGGTCGAACTCGAAGATCCTTATTGAATTATACATCAACCAACCAATCTGTGGTTGTGTGGTATGGTTCACAGACCAAACAAATATATTGTAAATTTAAAAAATTCAAAGTGGGGATGTGTCAGATATAGCTTTGCCAGCTTTTTTTGTCATCCGTGCATGCCTCAGGATCCTTATGCGGTAGCATTCTTAACCCATCTATGGGTTCCGTTGGGATCCTGGGACACTCGGAGGCGAAGGATGAGTGGCTGTCGCTGTGCACTGAGGATGCTCCAATTGTACTACACTCACAGAGGCAATGGGATGAGCCTCTCTGCAAACGCACTTTTCGGGCACTAATTGAGGGATGTGACAACTCAGTGGATCAAGCCCGCCTGTTGGCGGTATCTGAAAAGGAGTCAGGTTTGTGGTTGCATGCTTACCCTTCCATTAATATCGGTACACTGCTAGACAAGTGCACCCTCACTCTATCGGTAGCTCTTCGTTTGGGCATCAAAACTAACGAACCACATCGGTGTCGGTGTGGAGAATGGGTAAACGAGCTGGGTCATCACGGTCTCTCGTGTCAGAGGAGTGCAGGGCGCATGAGCAGACATGCTTCAATAAATGATACCATTCGCAGAGCTTTAGTGACTGCTAGTGTGCCCGCAATTTTGGAGCCGAGTGGGTTGTTGCGATCCGATGGTAGGAGGCCTGACGGAATGTCTCTTGTGCCTTGGAGCATGGGGAGGAGTCTGGTTTGGGATGCGACGTGTGTGGACACTTTGGCCCCGTGTCACATTGACACGACATCATCCCAGCCATGTGCGGCTGCAATCACAGCAGAATTTAATAAAGTACGGAAATACCGGGATTTGGGTGAGACATACTTTTTCCTCCCCTTTGCTGTGGAGACGATGGGCCCATGGGGACCTAATGCAAAAATGTTTTTAAAAGACTTAACTGCTCGCCTGTACGAGGCGACGGGTGACCCGAAATCAGGTAATTTTTTCGCACAGCGCATTAGCTTGGCCATTCAAAGGGGCAATGCCGCCAGCATTTTGGGCACCTTGCCTCGGACAGGCGAGTTAGTTGAGGTTTTTTATTTATGAATTGTATTGAATATAATTTTAATAAAACGTAAATAAGTGGGGATTATAAAATTTAAATAAAAAAAAAAACCGTCCACGCCTGCCCATCCGCTAGGCGGAGTCAGCCGTGTCGCTGCTTATGACCAGCCGAGGAGACGGGTCTCGCATCCAGGCTACAGACTCGTAGCCGGCTCTGAATCCTGGCGGCGAGACGATTCAACTCGGGGTCCTGTAATTGACAATACGGGGCCTTAGCACTAAATAGTCAGTAGCGATGAGACTCCTGTCCCGCAGCCAACTCTGTCTCAAACTCCGAGCAGCAACCCTTCAGAATTAGGGGCTGGCTATTCAACGCTATATCAAGCTATCGCTACCACATTCAACTAGAATAAAAGGGTTCAACAATGCTACCAGATCTGGCCAAACAATGAGTTTTATTGCAGGGGTAGTACCACGCACAGCATTAACTGGCGGTGTTTTACTAACCATGTGGTTCACTAGTTTACACGAATAATATTATAGGTCACTCATAGTGCAAGGATGTCTTTAAGGAATGGATAACAATGTCCCTAAGGTAATCGGTTATCAAGTAGGAACTTACGCGTTGCCGTAAGGGGCGGCCAGCACGTGTCGGCAAGCAGCGGCGAACAGCGATGACCAGGAACAGGCTGTCTCTAAAGCGTGCACGAAATCCTGCAACGAAACGACCACTGTTCATCACGTTCACAAAACCCTCTTACCGATGAGGCCTTCCAAATCACTTCACTTGAATTCATCACAAGTTCCTACCGAAACAAAAGTACTGCAGCAGCCTCGAGCGTGATCCCGGAAGAGAATGATCGCGTCGCTGCACCGCCAAGCTGGTGCAGTTTCGTATGTCAGGCTAGGAATTTGCCCTTATAATCGGGAGAATTATGAATTACAATAACTTTTCGACAATTTACCTTTCAGAGATTTAACTACAACAACATGTCAAATATGACGTTTTCATGACTCGTTCTGAAACTGAAATCCACAGAGACGAATTAAATAACAATAACCCCCTGAACTCAACGTTTAGCTACTAGAAAACGGTAACTTTTAGGCACCTACACTATGTTGACGCTAACAAACATAACCACTAACTTATAATAACGCATACATAATTATCTTTATAAACGCAGGACAATAAAAACATTTCTCAAATTTAATTCTAGTGGATAATTACCCCAATCAATATTTAGGCTAAATTCTTTTCTCCGCTTGGTCACACCACTCCTGCTCGAAAGTGTTGCCAGAACGATTTAAAGATTCTTTAAGTTTCTAGAACTTTCCACATAGGCAACTTCCGTTTCCGTTTTTTACGGGATTTAATTAAATTACTTGACGTAAAAATCTCAAATACTAACTAATATAATAGTTTGTAATCCTAATTGCTTTTGCTACAAAAAAATCAAAGATTTATCATGAAATTCTTTTATAATTTGTTAAATGTTTCGTTTTGCCACCACTAGGCGTCGCTGCGGTCGCCGGTATGGTATTGTCTCTGGCAACTGTCAAAGTTTACATGTAAACAAACAGCATCATATCTAATTTTCTGTTTTATTTAATTGTTTATTTAGCTCAAGAGTGTACTAAAAGTAGCTTTATTAATTGTAAGTGCTAAATCAATTGTGGAGTGATGTGTCAGTTGAAGCTAAGAGTCTTAAATACGGAGATACACCTAAGTTTATACAATAAACTACAATGATCCCAATGGATCATCCGATCAAATCAATATCTAGGAAAACTAATGTTTACAGGTAATTCTATTATCTTAATTCCATTATCTAACTACTGCAAACCTATCTGTGATTTAACAAGGGCATTATAGGTTAAAATTTACAACGTAACAACACACAGATGGAGGTTGACTCGGACATTCTGTTATAGAGAGAAAGTTGAAAAATCGTGAAATTTTCCTCCCAAGCCAGTTATGATATCAAAAGAGGCCAGAACAAAACCTTTTCCCTATAATGTGGTGTTGCCGATTATGCATTTTTCAAAACCTACAGCCGAAAAGACTATCTAGCTTGTGAGTCTGTGGGGACCGTAGCACTGTAGCCGTAGTAAATGCTGATAAAGCTAAAGCTACGGCCGCTCGCGAGACTCGCTATTGTGCCCGCCAGTCAACTTGCGCTCCTCAGAGATAGAACATGTACTTTTGGATCTGCGAAATATACCCGGTACAAATCTGACACGAGTTTTATATTTCCCGCCTAATAGCAACCATCGTTTGGAGTCTGGCTTAACCAGCCATCTCCTAAACTGGTGACCTCGAACTTGAACAAAGTAGTGAGATAACATTTTGTCGGCAGGTGACACCCCGTGGCGTGGCGATACGGGTTATCGTTTATTTAGTATTGTGTAATTATTATTGGAGGCGTTGTCGCGTAAAAAGAGAACATGGCGAACAAACCTGCGGCGGCTCCGGCAGCTGTAGAGGAGATTTCCATGGAGGTAGAATCCCTGAGTTCTGGAAGGACATGCCCAGACTCTGGTTTGCGCAATTCGAAGCGGTAATGGAACCACAGAAACAGGAAGACTTGACTAAATTTAGCTTAGCTATAGCGAAATTAAGCCGGGATATAGTACAGCAAATAGGGCACATATTGTTAAACCCGCCGGAACAGAACAAATATAAAGTGTTGAAAGATAGACTGATAGCTATCTATGAAGAGAGTGTGGAGAGCCAATTTAAGATGCTCTTATCAGAGATGGATTTGGGAGCACACCGCCCTACCCAACTGCTGAGGAAAATGTTGGAATTAACAAATAATACAGAGGATCTTAATTCCATTATCTAACTACTGCAAACCTATCTGTGATTTAACAAGGGCATTATAGGTTAAAATTTACAACGTAACAGTACCTCCCCAACCACCAGAGATTTGCCCTAGAGACTTGTCGAGATTTGTCTAGTGTAACGCTGGAGGGCCAGCGCGCTGGCCCTCCAGCGTTACACTAGACAACAAACAACCAAACAAGAAAAAAAAACAACCAAAAGAAAACCCTACCCATTTAGTTGCAATCCACAATATCTCAAACGTTCCTGTAAATAGCTATTTTATATGCTATGACAGTGAAAACAAACAAAGCGCAGACTTGTGTTCGACAATTCTTCATATGGCGTATTCCCATCAATGCGAATATCCTAATACATACTTTTTTATAAATATTATACTAATAAACATATTAAATATACTAATGTGTGTTATAATATACAAATACATAAACTTAATGAATTGGTGGCTATACAGTTATTTAACAGATTATCACAGTGTCACCAACCGCACTGATGCCTCGCGTTAAGGCCTTTGGTACCAGTCGCTATCCGCTGGGGTGAATGGCTTATTTTTATTTAATAACTGTAACTGAAATAGTCCCTCCGTTGTCTCACCGGGTAAGTCTGATCCATTTTCAAACATGAAAAAGACGAAGCCCTTAGAGGTACTTCTTTATAAATATCATCCTAATAAACATATTATATATACTAGTGTGAGTTATAATATACTAATACATAAACCTAATAAATTTGTGGCTTTACAGTAATTTAACAGATTATCAGTGTCACCAACCGCACTGACGCCTCGCGTTAAGGCTTTTGGTACCAGTCGCTAGACCGCTGGGGTGAATGGCTTATTTTTTTTTGATACCTGTTACTGAAATAGGCACATAGGTGTCCTTCAGGGTAAGTCTGATCTATTTACCAACATAGAAGAGACGAAGCCCTAAGAGGTATAAAAATAAATATATATATTTAAGAATCGTCGACAACAAGTCTAAATTGTCTAACAAACGATACCTACACCATGCACAAACATCTAAGTACTCCTACCATATAATAATTAAAATATTTAAAGTCATGCCCAGCCGTAAACAAAAAAAACAACAAATACAACCACCCCACTAAAACTAACATTAAATGTTGGCTAACCGCCTCCCGCTAACATGAGTGGCGGTTATTCGCCCCAAATAAATTCCAGCTAAAAACGCGTTTCACCAAAGCAGCCTACACGCCCGCCAATAAATGGCCTCCAGCCTCAGGACTATCCTCTCGCTGCCCCACCAGCGGTCCGGAGATTTAATGTTGGCTAACCGCCTCCCGCTCATATGAGTGGCGGTTATTCGCCCCAAATGAAATCCAGCTAAAAACGCGTTCCACCAAAGCAGCCTACACGCCCGCCAATAAATGGCCTCCAGCCTCAGGACTATCCTCTCGCTGCCCCACCAGCGGTTCGGAGATTTAATGTTGGCTAACCGCCTCCCGCTCATATGAGTGGCGGTTATTCGCCCCAAATGAAATCCAGCTAAAAACGCGTTCCACCAAAGCAGCCTACACGCCCGCCAATAAATGGCCTCCAGCCTCAGGACTATCCTCTCGCTGCCCCACCAGCGGTCCGGAGATTTGACACTCTTAACTTGGTGACCAACCCGCACCACAAACAAGCATAAGCAAATAGTGTCTCCACGCCTAAAGTCGAGACTTGCTTATGTAAAAAAACAAAAAAAAACAACACATTTTCAAAAATCAAGCTCCTTTTAAAGAGCCCTCAGCATCGCAGCACATACAGCCACCAATGCTAAAAATATCTGCGACTACAAGGCATATACAGCCTTCCTTAATCACTTTTCAACCTTCTCACAAGCAAAACAAACAAAACACCAACATGGGTGCTTTCACCCTACATTAAAAAAAACAAGAAAATAGACCAAATAAAATAACTTAAATAACTTAATCCTCCCATGAGGGTTTAAAGTCCTTGATATGCCATTCACCAAGGTTTTTACCGGAACGCCTTCGGCCTTCTAATTCATACACTAGGGGTGAAAGTTTTTTCCTAATAAAACATTTTTCATACTTAGGAGCTAATTTGGCCATGAAAAATTTGGAGGCGTCACTCTGGGGATATGTCTTTTTCCACACAGTGTCACCCACTTCAAATTCCAAAGGCCTCCTCCCATTGTTATAATGACGAGCACTACGACCATGCGATTTAATAAGCGCGTCTTTCACCTTATTGAAGATTCCGTCTAAGACGCCCAACTGGTTCGCGTATGAACTGCGGGAAGCGCAGGCTAGGGTGGGCGGTCCATCGGTATTATTGCCGTAGACCTCTCCGCAACTAACTGCCTCTCTTCCATGAACCAGGAAGAATGGGGTAAAACGTGTTACTTCATTAGTGGAGGTGTTTATCGCTCGTCTCGTCTCGTATCGTTTATCTATGGTCGTCTTCCACAAGAATTGATACAGCGCGGTCATAATGGTACGGTTATAACGTTCGACTGCGTTAACGCTTGGGCAATAGCGAGGTGTAAAGTGAACCTGAGGTACTTTGTACTTCTCCAACAAAGATCGAATTTCATTACCCGTGAACTGCGTTCCGTTGTCCGCTATCACCGTACGGGGTGTGCCGTGAATCAAGAAAACGCCATCTTCAAGTTTCTGCGCTATAGACTTACCAACCGCTCTCCGTAAAGGAAAAAGTAAGCAATATTTCGTAAAACAGCATACGACCACAAAAAGATACGTGAAACCCGCTCTGGACCGTGGCAAGGGACCAACTAGGTCGATACTTATGGTTTCGAACGGTTTAGAGCAGTCTTTCGCACTACCTAAGAGACCAGGAGTAGGTAATTGAGAGTGTTTATATGCCGCGCACGTATCACATTTCCCGACGTAGCTAATCACGTCCTTGTACATGTTAGGCCAGTAGTAACGCAGTGCAAGTCGTTTATAAGTTTTAAATACTCCGAAATGTGGAGATAATTCACCACTATGGTGACTCTTTAATAGTTCAAGACGATTACCCTCTGGTACCACCTGTTTCCAATCATAATCACTCGCCACACCGAATTTATTTTTTGAAAAACGAAAAAGTTTATTGTCTTTAATAATAAAGTTAGGACACGACCTAGGAGTATTAACACACTTGTCCCATACCTTTTGGAACCAGGTGTCCGCGTCAGGCACCGTAATTTCAAGCACCGGAACGGCACGCGATAAGGCATCTGGGACTACATTGTCCTTGCCTTTGCGGTGCTCAATGGTAAAGTTGTAAGGCGATAACCGACAACCCCAACGGGCTAGACGGCCCGTAGGATTGGTTAAATTAAAGAACCATTTTAGGCTCGAGTGGTCGGTTATCACCTTAAACGCAGGACCACCTTCCACATAAGGACGAAAGTGTTCTACAGCAAAGACCACCGCTAAGGCCTCCCGCTCCGTCGCTGAATAATTGCGTTCTGCCGAATTCAGTGAACGACTACAATATGCTATTGGATGTTCCTCTCCCTTTATAAACTGAGTCAGAGTGCCCGCTATCCCAAAACTGGATGCGTCACAATGAATCTCAAATGGTTGGGAGAAATCGGGACAAGCCAATACGGGGGCAGAGACCAACGCTGTTTTCAAAGTTGCAAACGCGGTTTCTGCCTCCGATGTCCACTTAAAGGGCGGGGCTTTTTTGCTTGTACTCGTGAGTGTGTTCAAAGGGGCTGCTATAGAACTAATTTTTTTAATAAAACGTTTATAATATGACGCTGTTCCCAGGAACATTTTCACCTCCTTTCGGGTTGTAGGTGTTGGAAAGTTGACTATTGACTGAACTTTCGACGGGTCTGTGTGTAAACCATGCTCATCTACCCTGTACCCTAGATATTTCAACTCCCGACGAAAGAAACAGGATTTTTGTAAGTTAATCGTTAATTTAGCCTGTTTTAACTTTTCTAAAACCCGATTAAGAAGCGAAATGTGTTCCTCAAATGTACAAGAGCAGATAATAATATCATCTAAATAAACAAAAGCTTTATTATTAAACTCAGGACCAAACAGTATGTCCATTAACCGTTGTTGGGTGGCTGGTGCCCCCGTCAACCCAAAACACATAACTTTAAAATGAAAAAGACCTCGGCCGGGAACGGTGAATGCGGTTTTTTCCTTTGATGAGGCGGAGTCAAGCTCAATTTGCCAGAAAGCAGATTTTAAATCGATCGATGACAGGTATCGCGCGTCACGCAACTGATCTAAGATGTGAGAGACGTAAGGAAGTGGATAGGCATCTTGTTTGCTGACTGCATTCAATTTTCTGCTGTCAAGACAAAATCGCCACTCTCCGTTTGGTTTAGGAGCTAATAGCACCGGGTTATTCCACGCGCTCTTGCTAGGCTCAACTACTCCCATCTCTAACATCTCATCCAGCTGACGGTTAAGTTCCTTGAGGCGTTCAGGTGATAGTGGATAATAACGCTGTTTAATCGGAGGTACATCACCCGTGTCTATCTTATGACTCAACAGGTGGGTACGACCTAACCCCTTAGCCTCAAAGGACACCTTCTTAAATTCATCAATTAATGACTCTGCTTCCATCCTCTGAACGGTCGTTAATTCATCAAACGGCTGCAGGTGCTTAACCTCCGAGACGAAAGTGCGGCGTTCAGTCTTTTGAAGATACTTAAAAGGTAATTGTTTAAAAATTTTGGGAGCCAAATTGAAAGCCTTCCAAAAATCAACGCCAAAAATCAACGGTGTGGTGATGTCAGGAATAATATAAAATTTAATAACTTGAGTCACTCCCATAAGAGTAACTGGTAAATATAAATAACCCTCCACGGGTGCACGCGAGTCATTGGCTGTTACGATGCTGGCCAAGCCTTCATCATTGTGTAAGGTTGCACCAGCTTGTATGAAATGTTGGCCAACAACGGAACCCAATACTGATATGCATGAACCCGAGTCAAGTAAACCGTAATAATCCGCATTATATATCGAAACGGTTAAATGCGGCCGACCATCTTCAGTAGTTTTATAACGTACTGAATCTACTCTACAAGAATTTAAAAATACTTTTAACCAAATTAAATAGTTGTCCCAATCGGACTTATTGAATTTATGGCTGTAGTTCCGGGAATTTAGTTTTTTGGCTTGCAGTTCGGACAGGATTGACCGTCCGCTCTTTTATTGTGACTCGCTTCATGGAAGCAACCAACAGCGATGCTGCCAAGAAGAGAATGAAGTCTCTTCAATTACTCTTACACATAAAATCTCAAGCTAAAGGGAAAAATCAAGCGGTCACTCTGTCCAGGATCGCAATAGCCTTCCCAGAGGTGGTGGCAGTGTTACTTGAGAGCATCCCCGAAATACCAGGGCCTGTAACTATTGACCAGATAAGATCAATTGTCGATCAAAGTGATTATCCAGCAATCTCTCGCCAATCCTCATTGGCATGTTTTTTGCCTTTAAGCCAGAAGGGGTCAGAGCACATGCTAAATGTGTTTCTACTGCCAAACATGATTATTTCAGAGACAATAAACAGAGGCTGAATCCTGGAAGCTAAAAACAGCGGATGATAAACTAGAAGACACGAAGGTTTACCAGAAAAATGCCTTCAACTCCCCACTATTCACCGATAGAGAGAGGGCTTACTGGTGTGAACAGCTGGGAATAACAAAAAACGGGCAGTTCACATCAGTGTGGACTACTGCAGCGGACAAAGCCAAAGCCAAACTTGTGTCCACGTACAAAGGAAGTTTTTAGTGGAAGGAGTCTACATGGGGAATAAGGATGTAAGACTCGTTTTAATTTTGTTTATTATGTGTGTAGAAATAAGTTAGTTAAGGATTTACAATTTAAAATGTAGGCTATATTCCAAATATATTACAATAAGACTCTCTATTTAGTGTTAGTTTTGCGCCATATTTGCAAATCTGTGATTTAGTACTTATTTCTGATTGTGTTCAAATGTTAGCTTAGTGGACACAATTTAAGATTAACATGTATACTCATATAAACTCTAATGCCTAGGTTTAAGTCAAATTCATAATTATTAAATTGGTTGAGGGTTCAAATTTACAAATGTTTAGAATTAAGAATCTAGTTAAGTTTTCTCACTTGTATCTTATTCACTGATTTTCTGTTTTCATTCCATCTCATCAAATCCACTAACTTGACTACTAAAGATGCATAATAATAAAGACTGTTTAATTGCCAAAGATGTGTTATAATAGTTTCTTACTGATTTCTTTCCATAATAGCTTCTTCCAAAACTTTATTTCAAATTTCATTTCAACTCACCAAAGATAAAAAATAAAAATAAAAAACTGTTACATTAGAGATTTTGTCCCTCATAAAAAAAGAAGAAAATCCCAAATGCCAACTTCAGTGGGTGTGCGAGAAAGAAAACGAGAAAATGTTTTTCGGCTAGGCAAATATATTTATTTTCTTCTCTTATTAACAATATTCAATATCACAAATTCATAAATATAGTCCAGGCAAATTTGGGTTAAACGTGACCTGACAGGTTACTGACAATAATATATAAATAAAGTTACATGTAAATTTAAGTTAATTTGACTATATAATTCCTAACCTTATAGTTTAACACACCCTAACCTCAAAAAACCCTATGGGTCTTAGGGACCCAGCAGGTTCCTGAGATGTTATAAACCTACCTAACCAGCCAGCCTATAATTCAGCGGTAAAAGCTATGGTCGTGGGTGGTTGGGATAAAGCCAGTTCAGTTATTTTAACTACCTACCCGAGAACACCGTGGGGGTATAAAATAAATGGGCGCCAGGGTCGTATAATCGACCCGGACCTGGAGACGACGCTGGCGATTGAGAACGTTTCTGGTCGAACTCGAAGATCCTTATTGAATTATACATCAACCAACCAATCTGTGGTTGTGTGGTATGGTTCACAGACAAAACAAATATATTGTAAATTTAAAAAATTCAAAGTGGGGATTATAAAATTTAAATAAAAAAAAAAACCGTCCACGCCTGCCCATCCGCTAGGCGGAGTCAGCCGTGTCGCTGCTTATGACCAGCCGAGGAGACGGGTCTCGCGTCCAGGCTACAGACTCGTAGCCGGCTCTGAATCCTGGCGGTGAGACGATTCAACTCGGGGTCCTGTAATTGACAATACGGGGCCTTAGCACTAAATAGTCAGTAGCGATGAGACTCCTGTCCCGCAGCCAACTCTGTCTCAAACTCCGAGCAGCAACCCTTCAGAATTAGGGCTGGCTATTCAACGCTATATCAAGCTATCGCTACCACATTCAACTAGAATAAAAGGGTTCAACAATGCTACCAGATCTGGCCAAACAATGAGTTTTATTGCAGGGGTAGTACCACGCACAGCATTAACTGGCGGTGTTTTACTAACCATGTGGTTCACTAGTTTACACGAATAATATTATAGGTCACTCATAATGCAAGGATGTCTTTAAGGAATGGATAACAATGTCCCTAAGGTAATCGGTTATCAAGTAGGAACTTACGCGTTGCCGTAAGGGGCGGCCAGCACGTGTCGGCAAGCAGCGGCGAACAGCGATGACCAGGAACAGGCTGTCTCTAAAGCGTGCACGAAATCCTGCAACGAAACGACCACTGTTCATCACGTTCACAAAACCCTCTTACCGATGAGGCCTTCCAAATCACTTCACTTGAATTCATCACAAGTTCCTACCGAAACAAAAGTACTGCAGCAGCCTCGAGCGTGATCCCGGAAGAGAATGATCGCGTCGCTGCACCGCCAAGCTGGTGCAGTTTCGTATGTCAGGCTAGGAATTTGCCCTTATAATCGGGAGAATTATGAATCACAATAACTTTTCGACAATTTACCTTTCAGAGATTTAACTACAACAACATGTCAAATATGACGTTTTCATGACTCGTTCTGAAACTGAAATCCACAGAGACGAATTAAATAACAATAACCCCCTGAACTCAACGTTTAGCTACTAGAAAACGGTAACTTTTAGGCACCTACACTATGTTGACGCTAACAAACATAACCACTAACTTATAATAACGCATACATAATTATCTTTATAAACGCAGGACAATAAAAACATTTCTCAAATTTAATTCTAGTGGATAATTACCCCAATCAATATTTAGGCTAAATTCTTTTCTCCGCTTGGTCACACCACTCCTGCTCGAAAGTGTTGCCAGAACGATTTAAAGATTCTTTAAGTTTCTAGAACTTTCCACATAGGCAACTTCCGTTTCCGTTTTTTACGGGATTTAATTAAATTACTTGACGTAAAAATCTCAAATACTAACTAATATAATAGTTTGTAATCCTAATTGCTTTTGCTACAAAAAAATCAAAGATTTATCATGAAATTCTTTTATAATTTGTTAAATGTTTCGTTTTGCCACCACTAGGCGTCGCTGCGGTCGCCGGTATGGTATTGTCTCTGGCAACTGTCAAAGTTTACATGTAAACAAACAGCATCATATCTAATTTTCTGTTTTATTTAATTGTTTATTTAGCTCAAGAGTGTACTAAAAGTAGCTTTATTATTTGTAAGTGCTAAATCAATTGTGGAGTGATGTGTCAGTTGAAGCTAAGAGTCTTAAATACGGAGATACACCTAAGTTTATACAATAAACTACAATGATCCCAATGGATCATCCGATCAAATCAATATCTAGGAAAACTAATGTTTACAGGTAATTCTATTATCTTAATTCCATTATCTAACTACTGCAAACCTATCTGTGATTTAACAAGGGCATTATAGGTTAAAATTTACAACGTAACAACACACAGATGGAGGTTGACTCGGACATTCTGTTATAGAGAGAAAGTTGAAAAATCGTGAAATTTTCCTCCCAAGCCAGTTATGATATCAAAAGAGGCCAGAACAAAACCTTTTCCCTATAATGTGGTGTTGCCGATTATGCATTTTTCAAAACCTACAGCCGAAAAGACTATCTAGCTTGTGAGTCTGTGGGGACCGTAGCACTGTAGCCGTAGTAAATGCTGATAAAGCTAAAGCTACGGCCGCTCGCGAGACTCGCTATTGTGCCCGCCAGTCAACTTGCGCTCCTCAGAGATAGAACATTTACTTTTGGATCTGCGAAATATACCCGGTACAAATCTGACACGAGTTTTATATTTCCCGCCTAATAGCAACCATCGTTTGGAGTCTGGCTTAACCAGCCATCTCCTAAACTGGTGACCTCGAACTTGAACAAAGTAGTGAGATAACATTTTGTCGGCAGGTGACACCCCGTGGCGTGGCGATACGGGTTATCGTTTATTTAGTATTGTGTAATTATTATTGGAGGCGTTGTCGCGTAAAAAGAGAACATGGCGAACAAACCTGCGGCGGCTCCGGCAGCTGTAGAGGAGATTTCCATGGAGGTAGAATCCCTGAGTTCTGGAAGGACATGCCCAGACTCTGGTTTGCGCAATTCGAAGCGGTAATGGAACCACAGAAACAGGAAGACTTGACTAAATTTAGCTTAGCTATAGCGAAATTAAGCCGGGATATAGTACAGCAAATAGGGCACATATTGTTAAACCCGCCGGAACAGAACAAATATAAAGTGTTGAAAGATAGACTGATAGCTATCTATGAAGAGAGTGTGGAGAGCCAATTTAAGATGCTCTTATCAGAGATGGATTTGGGAGCACACCGCCCTACCCAACTGCTGAGGAAAATGTTGGAATTAACAAATAATACAGAGGTATCCAAAGAAGCGGTAAAACGTCTGTGGATTAGGAGATTACCCAACACCGTTAGGATTATATTGACAGTGGCTAAAAGGAAGATTTGGAGAGTCTGGCAGAGATGGCTGACAAAATTATAGAGACGACTAATTCAAGCGAAGTTGTAGCAACGACGTACAGAAGCACGTCAGAAGTAGCAGACCTCACTGAAGGGTTAAGCCGTCAGAGGATAAAGTAAAGGCCATTGTGGATTTCACTCAGCCCGAAAATGTTGAGCAGTTACGGCGCTTTTGCAGGGCACACCTTCCAAAAGCAGCTGAAGAGTAGGCTGAGTTAAACAAGTTCCTGCACAGCACCAAATAGAAGGACAAGACGAGGATCCAGTGGGACGACTAAGCCGTGAGTGCCTTTGAAAGATGCAAGGTAAGCCTAGAAAACACAGTTAGTCTAGCCCACCCGTTGGAGAGTGCGCCAATGTCCCTGGGGGCCAATCGCGTTATTTTAAAATGTTTAGGTTCGTTTGTGTTTCAATTCTGATCGTGTTTCGGTTGTAACTCAGCTGGGCAGAAAATTCGCGTATCGCGATAAACTGCAAGTCTGAACCAGAGTTGAACCGGAATTGATCTAATACTTCTTTGCGGCGATAGTGATGGACCCTAGTATTTTTGTTATTATTTTGCTATTTGAGTACAATCGATGGTCGACTAGACAATTTTACCACTTCACTACGTGTTATTTGATAGATGATGGCGGGTGTTTGTTTACATTACGATCAAGTTTCAAATTTTGATAAGTTTCATGCCTTTCGTGGGAAAGCTTATAAGTGTGCTATAAAAATAAATTTAGAACAAAGAATTGATTAATAGGTAAGTGAAGTTTTTGGTACCTATTTTAGTTTAAATTCTAATATCTTGGTCAAACTAAGTAGGTAGTTCACTTTTGTTTTGTGAATTTATTTCACCAAAACTTCGACCTAGGAAAATGGAAGAGCGCCGTCGTGTTACAACTGTCGGGCAGCTGGAACTGCTGGTGGAGTTCCTCGAGGAACACAGAGACCTCGCCCTTGGGCGAGTGCGATCTAAAGAGGCTCGATCGGTTGCCTCGCGATTGTGGCGGGAGTGCGCTGAGGTATTAAATGCGGAAGGGCCTGCGAGGACTGCCAAAGAGTGGTCTAAGTTAGGTGGTACCTACATGTTTGAAATCCTTAATTTTTTTTGAGATAATTGTTAATATTACCTTTACTTTTAGGTCTGGAATGACCAAAAGTGTAGAGTCCGAGGAAAGTTGGTCACCATAAATGCCAACCAGAAGGAAACAGGTGGTGGACCTTCAAATGCTCCATCATTATCAGCTTTGGACGAACGAATCGCAAATATTTTAGGCAGGGATGTGGGTCCTATGCCAAACATTAGCCAAGACCAATTGGTATGTAAGATATTTTAAGTTAATATTATGCAGAGAAAATTTTACAGTTTAATACTGACTTTTAAAAATCTTTTGTTGATAGATAGATAGATAGATAGATAACGTCTTTATTTAAACACTATAGACACACACAATATACAATCGTAAATAAAAAAAAAACAACAATTACACTAAACATAATTTCATAAGGTAAGGTATAAGGTCTATTGTAATTACTAACAATCTATGGAATTATTCTGAAATAAATACTTATTATTATTATTATTATTATAACACAAGTATTAAAAATACAAAAATGTGTGTGTGCCGCAGCATCTCAAAAGGGTCGTTGCTCAGCGTGGTATTCACTCGCATAGCTAGTGAATCGCTGATTTTCAGCAACAACCAGGAGTGACCACAAGGACGGTGCCCGTAACAATTATCAGTAAAGTGCCCATGAGCGTAGCCTTGACCGTGTTGTAAAAAAATATTAAAATTTGTAAATAAAGATTTTTTAATGTATAAGCTGTGCAGTGTATATTATGTTTATAATTGACATTAAATTGGATAAGGGTATAAGAATATATAAGTAAAATGCAAAGTAAAATAAAAAATAAAAAAATAAAAAAATAAATAAAATATATATATATATATATAATAAGTGTGCTACCTAGTTCGCATTTGTTACCACGCCACCTACAAAAATCGTTTAGGAATACCTAACTTCTGTTCGGCGAGCAGATGAGACTTAAGTTGTTTTTTAAAATAGAACTTAGAATGCAACCGCCTTATTGGGGGAGGGATGTTGTTCCAACACTTAGTTGCATGATACCGAAAACTTCCAGTGAAGGCAACAGTCCGATGTTGTTGAACCCTAAGTGGCGGACGTGTAGACCTAGGTGCATGATCAAATTATTTTACAGAGCTGTTAAAATTCAATTTTGAAAATAAATATTCTGGACTTTTAAAGCGAGTAATATCAAACAATAGAAATGCTAAATGTAGGTTCCTGCGCGCTTCCATGTTCAGTATTGACTCGTTATTAAGAAAGGGAGAAACTTTAAATATAATAATATTTTAGGGTGAAATCATTGTGGAGTATGTGGTGGAAGAAGAGATGCAGGACAATGTGCATTGTGCCGTCAGCACAATATTCATAGCACGCAATGTTCGTGATATTTAATAAAGATAATTAATAACGTGATTTAATATAGAGACATGTTATGTAAATTAAGCAAAACTTATTAGTTCCTGTTTCGTGACTTTCTACAGTCAACTAATCTCCCCCGCCAATTTCTTTGTTTATAGATTAATATATATACCTGTATTTTTAGTTATTAAAACTAGTCAGAAATTATACTCCGATACATTAACCAGTGTGTTATTATTTAACCACGGAGCCCCGCAACAATTGGTGACCCCGACGAAAGTCACGCCCGGAAGAATCGCCCGACGACAGTCAAGCCCGGAAGAATCTCCCGACATAAGTCACGCCCGGAAGAAGAACAACTACATCACACTGGTACGAATTAAATAACATTTCTGGCTCATTTTTCACAATGGCTCCTACACTACCAACGGGCATCAGGAACAGTCTTCTCACAGAAACACCGGAGATAGCAACAATTTCCATTGGCGACCGCGAGATGGCTGACAAAATTCTAGAGAACTCTAGGCTTAACTCAAGTTCAAGGTCGTCACAAGTAGACATCGTTACACAATTAACATCACTAATAGCTCAAATGCAGTTGGAAATTGCAAGTTTGCGTAGCGAGCACAGCCGATGTAGCTCATTTCAGCGTAGGCGCTACGACCGACCTAGATCTAGGTCAAGAGGCCAGTCACTGTCAAGGTCCGCATCGAATGAAGTATGTTTTTATCATCGGCATTTTAAAAACCGCGCGCATAAGTGCATAAAACCTTGCGCCTGGGAAGCTGGCAAGCAGTCGGAAAACTAACTACAGTACGGACACCGGCGGAAATCTGTACTGTTAATCCTTCAAACCGCCTTACCGTCAGAGATACTGATAATGACATAAGGTTTTTGGTTGATACAGGAGCAAATATTTCGGTTATCAAGAGACCACATAATATTTCAGAGCAAGTTGACAGTTATAATTTATATGCAGTTAATGGCACCCCTATCAAGACATACGGTGAAAAGACGCTTTCGCTCAACATAGGGTTACGACGCCCCTACCGCTGGACTTTTATTATCGCAGACGTAAATATGTCAATATTGGGCGCAGATTTTTTGGAACATCACAAACTTTTGGTAGATATTCATGGCATGAAATTGATTGATAAACTAACACAATTATCCACTCCAGCCACTGTTTCTCGAGCGGAAGGATATAGCAGCGTCACTACTATTAACTCCTGCCTTCCGGATAGCGTTAGGCGGATCATTGAGAAGTACGCAGACGTGACCCGCCCGACAGCATTTAAGTGCAAACCAAAGCATGGAGTGCAACATCATATTGTAACGGAAGGCCCTCCAGTATATGCTCGTGCGCGACCTCTACCCCCGGATAAATACCGGGTGGCCAAGAAAGAATTTCAAACAATGATGGAGATGGGAATATGTAGACCATCCAATAGCCCCTGGGCCAGTCCTCTGCATATAGTAAAGAAAAAGAATGGCGACTGGCGACCGTGCGGCGATTATCGCATGCTTAATAAAGCCACAGTTCCAGACAGATATCCATTGCCAAGGTTAACAGATTTCACGTACGTCGCACAAGGAAAGTCTTTATTTAGCAAAATTGATATTAAAAAAGCTTTTCATTGCATTGAGGTTGCAGACGTAGAAAAAACAGCGATAATTACTCCATTTGGACTATTTGAGTTTCCCAGAATGCCGTTTGGTCTATGTAATGCTGCACAGACATTTCAAAGGTTTATGAATTCAATATTTGGCGACTTAGACTTCGTGTTTGCCTACGTAGATGACTTACTAATCTGTTCTACAGAATCAACGCATGAGGAACACTTGGAGATTATATTTAAGCGACTTCAAGAGAACAGCATTACAATAAACTTGGAAAAGTGCGAATTTTGGAAGAAAGAATTGGATTTTTTGGGCTACCACATTTCAAGCAAGGGTATCAGCCCTACAAGTGAGAAAGTGCAGGCGATCAAAGATTTTCCTAAACCTAAAACTATTAAGGAGCTTAGAAGATTTTTGGGCATGGTCAATTTTTATCGAGGAAGCCTACGTTTAGCTGCCCAACATTAAGTTCCTCTCAACAACTATTTAAAGCAAACAAAGAAAAACGACAATTCCGTTATTCAATGGACGAAGGAAGCGGAATCGGCATTTTCGAGTTGCAAACAAAACATTCTGGATGCCGCAATTTTGACGCACCCTTCTCCAACAGCTGAACTTGCCTTATTGACTGATGCGAGTTTAAAATGTATGGGCGCCGTGCTCCATCAAAAATGTAAACAAGGTTGGAAGCCGCTAGGATTTTACTCAAAAGCATTTACTACAGCTCAGATGAAGTATTCAACCTACGACCGGGAGCTATTAGGAATATTCGCAGCAGTCCGATATTTTCAACGACTACTAGAAGGTCGGCAATTTATTATTTACACGGATCATAAACCGTTGGTTCATTCATTTTCAAAAAAGCCGTCACTAAATGACACACCACGTAGAGTGAGATACTTGGAATACATTTCGCAATTCTCTACCGATATACGTCACATTAGCGGTCACGACAACGTAGTTGCAGATGCACTCTCAAGGACAGTTGATGAAATAACTATACCGTCCAACATAGATTACAAAGAGTTGTCTATTAAACAAAAGTTAGATCCCGAACTCCAAGAACTTATTAAAAATCCGAGATTAAAAATGATTTTGGCCACATCAAATAAACACGGAATACCGGTGTATTGCGACGTTTCTACGGGAAAAACAAGACCGTTCTTACCTCAGGAATTCAGAAAAACCGCATTTAAGGGCATACATTGTTTAAACCATCCCGGAAAAAATACATCGAGAAAAATGATTAATACAAAGTTCATTTGGCCTAACATGAATACGGATATAAACAAATGGTGTGAGTCATGTTTACAATGTCAACGCTCAAAGGTGCTTAGACATACAAATTCGCTACTCGGAAAGTTTATGCCTGCTCAACGTTTTGCTCACGTTCATTTAGACATTGTAGGACCGTTATCTGTATCTCAGAATATAAGGTATTTAATCACGATGATTGACCGATGCACTTCATGGCCCGAAGTTTTTCCAGTTGAAGACATTACAGCCGAATCAGTCGCACGTCACGTTTACGGAGGATGGATATCGCGATTTGGATGTCCTGAGAAGATCACAACCGATCAGGGGAGACAGTTTGAGTCAAACCTTTTCAAGGAATTAGCCAAACTAATGGGTATTCATAAGATAAGAACTACTCCATAAAATCCCAAGGCGAATGGCATGGTAGAACGTTTACATCGGACGCTAAAGACAGCGTTGATCGCAAGAGGCAATACAACCAACTGGATGGAAGAGTTACCCACCGTTTTATTGGGACTTCGTGCTTGTTTTCGTCAAGATACTGGTTTCAGTGCCGCCGAATTGGTATATGGCGCCACGATTAAACTACCAGGCGAATTTTTTGGTTGCGAGCAACGGGAAACGTTTAACGATTTCGTTACCAATCTGAGAGAAAATATTACAAAAGCAATATCTATTCCCAAAAGAGAGAGCTCGAATAACAATACTTTCGTTCATCCTCACTTGTCAAAATGTTCACATGTGTACGTGAGATGTGATCGTTTGCGTCCTAGTCTTAGTCCTCCATACGATGGTCCGTATCAAGTCATTGACAGAAGTGATAAAAATTTCGTAATATTGCAAGGCGACAAACGCGTAAGAATCTCTATAGACAGAATCAAACCAGCGTTCGTACTGAAAGCCGATCAAGAACCACTGACAAAGCAGATAGTAAGCACACGACCAGATAAGAACGTGATCACACGAGCCGGTCGTATCTCTCGAAAGCCTGTAAGATTCGCTTTATAATCACGTTCCCAAGAGTGTTATAAGTCGCACCTATTGTATTATGTCACACATTTACGTTCAGAATATAGAAGTATTATCGGCGCTAGCAGACAGAACAAGACGCGGAATCAGCATTTATTTTTCATTTTTTTTTTTCATTTTATTTTCCGCCTGCCAAGCGTGGCGATTACGGCAAATACCCCTCATATCCTTGGGGGAGGCCTTTGTCCAGCAGTGGACGTCTTTGGCTGAGATGATGATGATGATGATGATTCATTTACGCGCAGTCTGCAAGGTTGCAATTACTATTACTATACCACTAAGTTATTGTTCATAATTTTAATTAGGGTTCTTTGCATTGTTTTTATTAATGTTATTTTGTAATTTCTATAATATTTTTTAATTTTTTTTTTTTTTTCTAAGGGGGAAGTAATGTGCCGTCAGCACAATATTCATAGCACGTAATGTTCGTGATATTTAATAGAGATAATTAATAACGTGATTTAATATAGAGACATGTTATGTAAATTAAGCAAAACTTATTAGTTCCTGTTTCGTGACTTTCTACAGTCAACTAATCTCCCCCGCCAATTTCTTTGTTTATAGATTAATATATATACCTGTATTTTTAGTTATTAAAACTAGTCAGAAATTATACTCCGATACATTAACCAGTGTGTTATTATTTAACCACGGAGCCCCGCAACATGCATGAAGTGCAAAATATTTCACCTCCAATAGTGTAAGACTATAATATTAAAACAAATTCATTGACTTGCATTGCTTAAACATTATCATGTTTTTATTAAACTCAAGTTATTTTTTTATTGCAGATTAAACAATAATGAACCAGGGAATGCTGCATCAGTTCCTCAATCACCTAGTTTGACAGGACAGGTTCCAACAACACCTCCTGGCCCCGGTAAGATAAGAAAAGTTATAGTACATTTATTCTTAGATAACATTTTGCAAATAAATGTCATGACATCAAGGCAATCATACCACAACAACCAGGGACCGCCAGTGCTTACCGTTTTTGGGGTTTTGATTGGGTTTTTCGAAAGGCTGGCTACTTTAAGTTGATTAAAAACCTTTATGATAGGGTAACCCTTACGATTGGGTAAGCATATTAAACGGAAACCCTTTCAATTGGTTACCCAATAAATAAGTCTAATAGTAGTTAAGCAAAACGAAAAAGCTGTATGGATTGGGTTACACATTCCGAAGGGGTAACCCACAGAAATATTAGGATAACCCCTTCATAAGCGCTTTCCGAAATTACATATTCAAGCGAGTTTAATCTTTAGTTATTTACCAATAGGGTCCATCATTGTTAACGTAAGAGTTCGCTACAAATTGGCGCAGGCGCCGGACACGCGCTGCGGCCGACGCGATCTCTGCTTGTCATGCAAAAATGTATTTTAAAGTTAGTCGTACGTCTGTAAATGATTTGATCGAAATGGGCACCGAGCATGTAGGTACCTATTGCGGCCGCCGCACTTCTTCACTCGTCCGCATTTGTTTGTTTTCATTTCAATATTCTCAGTCACGTCTTAGCGTTGAGTTAGTGAGCACCTTGCGGGCTGTTTGGAACTAAGCATTCCCTTTTGCAATAAGATGCCCCAGCCAAAGAAAGATGCCGTACATCGTTATTATAAATATGATAACAATAGCGGGACAACTCAGTGTCAACTGTGTGAAAAAAAACTTAAGGTAAGCTGCTCAGTTTCTTTTATATTTTTCATAAGTATATAAATTACGATAAATTTCGTATTTAAAGTACCTACTTGAATGTGGTGTTTACCTACCTACTTTAATCTAAGATAGGCATACATACCTATGGCAAACGTTATTGTATTGTGTAATAAGTAGGTAGTTAACTAATTCCATGGTAGCACTACCGTCACAATAAATAATAGTACTACGTACTACCACAGTATTGCTTGCTAAACTGTGGTACTACCGTGCTATAATGAAGTAATAAGTAACTAACAATATTGTGACTCGGCCGAATTCTCGAAATAATTACCTACAGCTGCGCAGTAGGTAAACACAACGTAAACACGCGATAGGCCTACCCACCTACAGTATTTTAATATGATCTGCTTGAGTTTTACAAATTCGGTTTTTGATCGTACGTTATTGATTGATAATTATGTGTTTTAATTAAATAGACTAATTTACTAACAATGCATGTTGTGTATTTTGCATGGTAGGTTTCTTAAAAAATACAAGGAACGCTATTTTAATTCTAAATACCTACTGTTCACAAACGAAACTTAGGTAGCCTAACTACCTACCTAGTTAATTAAAAAAAAAACTATATTTCTCGGTATTAAATATTTCATCATTATCAGACGCACTCCTAGGGCCCAGGCCTTCTCTGTGGGATAAAACACTAGAGGGAGAACGGGCCATACCCCCCACACGAGCCCAGTGCGGATTCGTGGGTGCTAATGCTAGTGCAGCCGGAACCAACGGGTTAACGTGCAAATATAAAATTTGTGGTCACCCATCCGATGACGAGATCCGAGTAACGCCTCGGTGGCTGAGTGGCAGAGCGCTCGGTCCGATACCCGAAGGTCCCGGGTTCAATTCCCAGGTCGGGCAAAATGTATTTCGGATTTTTCGATGCATAGCCCGGGTTTGTGATCACCAACCCGCATTTGGCAAGCGTGGTGATTAAGCCATTACCCATCAATTGTAGCGATGACTTGATTTCAATGATGGAGGCCTTTGCCCAGCAGTGGGACAATTATAGGCTGTTTACTTTACTTTACTTACATCCGATGACCGGCCTTTGCGAAAGTTGCTTAACATCCGCAATCGTAGGCCAAACGCGCTAACCACTGTGCCATCGAGCTCCTCATTAATCTCATTATACACCTTTATATTTAATACCGAGAAATATTGGCGCTTCGACAGAGACGAAGGAAAAAGTTAGTAATAAAATTTGTTTTGATTAAACTGTTTATAAAATGCGAATATAATTATTATTATATTCGCATTATTATAAACAGTTAAATATAATATTAAAAATAAATAAATTAATAAATAAATTAATTAATAATTATTTATAATTTATTAATTTATTAATTGGCCGATTAATTAAATCGTCAGGATCATAGTTTTGTCTCCATTGTCCAGGTAGGGGAGACTGGGGCTGGTAGTGCCAGGGGTAAGTAGTTACAGCAGCAACGGTGGCTAAACAAAGAACGCTATACTAACGTTAGAAAGACACAAATGATCACGCCACCACCGTCCAGCACGCCGCACGAGCCAGTGACGCCAGCGCTTTTGTGAGAGGAGCCCGTGCACGCTGCTGTCAAAACTGCAGGTTTAACAATTGTAACATTTTAGTTTTTTCTTAATATTGGTCTACAACCTCTTTTCCTTAACAACAGAGATATGTGTGTTGTGATATTTGTGGCCTAGTCTTTTCTTTTTGCAATGAATCTACGTTTATACAGATATACTTTTTAGCCTTTTTACAACATAACCTTGAAATGTCAGTTTTGGTGTTGGGGCTAAAAGTGACATTTACTCGGGGCAGGTTGTTACTTGTCACTACCTGCCCCGTAGTGATAATTGTCGAGTTATATTATTGGAGCTACATAATTTGTTGTTTTTTTTTGTAGTATGAGGACGTATAAAAGAAAAACTGAGAGCGGGAAAATATAAAAGAGACTTGCGAAAAATCAGCAGCTATTTTGGAGGAGGATAAAACTAACAAAATTCGCGGCATCGCCAAAGACTTAGGATTATGTCACATGTCACTAACAAGATATTTAAAGAAACGAAAAGAAGCCAAAGAGAAGGGCACACGGAAAACTCACGAAAAACAAGAAAAGGAAAATAAATCTAAAAAAGGTAAGTCATTTGAGCCAGGAAAGATAAAGAAACAAGAAAATAAAATTACAAGTAAGGTGGGAAAAACGCCTAAGAAAACAGGGAAGATGGCTGTGAAGAGGAAGGTTTTACATGACTGAGTCTGACGAAGAAAATGTAAAAGATGATTATTTTTGCCTGATATGTTGTGAACCGTTTGATCAGAGTCAGAGTGAACGAGAGTGCGGCAACTTCACACAAGCGCACCGAAACGCACGCACACAAGCTCGTAGTTCACCTACATTAGCACACGGAAAAAAGCATGGGAAAGGAGTACCCGATGACGCGGCTGTCATCGCAAACGCGGATCGGGCAGCGTATGTTGCTGTAGTAACGGAAAATAACAAGTATGTCACTGAGCGCTGCCGATCTTATTTAAATCTTGTTTCTTTAATAGAAATAGAAAAATTTATTACAAATATATTAATATAATAATAATAATAAATTATATATATAATATTTATAATATATTTAAAAAAATTATACATTCGCATGCGGATATATTACGTTATTAAATTTAATAACGCAGCTTTCAAAACTGGCCGAGCGAGGCGTAAATATTTTGCTGTGTCCAATTTGTAAATTAATATTTGATTACGATTGTACTTTATAATGATATAAGTATATTATAGTGTGCACCTAAATTGTGTTTCATTTATAATTATAATATATGACACCCCAATTCACACAATAATAAATTAACTATGTGTGGTTCACTCAACCCTATGCGGTAGCTACAGCTCGTACGTCAATTCAAGATCACGGCACTGTTGCCGCACTCTCGTTCACTCTGTCAGAGTCGAGCTGGTGAAGAATAGGTACAGTGTGTTGTTTGAAAGAGGTTTATAATTTTCTTTTAGGTTTGAAGTTATCTACTTATATTTTGTTTTGATTTTTTTGTTGAAGAAGCATAGCATAGATTATAAATAGTTTTTAATAAAATTAAGATAAAAACACTGTTATTATTCTTAATAAAAAAGTTTATATTACGTTTGGTTTTTGCTGTAACATTTTGCCCCTTATAGTGTAACAACCAGTTCGGCGCAGGGCTAAAAGTTACGCGCCTTTTTTCCCAGAAATCATTCATTTATGTCACTGCTAATAGTCTGGTACCTAAAATTGTTTTTAATTTAAAAACCTGATCAGTTACATAATCAAATGAACCTATATTCTGGTAATATAATCAAACAAACAAAAAATAGTGACACTTTATAAAAAAAATGTAACGACCAGCCCCAGTCTCCCCTATTATGTTAAAATCGGTATCTTCCATATCAAACGTAGCAGGTGGTGTATATAATCGTCGCGCTCGCTTGTTTCATCGTAAAAAATTATGTAAATAACAAGTAGCCAAAGTGGCACATTTAACTGTTTCAACTTCTAGTTCAAAACTTGTGTGGAAAATTCTAAATACTGAACTTAATAGACCAAAAACGTTTTCAACTACTCTCCGTGCTCTAGATATTCTATAATTACAAACTCTGTTGGCAGATCCTCGATTTAAATCGCACGAGTATGGTTTCATTATATTTTCGGAAAGTGGGAATGCATCATCCGCCACCAAAACATACGGAGTGTTCCGTTCTCGGTGTGGAAATGGTTCCGCTGCCGCTGGTGGAATGGGCAATGTTTTATTTATGATAGCTTTCCCAAACGTTGTGTTGGCAAAAACTCCTCCGTCAGATATTCTGCCTTGGCATTCAACATTTACGTACAAAAATTTAATGTTGTAATGTGTAATGTTTAAAACTCATTTTTTTAACATAAATCATCAGTACTCAAAATACCGAGAAGCTATAGATAACCTTAACGAATATGAATTATGCATATTGATAGATTTCTCGGAAAACTACTTATGTAAGCTATCCAGCGAGATTCAAGCAATGCATTTTGGTGCCTCCTGAGCACAAATCACACTTCACATTGGAGTGATTTATTCGAAAGACCACAAACCAAAGTCTTTCGTTTCAATATCACCGAACAATGATCACAATCCTGGTGCAATATGGGCGCATTTGCAGCCAGTAATCGACCACGTGAAAACAACGTTCCCCAAAGTCAATGTCCTTCATTTTTTTAAGTAGGTTAACTACTATAACAAAACGGGTTTTCGTATGGCACATGGTCATTCTTTGAAGTAGCACACGGAAAAGGTGCTGCTGATGGTGTTGGTGGTTCTATCAAACGGCTGCTCGATCAGGAAGTGTCGCATGGAAATAGCATTATTGATGCGACGAGTGCCATGAATATTTTGAAAGATAGAACTAACGTTAACTTTTTTATGTGCCGGATTCCGCTATTAAAGAAAAACAAGGTCGGATTCCAGAGAATTTGGTACCGATACCAGGAACAATGCGGATTCACCAAATAATTTGCCAGAATAATATATTGCAGTATCGTGACCTTAGTTGCTTTTGCGGAGTTAAAAGAGGCATTTGTGCCTGTATCGATGTTAAAACACACAATTTGATAAAAAAAAACGCAGGAATCTAATTTAAAAGAAACTTCAGCAAGGATAAAAACACCAAAACATCAAAAAATTGTAGCAAGACACGCAAACGTCAAGTAAGAATTGAATCAGAAACTGAAATAGACAGTGACACAACCTATGCCGAATCTGATGATAGTTCATATAAGCCAGAAACTCGCAGTGATGAGAGCAATGAGGCTTGGGTGATCCAACAAACGAACAATACTGAAATGAATATTCCAGGACCTTCTTTAGGTAGTGCCATTAATTCATTATTTTACCTATAATATTCTCCAATCATGCTGCGTACTGTTTTGTTCATTCGGTTTCATTACATTTTAGATAAATCAGGCGACAACGAGTTTCGTGACTTCGATGAAATGGGGTCACTCCTGTTGGATTATTGGAAGAAAATTGTAGTAAGTACATTTTTGAAAAAAGAGCTTAAAAACTAAGTGTGTTGTGTCCAAAAGTTTGAATTCCGTTGAGAGGGTTTCGTTAAAGGCGAATAGCCCTGATTTTGCTGGATCTATTAAAATGATCCAGCGAAAAAAAGTTATTAAACATGCACTTGCAATCATTTAAAAAAATTCTTTCTTACCTACACTTGGCAATGATTTATTTTCTTTTGAGGGTGCTAGTGGACGCGAGGAAACCTCTTAAAAGGTTTGACAAAGTATGCAGGTATGTATGTATTATAATAAACAATTTCATTGTAGCAGACAAAATAAAAAGAAATATAGTTACAGAAACAATCACAAGCAATGGTCGCTGTAAACTTGATGTAAAAACACCCGAAATTATCGAGAATATTGATTTTGACATAAAAAATTATACAGGGAAAATGACACTTAAGCATGTTGATTTTAAAACTAAAATTAATATACCCAGATCAAGAAAATCTATGAGTAATACACATTTTGGCGATATAGAAGAATACTATAATTTGAACAAATTCCACGAAGGGAGCTGGGTTGTAGTCAATCTTGGAATTTATTATTGTATTGCTAAAATAATTGCAACTCATTGGAACATGTACAAGGTAATGTGCTTAAAAAAAGTAAAGCTTTTTGACTGGTGCGACATTGCAGAAGAGGATACGTTAACAGAAACGCATATAGTGTGTGAATAAGAAGAGCCCAAAGTTCATGATACAGGCTCACTAATATTTAATATACCTGATTTCAATTATATTTAAAGTGTACATACCTACATGTATCGTTAAGCGTTTAATTAAACATTTTTTTTCTTTTCCATCCCCATTTGTTTTTTTTGTCAAAATGGCAAGCACACATAAATATTGACAAAATTACGTAAAACGTCACATTTCCGTGTTCCAAGCGGTCAAAGATGTACAAGTGGCGCATTGTACATCTTTGACAGCCCATGACTTGGATATGTGACGCTTTACGAGATTTTGCCCATCCAAAATCAATGTATTTTTTGGAAGAGTCGTCGAGAGTCGAGTTTTTTCAGAGTGACGTATCTATAAGTGCTTAAAGGTAAAAAATGTAAACAAAAATTCAACAATACAACATGTATATAAGAGTATAATGTATACACATTATATTGGCTTAGTTAGCTTTCTCGACTAAAAACAAAAATCATCATCATCATCATCTCAGCCAAAGACGTCCACTGCTGGACAAAGGCCTCCCCCAAGGATATGAGGGGTATTTGCCGTAATCGCCACGCTTGGCAGGCGGGTTGGCGATCGCAGTAGGTTGAGGGTAACATCAGAGAGATGCTGCTGCCCATCCTCTGGAATGGTCCCTTAGTCGGCTTTTACGACACCCACAGGAAGAGATGGGGTGGTGCAATTCTTTATCCCCGGCACCACACAGGGAAAATAACATGACCAAACATGACAATAACATAACCAAAAAAAACAAAAATACCATGTAGCATTTAAACTTTTTGTTACATTCCTGTACATCTGAATCATGTCATGTCATAGGTACCTGTTTGTTCATCAGTAAAAAGTTACCTATGTGAACGCACCTTTGTGAGAAATGTGAGAAATGTTTTGGCTCAAACCCATAAACTTTATAAAGTTATTTGACTTTATTGTGATCTCTGCTTGTGGTATTGTGAATCTACAGGATTGTTTGAATAAATAAGTAAAACGAATTAAACGGCTAAAAGGATTCAATATTGTTTTATTTGTTAGATATTAAGTTCTTACACCATAAATATTTAAGCAAAAGTTAGTTTAAGTTTCTCTTAGTTCAAGCTTTGCTCTTTTAGGCGTGGGCAAGCTATTACTGGTGGTGCTGGGCAGTGTAGGGCAAAATGTAATCTAACTACTGATTATTAACTACGATTACAATTTGTAGTTAGTAATCATAATATTAGATTACATGAAATAATCGTATAAAGTACAGGGTGGCGCAATAGAACGTGCATATTGCATCATTTTTTTTGGCGGGGTGGAAAGCGCGCGGGCGGGGGGAACCTTACCTCGTTGGTTAGGCGGGCTCATGGAGTTTTAGTCACTATGAGTCACTTCGACGGGAAGCAACGCGCATTTTGCGTGCGCGCGTTTTACCAGACCTCTCGTTCATACGTTGTTATTAGGCGACTATATTGTTCTGAATATGAACTACGGCGAATCAGTCAAGCTCCGAGTGCTAATTTAATTAAAATATGGATAAAGCGTTTCGAAGAGACTGGCTCAACGTTTAAACCCAAAGCAAAAGGTCGTCCAAGAACATCTAGGACCGAAGACAATATTGAGAGAGTTATGCAGTCGGTACAAGGAGAACCACAAATGTCTACTCGCAAGAGATCGTCCGTCTTACACTTATCGCGACGAAGTTTGCAACGAATTTTAAAGTTGGATCTTAAATTGCATCCATACAAGCTGCAATTAACACAAGAATTGAAAGAATCTGACTTCGGAGCAAGGCTCGCATTTGCTGATGAAATGCTGAATCGGTTTTCCAATTGTGACAACATCCTTTTCTCTGATGAGGCTCATTTTCACATGAATGGGTTCGTAAACCGTCAAAATTGTCGTTACTGGCAAAGTGAGAATCCTAAACTTAAACATCAGAAACCACTGCATAGTCCTAAGGTGACAGTATGGGCAGCAATCTCGGGCAGAGGAATAGTGGGTCCGTTTTTCTTTGAAAATGCGCGTGGACAAAACGTCACTGTTAATACCCAACGCTATGTTACTATGTTGGAAGGCTTTTTGGCTCCAGAACTTGAAAATTCAAGAATAAGGAATTCTAGGACATGGTTTCAACAAGATGGAGCCACTTGTCACACATCTAATGACTCCATGGCGGTTGTGAAACAGATGTTCCCTGGAAAAGTGATTTCAAAGAGAGGTGATATCCCATGGCCCCCACGTAGTCGTGACTTAACGCCTCCTGACTTTTTTTTGTGGGGATACCTTAAACACAAAGTCTACAGCAATAATCCGAGAAACATCGACGAGCTCAAGCAGAATATCCGTGGTGAAATGGCAGCAATCACACCAGCATTACTGAACAAAGTTTTCAATAATTTCCGTTTGCGGTTAGAGGAGTGCCGTCGTAGAGAGGGTCATCATTTAGATGATGTTATTTTTAAAAAATAAACTTCAGTTCTTACTTAACAATTCCTCAGTTTTATTTTAACTATACCTGTTGTATTTATTTTTTTATATTTTTTTTAAATATGCACGTTCTATTGCGCCACCCTGTACCTTGTAGTACCAATGAGAAATACTTCTAGTAGTTATAAAACTCACTGCCACTATAAGGGGGGTTTCCTTATTCAGAAATGTTTCTCATCTATCGAACCGATGCAGTTTGGGAACTGCCAATTTGAAAAAAAATCGTCCGATAATTTTTTAAGCCCTCTCGCGTTATCACAACTATATGCCACAGCATATAGTTGTGATAACGCTTTCCAAATATCTTTTAATGTTTGGTAAATGATCTTGGCAATAGTACTTCGACCTAGGCGATATGAATGAGATAGTGATCTGAAAGATAACCCATGACCCAGGTACCTAAAACAAACGAAATATTTATTGATAACTTTTTAAAAATTATTGGGATTTTATTTCTGTGGAAAAATTAAAAAAGTGGAAAAATATTAAAGATGGCTTATTGCAAGGAATTGAAGAAAATACCGGCTCCACGCTCAGGGGACCCAGTAGACAACTCAGTAGTGCATGTGAAATATTTTTCATTACTGTAGTTTTTGAGAGAGGAATACATGCCTGCTGAAGGAGATTCAAATCTTAATGAATTCGAAAACGAAAACTTGGATGAGTCCTCTCAATCTAACACACGATCAGTGCCATCTGTTCCACCCCGAGCATCTCCACCACCTCATGAACTTTCACCACCGCCATCTACTTCACATTCGGAAACACCACGTACTTCACGGAAACGCTCAAACGTTGAGATCCGTTCTGAATATTTGGAAATCGAAAAAAAAAACAAAATACTGCAACAAGATACTTCTTGTTGCAGTATTTTGTTTTTTTTTTTAGCTACTGCTAAACAGAGTAACTCAGATTATATTATATATACCTCAACTCATCTGAACTAGAGTGACGCAGTTGTAGTGTACGTCAAATCAAACTTATCTACCACCACGGAGGAACCAGATTTTGAGTTCTCAGCCTCCGGTTTGATTGTAAAGCTTAACTCGGATACAGCGATCCTATGTATATATCGCACACCTTCATTACAGAATATTGATACCTTTCTCTCTTCCCTGTATTCCATTTTGGCCAGACTAACAAACTTTCACACTGTCATTATTGCAGGTGATATCAATATTGATATAAAACCCACTTCCTCAGACGCCCGCCATCAAGACTATTTGAACTGCCCAGCGTTTCGTGGCTACCTACCAGCTTACTCTTTACCAACCAGAGATAATAATTGTCTCGACCACATCTACATCCACATCTACACCATCTACTACATTAGTTCTTCAAACTACTATTTCTGACCACTACTCAAATCAAATCTCCTCTCCAAAGAAAATTCTTAAGCCCTGGATTACGGCTGGACTTTTGCGTAGTATAAAGACTAGAGACAAACTTTATAAATCACACAAAAGATCTCCAAACAATGACATACTTAAAAAAACATATGTTAGATATCGTAGCTTTTGTATAAAAATACTTAAAAAAGTCAAACGTAATAATAAACGTAGCATGAAAGAAACCCAGGAATTGAACAAAGCCTAGTGTTTGGGATTATTAAATCCCAAACACTTGTGGGAAAATATAAAAAAAATTACAAACACAGCCAAGCCATCCGAGCCATCGCCTAAATTACTGACTCTTGCTTCTACACCATTACTGTCATGTAACCAAGTAAACAAGTACTTCGTCAATATAGGAGAGGAATTGGCTCATCATTTCACTAGTGACCCACTAGAAACTCAAAAGTTTCCCTTGCCTCAACATCCACAGTCCTTCACTCTGACCGAAACGGATGCTAAAGAGGTCTTTAATACAATCCTCTCCCTGAGATCCAATGCGGCAACAGGTGGAGATGGTATCTCTCCGGTTATTCTGAAGAGATACTGCGCTATCCTGGCACTTATACTGTCACACATTTTTAATTTATGTTTCCTTAAAGGTGTTTTCCCTGAAGCTCTAAAAAGGCAATAGTTCAACCTATTTTTAAGAGAGGTGACGGGAACATAATTACAAATTACCGTCCAATTGCCATCCTGCCTGCTATATCTAAAGTGCTTGAACGCATTGTTAATAACAGGCTGGTCACCTACCTTGAACACTTCCATCTTCTTTCACCACAGCAGTTTGGCTTTCCAAAAAAGAGATCTACATCTCATCAGCTCTCCATGATCTGCTTGATAATATTGTACAGTCCTTGGATGCAAGCAAAAGAGTACTTACTGTTTTTGTAGACCTCACCAAAGCCTTTGACACGGTCCCCACTAGTACTCTCTTAATGAAGCGTCAGAAGACAATACTGTTGAAGATATTGATGATGATGAAGAGGATTCGGATGTTAACAGCGAATCAGATAGCACTGACTCCGAATAAAATCAAATTTTCAGATATTCTTACTTTAAAAAAAATATTTTTATTTTTGGTTAACGAAAGTTAACGAACACACTGGTGTTCGTTAACTTTCGTCACGCGTTTTAAATTTTTTTTATAAATCATTGACTATTTGATAATTAAAACAAATAAGCGGTCATCACATCAGGTGAGTTTTTGTTAATATATGTGGGTATTATGTGGTGTATTTTCAATGCCCCTTGTTCTTTTTCTATTTAAAGTTTATTTTTTTATTTACAAACATTATTGAAACTATTTTAAGATTTAATGTCTAAAATTATGCTTTTGTAAGACTTATGCTCCTATTTAAACTGTCACAGTTCGATACCTTTTTAAATTGGGGTTCCCTGCATAGAGAATTTACAGCAGAAAAACCAGTTGATGATTTCAAAATTTGACCTGACTTAACTAATATTTTCTGCATGCGGGAACAGGCCACTTATATATGGTCCTAAACTCAAAAGGTCTAAACGGAGTATTTATGTATTTTTTATTAATATCTTTTATTAACAAAGAATAACAAAATGTTCGTATTATTTAAAAAAAAGGTTATGTGGAGATTTGTTAGTTGTTGCCGGTGATTGGTAATATAGTTGCATGTTTATCATTTCAGTTTCTCATCTTGGAAAGTAACTTAAATATAGTGGTGTTAGAATACTTAGATGTAGATGCATTTCTGAAAAGAGGAGATTTCGATTTACTTGAAGAGTCTAAGAGATGACCGTGGAAAATTACTCATTTTATTTTATGTGAAACATGTTTTGAATGTCTATTTACGCCCATTTCTACAAAGCCACAACATCTTATGCTTTTGGATTATGAGATTAGATATTTGTTAAATGTTGATTTTTTTTCTGGTGTGAAAATTGTTATATTCAAGCATTTCATTCAGCAAGTCATTTTCTACCTGACGAATGCGAATTCTGTCACCGTGTTTAGGTAGGTGATAACCTCAGATTAAATGATAACTCTAAGGTAATAATAATCAGTTTTTAAAATTCTATATTTAAGTACTTTTATATTATGGTGCTTGAAAATAAAAACATAGGTAGGTAGGTACTTACACAGCTATGCTCGCGCACAGATTAACGTTGTCTGGAGGAGCGGGTTGAAGTGGAGAGGGGGGGAGACGCGCCGTACGCAAAGCAAGCGCAGTTTGTGTTCATTCACAACCCACCCCGATACGTGTTTCTGTTTCTTCAGTACCGATTATTGTTACTTAATTGTGACTGACAGACAATTAAATTTCTATTGCGCCAACGTGTTAATTGTTTAATTAATTTGTTAATTAATGAAGTGAAAGTACCCACTATCGTTATTGTGAGTATCGTGTGATTTTGTAGTGTGTGCCAATAAATGTATTTCATTTCATTTCATTTTTCATTTTACTTACTCGAAACTAATTAGACTAATTTGAACAAATTAGCAGCAGGTATATATTTACCGTCAATCAACTTTGCTGTTTTTTGTAAATAATTTCAATCAAAACTTTACAATTTTCGTATAAATATTTGTGTAAAGGCTTTATATAAATTAACTTGTTGGGGAGTTATAAGTAAGTAATTGGACGGTATTCACATTTGGATAAAAGTTACCCTGATAGATTGTACTGTTTTCTTGCAGTAAATATCTAGGTCCGGAGCCTTCTTCTTACAACCTCTTTACATAACTGAAACACCAAGTCATTGTTCCCAGTTTTTAGTTAGGTAGCTAGGTACTAGTTTCAGCTCGGTATTACATAATGTGAACGTTCGCCTCGCTCGTTTGCCTTTCAAATAAAAACAAAAAAAATTAAAAGTTATCTTATTTATCATCCCAAAAATCTATCTACTTATCTAAATTGATTTATTGTTTCAGATACTTATTCAAAATGCCCTATAAGATTGTGCAAACAATTGAAAACCGTGAGATTAAACTTACAGCTGTACCGAAACAATGAGAGGATGGGGGAATTTTGCAATATCCGCACAAAAAAATTAGAAAAACTTAGAAAAAATGAGAACTCTATCCCTAAAGAAGGTTGGCTGTCTATGAACTACATTGTTAAAATAATTAATCTTACTTATAAAGAGGCTGAAATAGAAGTTGAAAAAATGTGTAAAACATTTGAAACGGAAACAGATGTCGACGATAATTCAGCAAAAAAAAGGAAAAAAAAGCGAATATAGAATTAGAAGAAAATACTAATGTGAATTATTTTAACCAGTTAGCTAATGAATGTTTGAACGTAAGTAAACACCACACTTGTATTTTGCTAATGTTAAATCAAAAAAGTTAGAGATCCTTGCGAAAATAACAATAATGTTACCTACCGTATCAACCGTTTAACGGGGAAAAGTATGAAGTGGTCCGTCCGCAACAACGCGTATGGATCGTCCGTTCGGCTGGCGACGTCCCCATAAGAAAATAATAATACAATACCGTATCAACCCATATCTTATGGGTCGCTAGATGATAAATTGATAAAGTAAATTCGAACTAAACTACAATGGTTTTTACAAAGGAACCAATTAATTGAGAGTGTAATTAATCAAATTATTTAAATAACAGAGTGATGTACCCTATTCAGTGGCAAACGAGGAAAATGAGATAGTATATATTTCTCAAGACGCTGGAACTGTGCAGTTTTCGAACCCGGAAATCCGGAAATCGGTTTTTTTTTCTTCGCGGGTACTTCAAAATAAGTAGACGCCTTTAAGAGTGCTCTATAAAATTTAATTTATTTAATTATTAATAAAGTACTTACAGTTATAATTTTACTTAAATGTGCTAGTTAATGGGCCAGTGAGTGTTGGCATTAACAAATTCTCACTATCAACTTTATCACTACAACCGCTACCACATCACATAGCTTTTGGCAAAACTGCGCATCAGCTTTACGTATTGGAATACTTGGTTGCTGATCATGGACGCCTTTGAAGTCAACGATAGCCTTCAGGACCTCACATCCCTGTTCCACACCCGTATGGAGGAGTTTGAAAAAGCACTTCATCAACATACTGTTTCTTCGGTCCCGGGAGCTCAGTTGCAAACAGTTAAAGCTTTATCAGCAGACTACCAGCAGTTCAAGGCATTCGTAGTGAAGGCGGTGCAGACACTAAAGATGCAACTGGATACACTCAACGCAGGTATGGATCGTCTTGAAACACACTCTAGGCGTAAAGTTTTACTGCTACATGGCTTGCCGGAGGACTCCAAGGAGAATGTTGCCGCTAGGGTGCATGACATACTGAGCAACAAATTGAAGCTAAGAGAGATTCTTCCAGACTATGTTGAAACATGTCACCGTCTTGGGGCTGCCAAAAAAGACCGTATTCGTCCAGTGTTGGTTCGTTTCGCAACCTACAGACACAGGTCCGCTGTATGGAATGCTAAGACTGCATTGAAGGGTACGCGAACTTCGTTGACAGAATTTCTAACCAAGTCAAGGCAGAACGTATTTGGGGCAGCTCGTAAGCATTTCGGCATCAAAAACTGTTGGTCGTCTGATGGCACCATAGTGGTACTGCTGCCGGACAAGAGTAGGCACAAAATATCTACGCTGGCTGAGCTACAACGTCTACAAGCTAATTTCCCATCCACGGCGGGCAGCTAAGCTGTTCTTTCCCCTCGCATCACCTTCAATTTTGTGAGGTACTTTTATTTCTGCAAACCTCAGTAGTTGTTTTTAACTTGATACTGGTACTTGAGATTGCAATTTGTTGTATACCATCTACTTTTGACTTTCTAAATTAAAAAACAGGTACTTTTAAATATTGAATAACGCGCAATTTGTAATTTGTGTTTCGTTTTTGTACTTTGTTGGTTTGTCATTTGCTGTCAGTGTCAAATTGTCAATGTGACGTTTCACGTTCCGTTCAGAAAGTGGTATTGTGTGTCATAAAATGCTTTAAGTTGTGTGTAGATGTTTATATTGTACTGTTTGATTATTGTTGTTTTTATTTTTTGGTTGTATTGTATTGATTGCGTGTTTGATTTAATTGTGATTCAATTTTGCTAACGCTCGCTGGTGGTTCCATTAATTAGTATTTATTTATTTTTTTATATATATAATTAGTCTTTGTGTTGTTATTTTTCATATTTTTATTCAGTTTTAGTCCTTATATTTATTTTTGTATTTGTAAGTTTTTTTTTTTTTTAATGTCTATTAATTCTGATTATTTCACTGATAGTTCTTCTGATGAATTTGAGAGTGCTTGTAGTGATGTTTCTGTCACTTCAGACGCCGATGCACTCTCTCTGGATGCCAAGCTGCGGACAATATTTCACAACAAATCCAAATTCCTTAACCTAGTGCATATTAACGCGCAGAGTGTTCCTGCACATATAACCGATTTGAATGTGTCTTTTAACAACGGGCTAGTCGATGGAATATTAATTTCCGAATCTTGGCTCAAGCCCTCCCTCCTGTCTCCACTTTTTACGCTCAGTGGGTATAAATTATTCCGAAACGACAGAGTTGGGGCTGGTGGTGGTGGTGTATGTATTTACATTAAGGACCACATCCCATGCTCTGTTGTCAGTCAGTCCCCCAGTACCTATACTGGGTCCTTGGAATATCTTTTTCTAAAGCTTAGCTTACACCACTCCAGTATTTTAGTGGGAGCTGCTTACAGTCCCAGTAGTCAGGTTAATTATTTTGACTCTTTTGAGGCAACCCTTGAATCCCTGAGCTCCTCTTATGATCATGTAGTATTAATGGGTGATCTTAATACTTGTTTGCTAAAAGATAGTTCTCGAGCGTCACGTCTTTGTTCCATTATAACATCTGTCAACTTTGAATTGCTTCCACTCACTGCTACTCATCATTCCCCCAATTGTCAGCCTTCTCTCTTAGACGTACAGATAGTTTCTAAACCGGATTCAGTCATTTTTCATGGACAAACTACTGCTCCTTTCTCGTACCACGACTTGCTATATCTATCCTATCGTGTACGCACCCCCAAACCTAAACCCAAAGTAATTCTTCGCCGTAATTTTGGTGGTATATGTGTGGATCGCTTGAGAGAAGACTTTTCTAGAATGGACTGGTCTGTTTTGTTTGCTGCTGGAACGGTGGATGAAAAGGTTAAATTTTTTAACACACAGCTAACAAAGCTATTTGATTTTCATGCTCCTCTCAGACCAGTGCGTGTAAAACATCTGCCTGCGCCGTGGCTAACACCTTTGATAAAGAAAGCTATGCAGCGTAGGGATAAGGCCAAATCACTACTAAAGAGATTTCCGAGTGACAACTATCTACATAGCTACAAGAGGCTGCGCAATCTCTGCAACCGTCTTTGCCGAGATGCTAAACGCCGTTACATACATTCCATGGTAGAAGACTTACCTCCAGATCAAGTCTGGAAGTTCTTGAGATCGCTCGGTGTGGGTGGAGTTCGCGGCGGTACTTGTGAGCTACCTAACATAAATGATCTTAACAGCCACTTCACAAAGACGCCAGTTATCGTTGCTGACTCCATCAAAGCAGCGACGCTCACCTTTTTAGACACAGTGGCCCGTCCTGACTGTGAGCCTTTTTCGTTCCGTGAGATCACTGAAGGGGAGGTTAAGAAAAATATCCTTTCCATTACCTCAAAAGCCGTGGGTGAAGATGGCATTAGCCGTGATATGTTGACGCCTATCTTGGAAGACGTTGTGCCTATTATAACGCATATTTTAAACCATTCTCTGGTGACCAACGTCTTCCCTTCTGATTGGAAATTAGCCCACGTCATTCCCATCCCTAAGTCCAGTTCCCCAACTACTTTCTCGCAATTTCGTCCTATTTCCATCCTGCCATTCCTATCCAAGGTCCTTGAAAGCGCTGTACAAAAACAACTATTCTCATTTGTTTCTCGACAGAACCTTATAAGCCCGTACCAATCTGGTTTTCGTCCTGGCCATAGTACAGTAACTGCTTTGTTAAATGTCACAGACAATATTCGCCACGCCATGGATAACCGGTTGTTTACGATTCTGGTTCTACTTGACTTCAGCAGTGCTTTCAACTCCGTCGACTATGACATCCTTCTTGCCATACTCCACTCCCTTAACATTACCCCTTCTGTGATCGCTTGGTTTTCGGAATATCTACGCAATCGTCACCAAAGGATCAGGAGTGATGATTCTTTTTCGGAGTGGGCTCCATTAACTGCGGGTGTGCCACAAGGTGGTGTGCTCTCGCCGCTCCTTTTCTCACTATTTATTAATGAGCTCATTAAAACTATATCTTGTCCATACCACTTATATGCAGATGATCTACAAGTTTATAAACATTTTGATGCAGCCAATAGTCATTCTGCTATTGAAGCGATTAATGATGATCTCCTCTCGATAAAAGCATGGTCAGACGCGTTTGGTTTGCTTGTGAACCCAGCTAAGTCACAAGCAATAGTTATTGGTAGCAACAGGTTGTATGACAAGATGGATTATAATAAACTCCCCAAGGTTACTTATAATGGAGTGAATCTTACATATGCCAGCCAAACTAAAAACTTAGGCCTTATCATTGACCGCACTTTATCATGGAGATCACAAGTTAATGAAGTGAGTAGGCGCATGCACTATTCCTATCATTCTCTCAAGCGCCTTCAGTTTTTCTTGCCGTATGGCACCAAAATTATGCTTGCTCAATCGCTTCTACTCCCTCTTCTCGAATATGCCGACGTTTGTTATTTGGATGCTACTGAGGAGCTGCTTAACAAACTGGAGCGCCTGCAAAATCTGGCAATCCGGTTCATATTCGGTCTACGGAAATATGATCATGTTTCCGATTTTAGATCGAAGTTAAAATGGCTCCCTATCCGACTTCGCCGAGATATGCACATCCTCTGCCTCCTTTACAAAATCCTTAACTACCCTCAGCTCCCTCACTATCTACGTTCCCGGTTTACTCACTTTCCTGCCACTTCCCGTCCCAAGCGTTCATGTGACACAAGAACCCTTAACTGTCCTCAATCCAATTCCAAATTTTTCCACAATTCTTTCACTGTCCATGCAGCCAAATTGTGGAATAAATTGCCTTCCGACATTCGTGAGAGTCCATCGGTAGAATCATTTAAACATAAGTTGAAAGATCACTACCTTACCAACACTGGTAATCAGTAACGTCATATCAAATTATACATTTAAATTATTATATGTATGTATATTGTGTATGTGTATGTATGTTTATTACATTATGGTTATATAGTTTAAGTATGTATATTTATCAGTAATTAGTTCGTAGAATAGTCCCGCAAACTCTCGTTCCACACCACAGCTAGGGTTGGCTGGAAGAGATCTCTTCTAGAGATAAGCTCACATTTGTTTATGTCTTGTATAACGTCTGTTTTAATGTGTGTTTTATAAGTGCAATAAAGGATTAATTAAATCCCAGTAAAAAATACTCAAGTAAATACCAATTGTGATTCAAGTGCTTTGGAATCTAAAATAGACTGTCTGACGAAAAAGTTAACTTGTTGAAAGAAAATATAATTATTGTTCAAAGAAATCAGCAGGAATTGTATAAAACACAGCAAGATATATTGTTTTCTTTAACAAATACCAATACACAATTAAAGAATTGTTTAAAAAAGTACATATACAGCAAGAAGTAAAATAAAATTATATTTATTTTAAACGTATATCAGATAAAGAAAGCTTCGATAACTTCGAAAAAATGCTAGGAGATACAAATTTGGCGAAAGATTTACTGAAAAGAATGTCTGCTGTATGTGGAACGCACAGAGGAAAAGGCATAAATTATGCGTTAATTGATGTGATGTTTGAACGTAAATTCCTTCAGCAATGCTTCTGGGCTGGTGGATCGCGAACTAACTCTTCCAAAATTTGCTTCAGAAGTCGTACTAATACACTAAATTTTTTTTTACTGTAATAAATAAAGCTGACGAAAATTTTACATTAATTGAGACACAATTTTTTTTTTAAGTAGTTTTAAGAAACTCACGACAAAGATGTGTGTCATCAAGAACGCACATCAGTGACAAAATCTAAAAAGCGAAAGCATACGCCTCCACAGTGAATTCAGTTGCTGCCTGAGCAAAAACTTATTAGTCCCGGGAAGTCTACAAAAGTTTCTCAGGAAAATCCTTTAGATACAGACCCGCCGATCCAGATGTCGAAGCGAGAACTTATTACGAGTAATTCCGAGCAATCAGCACACCTGTCTGAGAAACAACCTAGCGAGGCACTTGAATCGTTTGACCTGCCTGAGTTTTCAAACACCGAGGCGGCGATCCAGGTGTTCAGTCGAGAATTCTCCACTATTGCCAATCAGATTTCTCAAAAAGCGCCAGCCATAGTAGAAGCGATTGTGCAGCCTGGGCCGGCCGCAGAGCCCTCGAAGTCTGAACAAGCAATTGTCAAGCAGATACCTCAATAAATTAATAATAATTGTTGCAAATAAACAGGCATTTATTTTTGTTGGAAATAAAACTTTGATTTGTATTATGGACGGATCGATTTGGGAATCGATTATCGATACTCAATTTATTTAGTGGCATAATGGCCCCATCACTAATTGTTCTTTTTTTTTGGTACTTGTTTCGGGAAAGCAATATGGCTGGTTTATAGGTTATCGTGTGTTGATAATTAAATAGATTTTAAGCAGTAATTTGGAGCATTTGGAGCCGTATTACTCTAATTAAGTGTATTGTGCAACCTGTGTCTTGTGTGTGTGTACGTCGTAAGCGAATCGCATCGGGAGTACAATTCGCCATCCGTGGTTGGATGTCGGCGTCTCCGCTGCTGGAGAAGACAGGTATTTCCTCGGGGGAAAGTGCACTTGGGGTAGCCGTTGGGTGTGATTAGGGAACCCGAGAAGACCCGGACTCGGATTCAGGCCCCATCAGACCATATGGATCCCGTTCTGGACGGCGGGAGCGGCATGGAACTGTGAGTGGATTTTGTAGATTTTAAGGTGTAACCTAATTTTAAACGGTAGCAGATAGTGTGTGTTGTGGGTTTCCGCAACAATAATGAAAATATTAAGCTTTTATTAAAACGCGAAACGGGTGTCGGTTTCAAAAGAAGAAAATAACATTAATAAATTGAATCAAACCCGTCAATTTATTACATTGCACAACTTATATGTTGTTAACACGAGTACAAATTAAATTTAAGATTAATATTATTGTTTTCAATATTAGTTTTTGAGTTATATTAAAAGTTGTGATTGCTGTTTTTACTAGACTTTTGCTAATGTTCAAAATTAGTAGTATTTGGAACTGCGAGTGTATGAGTACAATTTTTTTTAATAATGATTGCTGTTGTCTTTTAAGACTGCGAGTACTAATTATAAAATTAATATTACTGTTGTCATTAAGACTGAGTACTAATCACTTGTGTATAAAATTAATATTAGTGTTGTCATTAAGACTAAGTACAAATTGTTTTTGAAATTATTGTTGATGTTGTTACATAAGACTATGAGTACTAAGTACTTGTATTTAAATTTACTGTATGTTTCTTGCTATTTACTGTTTTCATCAAGACTGAGTACAAATTAACATTACCATTGTTGCCATAAAGCCTTTTAATGTAAGTACAAATTATTTTTAAAATTATGATATGTAGGCGATTAAGACTTTGCAAACACTAATAAAGCTAAAAATATTATTACCCCACACGTTTAAATAACTAAAACTTACCAGGGTAAAGATTACATATTATTAATTGATGATTGTGAAATAAAACTATAAGAATATACAATTCATATTTTATTAATAAACCTTAAATTACTTACTACTACTTATCTGCCTGTGTACTTATTTACTCACCACTAACTATCTGCTTGCGACCTATTTATTTACCTGCCCACCTCAATTTATTTGTCCGTACAACTCTACTTATCTGCCCACCTCTACTTTTACCTATCTGCCCATCCACCTCTACTACTTATCTGCCCACCTCTACCTATCTGCCCATCCACCTCTACTACTTATCTACCCACCTCTACCTATCTGCCCGTCGACCTCTACCTACCTGCCTACATCTTTCTATCTGCGCGCCCACGTCTACCTACATGTCTGGCCACAAGTATGTAGAAGTGGGCGGGTAAATGGGTAGAAGTTGGCAGAACGGAATCTGCCCACATCTACCTACCTGCCCACCTCTACCTATTTACTCACCACTACGTCCCACCTCTACCAATATAAGTAGAACCTTTCCATATAATTATTACAAAGTATGTAACAAAGGTATGAAAAATACATCAATTTCATATTCAATAGATACCATCTTACATTGTACATGAGTTATTTTATAAATAATTTCAGTTTTACAATGCTCAAGATCCCTAGTAGAACGTTTGAAAATATTTAATAAAGACGATTTTATAGGAGTTTCAAATACGAGTACGTCACAAATATTCTTCACCTGCACAGCTTTCAGTAATATTTCGCCACTGGTCTCATCAGTTGAAATGGAAGTTAACCCTAAGATGTGACCATCTTAACTGAAAACTATTTATTTCGCTTTTTTGGGGATAACAATAATGAGTCAAAATGAACCAAAGTCATGGCTTTATTTTTACTCAAGCGAGGGTACACTGAAGACTGCTGCTGCTGCTGTTGATTGCTTAGATGTTCTCTTTGTACAATTTGTTTTCGAACGGATATGTGCTGTATGTTTGTAAAATTCCAAATTATCTAACTTCATCAACAAGATGACTTAAATTATGAACATTACTTGTTATAAATTCAGCTCCGTAAAATGTTTAATATTTCTCTATGAAAAACTTTAACAAACTTTCGGCAAGTCGCAAAAAGTGGGTATATGTCGCACTGGAACAAATTGTAATAGCACAAAAGAAGCTCAAAAATGGTTATAGGCTTCTGAGTTTAAAACGTGTCTAAGTATTATAAAACTTAAATAAAAAAGAAACGATCTGTATTCTGAAGCTTTTCAATGTGCTATTACTTCGATTGTTCTCACAGACCTATGAATTTCTTTTGGTAATTGACATTTAGACAAAAAGGTAGAAACCTTATTAATATTGAGAGCACTCCATTTAGTTTTCAGTTTTCCGAAGTTGCCATCTCTCCACCCAATTAGTAGACGCTTCATAATACCAAGGTCAACTAGGTGTAAATAATCTGACACTGGAACGTCTTCAATCATATCGATGGACAGTTGCAAAAGTGGCGAATCAACCTTATGATGATTCCCATATTTCTTCAGACGAAAATCTCTATCGGTTCTTTTAGGGTGATTGATTCCTGGGAATGTCACAGTATGAGATATGTAAGAATATTCGCCCTAAATTGTACATTTTAAGCACCCATCCTTACCGTTGAAGTTTGCAACTCCTAAAATATAAATTTTAAGCACCCATCCTTACCGTTGAAGTTTGCAACTCCTAAAATATAATTAAAAAACACTTATTTATAAAATTAATAACCATTAGCACCCTTATACCCCTAATATACCCTTATAACGGAACAGACTGTATGGCCAAATGGCCAGTTCCGCGATGCCATAAAAAAAAGCCGATTGAACTGACATCTCTACTTGGATGTCACTTCACTATTTTGACACGTCAGATTGTCCACGTTGAGAATTTTGTCTCGTTGGCGAAATCCAAAGGGAAACGCCACTGCACAAAAAGAAGAAGAAGATTTTGTCTCGTGTGCGGATTATTGTTGTTCATACTAATTGATAAATCTTAGCGAGTGAATCTTATAGCTCTTGAGTTATTTTTGTTACTGTCCGAACGGGGCAAATCCGGTTACGTGGTTTACTCGAAACCTAGCTCGAAAACGCGAGTTGGTGTACGCAGATAACCTCTCACGGGAGAGTGTTCTGGTGTGGGTTAATAGAAACCTAAGCTGCAGAAGCGCAGGGCGTCGACGACATATCTGGTGTGCCATTGGAGGCACCGAACCCGCGGCTGACGAAGACCTCGCCGGCTGCTACAGTAGGATACCCTTCTGTCCTGACCTTCCTCGCCACCGCCCTCTTTTCATCCTTCGATAGCTTCTAGGTCGACTAACATCCGGTGCCACTCAGGTAAGTGACTTACTTACTTCTATAGTTATTTGTAAGGTCCAGCTCGGCGGAACGCCTGACTGGACGGGGATTACCCATTGACAGCCAGGCGGTTGTTGCGATGGGCCCCAACGAACCCAGGATCCTGGCTGAGGTGTATCTTTAACATAGTTCAATCTCCTACCTCCCTTACGCATAAGAGACTTAGTGGTAGAAGACAGATTAATGTTTATAGCTAATGGAGGGTGATGAGTGTCTACTTGACTTACCGGATCAGTTACGCGTATAGTGCAGTCAAAGGAAGTCAAAACAAGGTCCAGACAACGATTGTTCTGATTGGGATTACCGTTATATTGTTTGAAGTTGCATAGAGTGATAAACTCAAGTAGACTAATTGTTTTGTTATCAGGTTAACCGCTTATATACGGACTTAAAATAGTTACCGGTAGATTGCCAATTTACATTGGGTGTATTGAAATCACCAATAATAATGAACTCGTCGTTAGGCCTCGCTTCCTACTCTTGTATTAAGACTATACTGTCTTAATACAAGATTTATAGAAAGTATTTAAAAGCTCAGAGAAAATCTGGAGGAAGGTAGCAGACACAAACATTTACAGATTTGGATGATTTAGTGTCAAGCTATATGCTAATCCAAAGGTCCTCAATATTGCTATCCCAAACATCACGACGAATGCCTAAGAGTACACCCCCACCAATCGATTTTGCCTATACTAGTCGTGTGACGATCTCTACGAAAGACATTATAACGATTATCTAGAATTTCACCATCGTACACTGAGCCATTGAGATTAGTCTCTGTTAAACATACAATGTCATAGTTATTATTCGATATATTCAAATAAACTTCGTTGATTTTAAACCTAATCCTATTAACAATCTGATAAAAGATTTCTATCATTAAAAAAAACAAATAAAATAACACTAATTTATTTATTTATTTATTTACTTAGGTACATTAACAGGTCACATCCAAAATTGCATAACAAAAATTAATATCAAAGTATAGAGCTGGGATGCAACCCCAAACAATGTACACAATTTGACCAAATTCGACAATTAATATAGAAAACAAAAGAAAAACATTAAATTAATTAAATTTAAAATAAATACATTCCATTACAACATACGACAAAAAGGAGACACTACATGGAAATAAAATATAATTAAAATTGATTTTGACTTGATTTGATTTATCAAATTTAATACTTTGAGCTCAACAGCTCAAAATATTAAATTTGATAAATCTTTTATATGAAAGAAATTGTTGCCCAAAAATGTCAATCTCCGGGTATTTAGCAACCGTTTCATTGTAGACCCTGCACATACGCACGATGGGGTTGTAGTATGAGGTGTTGTTTTTATACACATTGAGTGCAAAAACCTTAGGATGACGGCTTATATATCTTGTGTTTATGCTAATGGCTGACAGTAAATTGGGAGAATGAATCAGAAAGTTTACAATTTTATAAAGATATAGAAGGTCGGAGTGCAGACGTCGCAGACGAAGACTAGACAAATTGAATTTCTGTAGCAGATCACTATAAGTCAACTGGCGGACACAAATTCGTGAGCGATAACAGGCCCACTTTAGGCACCTTTTCTGAATGGCTTCAAGTCTCTCAATATGAGTGAGATAAAAAGGAGACCATATAACGGAACCATACTCCATTACACTACGCACCAAAGTTGACCAGAGCATAACAAGACAGTTCTGATTCTTGAAAGACTTTGTTGATCTAAAGATGAAGCCCAAAAGTTGATTGCATCTTTCTGTAATGGAGTCATAATGTGCTCTGAATGTCAGTTCACTGTCAAACAATATGCCGAGGTCTTTCACAACACTACGTCGTTCAAGAACCTGTGATTGGACATGATAATCAAAGTGCAGAGAAGTAAGTCTGCGAGTGAATGAGACTACACAGCATTTACTGACATTGAGAGACATTTTATTAGAGGTGCACCACTGGATAATTTTGTCAATGTCATTCTGGAGCGAAAAACAATTCCCAAGAGACGTCACAGAAGAAAATACTTTCAAGTCATCAGCATACAATAAACAATTGTTAGAAAGTGAGTTAACCAGATCATTTATGAAAACTATGAACAAAAGGGGACCCAGATGTGAACCCTGTGGAACCCCAGAGGTTACAGAAATGAGAAGAGACAGATATCCCTTCACCGCGACAAGCTGACTCCTGTTTGATAAGTAGGATTCAACCCACCGCAACAGGTTACCCCGGATACCGTGCGCCGTAACTTTTTGCACTAGAATTTTGTGATTGACCCTGTCAAATGCTTTACGGAAGTCAGTGTAAATTGAGTCCACTTGACCACCCTGAGCAAATGCATTGCAAAGAAAATTTTTATATTCCAACAAATTTGATATCGTCGATTTATTCTTTAGAAAGCCGTGCTGCTGGGGTGTCAGTAAAGTCTCAAAGTGATGATATAACGGATTATAAATTACCTTCTCGAAGATTTTGGCATGATAAAATGCTGATAGGTCTGTAATTATCACAGAGTGATTTATCACCCGATTTAAAAATCGGCACTATATGGGCCAGTTTCCAATATTTTGGAAAAGTTCCGGCTTGCAATGATTTATTAAAAATCAAGGACAGTATTGGGCTGAGTTCGACCCCGCAAGCCTTAACAAATGACGGAGGAAGCGCATCAGGTCCAGCACCTTTACGAGGGTCTAACTCCTTAATGCACTTTAGGCCATCTTCACCGCTAACATTAATATTACTAAGCACAGTACCAGATACAGGTTCAAGATGTGGAAGTGGTGAAGAAGATGATTCAAAGACGGAGCTGAAGAATGACGAGAACATTTCCGTGTTTTCCTCAGGCGACGACGTTGTCCGGTCATTGTAGCGCATAGTTTGGGGAATAGTACCGCTGAGTTTACGATTGCTAACGAACTTCCAAAATGCCTTGACATCGTGTTTAACTGATTCTTCTACAGACTCAAGGTATGAAGCATAGCATTCACACATCAGTTTTTTAGATCTCGTTCTGAGCAGAGCAAAGGTGTCGTAAGTTCAAGGATTACCAAGTCGCTTAAACTTTTTGTGATACTTAGCCTTTTCGTTAAGGCAGCCTATCAGAGCAGGACTAAACCAAGGAGGATGCCTACGATGACCATTCGGAACCATCGGTGTGTAAGCTTTAACAATTTTACGTAACTTGTTATAAAAAATTGAAACTGCCTCATCGACATCCAACGGGTTAAGCAACGCACCCCGATCAACGCCCAGGATGTCAGATCGAATTTTCACAAAGTCACTCTTACCGTAATTTAGACGACTGCTGAGTTTCGGTTTTAACGGCTTAAAATGACCAAGTTTAACTATGTCGATTGCCAGAACTGGATGATGAGCGTCAATTTTTGTGAAAGGTTCAGGGCTTAACACTTGAATGCCATTGAAATTGGAAAATACAAGATCCAGATATCGTCCATTGGCATTTGGTATGGTGTTATAATGGCTGAGATTACATAGAGTGACGGTGTCTAAAAGTAGATTAGCTTTGCTGTCTTAGGGATCTGTCGGAATTAACGTGGAGGAACCAGCTGGCCGAGTCCATGTTATATTCGGAACATTAAAGTCATCTAAAATTAAGAAATTGTCGTCAGTATTACCCAAAATAATCTTATGGCAGTTATCATAAAAGGAGGACAGCTTATCCATGTGCAAGTGGGGTGGGAGGTAGCAAAGGCATATGTGCAGAGGCTTATCCAAAGAACAGTCCACCAGTCCAAAGTCCACTGGAATCAACGACACTTAAAGGTCCTCGATATCGCTGAACCACGATGTCTTTAATGCAAGGTTTAAGCATTTTTTTATGGCAATCAAAACGCCACCGCCGTCCTTTTTGGTAATGCTCGTGTCAGAGCGATCTCTACGGTACACCGAGTATCTGTCATCGAAACATTCTGCATCAAAAACAGAATTGTTAAGATTGGTCTCTGTGATACAAATTATATCGTAGTTACTATTCAACACATTAATATACAAACAATCTAATTTACTCCTAATTCTATTAACATTTTGATAGTAAACCAACATTATGTTATTAAAAAAAATATTCAAATACAAGCATTCAAATTTTAACACTTATTAAATAAACTACACATAATGTCCATTATAATTTTGCTAGGGTATCATTACTCCTGATCAAGATAGCGTTAGATTTTTCGTGTTTACGTACGTACACACCCATGTTTGACCCACACGAAGGTGATATTTTTTTCTTTGGCAGCTTTTCTAGCTGCAGCATACAGTTGCTTACATTCAGGTGAAAGATGCTCGGTTACATAAATGCGCTGCTGAATATCAACCATGCCAAGATGTTTAGCGCCCAGCGGATCATCCCTGTGGGTCTTGTTGAATCGAGTGGAGGCAGATAGAACCCTGTCACGAAGGGCAGGAGTAGCCAATGAGATCAATATATTGCGGGGACGGCTTGATTTAGGGTCCATTTTGGCCACTCTGCGGCATGCGTGCACATCCGACTGAGAAAAAGGAACCTTAATTATGTCACAGAGCTTCCCAAACATTTTCATCAGGCCTTCATTTTTCTTTTCAGGCATTGCTTGTATCTCAAGATTTTTGCTACGTGACAGTTTTTCAGTCGCACTCAATCTGTTCTCCAAACTTTTTATGTCTTTTTGAAGTCTTATATTATCTGCTTCCAAACTTTGAATGACTTCCCGTTTAGCAATAATTTCGACTTTAATATCGCGTTGTTCAGATGCAAGGAAATCTGTAGTCTCGGTAAACTCGGATTTGACTTTATCTATTTTGCTAGTGATGAAGGACCTCATATCTTTGCATATCTCTTCACGGAGTTTTTGACTATACATTGTCATACAGATATTTAATTTTTGGTCTAGCAGTAATGAGATATTGTCCATTGTAACGGGTTTATTGCCTAAAGGTTCCACCACAGCGCGAGACTTCACCTCCAGTGAAGCAATGTCACCATCGCAAGACATATTCATAGATTCTTCACAATCAGTAGGTATCTGGGTTGCTTTCACAGGAGTATTTAAGTTAGAGTGTCCACGAAGGGTAACATTCTTGCATTGCGGACATACCCAGTTGGTTAAATAATGGTTGCTGAGCTTAGAGAACTGTTTCAGGGTTAAATTCAGGCATTGGAAATGATAATACATCTTGCAAGAATTGCATTTCATAGATTCTGTGACGCTTAAATCTGATTTGCAAGCACAGCAGTTAATGGATTTTTCCATCTTAAATGATTACTACAATCGAATAAATTATCGATTGTTCAATTCGAGTCGATTGTACAACACTATTGTCTATGGTGTGGTTGAGGTTGCAATAAACCAACTAATTGCAATAAACCTATATAAAAAAAAAAAAACAGAGATAGGAAACGGTTCTAACAGATAGGAAAGATGCCAGAGACATTGTGTCAGTTAAGTCAAGCAAGAATGTTCTTGACTAATTCATAAGCAGATTTTGTGGAAACAAATGATTTTAATAGAAGAAGAGCTTATTTCCACAAATGGATTTTAATGATTTATTTTTAATTCCACTCGGTATCTACCAAATTAAACAGGCCCGTTCATACTACGGTGAACATGTACGACAAAACGGTTCCTATATAATTGAGGTGTGTAGGGAGGTAGATGAGAATTTGATTAATCAGTAAGAGTCGGTCACTTCCAGTAGCAATATATGGCTTGTACGAGGTAGAATACAAAGTAGACATATGTTTCGTATTTTATTAGATCCTGCTCAAATAGGTAGACAATCCATTTTAAAGTTTTGTTGTAACTGTATTGTTGGGCGCAGGACCATAGGTTGCTGCGCCTATATCATGATTATTATATAGTATTTAAATTATGCCCGGTAGGGTCGTTATCGCGAAATTATACGATTATTGCTGTCAAAACGCAAATTCGTATTACGGAACTTACAACTGCGATCAAACGCTAACAGCGCCTCTAGCGAACAATCAATTAACTAAAACTGCATGTCAAACACTTTGAAACAAAGCGACCGATTGTTTAATCGTATTACGGAACGACATTTGACAGCGACGCGAGACCGATTAGCGACAGCGATTTAACAACTAGTGCTAAAGTGATTGTTTGGTGTTTCTTATTAGTTACTTTGTCAAATAAAATTGTTATTTCTTCTCATTAATTGTAAGTGACTATTGATATTACTTTAAAAAATGTTATTAAATGATTGTTCAGTGATTCGTTATTGATATTCAGTCATGTTTTACTTGCAGTAGTGTGTTCACTGCGATGGCGCGAGTTCTCATGTTGTTGGATTATTTCAATGAAGAGCAAGTCGTAGAAGGAGGAGCACTACTAGTATTCGGAGGAGAATCAAAAATAATGCCATCAGCAGCGCATTTGAGATTCCTGACTTTGAGTTCAGAGCGCCCTATAGGTTATCTAGGCAAATGTTCCAAAGTTTATGTCGTGAACTGACTCCTCTCTTGCCTAGAGACGACGAGAGACTAATTTATACTTTATTTTGTTACAGATAAGAATAAGAATAAGAATAAGAATAAGAATAAGAATAAGAATAAGAATAATAATAAGAATAAGAATAAGAATAAGAATAAGAATAAGAATAAGAATAAGAATAAGAATAAGAATAAGAATAAGAATAAGAATAAGAATAAGAATAAGAATAAGAATAAGAATAAGAATAAGAATAAGAATAAGAATAAGAATAAGAATAAGAATAAGAATAAGAATAAGAATAAGAATAAGAATAAGAATAAGAATAAGAATAAGAATAAGAATAAGAATAAGAATAAGAATAAGAATAAATTTATTTCTGTATAAAACTTAGTCTAAATACATAAAACTTATAAAATAACATTGTTTAAATATTAATATAGTGCATTTTGAGTGTACTGCTTATATTGTGGTTTTAAAATTAAGGTTAGTAGTGCAAAATAATCGAAGTGATACCTAAACTATGTAAACTAGTTTACCTGTATCTTAGGTATCAATTTGGTGAATGAGGTTAGCGCTTGCTTACTTAACATTTTTTTAAATAACAATGAATTATAATGTTTTGATTACATTTACATAGGATTTTTACTTATCTAGCATGATTGTTACACAAATTAACTTAAGTAATAATTAATAGTAGGACTATGTTATCACAATAATATATTTTCCCTTAAGTTAGCCTTGTCTTACATTTTACTATATTCATATGTTTTAAATTTAATGCTGAACGATGTCAATGCGGCGGCGCTCTGGGCGCCTTCATAGTCTACTGTACTATGGTATCTATTCTCAGCAGTTGTTCTGGCTGGACTTGTTAAATCGCTTACATGAAGCACACGTGGCCGGTTCTTGACGTTTACTGCAATCCTTGATTGAGTGGCCGACGCATCCACAGTGTCCACAGGTAGAGTCTGTTTCACGACAATATTTCGCGGAATGGCCATACAATTGACACTTGTAACATCTTGTTACAAGTGTGAAGTCTCTGACCGGGCAAGATGTCCAGTTAATATATAGTCACTCCTGCGTTATGAGAATTTTCCTTAGTTCTGGTGGTAATTCTATTATATAATTACAATATGAGGTGTCTTTTTTGCCAGATTTGTGGCTTAGTTTGATAGAGCTAAGGAATTGGTCCCGATGTATGTGAGGATACTTGTCTGAGATGTTTTGTTCGTAGAGATATTCAAAAACTTCTTTATCAGTGCTAGTAGCGGGCACTCCTAACAATATAATTTTAGGCTTTCTTTTTTTGATGTCTTCAACCTTGAATCCTGAAGTTTTGAGCTGCTCTGACTGCTTCAGTTTCTCAAGATCTTCTTTCCCTTGCGCGCTAATAATTATGCCTCCATCTTTAGTTTTCCTCATGCCCCGGATATGTAATTTGAGCTCTTCGGGCTTTATTACTTTCTGAATGAGCTTCTTTGTATCCTCACTGGTATGTTCCTTGTCCTGGGGGTAAACAACGACACTGCTGGTGTTTAGGGGGCGAGCAAGAATGTCATTGCTCTTCCTTACGATGTCGGCAAAAGACGAATTCTGATTTGTTGCTTTTGGAGCAGACCGAATACACTCTTTTAGGTCTTCGAGCTGGTCTGCTAGTTGGATAGTCATCCCCTTTTGCTCATTCATGTTATTAATCGTCAATTGTGCTGAAATATATTTTTGTTTCAGTGACTGATACTGAACAGCCAACTGAGACACACCTCCCATAACGCTCCTGCTAATGCTGCTGATTTTAAGTTTTTGCTCTGAATTAAGCTTACCATCGGTTGAGATCGTGTATATATCATTCAGGCAATGCTCAATTTTCGACAGCCAATTCTGTATCTCCGCAGTCGAGACCGCTTCAATAGTCGGCGTCACTGCGGGACTCGGGGCCTCTTGATCTAGTCGTCTACGTGGTGGTGGTGGGCTCCGGGACGTCATGGTGCTCCGGTTAAATGGACTTTCCATTTTCTTGTCAATGTCACAAACAATTCAATTAGTAACACAGTAAAAACACAACCATGTCAACAAATGCATGACCGCGATGCGCTGACCCCGATCTACGCGGAAGCAATATTGACACAGTTAGGTGCGAAATTTATTGTTATTTTATTTAATTAATTTAGCAGAAGGCACGTCCATCTGCTGGCTCTGACTATGATGCGATCCGATCGATATGTGATAGTAGTTGTAAACAGCCTATAACTGTCCCACTGCTGGGCAAAGGCCTCCATCTTTGAAATCAAATCATCGCTACCCGCCTTTGGCAAGCGTGGTGATTAAGCCATTACCCATCAATGTGATAGTGATCTAAATATTTTAAATATTGATGCAAATTTTGGTGGAGCTTCACATGACTCATTCATTTGGAATAACCCTGAAATAAAAAATCATGTGCAGCAACTTCATCAAAGTAATCAAAGAATATGGCTTTTAGGTAACATCATATAAAAAAAACATAATAATAACCTACCTACGCATTGGGCCAGCGTGGTGGGTAATGACCAAATCTCCCCATGTGATGAAATCCATGTGGAGTCTGAACTAGAAGCAAGCCGCAGTCAAAGGGCAATAATAGTACAAAGGTTATGGAGAAGCAGATAAAATGGTTCTGGTGTTATACTAGAAATAAGATTAAACTTGTATTTTCTAAATTCGACTCCAGAAAGTGTGGATCATTGGATAAGGTGTCACATATTATAATAAAATCCGAATGTGTTGCCCTTTGACAAATTTAAGACACATGTTAAGGATTGACTTTTAAAAAAGGGCTTTTACAATGTAAATGATTTTAATAATGACAAAAATTCATTTAATCGACTTTCTTCCAATTCCGCTCACTAAATAGTTATTAAACCGTACAGTCACCAACACAAATATGTAAACTCTGTACAAATTCTTTTATTTCATTCTATTATGATTTAGAATTGTTGACAAAACTATGCACATTACTGTATTCTTTTGTAAATGTTGTTACTTCTATATAAAGCTGTGGCGTTTTTTAAGCCCATTCTTCTCCACAGCTAAAAGACGTCCTGAATGGATTTCATTATATTATGATTTAGAATTGTTGACAAAACTATGCTCATTACTGTATTCTTTTGTAAATGCTATTTATTACTTCTATATAAAGCTGTGGCGTTTCTTAAGCCCATTCTTCTCCACAGCTAAAAGACGTCCTGAATGGATTTCATTATATTATGATTTAGAATTGTTGACAAAACTATGCTCATTACTGTATTCTTTTGTAAATGCTATTTATTACTTCTATATAAAGCTGTGGCGTTTCTTAAGCCCATTCTTCTCCACAGCTAAAAGACGTCCTGAATGGATTTCATTATATTATGATTTAGAATTGTTGACAAAACTATGCTCATTACTGTATTCTTTTGTAAATGCTATTTATTACTTCTATATAAAGCTGTGGCGTTTCTTAAGCCCATTCTTCTCCACAGCTAAAAGACGTCCTAAATGGGGGTAGTAGGCAAAAAAATGTTTGGATGACTCAAAAGCACTTTAAAAAAAGTTTTTGACTTTGGCTTTGTGCAAAGTATTAAGATTAATAGAGAGTACATAATAACACAATACCGACGAGGCACCGAACACGCGGCTGACGAAGACCTCGCCGGGTGCTACAGTAGGGTACCCTTCTGTCCTAACCTTCCTCGCCACCGCCCTCTTTTGTTCCCTTTATGGCGTTGTTATTTATTCGATGCTCAGGGTAAAAAAGTAGGCGATCCAGGACAAATGATTCGTTTATATCGTTTACTTGAAAACGGCGTTTAATTTTAAAATGACAAAAAGTTATAATGTAACGGCGACAATGGTTTCTAATCGAATGAGTACTAAAGTGTGAACGTAGGCGCGTAGTGCGTATGTCGTGACGTTGCCGCGAAGCTCTTCGCAGGCCGCGTCGTTTACTTCTTATGTGGATAGATGGCGCTAAGCGTTAACATACCGCCCGCCTTGGAAGCTTCAGGTTAGCTTCCGAAATAATCAGGAACAATCGATTATGATGCAGTCATCGTCGTTAGACTCTTCGTTGGCGTCGACGGATGTATTGGCGGAGATTCATCTTCCTGTATGGGCAGCGGACAGATTTTGGAAAAGGCTCGCTGTACTGTCCCTGTCGATGTGCGAATTTCGGCGACTCGTGCTACTCCGTCTTTCCCTGGGAAAACTCGTATAATTCTTCCCAGTCGCCACTTGAGAGGTGGTTGCTGCTCATCTTTGAGTAATACGAGACTGTCGAGTTTAATGTCGTTTACGTTGGTCTTCCATCTGCTTCGAACTTGAAGATCCGCGACGTACTCCGTCGACCAGCGCTTCCAGAAATTTTGACGTAGTTGTTCAACCCGGTCATAGCGTGTTAAGCGATTAGCTTGCATCTCGGTGATGTCTGCAGTAGCTGGAGCGGTCAACGGGCGGCCAATGAGAAAATGGGCAGGAGTTAAGGGTAGGTAATCAGAAGGATCTGTGGACAGAGAAGACATGGGGCGAGAATTCAGGACGGCTTCGATTTGAACTAATACCGTGCTAAATTCCTCGAATGTTAGTTTTGCATCACCTAGTATGCGTCTAAGGTGATGTTTACACGACTTCACTCCTGCTTCCCAAAGGCCACCAAAATGAGGAGCGTATGGAGGTATAAACCTAAATGTGATACCATCATTGGCAGTAAAATCTACTATTTTATTACGATTAATTTCTGATAAAAGTGGAAATTCTTTTTCCGCTCCGACAAAATTTTTTTTTACTATCGGAAAATATTTCCAAAGGTTTTCCCCGTCTGGAAATGAATCGTTTTAACGCAAGTATATAATCGTCTGAAGATAAGCTACTAACAAGCTCTAAATGAATACATCTAGTCACAAAACAAACGAATAAACAAATGTAACTTTTTATTAATTTTGCACCACGACCTTTTCGGTTTAAAACAAAGACTGGTCCCGCGTAATCTACTCCAGTGCGCATGAAAGGAAAACTCGCTTCTAAGCGTTCAGTAGGTAAATTACCCATTATAGGCTGCAATGTTTTTCCACGCCAGCGTGTACATACGACACACTGATGCACGGTTTTCCTAGCGAGGTTCCTACCAGCTAATGGCCACCAACTTTCACGTATAGTGTACAACAGGAGTTGGGGTCCAGAATGAAGTAATTTTGCATGTTGATGTTGGAACAAAAGCATGGTAAATCGACTTTTACTACATAACAATATCGGATGACGTTTATTTTGATCAAATGAAGACAAATTACCTCATCTACCACCAACACGAATTAATTTTTGTTCGTCAAAAAATACGTTTAAACCTAAAACCTTGTTAGCCTCTTTACAGTGTTTCAAAGACACATTTTTTTTAAAATGATTATATAATGAAGGGAACGATTGCATCTGTGCGAAACGAGACAGCATTCGCTCGGACTGAGCTAGCTCGGCGGCCGATAAGCAACCGGTTTTATGCGCTTGTGTGTTGCGTGCGTTATGAATGAATCTAAGTAGGTATGCGCCTGTCCGAACCAACCGATTATATGATGAAAATTTTCTCAAAGTCGAATAAATTTTCCGTTTTTGTGCACAACGTACTTACAGTTTTACATTTTAATTCTGGTAAATATTTACAGACAGGCGTTACTTGATTATTATGTTCCCAATCAAAACAATGCAAATAATTAGGACCATGCCACCACAAGCTACAATTTTTTAGTTCGCTAACATTAAGGCCCCTTGACAATAAATCAGCTGGATTATTTTGACTTTCTACGTGTAACCAGAGCGCGTCGCTAGTCAACTCATTAACTTCTGTGACTCGATTTTGCACGAAAGTTTTCAATAAATGCTGAGACATACGTAACCACCCTTTTACGATAGTGGAGTCTGTCCAGAAATAAACATTATCAAATTTTAAAGTAAGAGCCTCGATTATCATTTTATATAGTCGTGCACCAATCAGAGCACCACAAAGCTCCAATTTAGGAATACTAATCGTTTTTAAAGGTGCTACTTTGCTTTTTGCACATAATAAATTCATTGAAACTGATTTTTTTAACCTAGCCCTAGTGTTTTTGTTTGTGTATGCTCGCCTATTGCTAAATCTTTTGAATAAGTCGTAGTCTGGATGTCATGGTTGAATGTCCATTTACGCAACGAATAACCATACTGCGCTAAAATATTAGACGTTTTTTTGCAAATACGAATTAAAGTTTCAGGTTCATCATGCGAGGTCAAAAGATCATCAACAAAGAAGTCCTCCCTGATAACACGTGATACCACTTCGTCGTCGCATTCTTTTGCGACTTGATGTAAGCACCGTATACATAAGTACGGAGCCGACGCAGTACCATACGTCACAGTGTTCAATTGGTAAATACCTATCGGATCTGAAGGATCATCTCGCCAAACAATGAGCTGCAGATCACGTTGCTCTGGTTGAATAAGCGTCTGCCTATAGGCCTTTTCAATATCAGCGCATGCCACCGCTTGATTTTGCCTAAAACGTAATAGAATGGAAAAAATATCGTTTTGTAATTTAGGCCCGATAAACTGAATATCATTTAACGATTTTTTAGAGTCAGTTGCACAGCTAGCGTCGAAAACAACCCTTAATTTGGTCGTCGTACTACTCGCACGAAATACCCCAAGATGTGGTAGGAAATAATGTGGTTGACTGTACCTATCTACTTTAGTCATGTGGCCTAACTCAAGATATTCACGCATAAAATCTGAATACTTGCGCTTATATTCAGGTGTATGCTCTAATTTCCGTTCCAAGGAAATAAATCGTTTATAGGCTGTCTTGTATGACTCACCTAGCGAGTCAGCTGATTCTTTCAATGGCATGCGAACCGAGAACCTACCATCTAACTCGCGTTTAATCGTTTTATTAAATATTTCTTCGCATTTCCGTTCGTCACTAGTGAGACTATTCCATTTGGGCAAGTCTTCCAGCTCTCAAATTTTTTTTAATTGCGAGTCTACGTCTAAGTTTTGAGAAAAATTGCACTGAATATTATTTAATTTAATAGGTAATTTATTCGTATAAATAGGTCCGGAAATTAGCCATCCCAATTTTGAACCATGTAAATAAGGTCCGCAATCTAATTTTATTTTATTTTCGTTCAAAAGTTCCCAAAATAGATCTGCACCTATTAATAAATCTATTTCGGAGGGTACATTAAAATTCGGATCCGCGAGTTTAATATCGACTGGTATTGACATTAACTCGGCGTCGAGATTCACGGCCGGTAAGACTGACGTGATGCATGGCAAAAAATAACATTGAATATTCGTATTATAATCGTTTACTTTAGATCGTATAATAAAATTGCATAACTTATTCGAGTGTGAGACCGATTGTCCTATACCGGAAATTCGGACAGTGGACTGTAAATAGTTCGTATAATTTATTCGTTTACAAAACGCATCGGAAACAAAACAGTGTTGACTCCCGCTGTCTAGGAGCGCACGGGCCGTGCGTCGCCTGTTATATTCGTCGTATACTTCAACTAATGCAGTTGATAACAGAACCGGTGTAATCAGCTGTGGCGTAGATAAGGCGTTATTATCGTTTGAACCTAATGATGAATGCAATACGGTTGAATTTACTTGAGCCTTGCAAGACTCAATGTGATTTGAATCAATACAATTTTTTATAGGTGCATTTTTATGCAGCAAAGTGTTATGTTTTTGTTTACATTGCTGGCAAGGGCCAAAAAAACATTCTTTAATTGAATGACCCCCTCGTAAACAGTTAGGACAAAGTTTTTTGTCATTTATTAATTTATGACAATCCTCAACAGATAGATTTAAAAACATGCTACAAATATACAAAGCATGATTCCCGCGACACATTTCACAAACACGATTTCGTTTAGTTGTATTAGAATTACTGGCAGCCACATAGCTATGAGTATGTGTTTTGACCACAGGAGTTTTCCTATCCTGACACTGTTTGTTATAAAAATGGTTTGACTGACTATTCTGAGACTTGTGAAAACTGTAAGAATTATTCGTATTACTATTAACGTTTACCATTTCTAACAAATCAGCTCGGTTTCTAAGGAAAGTTAATAAATCGTTTAGTTTCAATTTACGTTTTGGATCCTGACCTTGCAGACCGGAAATAAGAGTTCCTTTATAATTTTCCCACTCTCGCTCAGTGGAAGAGTCGAGTTTACACACAACTAAATACACAATAAGAGTGTCCCACGATTCTGTGGGTTCTCCTAACGACTTTAAAGCACGTAAGTTTCGTAAAATAGAATCTATCAGTTTTCTAATCAGTAAAGGCGATTCCCTATTAATATTTGGCACAGTAAACAAAGCCTTGACATGATTATGTACTAAAAGTCGATCGTTTTGGAATCTATGAAGCAATAATTCCCATGCATGATTATAGTTTTCGTCAGTAAATTCTAATGCGCTTATAACCTGAAATGCACTACCGCTAAGTGATGACCGTAAGTAGTGGAATTTTTGAATAGCGTTTAAATCAGTACGTTCATGAATCATCGTTGAGTAGGAATTTTTAAATTCGAGCCAGTCATCATAAGAACCCGAAAAAGAAGGTAACTGAATATCGGGTAATTTGATTTGTGACAATGTATTTCTAGCACACGATTTTGTGGAATTTTCCTTAGTACTATCATCTATGAATGACTTCGCTAAAGAAATACATTTAAAATATTGTTCTTCGAAATTTTCTCGATATTCAATTTGCGTTAAAAGATCATTTTCGTCAGCGGAAAGTTCTATTTTGTTCTGTATTTTATTAAATTCTTCAAAAACTGATTCCAAATGTGAAATTTTTAAATTTAACTCGATCAACTGACTTTTTTCTAAATTGGAATCTTGAAATTTGAATAAATATTTTTCAAAAGAAGTTACACGAGCTTTTAAAATACCTCTCTGTTTCTTAAGATCTGCAATAATTATTTTTAAATCAGAACCAAGACAGTCATTGGAAGGCGAACGACTACCTTCCCTAGACGTCTTTGGCAAATTAAGTTTAAGATTTGCAGAACGATTCTCACTCATTTTGGTGGAAATTAGAAAGCAAAGAGTACTTACAATCGTATAAAAATCACCTCGTCCGTTTATAGGTAGCCACGACAACCGGCGCGGCGGCGGCGGTCACAATAGGTAGATCGAGGTAGCGGTTTCCACTGTAATTTTCAAACACGGCACGATATTAGCACAAATCGAATAAGGATAGGAGGGAAAAGAAGGATAATTTGACCTGACCGTATATTCCTGGATCTTTCTGGGCTGGTTCTTCGTCTTGGATTTCAGACAACGTGGCGGGTATCGACTTCCGTACGTATCTTTTGAATCCCGTCACTCGGTGAGAAGGATCATGTTATTTATTCGATGCTCAGGGTAAAAAAGTAGGCGATCCAGGACAAATGATTCGTTTATATCGTTTACTTGAAAACGGCGTTTAATTTTAAAATGACAAAAAGTTATAATGTAACGGCGACAATGGTTTCTAATCGAATGAGTACTAAAGTGTGAACGTAGGCGCGTAGTGCGTATGTCGTGACGTTGCCGCGAAGCTCTTCGCAGGCCGCGTCGTTTACTTCTTATGTGGATAGATGGCGCTAAGCGTTAACAGGCGTATAGGTTGACTAACCTCCGTCCGGTGCCAGTCAGGTAAGTAACATATCAGGTAAGTCATACTTACTTACTTTATTTGTAATTTGTAAGGTCTAGCTCGTCGGAACGCCTGACTAGACGGGGAGTCCACATTGCCAGCCTTGTTGTCCACTCTATGGGCCTGGTGGACACTGTTCCTAACTGATGGATTATCTCTAACAATTGGTATCCTTCCTATTTTTATACAACATAAGTACTCTTTGTATAAATAATAAAATATAAAGATAATGTTATCAAACAGAACTAATTATCATCATGTGTAAGTGTGTTGAGGCACCCTTTAGACACGTTATTTTGGTATTTAACATGTCACAAGCGCTGCTAGAGTTATATAGATTTTATCTTTTTGTTGCTCTAAGACGTATTTTCATAAAATTATACTGTTCCGTAAACTGTATGTAATCTTCAATACAATACCGACTTCTAGGGACTTAGCCATGTGGGCATACTGGCCGCTATTGACATAAATATATTTTTTATGACATAATGATGCCTGTTGAAACTTGAATAGACATTAAAACATGAGTCACTCATGTTTTAATGTCTATTCAAGTTTTCAGATTATCTTTCAAGAAATTTAATTGAATAATTTTACGTTACAGATAATTTTATCAAGAAAAATGGTACATTACAGTGTAGTGCGTGGTTGTAGAAGTAAATGGTACCCAGAATGTGAAATAAAATGTCACTTCGTAGTGATAAATAACGATTTTGTTATATAAGACTAAACACGTTCATCAAGTGGTTTTAAACAAATTCTTGGGCTTTATTAAATAATAATAATATACCCATGAAGTGCTGAGTTAAAGTGTTTTCTATATTAGGTACCTATGTTAATTCGTTTTATTTGTAAGTTCCACTGTTGATAACGCCACCTAGCAACGGACGCCGGAACTGCAAACGCAAGGGCGGCGCGACACCAGCCATCAGCCTGTGAAGCACGGGCCTGTGTCTCACGCATCGACTCAAACGAAGCAGTTCAAAGCTCGAGCCGTAGAGGGCGCTGTCATCGAGATGCTTCGCTGTCCCTATAAAAGGAAGACGCCCCCACCCATCGCCCTCTTTATCACCACGATTCTGCTACATCACACTTGTCACCTCTCTGTACTCTTTTTTAATATTAAAATAAAGCATTGTAAAACCAGTAATAAAAAAAAATCATTTTGGCTATCGACCACCCTTCATTCCAAACATTTGGACCTTCTTCGCCGGATCAGAAGAGAGAAAAACAGAGAGTTGTCAAGCTGGCCACACCCTTGTTCCTGCCCTCGACTTACTATTTGTACTAAAATCGCTTTAATTATAGAAGCCGCTTGCGAGAGCTATCCCGGTGGTGCGCATCATTCATCACGCGAGAACAGGATAACCGTGAGTACCCTTGCTTTCTTATAATTCGCCAAAATGAGTGAGTCGTTAAAAGATTTGGTTAGGAAACGTGCGTCAATCAAGGGTATGCTTACTCTTTTAGTGAAATCTGTAGAATCGTTAAAAGATAGTCAGTTAGGTGAAAAACAAAAGGCTGAATTAAAATTACGTCATCAATCGTCATCATGTTTATTACAAAATTTTAATGCGGTTCAAATTATTATTGATCAAGCAGCAGACGAAAGTGAGTTGGAAAAACAACTTGTAGAACGCGAAAGTTTTGAAAATGCATATTTTAGTGTCATGGCCTTGATAGATTGCCTTTTGAGTAATAAAAAGTCTGAAAGCAAGCAAGATTCTGGTGGTTTACTGGTTAAGTTGCCTACTATATCGTTGCCTAGGTTTGACGGTTCATACGACAATTGGCTTGAATTTAGAGATACTTACGTATCAATGATTCACAACTCTGAAGAGCTTGAAAATATTCAAAAATTTCATTATTTAAGGTCGGCTCTTACAGGCAACGCGGTACAAGTAATTAAATCATTAGAATTTTCGTCCGACAACTACAAAATAGCATGGGATTTACTTGAAGGTAGATATAATAATTCTAAATTGTTAATTCATAATCATGTTAAGTCTATTTTTTCCTTGCAATCTTTGTCAAAGGAATCATCCACCCAAATTAGAAAGCTTATTGACACAGTCCTTAAGAATTTGCGCGTTTTAAAAACGTTAGGTGAACCTACCGAGTCATGGGATACTTTACTTATCTATATAATTGTTTCAAAATTAGATTGTAATTTGGAAAGAGAATGGGAACAATTTAAATGTAGTATAGGAAATTCTGAAAAGTGCTTAAGATTAGAATCGCTCATACAATTTTTACGCGATAAAGCTGACATGCTAGAAATGATAAAAGCTAATCACTCCCATTCAAATAGTAAAGTGTTTCAAGATCCATTTAGGAAACCGTTACCCAATATAAAAAGCTTAGTGTCTTTACAAAGTACTAGTAAAAATTCAAAACGTTATCGTGCATGTGTAGTATGCGGCGGTAGTCACCCGGTCTATGCGTGCAGTCAATTTATTAATCTACCGTCCAAAGAAAAACTTGGGCTTATTGAGAGTAAACACTTATGTGTTAATTGTTTGCGTGTTGGTCATACTGTGGAGAATTGCTATTTCGGTCCCTGCAAACAATGTAACAAAAAGCATAATAGTTTACTTCATAATGATTTTACCAACGATATCACGGTGTCCACGATAGCACTAAAGGAACAATCCAGTTCAGAGTTATCCTTAGAACATTCACCTAGTAACACATTAACTACGCTGCATGCAAACATGACGCAGCCTTCCTTTAAAAACAAGTCTATTCAAAATAATAAAACATATTTAAGTTCATACGCGTTAGAGCCAGTTTTACTATCAACTGCATTAGTCGAAATTGCTGGTGAGAACAATAAATATTATCAAACTCGCGCTTTACTTGACAGTGGCAGTCAACACTGTATTATTACCAAATCATTATGCGATAAATTAAACACTAAAACAATACAGTCCACTTATAAGGTTTCAGGAATAGGTCAAACTGTGACACAGTCAACTCATTCTTGTGAAGTTAAACTTCGCTCTTTACATAGCGAGTTTTGTATGCGCTTTAATTGTTTGGTTATGACAAACATAACTTCAACTTTACCCGCTTCACCTATGAAAATAAATTCTTTAAAAATACCCGACAATATTAAACTTGCCGATCCATCATTTTGTACGCCTTCAGAAATCGATATTTTAATCGGTGCAAATCATTTTTGGGATTTGTTACTAGAGGGTAAACTTCGTTTGCCTAGCGGACCGTGTTTACATAATACAACGCTAGGTTGGATAATTTCCGGTCCGATACATACTGAGCGCATGCGCATTAATCACGTTCAGTGTAATTTTGTTCAGACCATAGAATTAAACGAACAAATTAAGAAATTTTGGGAACTCGAGGAAATTTCAACTTCTAAAACGCCTTATTCAAAAGACGATCTTACTTGCGAGAAGTTATTTTGTGAAACAACTAAGCGTCTTTCTGATGGTCGTTTCATTGTGCAAATTCCGCTTAAGGAATCTCCAGACACACTTGGAGATAGTTATGATATAGCCAAAAATAGATTTTTATCTCTCGAACGCAGATTAGATAGTCAACCGCAATATAAGTTATTATATACAGAATTCATGCGTGAATATTTAGCCCTCGGGCATATGTCACGTATTGAATATTTTCCAAATTCGTCTTATTTTTTACCACACCATGGCGTACTCCGAGAACAAAGTACTACCACTAAATTAAGGGTTGTATTCAATGCCAGTCAAAAGACTTCATCCGGAAAGTCGTTAAATGACATTCAGATGACCGATCCCCCTCTTCAAAATGATTTATTTAGTATTTTGTTACGTTTCAGACAGTATAAATATGTTGCATGCGCCGACATAGAGAAAATGTTCAGACAGATTTTAATAGATAATAAGCAACGTAATTTGCAATTAATTTTATGGCGTGAAAATCCTAACGATCCTCTCGGTGTATTCCGTCTGAACACTGTTACCTACGGCACGGCGTCAGCGCCTTTCTTGTGTATCCGTTGTGTGCGTCAGTTAGGAACGGAATGCGATGACGAGAATATATCACGAATTATTTTAGAAGACTTTTACGTTGATGATTTGTTAACGGGACACGATAATAAATCCGATTTATTACATATATGTGAACGTGTAGCAAAGGTTTGTAACTCAGGTTGCTTACCTCTACGTAAGTGGACATTTAATTCACCCGTTGGCGTTACTTTACTCGAAACTAATTCAAAACAATTGATAACACATGATAACAGTTCGAATAAAACCTTAGGGTTAGGCTGGTTTAATAGCTCTGATCAATTCCATTTTACTTCAAAAATTGATAACGATTTTTATGACACTTCAAAAATAACTAAACGTTGTATTTTGTCTGTTGTGTCTCAAATTTATGACCCGTTGGGTCTTTTAAGTCCTATAGCTATTGTAGCTAAGGTATTGTTGCAGAAGCTTTGGTTGTGTAAAATAGGCTGGGATGACTCGGTGCCTCAAAACATTATTTTAACTTGGCAAAAGTTTATTCAATCATTATCTAGTTTACATCAAGTCCGTATTCCGCGCCACGTTATCGGAAGTTGTCCAATTCGCATTGAATTGCACGTATTCACAGATGCTAGTCAAACTGCATACGGCGCCTGCGCATACATTCGCACTTTCAATAGCAGCGGTGACGTCACGATTCAGCTGCTGTGTTCTAAGGCGCGCGTCGCTCCGCTCAAGCCAGTTAGTGTGCCGCGTCTCGAGTTATGCGGCGCATTAGTGGGTGCGAAATTGCAAGATAAGATAGTAAAGTCATTGCGTTTAGAGTTTGACAATGTTGTATTCTGGACTGATTCGACTATCGTGCTATGTTGGTTAAAAATGTCGCCTTACTTGCTTAAAACGTTCGTTCAAAATCGTGTAGTAGAAGTTAATGACCTTACGAGTAATGCAAGCTGGTGTCATGTGAATGGAAAAAATAACCCAGCTGATTTGTTATCGCGCGGCACGACTTTAACTGAGCTTAGCACTTCGACATTATGGCAGTACGGGCCGGAGTTTTTGCAAAGCAAGACAATCAATTGGGTGAATGGTGACATTGACAATCAAACTGGAATTTTACCTGAGTTAAAATCAAGTAATACTGTAAGTATGTCATGTAGTGTTCGTGCTTATGACATTATTAAATTTGAAAGATTTTCGTCGCTCATTAGACTTCAACGTTCGTGTGCATATGTCTTTCGTTTCTTAAACAATGCTCGTAACAAAGATAAGTCGAAGCGCACAAACGGCCCCCTTACAGTTAGCGAATTAACAGAATCTTTAATGTTTTTAACTAGAATCGTACAAATGGAAGCTTTCCCTCAGGAGTACCATAGTTTGTTAAATAATAAACAATTTAAATTATCTCGCAATTTAATAGGTTTTAATATATTTCTAGATACAAATAACATAATACGAGTGGGAGGTAGATTAAACAATTCCGATTTCTCCTTTAACAAGAAACATCCCATGCTGTTATGTGGTAAACACTATTTTACTTTGCTTTTATTTCGTTATGAACATGTCAAGTTATTCCATGCGGGCCCTCAATTATTATTAGCACACGTAAGAGAATCATGGTGGCCGCTTGGTGGTAGAAATCTTTCAAAAAAGGTTGTCCATCAATGTGTAACATGTTGTCGTATGAAGGGTAAAACAGTGCAGCCTATTATGGGTGATTTACCTAGGGAACGCTTGCTGTCAGATTTTCCATTTTTTCGGTGCGGTGTTGACTATGCTGGACCTATGTTTGTTCTTAATAAAAAAGGTAGGGGTTCTAGGTTAGAAAAGTGTTACCTTTGTTTGTTTGTTTTGCCACACGAGCAGTTCATTTAGAACTTGTTACGTCATTATCTTCTGAATACTATATTTTAGCCCTAAAAAGGTTTATATCTCGAAGAGGAAAACCCATTCAAATTTTTTCTGATCACGGTAGAAATTTTGTAGGAGCTGAAAAGGAATTTTCGGATTTTGTACAAAATAGTTCTAAAAATATAATTGATTACGCTTCAAATAATCATATTGAATTTAAGTTTATTCCTCCTTATGCACCTCATTTTGGCGGCTTATGGGAAGCAGGGGTCAAATCCTGTAAGCACCATCTATTGCGCGTGATGGGAAATGCAAAATTAAATTATGAGGAGCTCAGTACGGTTTTAGTGCAAATAGAAGCCGTCCTGAACTCCCGACCTTTATATCCTATGTCCGCAGACCCTGACGATCTCAACCCTCTCACGCCAGCCCACTTCCTCATTGGCCGGCCTCTGACGGCTCCTTCAGGCGAAGACACCACTGCTAGACCCACGCTAGCCCTATCTCGATACCAGCGTATCGAACAGCTGAGACAACACTTCTGGAAACGCTGGTCAACCGAGTACGTCTCAGAGCTACAAAGACGCATCAAGTGGACGGAGAACCAAGGGACACTCGAGCTCCAATCACTGGTTCTTATCAAGGAAGACAAGTTACCGCCTCTCAAGTGGCGTTTGGGAAGAATTTTGTCTCTGTTCCCAGGAAAGGACGGCGTCAACAGGGTCGCATCCATCCGCACAGCGACTGGCGAAGTTCAGAGGGCTTTTTCAAAAATCTGCCCTCTTCCAATTGCATCATAACTTCGGAAGCAGAGAAGACGTTGTGTATTGAAACCTAGAAGCTTTCAAGGCGGCCGAATATGTTGATAACGCCACCTAGCAACGGACGCCGGAACTGCAAACGCAACGGCGGCGCGACACCAGCCATCAGCCTGTGAAGCACGGGCCTGTGTCTCACGCATCGACTCAAACGAAGCAGTTCAAAGCTCGAGCCGTAGAGGGCGCTGTCATCGAGATGCTTCGCTGTCCCTATAAAAGGAAGACGCCCCCACCCATCGCCCTCTTTATCACCACGATTCTGCTACATCACACTTGTCACCTCTCTGTACTCTTTTTTAATATTAAAATAAAGCATTGTAAAACCAGTAATAAAAAAAAATCATTTTGGCTATCGACCACCCTTCATTCCAAACATCCACTAAAAACGTTAAATAGAATGATTTTGTAACAATTCAATTGTGTGACCATGACAGAGTTCTTTTTTTTTTTTTTTACTATAATAAATTGAATTCTGCTTTTTTTTCTTGAATATATGATTTCAAATTGATTTATCTTGCTCATTTAACTTATCTTACCATACCGACCGGCTCCTTTGGTCTAGTAGTAATGTTTAAGACCACCGAGTTCGCTTCCCAGGGGCCTTACTGCCATCTCCTGTAGCAGTATTGCTTCATTATTATGTCATTTTCGTACTATCAACTGCTTAAAGTAAACTTATTAGGGTTCCGTACCCAAAGGGTAAAACGGGATCCTATTACTAAGACTCCGCTGCCCGTCCGTCACCAGGCTGTATCTCATGAATCGTGATCTAACTAGACAGTTGAAATTTTCACAGATGATGTATTTCTGTTGCCGCTATAACAACAAATACTAAAAATAGAATAAAATAAATACTTAAGGGGGCTCCCATACAATAAACGTGTTTTTTTTTGCCGTTTTTATAGATAATGGTATGGAACCCTTCGTGCGCGAGTTCGACTCGCACTTGAGCGGTTTTTTTTAATTTTGCTTCTGTTGGAAGTTTGTGATGTCACCTTTAATTCGTTCATTCAAAGCGTACCATGAAGTGTCTTTTGGCAGCCGTTTATCCGCAGCAGAATTATTTCAAAGTAAAATTTTGACGTCTTTAAAAGTTACTTTTACAGAACGACAATAAAACCGTCTGTGTTATTTTGATTTATAAATTGGAAATAGTGCTATAAAAAGTAAGTAAAAAATATATAATTACATTAATATTTATAGACGGCACTCGTTGCTGGTGTGTTTCGTCTGGTGAGTGAAAGTACCGGAGGCCCATCTCTCACCCCTCCCTCCTCCCAATTCCTACTCCCTCCTCAAGATCCAACTCCTTCCTCAAGGTCGGCAACGCATCCGCGATTACTTTGGGTTTGCGAGTGTCCGTGGGCGGCGGTGATTGCTTTTCATCAGGTGACCCCCGCCTGCTCGTTTGCCTCCTTTTAACATTAAAAAAAAAGACAATATATCATCAACAACACCTCGGTGGCCGAGTGGCAGAGCGCTTGGCCCGATACCCGAAGGTCCCGGGTTCAATTCCCAGGTCGGGCAAAATGTATTTCGGATTTTTAGATGCATAGCCTGGGTTTGTGATCACCAACCCACACTTGGCAAGCGTGGTGATTAAGCCATTACCCATAAATTGTAGCGATGACTTGATTTCAATGATGGAGGCCTTTGCCCAGCAGTGGGACAATTATAGACTGTTTACTTACTTAATTATATCATGAATTATAGTTTATGGCTTAAAAAAATAAAATTTTTGTTCCTTTAGATGGCTAACGAACAAGAGATTTTCGAGTTTTTGGAAGCTGATAAAGCACTTTCCAATAGTCTAAAAAAGCAGCGTCGAAGGGACATGCGTGAGGAGAGCGATCCCTTCGAGTTGGATGAAGCAGAGTTCGTGAAGCGTTATCGACTCACAAAAGAACTCGCGCATAACTTGGTTGAAGAGCTAAAGCCAACATTAAAGACCCCTGCAAAAGCAACTGATTTATCTGTGGAGAAGAATGTTAATTTGTTGTTATACTCGTATTGCGGACAAACATATAATTATATTTATTTATGGACTTGCGATTTGATACTTACCTAATATTCATTGTCGCTTTTTTAGGTACTGACTGCATTATCGTTTTATGCTACCGGTTCATACCAACGTCCTATAGGTAACATTGAGGGGCATTCAATGGCACAGCAAACAGTTTCGACTGTAATTTCGCAGATTACAGCGAGCCTTAACTCATTAAATAATGCCCCAATTTTAAATTCCCCTTTGAAATACATCAGTAATATTTTTTTCAGATTTTACTGAAAGTTCGGTATACCAGGTGTTTTAGGGTGCATAGACTGTACCCATGTAGCAATAGTGCGTCCTACGATACATGAAGAGCGTTTCTTTTGTCGGAAACATTATCATTCCTTGAATGTTCAATTGGTAAGCTATATTAAGTCATTGTGATAGTAGTTTAAATTATCATCATCATCATTATCATCAGCTCATTTTTATGCCAATAATAAACAGCGAGACGAATAAAATTACATGTAAAAATAAAAATAATATACAATTAAAATCACCAGAGAACAAAATGTTACATGACCCTAAAAAAGTCGCGAACGCATTTAATACTTTCTTCTTCCCCAGTTAATAAAAATAAAATAGAATTAACAAACTACATAGAGATCATTTAAAAAATAAATTATCTTTCGGCGTAGACGAAATTCCACCATCATTAATAAGAAGATGTGCCGACATTTTAGCTATCCCATATACCCAACTTATAAATCAATCTTTCTGTAAAGGCATATTTCCAGACGCGTTGAAAGTTTCAATAATTAAACCTATCCATAAAAAGGGTGCAACTACAGATGTAAATAACTACCGACCAATTGCGTTACTACCAACATCAGCCAAAATATTCGAAACGGCAATGACTAAACGTCTCTATTCCTTTTGCGAAAAATTTAAATTACTACATGACAGCCAAAATGGCTTTAGGAGAAATCGCTCTACAACCTTAGCAATCTATAAATATGTGCAGGAAATCATCAATGAGATAAACAATAAAAAATACGCTGTTGGTCTCTTGCTTGACATGAGCAAGGCATACGACAGAGTCTGTTACAACACCTTGCTGGACAAACTCTATAAAATGGGAATTAGAGGATTAGCTCATGCATGGTTTAAGTCATATTTTAACGGTTAAAAGTTTGGTAAGTTCATTTCTGAAAGTTTCATTCGTTTATTTTTTTGGTTAGATTTCGTTATCATGGCCATGTGTCTTCCAGGGTCAGGAGAGGGAATTTGCAGAATGTCTTAGGCTGAAATTTGAAATAGCCGCATAAGTTTGAAGGATCAAACGACGCCAGCATGTAAGTTATCAATTTTCTAAATTCCCAATTTGAAATCTGAAAAGGTATAGTTGTAATTTGTATACTCATCAACATGGTTTGTTGTTTCAGAATGGGACATTGATATTTATATTGATATTTTCATTTATATTTAACCTTTACGTTTTAATGAACATCTGCGTTCACTTTTATAACATTTCATTGGATCTCTGATCGTTCTGATATTATAAAGTAAGGAAACACTTAGTCATATACGCACCCTATCCACATGAGTGAGCAAGGCCGTTCTCCTCTTGGAATGCTGAGAATCTGAAGAAAGCTACCCGTGCCTCATTCGGATCCGGGGACGCTCTGCCCGTTGAAACCAAAAAGTCAGCTCGCAGAGCCGCCACGGTTCGGGATAGTCTGGCCAGGTAAAATTGTTATGAAGCAACTTTTTTAATTGAAAGAAAGAAAATAAATGAAATTTAATAATAACAAAATATTTACAAAATCTATACAAAACAATTTATATACAAAAAAATCTAACAGTTAATATGGGGAGGCCTATGTCCAGCAGTGGACTAATATAGGCCGATGATGATTATGATGAGGAATCTATCAGCGCCAGATGGCGCTTCCTCAGCAGTATGTAGCGAAGGACTGGCTCAGCAACACTTCACAGGATCTTGGGGTCAGACTGTTTCAGCAGCACCGCACAGGATCTTGCAGCACTTCACAGGATCTCGGGGTCAGACTGTTTCAGCAGCAGAGGTCAGACTGGCAGAGGTCAGACTGGTAGAAGTCAGACCGGTAGAGGTCAAACCGGTAGAGGTCAAACCGGTAGAGGTCAGACCGGCAGAGGTCAGACCGGTAGAGGTCAGGCCAGTAGAGGTCAGGCCAGGTAGAGGTTCCGCAGTCAAACAGTGGTTCCGCAGTCAGTCAGTGGTTCCGAAGTCAGCCAGAGGTTCCGCAGACAGCCAGAGGTTCTATAGTCAGCCAGAGGTTCCGTAATTAGGTTCTCCTTGGTCAGAACTCGTAATTAGACTGGCCTTTGACCGCAGGACAGGACGCTTATATACCCTTACCGTAGAACACAATTTAATTTAAATTTATACAAATTTAGAATTACATAAAAAGTTTACATTGCACTTTTAAAAGAAAATATTGTCTTTGCCATCAAAACATTTGACATGGTTGTCAAGGCTTTGTTTATAAATTTTCATTGAATGGAAGTTATTTTATAATATCTAAAGAAGTATTGTAAGAAAATAAAGACAACATGTAATAATTTTGATAGAAAGATAAAAGGAAACAACTGGACCTAAAAATAATGTGACTACAAGAGATAAAAATATAAAAAACATGCTTAGCAACAATAAAAAAATCGTAAGTATTCCCTATCCTCTATCTTATTAACATGTTATAAAAAGTGAATACTACATTTCCCCCACAACCCCAGAAAATTTTTACACTATGTGAAAATTTTGAAGGTTAATAGGTTACTTCCAACTCTATCATACCAATCCTACCATACAAAATCTAACATATTACAATAAACCTTTCATACAAATATCTATCAAACTTAAGGGTAGGGCTCACAATCAATGGCTCCTACTCTAAGGAGAGTACCTAGCTATGCTTCATAACATTGGCTTTTTTTAGGAGTTGTTATCCGCTCACGCTGAAATCCCAGTGATGATGAATGATATGACTGTAGGCTTATTTAATGAGTAGTCAGCCGCTCATTAGAAATAAAATGATGTAACAAATGAAGAAAGAAAATATATACAAATGAAAATGTAAGTATAAAAATGTATGTATGACAAGGGCTTATTTTACGAGTTGTCAACCGCTCAAATGAAGAAAAGAAAAAAAATGCTATCCCAAGTAAGTACGCAACGCAGGGGTAGGGCCTGGTGCAAAGTACCTACAGGGAGTAGCGCATCGCAACGCAGGGGTAGAGCCTGGTGCAAAGTACAAAGTGGAGACGCAATGATAAGCATGAAAAATGATAAGGAATGAGAAAGCCAAAAGTAACTAACGAATGAAGATGAAAACAAAATATATATATATACATTACCTAAAATCAAGATAGAAATTAAAATTATTATTAAATATTGTAGAAAATTAGTATTAAATATTGTAGAAAATAAATTAGGTACCAAGTTAAACTTTTTCCAAAAAATCTACCCCAAGAATTAATGAGGGAGTTATTTCTGGGAAAACAAAAGCTCTTATTAAATGAGTTTGACCATTAAAAGTAAAAGGAAGATCAAAGTAACCTAAAGATTTAATTTTATGATTATTAGCAGTAGATACAACAAACGAAAGTTAAAGAGTATAAAGAGATAATAATCTAATCATGACAAATAAATAACTAATAACTAGATATAAATATCATAAATGATTTCAAAGTGAGCAGACTAATATGTAGTAAAGTGTAATGTGTCGAGAATCTAAGCCAAAAGTAAAAGAACGTGCAAGTGTATTTTTTAGAATTTAGAGAACAGAGCTAATAGTTACGTTGGGCGCCAAACTGTTATGAAGCAACTTTTTTAATTGAAAGAAAGAAAATAAATGAAATTTAATAATAACAAAATATTTACAAAATCTATACAAAACAATTTATATACAAAAAAATCTAACAGTTAATATGGGGAGGCCTATGTCCAGCAGTGGACTAATATAGGCCGATGATGATTATGATGAGGAATCTATTACCGCCAGATGGCGCTTCCTCAGCAGTATGTAGCGAAGGACTGGCTCAGCAACACTTCACAGGATCTCGGGGTCAGACTGTTTCAGCAGCACCGCACAGGATCTTGCAGCACTTCACAGGATCTCGGGGTCAGACTGTTTCAGCAGCAGAGGTCAGACTGGCAGAGGTCAGACTGGTAGAAGTCAGACCGGTAGAGGTCAAACCGGTAGAGGTCAAACCGGTAGAGGTCAGACCGGCAGAGGTCAGACCGGTAGAGGTCAGGCCGGTAGAGGTCAGGCCAGGTAGAGGTTCCGCAGTCAAACAGTGGTTCCGCAGTCAGTCAGTGGTTTCGAAGTCAGCCAGAGGTTCCGCAGACAGCCAGAGGTTCTATAGTCAGCCAGAGGTTCCGTAATTAGGTTCTCCTTGGTCAGAACTCGTAATTAGACTGGCCTTTGACCGCAGGACAGGACGCTTATATACCCTTACCGTAGAACACAATTTAATTTAAATTTATACAAATTTAGAATTACATAAAAAGTTTACATTGCACTTTTAAAAGAAAATATTGTCTTTGCCATCAAAACATTTGACATGGTTGTCAAGGCTTTGTTTATAAATTTTCATTGAATGGAAGTTATTTTATAATATCTAAAGAAGTATTGTAAGAAAATAAAGACAACATGTAATAATTTTGATAGAAAGATAAAAGGAAACAACTGGACCTAAAAATAATGTGACTACAAGAGATAAAAATATAAAAAACATGCTTAGCAACAATAAAAAAATCGTAAGTATTCCCTATCCTCTATCTTATTAACATGTTATAAAAAGTGAATACTACAAAATGATGGTCTTCGTAGGATTTCACCAGGTCAGTGTTCTTCGCGATGGTCTTATTAATTTAGTAAATTCACTTTAGAGTTTTATTCCACAATTTGGGATTGGTTTAATCACAAACGCGAACTCGGTTAGCGACCCTGAGTTTAATAGTCTTTTGCCTAACATTTTTTAATAATTTAAATTGGTACTGGTTCTCCGCTAAAGATAACTGTCTTATGACATGCTCATATGTATTAGGATAAATATAAATTTTAAGAAATATCCAAGATTCAGTGTAAGCTATGTACCATAGAATTTAAGAGAAATAATTCCTTGTTGTACTGAAATTATAAAGGTAATAATATTTTATTATTGAATAAAACAAATCTGGCTTTGAGATCACTTCAATCTTTGATTTATTTCCTTATCAGTATCATTTAGCAGTTTAGAATTTGTAACCATTATCATTTAACACCAGGAAGTATTTAATAACAAAAACACTTGTTTTCAATTTAAAAATAACAATAGCAAAAGAACATGTTTTCAACTTAAAATTGCCAAAATAAAGATGGAACTCATAACTTTATTATTTGATTTGAGTTTGTGATGCAAATTTCAAAATTTTAAGTGTTGACGCAAGTCATGGTGGTGCCAGCCATGATGCGTTCATATAATAATAATAAATAATAATAAAATCTTTATTAAAATACGTTTACATCTATTGTTTACAATGAGCTCTAAACTAATAATCTAAAAAATAAATTAAATGCTGTTGCCTGAGCTAGGTAAACCCTGTTTTTCAGGCGAATGTGGGATTAGTCTAACTTTAATATAAATCAAAACTTAAATGAATAATATATAACAGTTTAGTTATATGACGAAGCACAAAACGGACCAGAACGAGATGCCATTCATGCTGTGGAGAATGCGATTGATGACGAAGTCGAATGTTTGGGGGTGTCGACTAGCTACAATTGGGTATAAGGATTTGAGTCGTTCAGGGGTGTGCCTGAAACATTTTCAGGATCTACGCCTGGTCTACTTAAATGCTACAATGAGCCTCATGATGTGTTTGCGGATGTCTGGAGTGAAGACATCATGCAGCTAATTAAATTAAAAATAATTAAATACATTCAGCAAACGTTACAAGCTGCATCTTATAACGTTGCAAACAGATAACACTAAATAAAATGAAAATAATCACCTTCACAATATGCACGTCACGTTTGGCGGGGGATCGCGTCCTGCACCGTTGGGGCAAACAATCTGTTCCCTTCTTCCGGCATTAATGCTTGACCATCTCCAGCTTTGTCCTCTACAATCTCCAAGACATAACCTTATGGTCTTAGTAATCCTTGTAATAGGTCAGATCGCTTTCCACGTCTCCTAAGCATGTGGCCATTACGTTTAGTGGCAATAATAGTAGTTTATGCAACTGTCATATAATGAAGGGTATTAAAACACGAGTGTGAGTTTATGATAATAGTAACGAGTGTTTTAATACCCGTGTTATATGCAGTTGCATACACTACTTTATCTTCACTAATGCAATTAGTCAAACAACAAGAGTAAAAGCTGACAATAGTTTATTTAACTTGCCGCCATTAAAATCTAACCAATGAGAGCGCAGCTGCGCGCGCAGGGCCAATCAGGAGCGAGCGCGCGCTGTTCTTTTTTTATTTAATTGGCACAAGATCTTACCAAAGAGTTTTGTGTATGTAAGTTCAGTAGTTTCGACGAAGTTTTCACGTATAACCCAACTGTTTTCAAAAGCCAGCCTAATATCAAAATTTTATACAACTTGTATGAGGATTTTGACATAAGGCTCTCCAGGATAATTGGTCGCATTTTATTGATGTTATAATGAGATTTTACGATATCGATGTGGATATTATACCATCATGTGAAATTGCTTAAATTGAGTGTTTTGTTGTCTGCGCTATAACAGTAGTAATTATAAGTCAAGTATTGGAAACATAAGTAGAATGTTACAACATTAGTGTAGATAAAATTAATTATGAGGTATCCTCCCATCCCTCCCATTTGTTTTTTTATCTCTGGTTGCGGGTTTTCACATAAAATGCTTTATGATTGTTCTGTACTTCAACAATATACAAATAGCCCATTGCCCATTTGCATTTTCTTTTTATACTATTTATTATTTATTTTCATCGTCGAGCAAGGCAATTGGATTTAGGCCATACAGCCAAAACTCAGCGTTTATTATTATGTAGTATTAGTATGTAGTTTATTATATTATAGTAACGCCTCATATTTATAATTTTTTAACAAATATTCTATTGGAAGTAAAATGAATTTGTATGATTTTCGGTTGGCTATTTTAGAGAAGTTACTGCCAAAACCGAACGAGAATGTTCCCAAAAAAAATATACTAAATAACCACAAACTATCAAAAATTGAAACTGTGAAATTGCGAGAAAAGAAAGAAGGAAATAGGACAAGAACTATAAAAGAGATAGTGAGAAAAGAATGTAAAAGCTGCAGGGAAAATAACAAAAGAGTTGCGACACTCTACGAATGCAAAGGGTGCAGTGGATGGCCTGGCTACTGTATAGAATGTTTCTTTGCATTTCACTAATATTTTTGTCTTATTTTTTATTATTGACTCAATTATATTATTCCATAATTTTTGAGTTATACTACTACTGTTAATTTTTTTAAATGTTTATTACATTTTCAAGATATTTTTAATAAAGCTGATTTTCATAACATTATTATGTTTGTTTCATTCAAATCAATACAACACAATAAATAAAAAATATATTCTGTTATTATAGATAATAGTTAGTATTTACTCATAACACGGCGCCGTGTACTTGGCCACACACTAGCTTGTGGGCCGGCTACACGGCGCCGTGATTTTGTTTTTTTAATAGATAATAAATACATATTTTACTATTTATTATTACCAATGTGTAATTACACCTAATACATAACATTTAAGTTTGAAAAATGTTTTGGCCACCCAAGTGCAATCAATTACCATAATCAGCATTGAATGTGTTAACACATTCAATGCCAAGTACACGGCGCCGTGTAGAGGGCGGGGGCCACCTACACGGTGCCGTGGGTTCGACCGGTACAATTTCAAAACGTCAGTGTGCCGTCGGCTCCTGCGAAACGGCTGCGTTTCGCATGTGGCCATACGGTCAGTCGACTGAACACGCAAAAATAAGCAACGGATTTAAATTTTCGCGCCTGGATTATTATTTGTACGTTATTTAAAATGAGTGATAAGCCTGGGCCTTCTAATGCCAAGTACACGGCGCCGTGTAGGGGGTGGGGGGCCATCTACACGGCGCCGTGGGTTCGTTCGGTACAATTTCTAAGCGTTCAGTGTGCCGTCGGCTCTCGCGAGACGAGTGCGTGTCGCATGTGGTCATACGGGCAGTCGATTAAACACGTAAAAGTAAGCAGTGGATTTTCGCGTGTTATATTTTCCGTACGTTATTTAAAATGAGTGAAAAGCCTGGGCCTTCTAAGCGTTCTTATAACGAAGTTATTACGGAATCTCGAAAGAAAAAACGTCGTACATATAGTGAGCACGGTAGTAGTACAGAGGACGATGAGGTCTCCAGCGATGAAGCTGTGTACTCCCAATGCGCTGAAGAGGAAGAAGACTCAGAAAGCAGCAGAGAAAGCGATTGTAGTATTTTTGATACTCATATTACTGGAAAACGCGACATTGCCACCAAGTTTCGATTACCATCTTGTCACCAGCAGCGTTCTCAGCAAGTACCTCAACAACGACAACTTTCATTGCCTTATGCAGATGACGAAGATATTTTACAACAGATCTCTCCACAAAAGCCAGCATCACCTTCTATTATACACGATTTTAGTGATTTGTCTTACATACCGGATAATATATTGAATAATTCCGCCACTCCTTCCGTTTCTTTGCTGAGATCTACTGTATCAACACCAGACTTGTCAGAAGGTGATGACATTATTTTACCTTCCAGAACTCCCGTTTCACCATCTCAAAATATAGCCCCAAGTACTTCTTCTATACCATCGCCACCGCAAAATTATCTTGCCAGCGACAATGACCGCGACCAAATTATTGGAGAAATGCCATCACAGCAAGGTTCTACATCTAATTGGAGTACGAACAGGTCACTAAAAACTATAGATTTTACAAAGACCCAAGAGCTGTTGGTTCCGGCGCCATCAGATCCTTTTGAAGCTTTCATGCTATTTTTAGACGATGACATTTTAGACTTGATTGTTCGTGAGACAAATTTTAATGCAGCGAGAATCTTGCAGGGACCTGGCGTGAGATCCAAGTCTAGAATAAATAGTTGGAAAAATTTAACACGAGAGGAACTCCTAATATTTCTAGGATTACTTCTGCATACAGGAACCATACGACTAAATAGACTCAATGACTATTGGAAAAAACATTGGCTTTTCAACATTCCTTCTTTTTGCCAATACATGTCCCGAAACCGTTTTATGTTGATATTGAGGTGTCTACATTTTTCGTCGGTGGATAGTGATGAAGATAGATTGGTAAAAATTCGCCCAATAATAGATCATTTTAATAATAAAATGAATAGCATTTACTATCCAGGAAAACAACTGTCTCTCGATGAGTCAATGATCTTGTGGCGTGGTCGTCTACTTTTTCGCCAATATATAAAAAATAAGCGACATAAGTATGGCATAAAATTGTATGTTCTTGCAGAGCCGGAAGGCTTAGTTTTAAAATTTCAATTATATGCTGGTGCAGGTGATGAGACTGCAGGAACAGGACACACTCAAAAAATAGTTTTAAAATTACTTGAAGAAAAACTGGACTCTGGCCATAGCGTATATATGGATAATTATTATAATTCATATGAATTGGCAGTTAAATTATTGGATCGCCAGACTTATTGTACTGGCACCTTAGGAAAAAACCGAAAGGGTAATCCAATAGACCTTGGCACTGTGACACTACGAAAAGGCGAGAACAAATCATTGTTTCTGAACGGTGTCCACGTCGGGAAGTGGAAAGATAAGCGCAATGTACTATACATATCTACCGAACATGATGATGAAATGTTAGAAATAACGAACAAAAGAGGCCTAAACCTGGTTAAACCTTCGGCTATTGTACATTATAATAGTTTCATGTCTGGCGTGGATCTGCAAGACCAAATGTTGTCATACTACCCATGCGAGCGAAAAAGTATGCGATGGTATAAAAAGGTATTCATACACTCTCTGCAGATGAGCCTAAGCAACGCCTTTTTTTTCCTTTTTTTTAAAATATATATATACAGGGTGACTGGTACAGGACCCGCCATAGCAAAATCACGTATGAAGGAGGTCGTATGCTACCTATTGAAGCTTACTTTTCTTAACAAAAGTTTTAAAGTTTAGGAGATAGGTTAATTTTTAAACTTATTAAAGATTTTCCCGAAATTAGACTTTAAAGCTGCCATAACTTTTTTTTATTTAACGTTCTAGTGAACTATTCTTTTTTTTTGTAAGCACATACAAATGTTTGATCAAACTACGTCAGAACTCTGCTCAAACAAGGACTAAAAAAAAGATATTACGCTTGAGAAAGGAGAAATTACCGAAAATAAAAACGTTAAGATCTTTTTTTTTTTAATAATTAAAAAACTACTAAGTTTCAATAATTTATTATACTCTAAATAACTTCTCTAGTTTATCACCTATCCAACGGTACCAAATTTGTATCCAAAAAGTTGTTAAATTATAAAAAATCGTAACTTTTATTGTAAATGCCAGTGCATTCAGGTAAAGGTTTATTGTTACTATTGTTAAACAAACAGCGGCAACGGTCCCTTAGCATGACGTCAGAGGTCAGAAATGCAATGTCATGTTTTGTCTCTTATAATAAAACAAGGGGCCATGCCACTCTGATTTTGGCGAGCATTCACTGCATTGAACATCATGTTCAGTCGTGTCTTACCGCTCATACGTACTACCGACCGTGCTCTGTTCTCTTTCACCATTCCTTGCTATTTGTGAACTGTTATCTGTTACTGCTATCTTGTTGATTGTTTTGTTATTGACTGTTTTCGTTAAGTTTCGTTATTGTTTCATTTTCGTTTTCAAATGCCTGAATACACAAACGAAGAATACGCCGATATGCTGTTGGCGTTTGGCGCTGCTCACTGTAATGCCCGTGAAGCGCGGCGTATTTACCAGGAGCGATTTCCAAATAGACGCTTACCTGACCGAAACACATTTTCTACAACATATCGTCGGTTAAGGGAAACGGGTAACTTGAACGCCAGAGAACCCCGAAACAGTGCACGTCAATTACCTGTCGAAATCGACGAGCAGATTTTGGCAGCGTTTGAGCAGGACCCCACTACTAGTACCAGAGCAGTAGCTGCAGCTTTGGGCGTCAGCCAATGGAAGGTCTGGACAGTGATGCATCGTGACAATCAACACCCATATCATTACACACCAGTTCAAGGTAATTTTCAATTTATTTATTTAGATTAATAAGCTTAGATGTAACAATGTATTTAACAATGTTTATCGTTAAAATTTTAATACAAATTGAACTGCTTTTAGAATATCAAGTAGTTTGTTGCTACAACCATGTCAAAAGTGCATTTACGAATCAAATTTAAGTACAAACCATTAAGAGTTGGTTTTTGCTTGTTGACAGAGCTTGAAACTGGTGACTATGCAAGGAGGACGAATTTTTGTCGCTTGATTCTGCACCAAGATGTCGACGACTCAACGTTCCTAAAACGCATCTTGTGGACCGATGAGTCACACTTCACCCGAGAAGGCATCAGTAACTTACACAATTTACACCATTGGTCTACTGATAACCCCCACAAAAAGAGGGTAACATCGTTACAGCGGAAATTTTCTGTCAACGTGTGGGCCGGTGTGATTGGCCGAACTATCATTGGGCCTCATTTCCTACCCGACATTTTAAATGGGGAAAATTATTTAGAATTTTTAACGGACATCTTGCCTGATCTGCTGTCGGAAGTTCTAAACGACGATATGCGTATTGTGTTTCAACACGATGGGTGCCCGGCGCATTTTAGACTGGACGTCCGAGAATTCCTAAACAACACATTTCCTGAGTCGTGGATAGGGAGAGGTGGGCCAACTGAATGGCCGGCCCGATCCCCAGATTTAACACCTCTGGATTTCTACGTTTGGGGTCGGGCCAAAGAGTTGGTCTACAATCAAGAAGAAATCAATACAAAAGAGGAGTTGATACAAAAAATTAATAATGCTTTTGTTATTATGAAAGAGGAGATTAGGCTTAATCTTACTACGACAGAAATTAGGAAAAGATATCGGGCATGTATTAGAAATCGCGGACAGCAATTCGAGCAGAACCTGCAATAACGATGCTTTTCAATGCCCGATATCTTTTCCTAATCACAAATGTTTCTCATCATTGTAAAAGATAACCTTCAATAAATAATGTACCATTAAACACTTCTTTTATTTAATAAGTAATACCAACACTGATCAAATTTTATTCGTCAATACTTGTTTACTATTATGGATTAAATTGGCTTTGGTGGAATCTGAAAATCCTATCAATTACTAGCTAAATATCAATATTTTGTTGTAAATTTGGTACCGTTGGATAGGTGATGAACTAGAGAAGTTATTTAGAGTATAATAAATCATTGGACCTTAGTAGTTTTTTAATGACTTTAAAATAAATTTGATCTTAAAGTTTTTATTTTCGGTAATTACTCCCTTTTCAAGCGTAATATCTTTTTTTTTGTCTTTGTTTGAGCGGAATTCTGACATAGTTTGATTAAACATTTGCATGTGCTAACAAAAAGAAAAGAATAGTTCAATAGAAGGTTAAATAAAAAAAGTTATGGCAGTTTTAAGGTCAAATTTCGGAATAATCCTAAAAAAGTTTAAAAGTTAACCTATCTCCTAAACTATAAAACTTTTGTTAAGAAAAGTAAGCTTCAATAGGTAGCATATGACCTCCTCCATATGTGATTTTGCTATGGCGGGTCCTGTACCAGTCACCCTGTATGTTTACGCCACTCAGCCCAACTGCGAGTGACGTGGGAGTATTATGCTGAGACAGGGTCCTTATTAGCCTCACACAATGTTTTTTTTTTCTCTCTATTTTATTTGTCTTTGTTTATAAATGTGTTTTTTCTTTTTTGATTGTAATTAATTTTTTTGTGTGTGTCAATAAAAATATTTCTATTCTATTCTATTCTAATTGCCATGGAAACTAATCGTTACGCCAAACAAACTATTGGCAGGATGAAAGCTGAAGGGACATTGAAGCCTAACTCTCGTCTACATCAGTTTCCACCCACTGATGTAGAAGAGATTTATATTTTGTTTGCTGTTTATATGTACATGGCCATTGATCCAAGGACATCTCAACACGAGTATTGGAAGGCAAATGATTACCTTGAAATGCCCAAATTCAAGAGAATCTTGTCATATAGTCGCTACATCCTTTTGAGCAAATTTCTTCATTTTGTGGATAACTCTATGTGAGTCAGACTTCGCTACATAACGAAGAGGTCACGCTTTCACCAAGGCTAGCAAAGCTTCAGCTAGTGATCACACATCTCAACTCAAAATTTTTCTCCCTGTACAATTTGAAACGCGAAATTGCGATTGACGAGTCTTTGACATTATTTAAGGGGCGCTTGTCCTGGGTCCAAACAATAAGGGTCATAGGCTGCACGTTTTGGCATAAAACAATTTGAGTTGTGTGAGTAACATACTGGCTATATGTATAAATTTATTATTTACACTGTGAAGAACTCTGATGGCAGCTCTGCTGACGTTGCACCTAGTGTTGATTTGGGTGGCCTAAGTACTCAAGTAGTACTTGCTTTATTGAAAGGCCTGGAGCGCAAGGGGCACTGTGTAACTATGGACAATTATTATAATAGTCCGTCGTTAGCTCGGTATCTCAAGAGTCTGGGTTTCGATTGTTTGGGAACGTTGCGGATTAATCGTAGGAACGTGCCTAGTGACATCAGTAAGATACCGAAGAACGTGGCTAAGGGTACCATCATAGCTCGCCATTGTTGTAGTGATGTTTCCATAGCTTCATGGAAAGAGGCTAAACTGGTGACTATGATATCCAACTATCACGACAACGAGACCTTTATTGGATCGAAGGCTGGTAGGACACTTGTGAAACCTGTGAGTGTTAGGGACTATAACAATACAAAGGGAGGGGTTGATCTGAAAGATCAAAATCTCTCAATGTATTTGTTAGAGCGAAATAGAAGTATTAAATGGTATGTTAGGATGTTTAAAAGGCTGCTGAACGTAAGCATACACAACAGTTTCGTTATGTATGTCAACTATGTGAGACAGCGGGACGAACTTCCTTTGACGCATCATGAGTTCCGCTATCAGCTTGCAAAATCTCTCGTTGACAAGCACCGTCGCTTCCAACCAGAAATTAGTAGGCCAATAGATGACCTCATGAGGCTGAGGAGGGACGTTCTTCATGTTCCCAATTCAGAGCGTGGCCAAAGCAATCGAAAGCTCTGTGTTGTTTGCTATAAGCAGGGTATAAGAAAAATGGTTCGTACGAAATGCGCGACATGTAACGCCTTCTTGTGCTTTCCGGGTTGTTGGACAGAATGGCATTCTCTCCAAACGCTCAGCAAGAACGCGGGCGGAAAAGGCCACGAGTTGCGTGAACCATTTTTATGTTGAATGATTTTTAAAAGTAGGAGTGTATGGTGACTTACGGTTTCTTCTCAATGTTTCCAAACAATCTCTTTCAATGAACTGGGCAATTACCGCTTGTAATATCCGTAAAATTCAGATATATTAAGCTTTTTTTTCTTTTTTAAATACCTAGATACTTGTTTGTTGTATTGTTATTATTTGTTTCCATTTTTGTAAAATTCAGTTTGTTTACCAATCGTACAATAATCGTTTTCATATTTCCAAATAAAGACAGACAGACAGTCATGCTTTGAAACTTCGCTTTTCTAATGCATTACTTCTAGATAAGTTAAATTTTAACACTTTTTATTTTTGTAAATAAAGTACATTTAAATTTCCTGTGTTTATCATTTGATTACAAAAACTTCATATTAGTTATACGTTTTTATTTTTGTAAATAAAGAAAGTACATTTATATTTCCTGTGATTATCATTATCATTTGATTAAAAAAACTTCATATCCCACAATCAATATACAGGATGTTCGGTAGATCGTTGAACATACGAAAATGGGGGTAGGTGGGGTCATCTCCTAACCATTCAGGCATTTAAAAAAATCCTGGTGATAAATTTATTTTTATGGGATTTTTTATTTGATTTTTTGAAATTTTGCTGCTGTCGTACCTCTAATCCCCTATAACTTTTTCGTTTTTATAGCTAAGCCCATTTTTATTTGATATGCTTAAATTTTTAGTTATTGTTAACTAGAGTAATTTGAAATAAATTGTTAAAAGTAATATCTAAATTATCTAAAGACAAAGATAATAATTAGTTTGGTTATGCTTCGTTTTTTATTTATATTAATAATAGATTTTGTAAAATTTTGGTTTAAGTAACAGTGTATTCTTAGTATGTAAACATTGTTTAATAATTTAAGTTTAAATACAATAGTAAGTTTGTAACACGATATGGTATAGTTTTAGTAAATAAGAGTATAGAGATAAGCATAGATCTAAGGGTTCTAGACGTTTTCTTATATTCTTTTACTAAAAAAAGGGGGAAGGTGTAGTGGAGCACGCCACGTCATCATCACATGACTCAATAAAATATTACTATTTTCATTATAAATTAAATACGTGCTAAATATGTGAACAGGGAAAACGTATGATCGATTACTCAGAACTAACAGTTAATACTTTCCTTTGTTCTATGTGACTATTAAAATCCTGTTTTCCTCTAATAAACAAGCAGTTAAGAATCAACGTTAGTCATATCATTTCGTCTCCCCTTCACACATCACAACTTAATTTTAATTTTTCATACATTATATGCCAAGATCTACTTTGGATCACTGAGCCAGCGATGTCAATAAGTAAGTATATCATATTGTGTTTATAAAGGGTGTCTCAGTAAGAGTGAACTTTTCATGCGAGTGGTAACTCTGAAATTTGACAGCTGTCACATCTGTTTATTCCGATTATTAATAATGGAGCGCTTTTCGAAAGAACAACGCGTTATAATAATTGTGAAAACTCATTTTCAGCCAAGAAAGTCAACCATTCGAAGTGGTAAAAAAATTTGAAGAAACTGGGTCGATTATGGATAATAAGAATATGAATTTTAAGTGAAAGACTATTAACGGAGTATTTTCAAGGTGATGCTTTTATACTGGATAGGGACTTCAATATAATGAAAAATGAATTTTAAGTGAAAGACTATTAAGAGAGTATTTTCAAGGTGATGCTTTTATACTGGATAGGGACTTCCGTGATTCTTTGCTAATGCAAAATCAATGTGGTTATAGGACTTATGTGCCAGCTACGTTAGAGGAGGGTGAAATACAGCTTTCCACGATTAAGTCGAGAGCAGTCACCTTATGTCGTTGGGTTATTAAAGTGGTAAATGAAATATTTAAAAGATTTTAAATTGTTACGACTTTATTTTAATGTGGCTAGTCAATCTTTTATGAAAGATTTAGAGGTGGCTGCTGCTCTTTTAAATAAGTTTCATCCTCCTATTGTTGATCGTGTAGATTCTGGGGAAATAATAAATCAAATCAATATGTATATAAATGTAAACAATAACTTAGCTGATTATATTATAAGGTAAAATTATAATAGGCGACCGATACGTCACCACGACTACAACAACACGTTAGGCATTCGAACTATCGTGGCCGCGGAGCGGCCACATGATAATGTTCATGAATATGCCTGACGTGTTGTTGTAGTCGTGGTGACGTATCGGTGGATTGTAAATCCAGCGAGTTATAAAAAGGCGTTTACCGGGCTCTGGTGCCATTCTAGTTTGAGCATTCAACAAGAAGACTTCAAAATAGATTCTTTAAAAGAATTTCTAATATTCAACAAACATCAAGATGGAAAACAGCGTCGAATCACAAATTACATTCAACGACGAGGAAGATACTGTCAAGATTGTGGCCTTAAACGAACATCAGGAGGAAACGACGGATGTTTTAGCGGACCAGAATACGCAACATGTACTGGAAGTGGAACCTGTCAACAGGAAAAGGAAACTTATGAAAGGCAAGACTCTAGTGACGAATATGAAGAATTCAGTGAGAGACCATCCTTTGATGAAATGGTTCAGCAATTTTTGGCAAAGCGACACCACGATGAGAGTAATGAAACCGTTCATCAAACAAATAAACGACCACGCTTTAGCGAACAAGAGCATGTACATGTTCAATGTGGGAATGACGATACAGAAGATCATGAAAGACTTTTTCACATACATGAAAACAGAAAAACTCAACTTAACAAACTGTTCCTACAATACTTTCGAGGAGTGGTGCTTAAAAGACGGGTTATCCACGACATATGGGAAGCTCCAAGCGATGGTTTGGGAAGAAGGTATGGACATCACATTATTCAACCATTACGGCACGGTTTTAACCGAGTTAGAGAAACGTCAAAAAAAGATAATAGAAGCGGAGCTGGAGGAGAGTATGCGGTGCCAGGCATCTTCATTATTGCCGAGCATGAAAAGCACCTCCACGTCATCCACGATTGCTCATACTCAGGAACTCAGTTACGTACTCAGGAACTACTAGCGTAGTAGGATTTTAAAGTTATCACTGTCCATAATGATGATTTAAATGGTTTTCCCCAGCTTACTGAAAGTGAGCTCATTTTAATTTAATTGGGCACGTATCAAATAAAGCAGGCACGGTCCTATTATGGTGAGCATGTTTGGGCGAATGCAGGTTTCGTTATAGAAGTGAGCAGTGAGATCAGCTGTAGCCTACTTCGAGAGTTGTCAACTTCAAATACCTCATAGCGACGACGACCCCGAAGACTGCGAAACAACCAGCGAGCGAGGAAGAAGTGACACAGCCCCCAAGAAAACGAAACCCAAGACGGGACATCGCAGACAATGACGACGACGGGCACGACGAACAAGCTATATACTGTTCAAAACCTGACAAAAGAGGTATAGACTTTGGAATACTATACGATCTCCTTGGAAAGTCATCAGTAAACATATCGGAACAAGGAACGACCATTACCATATTATCTACCTATCAACCAACAAAGCGTGCAATTCTCGATTTGGTAAAACAATTAGAAACTCTTAATATAAAGCTACAAAAATTACATGCATCGATTGTTTTCTTGAGTATTTGTCTCCCGGCCCTAATCGTCAAACACTACGAAACATTCTCACCCAAGAAGATAAAATCATTGTCAAGTAATCGTTCATTCGCTGGGAATTCGCTATCAGAACACCAAAAACCAGACGAGTAATGACTCTAGAAATTCCGAAGGGAGAGATAATATACTTCCCGCACAGAGCACAGTATTACTTCCGACTGACGCAGAAGTGATGGGTGACATTGATGAAGCCGATGAAGTTCTATCTGAAGCACGAGAACGGAGAATGGAGCTTCAACAAGTACAACATGAAGCTAACATTGAACCAGGAAAGCCTGTTGACTTCGGAATCCCTAGATCAGGAAGGTTTAGACAATATTGCTACAGTGTTCGGAACAGACTGTATGGCGCAATGGTCAAAGTCCCGATGCCATCAATAAAAACAAAAATGGCCACCGATTGAACTGACATCCCTACTTGGATGTCACTTCACTATTTAGAAACGTCAGATTGTCACCACGTTGAATTTTGCTATCGCGTGCGCGGTTTATTGGTTAAACGAGTAAATCTTAGCTATTGAGTTAGTTTTTTGACTGTCCGAACGAGGGCCATTCCGTCTGCGTGGTTGCATCGAAACCCGGCGGAAAACGCGCGCTTTTTGGGTCCTCGGATAACCTCTCACGGGAGAGTGTTCAGGTGTGGTCCGCTGGAAACAGAAGTTGCAGAAGCGCAGGGCGTCGACGACTACAGTAGGGTTCCTTCTGTCCTGTCCTTCCTAGCCCCCGCCCTATTTGTTGCCTTCAATAGCTTTTAGGTTCCGCTGGGATTACCAGGTGAGTCGTTGAATTTTTAATTGCAGCAGATTTCCTTTTAGCCGCTCTGAGGAGTGGCCCGCTAAGGAAACGTCTACTTGTAAAAGTCCTGATCGGCGCAACGCCTGACAGGACGGGTATACTCCTTGACGGCCAGGGGGTTGTTGCTATGGGCCCCAACGAACCCGGGATCCAGGCCGAGGTTTTCCCTAACATTTGTGGTAGCAGAGCGTGGTTCCCTAACATACAGTAATAATAACCAACTGGTTTTATACATATGTGAGCAAGGAGTTTTCGACGAAAGAGAAGCTCAAAGAATACTATGCTTAACGCCTGAGGGAATTGCCGCTCAATTTATCAAAAAGTTTCCAGAACGACTCCGGACCGCAAACTCTACATCCCGAATTCTGGTACAGGGTGGGCCAGATAGGCGTACGATTTTAAAAACACTCTTGCGTTTGAACCTTATGAGAGGCTGCGCGGGTGGTGGGGTTGAGTAGCTCGGTTCTCGAAAAGAAACCCGCACAAAATGTTCAGTAAAAGCCGTTCGGTCGATTTTGCTGAAATTTTGTGGAAATAAAGCCTCTAATACTCTGATGAAGTGAGTGAAGTTTCAACTTCAATTAATGACCAGTTTTTAAAATACAGCTATTTTAAAATACATAGTTATTTATGTAGTATTGACGTAGGTATGTAAGTAAACAGTTGCATATCGTCTCTGATCTATTTATCTATGAAGTAGCGAGACATATTCAAATGACGAACAGCTTAAAGAACTCGTGGAAAATGTCAGAATTAATAAATCAATGTCAAGTTGTCATTCACTACCGACTATACAATAAAATATGTTTTTGCACTTCGCCCTATAAAATGGCTTTTCGGAATAGGATTCGTTGCTATATATGCGACGCTGCCTTAGTGCCGCGAGCAATGGTGCGATTGCTTAGACAAGACGGTGATATGTTACTTGAATTAGCAATGGAAAGGCGGGATGAAGCTGGTGGATTGCCTGTCGACATTAATGCTGACACTCGTATTTGCAATAATTCTAACTTTTTAATTACTCGGGATATTCAGACACTGAATGATGATCCTCAGTGTTTGCGGTTAAATATTTTACGGCAAACGACTTCGCGTACTTGTTTTATATGCAATGGTGTTAACAACATTCACAGATTGTTAGCGGAGTGTCTGGTTTATATTTTTGTGAAAAGAAATATCTATGTACCGGTTAGGTACGTGTGCTGCAATGCACACTTAGATGAAAGAGGTTTTTTGATCAAAGATATTTTAGTGGATCTGAGGTATATCAACAGACTATTAGAATATTAAACGGCATTGAGTTACAAATATTTTTGAATGCTATTCGTGACAAATTAATATCAGTGCCCAGCGTCAGTATCAAGACGAGAAGGAATTGATAGATGAAGAGTTTAAAGCACTGTCCCCCGTTAATAAAGAAGATTTTATTGATTTATACAACTTGTTGATTTGCATTCACGCCATATTCATAGCAGCAGTCGTATTGCTTATACTTATTACAAATAAATTATAAAAAGAATATGAAAAAATAATAATCATATTTTCAAAATCTGTAAATACGAATCGCACGTCTGCGTAGCACTAAAAAATAAACGCTCGTTCGCGTACGCCCGCTCACCCGACCACGCGTAGGTAGCAACAAGCTCGAGCTTCGCGGCGCGCCCGCAGCTTTGTCGGCGCGGCGAGCGCCGGCGGCGGCCGGCGGGCGGCGAGCGCACGCCGCACGCATCAAAGCCAGTGTGCCGCGCAGCCCCGAACGAGTCACTCGTTCATTTCTTAGCCCTAGCGAATTCGGAGCGAAACGTGTTCTTAGGTGTGTTGTTTGTGTGTGTAAAAAAAGTAGAATGACGGAAAAATATTCTAACGTAGAACTTGTGGAGATGGTGCGATTATACGCAATCAGTGGGAACAGTCTACGTCGAGCCGTGGTCATGTTTGTGGAAATGTTTCCAAACAGACCAACTCCATCGCGCGAGGTAATGCTTGCTGCCACGCAACCACTGAGGGATCATGGCCAGTTCAACGTTCCTCGACATGCGCAGGGTCGCGGCAGTGTGGGCCTCTCAGTCGATTTGCAAGAGCAAATACTCGAATACTTCGAGAGGGAACCGCGTGCCAGTACTCGTGATGCTGGCCGCCACTTCAATGTCCACCACACAACAGTCTGGCGGCTTCTTAAGTCGGAGCAACAGCACCCGTTCCACTTCAGAAGAGTTCAAGAATTGAACGAGCAAGATCATGCCGCCCGGATCACTTTGTCACTGGGTACTAGAACACCGAGAAGCCAGCATTCTATGGACGGACGAGTGTATGTTTATGCGCATCGGTGTTTACAACGTCCACAATGAACATTGGTGGGCTCACCGCGAACAGAACCCGCATAAGACCAAAAAAGATTCGTTCCAGCATAGGTTTAGCATCAATGTGTGGGCTGGCATTGTTGGTGGACATTTACTCGGGCCCTATTTCATCGAGGGTTATCTCAACAGCAACTCGTATTTGCAACTTTTGCAGCACGTAGTTGACGTAATGCTAGATACGTGCCACTAGCTCTTCACCGGAATCTCTTTTACCACCAGGACGGGGCGCCTCCGCATTATGGACGCCAAGTGCGCGATTATTTGGACGAAGTGTTCAGAACCCAGTGGATTGGTCGAGGTGGGCCAGTGCCCTGGCCTCCGAGGTCGCCAGACTTGACTCCGTGTGACTTTTATTTGTGGGGAGACATAAAAAGAATGGTTTATAAAGACGAATTTGAGAGTGTAAGGTCAAATCGTAGTGTGCTGCAAAAGTTACCTAGAAACTTAAGGCGCCGTGCTCATTTGTGCATAGAACGTGAAAGTGCCCACTTTGAGCAGTACCTGCGAGTATCTTTAACATGATCAGTAAGTACCTAATAATAGTTTATTGCAACAAAGTATACTTATGCGTAAGAGTAAGCCACTTTACCACAGAATACATAATAGTACCTACAAGTTTACGCAAGTTCATCGACTTAATGTCCGCCCGCTGCGCTCTTATCTACCTACTACGGTCTGCACCCCTATTCTCGTCAGTCGACGGTCGCTATTCTAATTTACACTGAGATCGTTTTATTAATCAATCGGTTCCTTATTACTTTCTTCGTGTTAAAAGTATTTTTTAGTCATTAAGTGTACCAATTACGATCAGCTGTAAAATTATGGCGGGAATGCAAATCTACAACCTGTATAATTACTGTGACCGTTTCCATGTGCATGGTGGATATCGTTATGTGAGCAAAAAAGATCTTTTATGTTGCAAGTTACGCCAAGGTGTTAGTGATGAATTCTTGTGGGTCCTATTTAATTATTCATCAAGACAAACGGCAAGCCTAGCTGTTAGGACAGTGAGACAATCTTTAGGAACCCGTTTTATTCGCGAGAACATAGGCATCGAAGCCATAACAAGACAAGATTACATAAAGATACACGTAACAGATTTTTCCAATTAATTATCTAACTCCACACCAGACGTCCCAAAAGCATTAGTGTACAACGATTGTACATATTTAGACATAGAGTATCCATCATTAAGAACGCTTTATACCATACTTAACGCATTCAATGCACAAAGGTAGCCTTGTGAAACCAATTATACATCAAATAATTATAACTAGTACAGTTTTGCATCGTAATGTACCTACATACCTACGAGTTTGTTACTTCTCCACGCTCAAGTTCGAATGGAACTGGACGAAAAGAAACATCGTGAAGGCGCACTGTGGGCTGAGTTCCGGCTTTCATAGACGTCCGATCAGTAATCTCGAAAGTGGCGACTTTTATGCCTGCATATGTTTCGGAAGACCAAATACATACTACAAAGTTGTATCATTATAGTACAGACTTATAAACGACTCACTGAGAATTTTTTAATCAAAAATTTGTATGGAGCTGACAGAATAAACAATTATATCTCCGGTCTCGCACAATTGGCCCTAATTATTTTTCAGGGAGTCAATCTTTGAATTATTTGAAATTTTTAGATATATTGCATAATAAGGCCAGAGGTGCTAAACCTTTTAAAAAAAAATCAAACTTCTTTTTTTTTTTTATCAAAACTTTTACTTTATTCTAGCTTGGCATCTATATAACTAGCACAATAAAAATAATGCGACCACGAAAATATATGGAGATATGATAAAAACATACTTTTTTTTAAATAATCGTTTTTTTTGTTTTGTATCTAAAATTTAATTTTATTCCAGTTTTCCAGCTACAATATGGCCTACATAATGAGTAGCATCATCGTTAATAAATAATTACGTCGAAAAACATTTCAAACATTAATCATTAACGAATCTATACTGTGAAAGCAAATAATTAATTAATTACATAATAACCTTTTATCAATAATATTAGTGTCGCGAAGAAACTACTAATTAATAATCTTTTAATCTGTTAATCTTAATGACCCCATCGTTATTTCAATATTATTTAATGATGACTTTGAGGGTATTTAGAAAATTACTCGCAATTAGAATGGATATTTATATGCTATCCCAATTTCTCCTCACTCAGTTCGCTTTGACGATTACAAGTGAATACATTTATCTAAATAAAATGGAGAGTATCGTTACAAACTTAGATTTATTCGTAATATTAAAAAATGCAAAGAAAATAACAAACTACCAATTTTTGTTCGAATCAGTGTTATCACGACTGGACTGCAGTTTATCCGAAGAAGATTGTCTGACTTTTCGGGAATTTTGCCGAAAATTTGCTAGAGCAGTCGACAAACGTTGGCGTTCAGCAAGTCGGAATGCGGACATATTCCGAAAGAAATATGAAAGTTGGCTGCAAACGAATATTGACTGGCGTAGCTGCATACTAAGCCAAGCGCAAAGTACTTCTACAGCTTCAGTTTATGAAGCAGGGCCATCTACATCAACATCTTCAGTTGGAACTATGACCAAAAGGAAGCATCCTCGGAAACCTTTTGAGGATTTAGGAACGAAGCAAAAAAAGAGAAGAAGAGGCGATTTGGACGGTGAATGCAGTGAAGTGATTTTTGCAGCTGTATCAAAGTTAAAGGCAGACGGAAAAGAAAATATGGCTTCTGTTATTGAATACATGATAAAGAATCCAGAGTCAATTAACAAATTTCAAGACGTTATAATGAAACAACCATTCACCAAGAAAATATTTACACCTCTGAAGGCTCTTGGTTTATTGCTATCTCTTAAGCTGTCAAAATGGCAATACATCACATTGAGAGAGACAGCTATACGTGAAGGCATTCGTGATTTATACCCCTCATATTACCAAGTCCAAAAAGAGAAGAAAGAGTGTTATCCACCAGATAACTCTATCACAGTTACTGATTCTTCAGCTAGAATTACTCTGCAAAGTCTACTAGACGTTACAGCCAAAAGAGTGTTAAAATCTTTACCTGATGATTTACAAGGAAAAGAAATGATTATGTTATCTAAATGGGGTTGTGATGGTGCATCGAGCCAGAGTCGATATAAGCAAAAGTTAGATTCTGCAGACGATGATTCCAGCATTTTTATGACATCTTTAGTACCCATGAAAATTATGTGTGAGGAGGAGACAGTTTGGGAAAACCCAAAACCTTGTTCGCCAGCATTTTGTCGACCTGTGCATTTTCAATTTGTAAAAGAAAGTAAGGCAGTGGTGAAGGCTGAAGTAACGAAAATGAAACAGGAAATATCAGCTCTTCGACCAACCGAATGCGAAACCAATAAAGTAAGCCATGATCTTGTGATGACAATGGTTGATGCCAAGATTTGCACTTATCTTTCGGAAGCAAAGTCCAATGCTGCATGCTACATTTGTTTAGCGAAACCGACCGAGATGAACAACTTGGAAGCTGTAGAAAAAAGAGCAACATCAATTGAAATGTTGGAGTTTGGATTATCTTCGCTGCATGCACGCATAAATGTGATGGAATGCCTTTTACATACGGGTAATACTCAGAAAAAATGTACATTTAGTTTCTTTTTTGGTCCCTCTACTTCAAAGTTGAGTAAAACCAGAATTATAGACAATTTTTTTTTTTTTTTGATTTATGGTGATGTTTAGCTTTACTACGATGATTTACATTTGTTATGTTGTTTTATTTATTTTTTTAATATAGATTTTCTGAAAATTTAATATGTTAAAATTTTTTTCCATACGTTTTTTTAGTGTCCCAATGTCAGTTTTAACTTTTTAAAGATTAATTGTTACGAATATTCATTGATTTGTTTAACTTTGGCTACAGCTAAATAACTCCTCCTAAATAAAGCATTTAAATAGGACACATGTTATTAAATAATCATTAATATATATCTTTATTTTTAATAAACTAATCTTGTCCCAAAATTATTAAGTTTCGTGACTCAGGATTAGTAACGCAAAATCAATTCGTAACGCAATCATTTCAAAGGGTATTAAAATATTTTTCTTTTCTGGCAACACTTAAGCTTCCGTCATAATGTCTATAGCGGCGGCCATAGTATTTTAGTTAAAGATCGGAAGTGACATAGTATCTCGAGAAAATTTTTATAAAAAATATCTCAGGGTGTTTGACGGTGCTTATTGTGGTAAATATATATGAGTTTTGTTTACCAAACTATAGTTTGTTGTTAATTTTTATTATAACTCAACGATTACACTTAGTTCTTGCATTAATATCACGTGGCTGCAGCAAAATTATTTTTAGAGGTTATAATTTCTCAGATTTTGTTATCAGTTTTGTTATATTGCGTTACGTTACGAAACTGAGAAATTGTAAAGCTCAGTTCACGTAAGCATACTTATGCGATACAAGTACTTGCTTGATCAAATGAGCAAAGCCAGTGTGATTTGTCTACGTGATTTAAATAAAGTAAATTAAAAGTTAAGCGTGTCTTAGCGTCTTATTTATTAGGCATGTTGTACGGTTTTTTTTGCTAATAACCTACTACTTAATGTGAAAGTTTGTAAGTTTATTTGCTTGTTTGTTTGTTACTCAATTACGCGTAAATCGCTAAACAGTCTAAATAGAGTAAATAGACAGTATGCCTGGACTAGAACATTAGAAACTTTTCAACCCGGTAATAGATTTCTATGGGAAAATGTAGTCCACGCGAACAAAGTCGCGAGCGAAAGTTGGTTTTGATAATAATATTTTTTGGTAAACGTTTCACTTACTTTTTAGTTTTTAGCATGGATATAATCTTATAATATTTTGTATGTTTCAAAATAGCTTTCTCTATGTTTTTCTTTTTTTTATATTTCTGTATGTTTTTATAGCTATATTAAAGTTGAATTTCTGTTTAGTTAAACATCATGGCTCCCGTGTCCAATGCCGAGAGACAAAGAAGATATAGAGAGCGTCTCAAACAAAATCCTATTAAATACGAAGAAATGCGAAAGAAACATTTAGAGAGAGTTAAATCTAATAAATTAAAAATTAAAGACCAAAGTCCAGGCCAAAAGAAAAAAACAAGACAAAAGTGGAGAGAATACTCTGACCGATACTATAGAAAGAATAAAAATAAATCTATTGGTGAAGAACATACAGTAGAAGCAGTAGTTAGAAAGATTAATAAAAATACAGAGAATTGGAAACTGAAAGCAATTAAACTTCGAAAAAAATTAAATCTTTGTCAAGATTCATTAAATATATCATTAAAAAAACAAGATACCATGAGAAAGCAAATTTATCGCCTTAAGCAAAAAATAACTTCTAAAGAAAATCAGATAAGACAAATAGTTGATAAAGACCAACCATTGCCACCTTCTGAATTTGACATTCTTTCTGAGTCTCTGAGCTCAGTATACAAAGTTTCTACTCATAAAAAAAAAGCAGTTATCAAAAAAATTGTGAACAGTCCTTAACAAAAAAATATCGAATGACCTCAAAAATGGTGCAGGCTATAGGAATAAAAGGAAGAATTCGAACTAAAATGTCGTTTGCATCAAAAAGAAAGTTGCTTATTCAACAAATTCACCTGTTTTATTTACGCGACGATGTAAGTCGTGCAACAGCCGGCAAAAAAGAGTGTAAAACGAAAGGAAATAGTAAAATGCAAATACGTTTCTTAACAGACACCATACTAAATTTATACAGGATTTATAAAAGAGAAGGAGGCAAAGTATCGTATTCTACACTTGTAAGACATCGTCCTTTTTATGTCTTAGCTCCAAAATTACATAACAGAGAAACTTGTGCCTGCATACGACATGCGAACATATCATTTAAAATAACAAAACTATTCAAGCTTGGACTCTTACAAACAAATAAAACTGAAGATCTTTTGAAGGATATTACCTGTAACTTAGATTCAAAAGACTGCATGTATGGGGATTGCCAAATATGTGCTACAAAGAAGATCAATGTAAAAATGTCAAATGAAAAAACTGTGTCTTGGCTGCAGTGGTGTATGAAAACAGTTCCTTACCAGAAGAGAAATAAAGAAGGTATTGAGACTGAGGCTTTGACTAAAAAATTTACAAGGGAAGTGATGACTGATAGTTTAAGTGTATTGCTACAAAATTTTCAAAAAGAGGCTGTCCAATTTAAAAAACATTATTACAATATGATACATCAACAAAAAACATTTCGAGAATGTGTTGACAATATAAAAGAAAATGAGGCGGTTATAATAGTTGATTTTTCAGAAAACTATCAGTGTAAGTACAATTCAGAGATACAGGCTATGCATTTTTCATCTTCCCGTAATCAAATAACTCTGCATACCGGTGTAGCGTACCTCAATGATGAGAAACCAACTGCATTTTGTTCAATTTCACCAAATAACGAACATAGTCCTTTATCTATCTGGGCGCACATGTTACCAGTTCTACATTCAATTAAATATCAACACCCTGAGATAGATACCTTGCATGTACATTCTGATGGCCCAACCACACAGTACCGGCAAAAGATAAACTTCGCACTTTTTGATAAATTTACCAAACAGCTGGGATTCAAACATGCCACGTGGTCTTACTTTGAGGCTGCGCATGGTAAAAATGCAGCAGATGGCATAGGAGGTGTACTTAAAAGAACTCTGGACATGCATGTAGGGTACGGAAAAGATGTTTCTAATGCTCTTGAGGCCTTTAAACTATTGAAACAGGAAACAAGCGTAACCCTTTATTATGTGTCAGATACAGATATTAAAGTATTAAAGGAAACAAATCCTATACCTAATTTGTGTCCTTTAGTTGGAACGATGGCTGTTCATCAGATCATAACCACGGATGAGTCTTTAGTAATTAAACATAGACAGGTGAGCTGTTTTTGTGGCGACAAACGAGGCAGCTGCTTATGTTTCAATGTTAAAATTCATAGTCTCTTGAAAAACAATCAAAACTACTCCGAAATCACAACCAATAATCAAAGAAAAACAATTAAATTGGTAGAAGAGGAATCAGAAAAAAATGAGAATAATACTAAAATATCTGAACCAGGTCCGTCCGGTATTAAGAAAATAAAAAATAATAATAAAATAAAACTATGTCAGGGAAAGGAAACTATTAGGAAACTAAAATCAATTTCAAATAAATTAAAAATTGAGAGAAAAGGAAAAGAAAATAATCAACCGAACAAAAAAAAGAAGAATATGCTGGTGGACTGGTCCTCTTCTGACACTGATGAAGAAATTGCCTATGCAGAAAGTGACGATAGTCCCTATAACGAAAAAAGTAGCTCGGAATCATCACACTCCACAATGAGACCTAAGAATAAAGTTACTATTTTATCGGACATCCGATTGGACCCTGACAATCGTAAATACTTTAATTTTAAATTAGAAGGACCTTCATCTCTTCATAAGATTAATCCTGCCCATGAATCATCTTTATTTCAAAATATTAAGCATGATTCCAGTGACAATGACTCTAATTTTGAAATCTTTTAATATTTATGGCTATTTTATTTTGTTAAGTAATTGATACTTGTAACAGAATTTTATTTTGTTAAAACATGAATACACGAACAGAATGTTCCTTGTTCGTAATAATAATAGGGAACATTCTGTTCGTGTTCTTACTGTTATTTCTACCTGAATATTTTTTGTTTTATGTCAAAGGTGTTGATTCTAATAGTTTTTCGAGTTTATTCGAACTTCGATGAACGCTACATTAACAGGCGGAACTGCGACAAGCTCCAGTGTCGACAGGATGGGACTGCGACAGAACCAAATACCTACTTAACATGATTTACCGAAAGGCAGATACGTAAGAATAATGTCAAGGATGAATCCTGTCGCAGTACCATACTGTCGGCGCCAAGACTGGTCGCAGTTCCGTCTCTCGATGTAGTGTCTTTCGAAATTAAGAGTAAAACAGAAAGAAAGATTTTTTTTTAATTATAAATGTTTGATTTGTTCTCATCTTATAATCAATAATTTAATAGTATGTGATTAATTTAATTTACCCAAAGATTAACCAAATGAACAAAGTAAGTTCCTTAATATACGTAATAACTAATAACCCGTCGTTTCATTTAGATTTGACCATATGCCTAACTTGTAGTTCAATGTGTACTTTGCTTTATAATATCAGTTTCGTTACAGAGGCCCTCAGTTTTGTTACCCTGTCAGTTTAGTTACAATTTAAAAATGTACACTTTTTCTGAGTATTACCCATACATATCATACAGACTTGATATCAAAAAATGGTCTGTAAGAGGAAAAGAAGATCAAAATGTAAGAGATGCAAAAAAGAAGATAGTTCAAGATCGTTTTAAAACTGAACTCGGCTTACTCATTGATGTAGTGAAGCAAGGACATGGTACTACCAATGACGGTAACACAGCCAGAAGGTTCTTTGAAAATCCAGAGGAAACTGCTGATATAACAGGACTCGACGCAGAACTGATTCACAGGTTTGCTGTTATTTTGCAAGCGGTAACTTCCGGTGAGCATGTGGATACTGTGAAATTCAAAGATTATGCATACAAAACTGCTGAGAGGTACGTGTCCTTGTATAATTGGTACTACATGTCTGCAACCGTGCACAAACTGCTACTTCATGGAGCTGACATCATTACTTGTAATGCGATTGTACCAATTGGAAACCTTTCTGAAGAGGCTTCGGAAGCCCGCAACAAGGATTTCCGAAGATTCAGAGAACACAACTCCCGTAAGAAGAGTAGAGTCAGTTCTAATGAAGACATTTTAAATTTTCTTCTTCTTTCTTCGGATCCACTTATTTCTTCGATGAGACCCACTTTGGATGCGAAGAAGAAGAAAATTTTCTTTAGTGAAACCCTTGATCTACTTATTATTATCAGATGGCGCTACTTGCCACGAGTAAGATCTAGTCTGTGTATAAAAATTCATTTAAAATCAAAACAAGCGTAAATCAGTTAAAAAAGTGTATTATTAGAGCTAACATACAACAATACAGTGGTACCAGTGTTATCTACAAAAACTTTTTAGTGCAACATAATCTAAACTTCTTCGTAATTATCATTGCTGTCCGCCAAGCACAATTACAACTAAAGTGTAGAATAAACAATCTCAGTGAAGTGATCTTAATAAAAACACAGTAAAAGTAAACAATTAATTATGTAAATCATAAAAAAACAAGAATTAACAGTGTAAACAGAAGAAAATTGTGAAATAAAGTGCTAATGATCGTTTGTAAATTTCAAATAAGTAAACAGACGACAGCTGACTCATCAGCTGTCAGATTTCATGCACTTAGTAATTACTCCTAGCGACATCTGGCAACAATCATAGACACGAAAATACACACACTCCCGCGAAACCAAATTGACATAAAAAGCACGCTATAAAGCATTATAAATTGAATTCTACATTAAATACCAAATTAGTCCGTAAGATGGCGCTAAAATGTGATAACTGTAATAGCAAAATTACAAATCGTGAATACTTAATATGCACAATTTGTAAGTATAATTATCACATTGATTGTGGGAATGTTTCGACCAAAAGATTCTACCTAATGACTAAAGAAAATAAACTTAACTGGAAATGTGACAAATGTATAGATAAAAATAAAAATGGCAACTTCAGAATAAATATATCTACGACAAACTCTTTTGAATCATTAACAGATGATGAATACAAAGATATTATGTCAACGTCACAAAGTAGCCGACTAAACAGTAGCTGCCCAGATTTAAGAAGAATAAATATCGAAGAGAGACTAGAATACCTAATAAAACAAAATAAAGACCTTAAGGAGAAACTCCAAATTGCAGAAAATGAAATTGAAAATATGTTATTAGAAAATACTAAATTAAAAAAAAATATACAAAATAAAGAAAAAAAAACCAAATTTTTGACAGAAATTTGTAACTCAAGCCAAAAGAAAAATGTAACCCTCAGAAGAAGCAGAAAGAACCTAAACAAGACTATTCTGGATTTTGAACACGACGAACAAGAAGCGAAATTTTGCGCAACGCCATCAATAAAACATGACAAGAACTCTGAAATTGAACCTGACAGTATCATCTTATCAAATCAGGTCGCGGATTTTAGTCCATCTAATCGCTCAATAGAGGGCACCTGTGGTAATAAAAATAAACATAATATTTACATAGTAGGCGATCAGCAAATCTGCGGTCTAGCTGATGAGATAAGAGATGCGAGGTGCGGAAAATGGAATGACAACTACAACGTTACTAGTATAGTTAAGCCGTATGCGTTAAGCTCTCAAGTCTTATCAAGCTGTGAATCTATATCTGAAACTATGTCAGATGATGATATACTGGTGCTTTCGGTAGGTTCTAATGATAAAAATCCATATACCATTATGTCGAGTTTGTGTAATACATTATGTAAATTGAAGAAGGGCAGGATACTAATACTAAGTGTTAGATATAACTATTGTTTAAATATTAACATACTAAACACACATATTAATCGTCTAATAAAAAATTATTATAATTGTAACTATATTGACATACAACAAATACTGCATTACTACCAAAATATAACATCAATAAAAAAGAAAATTAGCCTGAAGATAAATGTAGAAATCGACTATTCAAAGTATGTTAATGACTATGTAAAAAACGGATTAAAATTAAGAAAATCATTGCAAAACTCTATAATCGATAAAAAAGGTATTATATCCACCTCAACTGCTTTGGAAAATAAAAAGGGTACAATACCATATTATTTTTCTAAGATTAATATTACAAAAAATAGTATAACACCAACAATGACAAGCACAAAATGTTTTCGTGGCTAATAAGCATAATGATTTTGTAATTCTACAACAAAACATACAAGGTTTGCTTTCTAAAAAAGATATCATTGAGATAACCTCTCATTTATGTCCTGAGGTGCTGTGCTTTACAGAAACTTTTATTATGAATGGAGAGGAAAAGAATATATTTTTGCATAATTATGTACTAGCTATACACTATGGAAGAAATAAAAAAAGAGGGGGCACATGTATATTGGTAAAAAAAGGGACTATATACAATAAAGTTAACATTTTCGATGAGCTTCCTGTGAATTTTCATTTTGAATGCTGCTCTATCTCTATTCCATCATACAATACAATGTAAACACTAGAAATAAAAACAAACTAGCAGTACCTAATACTAGGCTCCAAAAAGTAAATAATTCATTTAGAGGCCTGTGTGTACGTTTTTACAATAAAGTTCCAAGTAATATCCAAAAACTAGATATTAATAAATTTAAAATCGCTATTAAAGAAAAGCTTTATAAAAAAGCTTATTATAAAGTGTCTGATTACATTGAAGACAAAACAGCATGGGTTTAAAATGCTCCAATCTATTTCTAATCCAATATATTGTTAAGGTTTTTTAAACTTGTATAACTTGGTAACGTAACGGCATATAATTTTGTAAATGTCGTTACATAATGAATTAAAGCTGTGGAGTTTCTTGCGCCCATTCTTCTCCACAGCTAAAAATAGACGTCCTGAATGGGTAGTAGGTAAAAAAATTAAGGACGATTCAAAAGCACTTTTCTAAAGTTTATTTGAATAAAGAATATTTGACTTTGACTTTGACTTTGAATATTATAGTTGTTTGCCTATACCGTAGCTCAACCGCTTCAAATAAACGACATTTTGATTTATTCTTAGAAAAATTTGAACAACTATTGTACATATACCAACATAAACATCACAAACAAAGAATAATTATTGTTGGGGACATTAATATAAACACTTTACAAAACAACAACATTACCACCAAACTAAAAGGCATATTAAATAATTATAATCTAGAGCAACATATAACCCAACCAACTCTTGTTGGTTGGGTTATATGTTGCCTCTTGGCTTATCATGCATTGACCACATTTTTAGTAATATAAAAGGTGCAAAGAGCACAATCCTTCCGTTGTGGTTATCTGACCATGACACTGCACAGATACTTAGTTTCCACATCAAAAGAAAACCACAAATAGCTAAACAAATACATACATTTAAGAGAGGTTATTCTGACGAAAATATCATTAAGTTCAGAACACATCTCTCATGCCTCACTTTTACAGATGTATATAATGAAAGTAATCCTAATGAAGCATTTAATAAATTCCATGACTGGTTCTGTTTACTTTATAAATTATGTTTCCCAGTTTGCAAAGTCACAATAAACACTAACTCTAACCAGCACTGGATCTCTAAGGGTATTAAAAAAAGCTGTGCAACAAGTAGAGCGCACCGTCTTAATCACTATAAAAGGAAAACATACAACACAAAAAAGAAATATCAAACATACTCAAAAATACTAAAACGATGCATACTACAGGCAAAAAAACAGTCAAATAATAAATATATCTTTAATAATAGTAAAAAAAACACATGCAAAGCTACATGGAAAATTATACACGAGGAGACAAATACCAAACCGACATGTAACAATTATATTGAAACTATAGACTATAATCAACATAATATAAATAATCCAATAGAAATTGCCAATAAGTTCAATGACCATTTTATCAATATCACAGGTGTCACGCATGCGAAAACAAATAATGACTTGCATGGGAAAACTAGTAATCTGATAAATTCCATTTATCTGACTCCTGTTGATGAGTACTGTGTTAGAAAAACTATTAAGTCCCTCAAAAACACAAACTCTGAAGGGTATGACAACATATGTACAAAGGTTCTGAAGGCATGCAATGAAGAAATAGCCCCTGTTCTAACATTTCTTATAAACCTATCAATATCCTCTGGGACCTTCCCAGACAGGCTTAAGTATTCACTAGTCAAACCCTTGCATAAAAAAAATGAAAAAACAGTAGTTGACAACTACAGACCCATTACACTAATCTCAATCATATCAAAGGTTTATGAAAAAATTGTACTTGAGAAACTGATGGTGTTTTTTGAAAAGTATGGTATATTAAATCAAGATCAATTCGGATTTCAAAAAAAGAAATCCACAACCCATGCCATATTCAACCTAGTGAATGAAATACTAATGAACATAAATGAAAATAGGTACACAACAGCTCTTTTCCTTGACATGTCTAGAGCGTTCGATTATTGCTTACATGACACCCTACTAAAAAAGTTGGAAAACAACGGCATTAGGGGGCCGGCACTAAATTGGCTAAAAACTTATTTGAGCAATAGGATGCAAGCCGTTGAAGTAGCTAAACTCGATAAAAATAATATAACCCAAAAATATCTATCTGAGTTTAAAGAAATCAAGTTTGGGGTGCCCCAGGGGAGTGTCTTGGGCCCATTTTTGTTCCTCACTTATATAAATAACTTACCAAAACTGACAAAGCACCGCTGCATCTTATTTGCGGATGATGTCTCAATCATAGTGACTACAAGTAAGAAATTGACATTAAATGACCATAGTAATGAAATTAACAATACAATCAACTTAATAATAAATTGGCTTAAAGATAACTTAATAACCTTTTCATTAATATTGACAAAACTTATTTCATGAATTTTAATAATACACCTTATCAAACGTTAAATGTACACTATCAAGGACTAGGACTACATGGCACAAATATAACTAAGTTTCTGGGTATACAAATTGATCATAAGTTGGACTGGAAGCAACAGATCACAAACATATGTTGTAAAATAAATAGATTTACTTTTGCACTATATAAACTCACTAAAGTAGCCTCTCAAAGTGCAGCAGTCACAGCATACTTTGCATATATTGAGTCCATCCTCCGTTATGGTTTAATCATATGGGGAAACAGCACAGACACAAATAAAGCATTTATCGCTCAAAAAAAATGTATTAGGGCAATCTGTGGCACTGCACCAGATGAGCCATGTGCACCCTTATTCAAAAGGTTAAAAGTCTTACCCCTGCCATGTCTATACATTTTTGAAATAGCCAAATTTGTCAAACTTAACCATCATTATTTTGAAACAGCACAAGATATGTATCCCCGAAACACTAGAAATGGAAAAAGGTTGATGTCGGCCTTTGTTCCAAAAAGCACTCGTATGCAAAAGAATTGTTTCTGGATGTGCATAAGTATTTTTAATAAATTGCCTGAAACAATTAGAAAACTTATTGTAAAACAATTTCTAGCAGAGTTACATAAATGGCTTATGGCACACCTATTTTATTCAGTGAAAGATTTTCTTACACATACACTTAATAAATGTAAGATGTGTACCTAGATGTGTGCAAGCAAATATTTTAGTTTTATTTTTCTTATAAGTTAACGACATATTATTTTCTTTTGATGTCTGTAAAATACTATTCACCTTGACCAAACTTGATAAATCATTTGACTTTTATTATTATTTTATTTCTGTATATTATTTTATTTGAATTGCAAATATTTTAGTAACTTTTGACAACTGTAACTTTTCACAAACTTTTCTTTTTTCCTCTATGGCATGGACTACCATAGAGAAGTGAAGTTTACAAGCTCCACAGATTAAGTTAGGCCGCTGCGCTGTGGTTATAATACTGTTTTGACATATTTTTGACATATTTTTGAATATTTAGTACAACAATTTTTAGTAATTAATTTTGTATTTTTATTATAATGTAATTTAATTGGTATTTGACATTTTGGAGTATTAATTTTGTATTTTTATGTGTATGTAATTAATTGGAATATTTAGTCATTGTCATTTAAAGTTATTTGCATGCTACATTGTCAGCTGAGAAAGAGAAGAAAACTAGAATAAGACCAAAAATGTACCTTTCTCAAGCGCAAATTAAATATATATATTATATTAAGCTTCAAGAACCTGAGTTTGAATTCAGAGACGTTTCTCAGTTACACTCTGACTCTGAAATGGACTCTGACTCTGATTCGGACTCTGGATGATTTGGAGTATGATAGTAATTGTTACATTAATTTTACTTTAATTCATGTGTTATGTGTCAAAGAAGTTTTATATTTGTTTTTTTAAGATTTAAGATTCCATTTCATTATTTGTTTTATTGTTTCCAAATTAATTATGACGTTTACTTAAATTATTGTAAAAAAAATAATTTCTTGATTGAGGAATAGTTTACAAATGGTTATCTTAATAAAGTTAAATAATTGTTACTAAAATATGTTTTTATTATATCTTCATAATGTTTTCGTAGTCGTATTATTTTTATTGCGCTAGTTATATAGATGTTAAGCTGGAATAAAGTTCAAGTTTTGACAAAATTCAAAAAAATTTTTGATTATTAAAAAAAAAATGTTTAGCACCTCTGGCCTTATTATGCAATATATCAAAAAATTTCAAATAATTCAAAGATTGACTCCCTGAAAAATAATTAGGGCCAATTGTGCGAGACCGGAGATATAATTGTTTATTGTCAGCTCCATACAAATTTTTGATTAAAAAATTCTCAGTGAGTCGGAGTCGTATAAAATCAAAGTCGGCAATGTAGGTTGCTGGGTGAAAATGAGATAAATATATGGCAACACTGAAAATTCAAATGTTTACCAATTCTTTAGTCGCTTGAAAATCATATACGGCCATAAATCCTTCAAAATCGCGTTAGAAAACTGATTTTGGGATCAAAGACGGCCATCGACTGGTCTTTAAAACCATAATCGGCAATCTTTCGCTGTCAACCAATCAGAGGTCTTGTAGAAATGGCGTTTCAAAATGGCGGATTCTGTTAATTACATAGAAGATTGTCGCGCGTGTTTTGTTGAATTATTCCTGTTTTCTTAACTAAATTAAAATAACGATCTCAATGGAGGTTAACCCAACACCGGATAAAAACAATAGAGCAAGAAAAAGGAGCAGAAACCCTGAGAAATGGAAAAAAAACGTGTTGAAAAAACAGAGGTAAGTACAACAGTAAACTTACATTATTTTTATGCTAGGGCTGCGTGCTGCGTGTTATTTTTTTTTCATATAGTTGAAATAGGTTTAAATGTATCTACTAACTTAATGTTATTAATTACATTCTGTAAAAATGAACTTATACCTATAAGTAACATGATACTAATATTATGCACTTATATGAATATTACCTACTAATAGTGAATAGTTAATTTTTCTCAGTTTAGCCTCTGATTGGCAGGTATAAATGCCTATACGCATTAAGTCCGGTAATTTGTAACATATTTTTATTGCATTAAGGTGTAAATAAATAAATATAAGCAACAGATATCAGTCATACTTACTCGCCGCTGAACGTTGTTGCGATTTCGAAATTTCTTTATTTCCATCTTCACTTTCCATCAGGTGAGATTGTGGACAAATGCGGGCCTCAGGCATAAAAAGGTTTTTCTTTATTTTATGAATGAATCACGTGACACGTCACGATCTGCCCAATTCGACGATCGGCCCACGACATAAATATCTTTTATTTCACTTTATTAGTTTATAGGCGTGCTAATTTTATATGAAATTTAAATAAATCCATAACTATTTAATAAAGCAACTCTGTCATGCCTAAAATGTTTTGCCGATTTGAAACATACTAAATGTTTCTTAAGAGAACGTAGAGAAATGCCGCAAGTCTAGTATTAAAAGTCTGGTTGTTTTTTATTTATTAACACCTAAACCCTTGAAGCTAATGATTATTGTTTGCTTTTTGCTTCAGGTATGCAGCAAAATACTTACCACAACGCATTTGTAACCATGACACACCATCGTTTCAATGCTGTAAACTGACAATGTCTGATTTGCTAAGAATACATAACAATTTTTATTCTCATTCAAGCAAGAAAGAACAAGATGCTATTATCTTAAAATTTTGCACAATTACAGCATCAAATAAAAATTCGAAAAATCAACATAAATATAAAGGAAAAAAACAAACAATAATTAAATATGCAGTAATTGCTCATAAGAGAAGAATACCTGTTTGTCAAAAATTTTTCTTACATATCTTCGGTATCACAAAGCACAGAGTGGCATTTGTCATGCAAAAGTTTTATCACAGTGGAGAAGTCGGCACGGAACACCGTGGAGGTGATCGCAAATTAGTGAAGTACGTCGAGAGGAAACAGTCTGTGCATAACTTTATTGAAAAACTAAAATGTGTAGAGTCCCATTATTGTCGCAAGTCCAAGACAGCTGAACGAAAGTATTTGCCATCTGAATTAAACATTTCTAAATTATACAGGATGTACGTAGAAAGTGAAGTTCTTCCAGAAGTAAAGCAATCATACTTTCGCCGTATTTTCAATAATACGTATAATATTGGATTCGGAACCCCAAAAACTGACGTGTGTTCGACGTGCTTGGAATTGATCGAAAAAATTAAAATAGAAGCTGACCCAGTCAAAAAGAATACCCTAATGGTTGAGAAACGTGTACACAGTTTACGAGCTAAAGCTTTTTTTGAAAAATTAAGGGAGGCACAAGACGATATTAAAATAATTTCATTCGACTGCCAAAAAAATTTACCCCTCCCGAAGTTGCCAGACCAATCGACATATTACAGTCGCCAATTGTACTATTACAATTTGACAATGGTAGAGGGTACTTCAAAAGATCCCCTGACTCCTCGTAACGTTTTCGCATATTATTGCACTGAAAACGAACACAACAAAGATTCAAATCTTATTTCATCAGCCTTATATCACAGGCTGAATGTGACGGATAAATCTGGCATTTCACATATACGCTTGGTCGCTGACGGATGTGGTGGCCAAAATAAAAACTGCATAGTTTTAGGAACTTGTTGCAAATGGTTGCTGGAAAATAATACCATCAAATCCATAGAATTGGTGTTCCCAGTTACGGGACATTCCTTCATGCCCGCTGATCGGCAATTTGGAGTAATTGAAAAGAAGCTCAAGAAAAAGGATGTAATGTTACATCCCGATGAAATAACGGACATTATTAAGGAAACTTCAAGTGTTGTCAAATTCGGAGACGACTGTATCGTTTATGACTGGAGAGATGCCGTTAAAAAGGTTCTAAAACAAACAACTTCCTGGTCGATTGCATTTAAGGAATGTAAAAGGTTTATATTAAGACGATCAAAACAAAAAGATAATGTTCTAATCCGTGGAGAGCTAAATTATAAAACAGACCTGGGTAAATTTGAAACTATATGTCAACGTGGAAAAAATATCTCCATGATAAACCCAAAACCCTTGTCCAATATCGTACCTGTTAATAAAAACAAATTACTAGACGTGAAGAAACTTCTTAGCAAACATTTTGGATCAGACTGGTCAGCTTCACCACACCTGGAATTTTACAATAAAGTTTTCGAAAGTCAGGAAACACTAGTCGCGCCAACAGATGAAGAACATTCTTTCTGCTCAGAACCTATTGAAGAAAACATTCACGTTTATATCTAAAAATATGCTCATCATTCGTTTTCGTTCATTTTTTTTTAAACCGTACTTTAGTAAAACATATTCAAGGGATTTTGTTATGAAAATGACTTGCCTTTACGTTACATAAATCTAAATTCTAAAAAAAGTAAAAAGCGGATAACGGAGAGGCAAGTGTTTTCATGGCCCAACCTCTTGAATTGTTTTTCAACACAGCAACGTTCAAGAGTTTTCATATTGTAACTAACTAATTTCTTTTTAAGTTTAATTAAAAGGCTAAAATGTTTATATCTTCGTGTGTTTTTATTTATTGCCAACCCTAATTGTTATGAAATCTATCAGGATCAAAGACGGCCATCTTACCGTAGTTTGGGTTCAAATACGGCAATCTTTATAAATTCAAAACCAAAGTCGGCAATCTAGTAAATTAAATGTGATTTTAAATCTTATTGCTTAACTTTCACACATATTTTTGACTGTCTCTGGTTTAGTACATGTTACAGTAATATGAACAAACATTTGTCATTAATGACTATGGATTAAAATGAAAAATAACTGTTTTTGATCAACTACCAAAATTTAGGTCAACCCTACTTTGCCGACTTTGATTTTATACGACTCGTTTATAAGTCTGTACTATAATGATACAACTTTGTAGTATGTATTTGGTCTTCCGAAACATATGCAGGCATAAAAGTCGCCACTTTCGAGATTACTGATCGGACGTCTATGAAAGCCGGAACTCAGCCCACAGTGAGGCGTGAAGATAGCTTGAACTGTCGAATTATGTTTTAGTCGCGATGGATCACTTCACTGGAGCGCAGCGTGCATTCTGCGTTAAACATTATTACAAAAAATGGCGATTCGTGCGCTATTGTTCGGCGTTCACATGACCTAAATCAGTGTCCGAATGAAAGTGTGATTCGATTGTGAGTCAGAAAGTTCGAAGCTACTGGTTCGACTCTAAAACAGAAGCCTGCGGAACGCCAAAGGTCTACAAGAACGGAAGACACAATAGAACAAGTTAGAGCTTCAGTTCAACGTAATCCTGATCTATCGACTCGCAAGCGATCAGCTGAACTTGCGGTATCCAGAACATCTTTGCGTCGCATTTTGTTGAAAGATCTAGAATTGCACCCGTATTAAATTCAATTTGTGTAGGAACACAAGTTGAATTTTATACGGGTAATTCCTATTACAGCCAAATGACCCAATTTTACGACGAGCTTTTGTTGAAACAACCATATCATGACCTTTATATACACTCGCGAGCAACCAAATCGACTCAACCGCTAACTCTACATACATACATTGTTTTAAGTAAAAATATACAACATATTTATATATATATAATATTTCATTTGAAAGCTTCAAATTTCAGCTTTCATAAGATATACTCATTATCAACATCCATACATATTTTTTTTAATTAATGGAGTCTGAACATATTGTATGTAAGAAAAATGGGAATTTGGGAAAAGGTGTTGTGTTAAAAAATATTAAAAGCATAATAAATTCAACATTTGGTATTGCCCCCTCTAGCCCTAATTACAGCCTGTAGTCGGCTCTTCATCGACCTTATTAATTTTTTGACGGTGTCTTGAGGAATGCCGTCCCACTCCTCTAATAATGCTGCCTTCAATTCTTCTACGCTCGAAGGGATTGAATTTTTGGACTGAGTGCAGGCCAGTCCATCGTACGTATTTCGACTTCTTGAAGAAACTGCCGAGTAATGCGCGCCGTGTGACATCGAGCATTGTCGTGCATTAGATGTACCCATCAGGTGTCCGCCCACCTCCTCGGCCTCCTCCAGCGGTGCTATGCTTTAAAATGCCAACTCGAATTCGAAACTCACTCAGGTGACCGAATTCACTTCGACAGCAAAGCCACTTGACCTTGTACTCGCATTCTGTAAATTAGATTGCAGAAGCGAAGTGAAGTGAGTTTCAAAACGAAAGATCGAGATCTAAAGATACACGCCATGCTAGTGTAACTTCAAACAATTAAAAATCTAGCTTTTTTTATTAAAAACAGCGCCATCTATACGCCGACTCAGAGAAATTTAACAGTGTTGCTATATAAATAATCTAATAGTAATAATAGTAAATTATTTTTACAAAATACGTTTATGGACAATTAAATAAACTTTCAAACTGAAATAAAACTATATTATATATAATAATATGATCTGGCTTTTTATATCTAGCACAAGTAGTAGGTATTATATAGTAGTCTTTGGTAGGAAATTTAGTTTTGATGTGACATTTGCATGACATATGCAAATTGCAAATGGTGACTTGCGTTTGCGCCGTGTTTCGCTTTTGCTTTTCATGATTGTTGTTTTCGTTGCAGCTGCTATTCGCGTTGAGTTGAGCATATGTTCCTCCGCATTGCCGTGACGTGCTACGTGACAATCTCCTTGGTTTCCTTCGCCCACGTCGAGTTGAGCCTCCTCCTCCGTGTCGAACTGTCGAAGTAACCCCAAAGACTGTGTGTTTGTGTACGGACGGACTGTGAATAATTTATTGAGCGCTCTTTTACGAGTTCGGACTCCATTTTCATTCAGTCATGTCTCAAAGAACACGCTGTGTACCTGGATGTTTAGTGACTGTGAAAGATGGTATGATACCCTGTCTACTCACGGCTGACACCAATAATCTATTCTCAGTTAGAGAGATTTCTACTAGAGTTTACTTACCTAGATATTTTTGTGTAGATACTTGGACGCCCAAGGTAACCACAGTGCCATAGAACAATTGAATTTCTATTGTCTGGTTTAAGAACAACCAAGTGAATAAGTACCTAGTGGTGAATAACAATGGTTGTTGCTTACCAGTGACTGAAATCAGAATGTGTACACCTTATCGAGTACACAATAAATATATTTTTAAACATCTGAGTCTTATCTTCTGTAGAAAAGAGCACTATTTGCACTACCTACATCTTACAATAAAACTGCGGCTTGATTATTGGTTTTAGCTTAAGATTGTTAAATCCATGTTATTCAAGTATTTCTTAAATTTTCTGATGCTGTCTATGAATTCCCAATAGCAATTGTCATTCATTGCTTTTAAGCCAATGTCTTTCTATTAGCTTAACAAGACAAAAGAGTGGCCTATATCAGATAATGAAAACAGATTCTGTAAGTAAGTCAGATTCAGCTATTTACATCATCATAAGCCTATTAGTGAGTTCACTACTGAGGCACAAGTCTTTCTTGTAAATAGAAAGAAACATGGGAAAAACCAGCTATGATAATAATAACAAAATTATTTATTTCAAACAGAGCTCATAAAAAAGTGTAACGGTGCTGTAGCACGTAGGATATGAGATCAAAAAGTTAATAATCCCATGGATGATATGACAAGTCGCACGAGCCGATTCGGTTCAACTTTCTTAGTGCGTACAGCTAGGGAATGGAACGCGCTGCCTGCGAATGTGTTCCCTGAAAGGTCCTCTTCAAGGCTAGAGTGAATAGGCTATTTCTAGGCAGGCATGTTCCATCCTCGACCGCACCGTTACTTAACATCAGGTGAGGTGTAATCAAATGCACTAAAATAAAATACCAATAAAAAAAAAAAAAAAAAGAAAAAGTCAATGCAAAAGTTAATATTGTTACAGTTAGCCTGTGTTATCCCATTGTTGGGTAAAAGCTTCCCCCCCATTCTAGCCACTGCACGATCTTGAACCATTGTTAATTATGTGTTTTATTTCAGGTGTTCCACTTCACAGGTTTCCAGATCCCAACTTTTATACGGAAAAGTTTAACAGTTGGGTCTCGAACATTGGTGGTGAATTAGCTGCATTGGACAATGCAGCTAATTCAATAGGGTATAGGGTAATCGCTTTTTGAGGTGGAGTTCACTAACATCCGTGGACTCCATTCAAACCTCAACGCCGTCCACCAACACCTAGAGACGGCCCGGCCTGCATTGCTCTTTCTGACGGAGACACAGATCCGCCGTCCTGCCGACATTGCATATCTGCACTACCCCGGCTACGTGCTTGAGGAATGCTTCCTCGCGAAAGCCGGAGTATGCCTTTTCGTCAGGACGGACGTTTGTTGTCGACGTTTGCGCTGCTTGGAAGACCCCTGCTTCTCTATCCTATGGGTACACGTAGATCTTGGTTCCGAGAGCCATGTCTACGCTTGCCTGTACCGTTCCCACTCCGGAGACCTCGAGACAACTCGGCTATTCGACTACCTGAGCCAAGCAATTGACGACGTACAGGAGCGGTTTCCGTCTGCCGATGTGGTGCTTTTGGGAGATTTTAATGCCCACCATGAGACCTGGTTGGGCTCTTCCAAAACAGACCACGCAGGCCGAACTGCCCACGCATTCGCACTCACGCACGATCTAATTCAACTGGTTCTCCAGCCCACCAGGATTCCGGATATATCAGGTCAAGCGCCCTCCTTGCTAGACTTACTGCTGACGAGTCGACCAGCCGGGTACAGAGTGTCGATAAGTGCTCCGTTGGGCACTTCTGACCATTGTCTGGTTGGTGCCACCGTACTGCGCCGTAAAAGCTCTCCCTCAGTGGAGTCTAAACGGCGTTTGTGGCACTACTCGTCGGCAGATTGGGATGGTATGCGCGACTATTTTGCGTCCATCCCGTGGGGCTAGCGCTGCTTTGTGGGAAGGGACCCGTCGGAGTGCCTCTGCTGTTGCTGACGAGATCATGTTGGGGATGGAATATTACATTCCTTACACTGATGTCGTCAGCGGAAGTAAGGCGCGCCCTTGGTTCAATCGCGAATGCGCCAAAGCTGTTGAACTTAAACAGGCGGCGTATCGCGCTTGGACCAAGGCTCGCACGCTCAGCGAAGCTCTTTGCGGCGAATTCGCGCGTCGATGACTGCGGCGCGGAACCACCTACCATCCCTCACTGTGGTTCCTCAATGCCTGACGTCCAAATCAGGCAACGTGACGTCCGTGCTGTGCTGCAGTCACTTGATGTGCGGAAGGCTAGCGGTGCTGACGGTATACCGGCAGTCGTTCTAAAAAAATGTGCTCCCGAGTTGTCTCCAGTATTGACACGCCTATACCACCTCTCGTACTCTACTGGGATTGTGCCGGAAGCTTGGAGAAAAGCGAACATCCAGCCGGTCCCCAAAAAAGGGGATAGGTCCGACCCAGCCAACTATCGACCTATTGCTGTCACCTCTGTCCTTTGTAAAGTTTTTGAGCGAATCATAAACAGGCAACTCATTCGCTACCTAGAAGATCATTCCCTGATTCATGATCGACAATACGGGTTCAGACCGAAACGATCAACGGGCGATCTCCTAGCGTTCATAACACACCTGTGGGGTGAAGCAATGGACAAGCACGGAGAAGCACTGGCTGTTAGCCTGGACATCTCCAAGGCTTTCGATCGAGTTTGGCATCGTTCGCTTCTCTGCAAGCTTTCGGCATACGGCTTGCCACCTCGCCTATGCGATTGGGTCGCCTGGTTCCTGCATGAGCGCAGCATTCGCGTACTCTGCGAAAGCAGTGCCTCACAGTTTCTGCAGGTGAACGCCGGAGTGCCGCAGGGTTCTATAATATCGCCCACGCTGTTCCTTCTGCATATCAATGACATGTTATCCTTGGGTAACATTCATTGCTATGCAGACGACAGTACAGTTCATCGGCGTTATTTGGGTCACCCTGCGGCAAAGCAAGCCGATATAGTGGAGTCAAGACGTAAAATTGTCATTGAGCTGGACGAGGAATTAGACCGCATTTATAAATGGGGCTCTGATAACCTCATCCAGTTCAATGCCAAAAAGACACAGGTCTGCGCTGTCACTGCCAAAAAGTCCGCATTTCTCCCCCAACCCTCCTTCCAGAGCAACCTATTACCCATCCAGACTGGTCTCAGTCTCTTAGGTATGGACATACACAGTGACCTCAACCCGAAGAGCTATATTGAGAGCATCATAACCACAGCCTCACGTAAACTCGGAATCCTGAACAAAGTGAAGCGGTTCTTCACGCCTGAGCAACGTTGTCTTTTGTATAAGACTCAGGTGCGCTCCTGCGTGGAGTATTGCTCTCATCTTTGGGACGGATCCGCCAAGTACTTGCTCGAAGCTCTTGACAGGTTGCAGAGACGTGCTGTCCGTATTATCGGTAACGATGACGTTACAACCAGTCTGGAGCCGTTACAGCTACGTAGGGACATTGCTTCCCTTAGTGCTTTCTACCGCCTTTACCACGGTGAATGCTCTGAGGAGCTCTTTAACCTCATTCCTCCCTCTCCATTCCTTTCCAGATCGACGCGTGCAGGTCTGAGAAGCCACCCTCATACCGTGCTGACCATCAAGACACGTACCAAAAAGTTTGGACAATCGTTCCTTTGCCGAACTGCCCGTATGTGGAATGCGCTTCCCGCACACGTGTTTCCCTCCTCTTTCTCTCCTGGGTTATTTAAGCGGGGCGTGAAAAAGCAGTTATGCAGGCCGCCATAGTGTGAGCGTTCGGCATAGCGTGGTAGCGCTGTGATGAACGCTTTCACTTCTTGGGCTTCACTGGCTGCTTTTCATCAGGCAGGGTGAAGCCATTATGGCGTGTCACAATAAAAAAAAAAAAAAAAAAAATGCAACAATTTATCGGAACAGGCGTGTCTGCAATAATCATTTTAAGGATGTTTACAAATATCCCAAGAATAGATTATGCAAGTTAGCAATTCCTGACCTACATGTGCCAGGTAATACTTTACATCATTGAATTTTTTAGACTTTTTATACAAAAATCTATTATTAATAATATTATAATTCAAAGAATCATGTAAAAAAAATGTATTATACAGGAGACTTTTTAGTCCTAATGATCTAGCCATCTAGCTGTTAGAAACTGGTGTATAATATCTGTTTTTGTGGGTTCTACTCATAATTTCTATAATTTGATTCATTTTCTATCATAATTGTTTATTTCAGGAATATCATTTGCTGCAGCTATATCACAAGACAGAGTCATGCCTTCGACATCTGGTGTTGAAAACATTCTAACGTCAGGTGTGTACCTTCCCAATTAGGTTAGGTTTAAATAATTTATTGTCTCAAGAAATTACTATTTCACTTGAGTATATCACTATTACATGCTAAAACTTATGCTAAAAGTTAGCAGTAGTGCTGCTTGTTACCAATTTATGTTTACTTATAGAGTACAATATTTATTTTTACTTAAATAATACCTGTTTTGGGAGAAACAAATGTTTTGAGTTTTTTCTTAAAAATATTAATAGATTGACTACTATCCTTTAACAACTTGGGTAATTTATTATAAAATTTTGCTCATTCATACATTAAATTTTGGGTTCCATAATTTGTTCTAGGAAAGGTAAATTTATATTATCAGCATTTCAGTAAGACTATTCTTATTAAAACTTAATTCTGAAAGTATTTTACTGTGTATAATCTTTTGTATTAGAATACAGGTTTAAAATGTGTAAAAGATTTATACTCATAAACTTTGTTTTTCAGGACTGTCATTCACTGCAGCTACATCACTAAGCCCAGCGATGCCTTCAACATATAGAGTTGAAAATGCCCTAACGTCAGGTGTGTACTGTAACGAACTGAAGTTTGATAGCCTTTCTATTATTTATACTAAATTGTATGAAAACACATTATTAATTTAATTCGTATTCTCTAATAAATTATATTTACTTAATTGTTAATATAGAAAAGAGTTTAATACTGCTTGGTAAAAATCTCATTATATTTTGGAATTCTAATAGTTAAACCTCTTTACATTAAATGAGATATTTAAAAGAAATAGAGAAAATGAATTTTGAAAGTCTGTCAGAAAAATATGATTTTGAGAGAGTCAGAGATAAATTATGGAGGAGGAAAGTGATAAAATTACGTGAGAACTGGATAAGAGTGATAACAGTCATCTTAAAGCAACACGTGAATAGAAATAGAACATGTTTGTTGGATGGAGGATTGTAGACCCTGTTAAGGCTCTATAAGTGCCTTTTTATGGATTAATGGACCACTGAAGGGTCCTAAAGCCTTTTTTATTTATTATTTATTATTTAGTAGTTAATTTTAGAGTTTATTAAGTATTTCAGGTTGAGTTTAATGACCCTTTGCTAATGTCAATGATAGATAAATGGAGGAGAACAAACTAATACAAATTCTGAATGTTTGGTTCAGTTGATCAAATGAAATGATTGGAGACCAATTTAAATAAAATCTAATTCCAAGGAACAATAAATAATAAAGGATTACATGGTAAGAACAATAGTATTCATTTGATTTACAAATAATAAACTAAATAATAAATACTTTCTATTCGGGTTGACCTATTCCTTTAACAACTTTAATACCCGAACCTTGAACAAATCTTAATCACTTTATTTTGTACGAGACACACTCTTCGAGTCTACATGGAACTTTATGTGTGCTACGGGTTTGCTGAGTGACAAGGTCTGCTATTCATCAACGACTCTACGAGCAGGAGACTTCGGGGTTGCTGACGTCTGGAGACTGGTGTAAACATGAGTCAGGATTAATCGGTACAATTTTATTATTTATAACCAAGGTGACTTTGGAGTTACATTTATTGGGAGGATTTCTCAATATTTGTTAACTTTCAAACATCAATCTAGGTAAGTGTAATGATTATCGCTCTATTTAAAGGACGGTCATTTCTCATTTATCTCAATTATTAATAATAAAGATATAAACATTTTATTATAAAAAATTATGACATTTCTTGAATATAAAAAAAAGGGAGATTTGAAGTTTAATGTCAACTTTCAACTATTTTAAAATAAAGTCATAATGTTCCTTTTGAATATTATTTGACATTAGAATAAAAAATAAATAAACAAAACAAAATTGATAGGTTTTGATCACTCAAGTGGTGGTAGCTGAAGAGTGAGGAGTTCTAAAATTTTGGAATTGAACAACTGTGAGTTAAACAATTATAATTGATATTATAACTATTTCTAATAATACCTTTACAAATAATAAATAAATTATTCTAATTATGTAAATTCAAACAGTAGTTTAAATTCTTTTCTTGCTAAACAAAAGTAGTACTTTTAATTTGAAATCTTTCTTTTATATTATTCTAAAATTTATTCTTTCCTTTTAATCTCTTGAAATTCAAATAACGTAGTTTAGAAAACCTAACTATTCAATCATGTTGAACCTTTTACCTTTACTCTGATTATTCTTTTAATTTAAACTCTAACTAGATTAATATATTATATTATACTTTCCTTAAAGAAATCTTTTAATTACATAATTAGTCAGTCGAATTCATTTCATAAATCTGACGCTATCTTCTTCACTTCCGTTTACCATTTAATGATGAAATAATGCTTTTGGTGATTAGGTTACAATCTACAAACCCAAATCTATCTAATAAACGTAATCACCAAACAGCTCGCGTAAATCCAACAGAAATTAGAAATCTTATTAATACAAGTTTAGGGATTTATCTTGTTTGAGAATATTTACAACTTAATAATTCAAAGAGTAATTATTTTCGAAAGGAAGTATGTAAACAGTATAAGTTTTCATAATCACAATTCCATTTAACAATTTATACTGACAACTTCCGAGGCTTAGAGACCTATGGGCTCAGGTATGGTTGTATCCGTGTTAGTGACAGTAACATGTCAGTGGGCTCTACTGGGTAGTGCGCGGTGATAGGTGGTTCGATTCCCCTTTGGCTTGCTTCAAGCAAGGCAATAGCTCAATGGTAGAGCCCCGACACATGCTGGTAGATTACCCGCTGTTCGAACCAACCATACAGTGTTCATTTCATTCCTCAAAAGCCTCTCGCGTTCTTTCATAGGATTAGAAATAGGAAAAGTATGAAAAGATGAATGTTTGTAATGTCCCCTTTATATTATTTTATTTGTTTATCTTTTGCTTTGTTAGTTCATCTCCAGGAGAGCTCCAGAATTATATATGTGGACCTTTCATCGCATCAGCCACTATATTTCTGGATGCTGTGTTGTCGTCTTTCGGGGCAGACGGGGCGGGACTCTACAGGGTCACGCTGGCACCACTCTGTATAAATGAGGTTACTAAGTAAAAGATATTCAAAGTCTTTTGTTATCGTTCTTTCCTTTCGCGTTAAATGTCTAACTTCATGATGATGGTTTGAGAGATAGAATTAGATTAGGGCCAGGTTTGTTTGGGTCCTGTGGGCCTGGTCGGGTGTTTGACCTAGAGGCAGCAGGATAGGTGCGTCCAAGGGAGGTCAGGAGGGGGCGCTTAGTTTAAATTCATTACTCTCCTATTAGAAACTGAGTTGTGCTCACACCCGAGGACTCAAATAAATTGCCAAATTCCGGCATTACCCCTGTAATTAATTATTTAGTAAATGAACAATATAAACTAGAGTTTGTCTGCCTAATAAAGATCTTGAGTTACTTATTTATAAAAAATTACACAACGTAGAATGGTCCTACCCTAGACTTCACATGCCAATAACAAAGACTATCTTTGTTTTCCTAAACTCAAATATCCTTGTGGTCCCGACTTGAGATCGTCACAATTGTGCCGTGACCAGGATGCCTGATATACATTAATTTTGGTCTAAAAATCCTTGGCCAGTTGAGATCGTCACAATGGTGCCGTTACCAGGATGAGTTAATTATTATTGGTCTAATTATCCTTTAATTGATCAAAACTTGAGATCGTCACAATGGTGCCGTGACCAGGATATTTAGGCCAATGAAAAAATGACAGACTCTGATTATTTTGTTCTATTACTTTTCTAATTTAGTTTGATCTAGTTTTACGCGCCCTCCTTACTTCCCTACGCTTGTTAGTATTCTGTTAGTTTAGTGTGAACGGATGTTAAATAAATAAATTTGGTTTATTTCTTTCTCAATATTTTAATAAATTGGTAATTATTCTATTCTAAAGAAAATTTTAAATAAGAGTTTTGTTTGATTAAAATTCTTATTTAGATTTTGAAAACAAAACTTTTAGTACTGAAATAAAGGTTTTAGTTTTGAATACTATTATTTCAAGTACTATATAAAAAAAAAACTATAAAGTTTTATTAAAGATATTTATTCGTGAGCAAGGATTGTATTTGTAAATGACTCTTGGTTTCGAGCAATACTAAATTATACATAACTAAGTTATACAAATTATCATGTATATAAACACTATAAAACTATGTTAATTTAATAAAGGATTTCTTATTTGTTTTATTTATGTTTATCTTAAGTCCATTTTATTCAAAGACTTTTCTTTCCACTTCCAGATTTGTTTAAAACAAAAAGTAAGCCAATGCCACTCACTTGAGTTTTTTTATTTAGTTTATTTTTCTTTTATATTACAATTTTATAAGATGTTTTATTTTTAAATCAATTTTTATAATAAAAAATAAAATTTTGTCCAAACATTTAAAGTGAGGGGTAGAGATCTATGGATCTTTTAATTTGACACCAATCGACACAAGATGTACTTTGTTACAGACGTTAAAATGTCTAATTTTAAAAGGAGCATTGCAGTTTCACTCGAAGGCAATATTGGAGCTGGGAAGAGCACGTTTCTAAATTATTTTCGCGGAGAGGTCTCGATGACTGTCTTTCCGGAACCGGTAGAGAGGTGGACAGATTTCCATGGAACAAATTTATTCGATTTATCTAAAAAAGAACCATTGAAGTGGGCTTACCCTTTCCAAAGTTTGGTTCAACAGACACTTCTTGAGAATCATTTGGCTAAAATTTCTACTCCCGTCCGAGTGATGGAAAGATCTATATTTAGTACTCGACATTGTTTTATTAAACCCCTATTTGAAAAAGGGATTCTACACCCAGTTCATATTGCCTTGTTGGAAAATTGGCATAAATTTATTCAGGAAAATTTTGCAGTGGGTCTAGACCTGCTAATTTATTTACGAGTAGATCCGGAGATAGCCTATCAACGAATTCTTACTAGAGGTCGAAAGGAAGAGGCAAACATTGAATTAACCTATTTGAGAAAATTGCACAATCTGCATGAGATCTGGTTAAAGAAAGATAAATGTTTGGACTCAGGGGCTAGGATCCTCACTATTGATGCAAATCTTTCGGAAATAGAATTAAAACCAAAATTTGAACAAATTAAAGAGAGTATAGTAAACTTACTTCTGGACTAAATGTTGTTTCAGACTAAATAAACTTAAAAATGCCTCCTAAAAGAACATCACCTATTCCTGCATCAACTGAGAAAAAACCAGTAGAAGGGAATCAAACTAGAACTATTGCTTCAAATGTGGAATCAGTCAGATTTAGACAATTGAGACGTACAATTGGAATTTTAAATCGGAAGATAGGGAATTTAGAGACTAAATTAATAGAGTCTAGCTCTTCAACTAGGATAGATGAAATTCCTGGGCAAAGCATTGTTCCAGCTTCTATTCAATATGCTGTTATGGATTATAAAACAGATCGTCCCAAGTACCCTGGAAAGACAGGCATGCATCCTGTTACATTCCTTGAAGATCTAGAAGTTTATTTAAGGAGACTTTCATCTAAAGAACATGTCATAGATCATGTTGTGGCTTGTTTAGAAGGAGAAGTCAGAAATTGGGCTCGTGTTTTTCGTCAACGTTGGAATACACTCTCGGATTTTAAACAAGATTTTCTTCAGACATATTGGAGTGAGACAGAGCAGAGTGTGTTACGAAGAAGGATAATTTCGGAACACTGGGATTCGTCTATTACAAAATCCATGTTAGATCATTTCCTTGTTTTTATGGGACAAGCAAAGATGTTGACCAACCCACCTCCAGAAGGACAACTAGTCAATGATTTAATGCGACACTTCCCTAAAAATATTCAATATATGTGGGTTTTACGAAAAGGAAATACCATTATTGAGGCAGCTGAACTTTTAAGGAAATTTGATTCAATAGAAGATCAGATTGGCGCTACCATGTCCGAAACTGGTTCGTATATGTCATCTAAAGAGGGGAAATCTAAGTCTCATGGAAGAGAATATGCAATCTCAGCAAAACGTCGTAAGATTGGAAAGGAGGTGAATTGTTTGGAGACAGAACCTAAATCACTGACATTTGGAGAAGAAGGAGAAGTACAGAATTTAAACTAGAGGCAACTAAAGAAGATGCCCCTACTTTAGTTGAAGAATATAGAGGGCTACGTTTTATACCAGGCGTGCGAATGATGATCAAGATGGGTTGGGTACCAGGAAAAGGATTAGGGAAAGATGCGCACGGTAGACTCTTCCCTGTCTCCTTGGCTAGACGAACTAAAGCTGGTAGATTTTTCGGAATAGGATTTAAAGATGATGTCACTGAGGTAAAATCAGTTGAGCAAAACGAATTTAAGTTAAATGGGGGCGAAGGTAATTTTTGGAATAATCAAATGCCAAAGACATTGACGTTAGTAGGATCTTTATTTGATGATTTTTGCGAAGATGAGTTAGAACAAACAAATTTTACTAAGGCAGAGATCGAAATTAATATTGAAGGGTTACTTGTTTGTTGTCTTATTGATACTGGTAGTGAAATTACTTGCGTTTCGGAAGATTTATTTAATCAGATAATTGCAAAGTCTGTAAATCATGTTCCTTTGTTACCCATTAAACCTATTCATATACGTGGAGCGGTAGGACAACGAAGTTTAAGGGTTCATCAAGTAATTAATTTGACCTTAAAGGTGGGTGAAAATATTCTAAATGGAAATTTCTTGGTGGTTCCTCGTTTAGTTAGACCAGTCATATTGGGATTAGATTGGCTGATCTCATATGAGGCAACTCTTAAGTTGGGACAAGATGTGAAAATGCTCACAATTAAAAATTTGGGCAAAAATATAAAGATACCTCTTATTAAGGAGAAGGTCTGTACATTAGAATCTAATATAATTATTACAGAAAAGGATAAAGTTAATAAGGAATCCGAATATATGATTAGTCAGATTAAAATTGGTATGGAACTTACTGCTGAGCAGGTTTCGGAATTAAATCGTATTATAGAGAGACATGGAAAGGTGTTTACTACCAACTTAGGAAGAGCAAATTGTTACACTCATGAAATTGTTATGGAACTTCATGTTCCAGAGATACGTCGATCTTATCCTGTTCCTTACAATTACAGACGTAAAGTAGAAGAAAAACTTGATGAGATGGAGTCTCTTGGTATAATTTCACGGGCTTCTACACCGTATAGTAGTCCTCTTACATTCACACTTAAGCCAGATGGTTCAGTTAGAGTTTTATTAGATGCAAGAGAAATTAATAAGTATATGGTGGCTGAATCTGAGGCTCCACCTTTTCAAATAGATGTACTTAATGCTTTTCATGGGGTTAAATATATTACAGTTTTAGATTTAAATAACGCGTATTTTCAGATACCTATTACGCCAGAAAGTAGAAAATATACAGGGTTCACATTAAATGGAAAATCCTATGTTTATAACGTTTTACCTCAAGGATTAAAGACTTCAGTGGGCAGTTTCAGTAGAGCTATGGATTATGTCTTGGGGGTTGAGGTTAGAGAATTCTGTGTTAATTATCTGGATGATTTAGCCATATTGACAGTTGGCTCATGGGAACTCCATTTGGAGCACATAAATAAGGTTTTAGATAGATTAGAAAAGACAGGTTTGACATGTAATATTGCTAAATGTAAATTCATCTGTGATTCAGTAAAGATGTTAGGTCATATTGTTTCTACAAAAGGGATTAGGACTAATCCAGCGAAATTGGATTCTATTAGAGATTTTCCTGCGCCCACAAAGATTAAACAGTTAAGGGCTTTTCTTGGCTTGTGTAATTATTATAGGAAATTCATTCCACGTTATAGTGAATTAATAGCTCCATTAACTAAACTATTACAAAAGGGAGTTACTTGGCTTTGGGATTTAGAGATGCAAAAAGCTTTTAGAGAAATTAAAGAAAATTTTATAGAGACAGTTGAGTTATCTCATCCTGATTTCTTAAAACCTTATTATGTTCAAACAGATAGTTCAGGGGTGGGTATAGCTGGAGCTCTTTATCAATATGATGATGAGGGAGAAGTTAAGCTTTTGGCTTTTTGTAGTAAAGGGTTACGTGGACCAGAGTTAAGATGGACAGTAACTGAGCAAGAATTTTTTGCTGTTATTTATGCTCTTAGGAAATTTGAGACTTATCTTAGAGGAGCTGAGGTTATTATTAGAACTGATCATAAACCTTTAGTATTTGTTGACAAGTTAAAGTTAGTTAATAATCGAGTTGCTCGTTGGATTGTTTATTTACAACATTTTAAATATAAAGTAGAACATGTTAGAGGGGTTGACAATCAAGGGGTTGATATTTTATCGCGATATCCAAGTGATGGATGTATTCAAGAAAATAAGGTGCGATTACCAGAGATCTTATATATGGGAATTAAACCTAATTCAAATCTATTGGCTAGATTGGGGTGTTTAGAGAATTTACAAAATGAGGATCAAGTTATTAGAGAAATTAAAGGTGCATTACTTGGCACAACAAATTTAGTGGGAAGAATGGGAAGATTAGTTCAAAGATGTAAAATTGAACAAGGAATAGTAAAATTTAATCTAAGCAATCCACTAGAATCAAGTTGGGTAATCTTTTTACCTAAAAGTTTATGTGAGGAAGTAGTGAAACAGTTACACTTAGAAATGGGTCATTCGGGGGTCTATAAAACTGTTTTGTATTTAAAGAAAAGGTTTTTCTGGGTAAAAATGAGGGTCATTGTAAAATCAATAATCAAAAGATGTCCAGAGTGTCAATTATCAAAATCAGATAATGTTAAATTTGTGGGAGAATGTCAATCTATTGTTACACAAGATCCAGGGGATATGGTAATGGCTGATCTATATGGCCCTATTATTAAAGGAAGGTCAGGAGCTGACCATATATTTGTTATACAAGACACGTTTACAAAATTTCTAAAATTATTTGCTTTAAATTCAATTACTTCACAGGCAGTCTTAGAAAAATTTATGGAGTTTGTTAATATTTTAAAACCGAAAACAATAATGACAGATAACGGTAAACAATTTATTTCTAAATTATGGAAAGAGGAGCTAGGTAAATTAGGGGTTAAACCTTTATACACAACTATTCGAAATCCTAGGCCTAATACAGTAGAACGAGTAAATCGAGAGTTGGGAAAATATTTTCGATTGTACTGCGGATTAAATCACCAAGATTGGGATTCTTTATTACCTAAAATAGAAGAACTTTATAATAATTCAATACATTTAAGTACAGGTTTTACACCTATGGAGTTGATGTTTGGAAAAGGGCCAAAAACCACATTTGATAATTCAATACCAAAACTATGTCGGAGAGGTTTAGGTTTACTAAGGGATCAAGCGCGAGAAAATCTTAGAAGATTTGCAAATATACGTCAAAGTAAATTCAATCGCTCACATAAGTTAACTGAGTTTCAGATAGGAGAACAGGTTAAGATACGGAGGTTGAATAAAGTGGGAACAAATTCAACAAGATGTAAAAAATTTGAACGTACTTTTGAGGGACCATTTATCGTTGCGGGGAGTCCTTTTAAAAATGTATATTTATTGACAAGACCTAATACCACATTAGTTCGTGGATTATTCAATACTGTAAATTTAGCTAAGTATTTTGACTGAAAATTAAGAAAGAATTTTATTCATTGTTATCAGGGTATTGTCAAAGAGTATGGCAGTTTTAAGAAAATTAAAGGAACAACAAGGATGGGATTTAGAACAACAAATAAGAAAGGAATGGGTTGTTCTTGATTTCAAAATAAGATTTATGGAAAAAAATTCATACCCTCTAAATTTAACAAGAGAACAGCTGATTAAAGGTTGGGATGATGTGGGACCAGGGATGGTCAAAATAGCTCAATATATTAATGGAGTTTTAGATAGAGAGAACTTTAAGCTTTGGAGAATTCTCATAACATTACACGAAAGGGGAGAGAGACTGTACAGACATTTTGAACTTCTCTTCAGTGCTAGAGATCCAAGAGTTGGATAATTTTATGTTTTAGTTATCTACCTAAGGAGAAAGGGAAGATTGTTGGTCTATTGGGGCGTAATTTTATGCTTAATATTTAATTAATTAATATATTTTCAAAATTAAGGAATGTCTAAATTAGTGTACAGGTTAACTGTTTGTTAATTTAATTACTTATTCATAATTAGAGCGAATTAGTAGAATTGAATTTTATAATTTAATTGTAACTTATTAATTAGATTATTAGTCATTCTTATGGAGGAGATTATTTAACTTAAATATTTAATTCTAATTAAAGATGTTTGGATAAATTTGTTTATTTTAAAGGTGTATAATCTCTAACCTTCACTTCGTCATGTTAGGTTCATAATCACCGTTTCAGACTCATCTACGGTTTTCAATTATACAGGGGCGATTGTAACGAACTGAAGTTTGATAGCCTTTCTATTATTTATACTAAATTGTATGAAAACACATTATTAATTTAATTCGTATTCTCTAATAAATTATATTTACTTAATTGTTAATATAGAAAAGAGTTTAATACTGCTTGGTAAAAATCTCATTATATTTTGGAATTCTAATAGTTAAACCTCTTTACATTAAATGAGATATTTAAAAGAAATAGAGAAAATGAATTTTGAAAGTCTGTCAGAAAAATATGATTTTGAGAGAGTCAGAGATAAATTATGGAGGAGGAAAGTGATAAAATTACGTGAGAACTGGATAAGAGTGATAACAGTCATCTTAAAGCAACACGTGAATAGAAATAGAACATGTTTGTTGGATGGAGGATTGTAGACCCTGTTAAGGCTCTATAAGTGCCTTTTTATGGATTAATGGACCACTGAAGGGTCCTAAAGCCTTTTTTATTTATTATTTATTATTTAGTAGTTAATTTTAGAGTTTATTAAGTATTTCAGGTTGAGTTTAATGACCCTTTGCTAATGTCAATGATAGATAAATGGAGGAGAACAAACTAATACAAATTCTGAATGTTTGGTTCAGTTGATCAAATGAAATGATTGGAGACCAATTTAAATAAAATCTAATTCCAAGGAACAATAAATAATAAAGGATTACATGGTAAGAACAATAGTATTCATTTGATTTACAAATAATAAACTAAATAATAAATACTTTCTATTCGGGTTGACCTATTCCTTTAACAACTTTAATACCCGAACCTTGAACAAATCTTAATCACTTTATTTTGTACGAGACACACTCTTCGAGTCTACATGGAACTTTATGTGTGCTACGGGTTTGCTGAGTGACAAGGTCTGCTATTCATCAACGACTCTACGAGCAGGAGACTTCGGGGTTGCTGACGTCTGGAGACTGGTGTAAACATGAGTCAGGATTAATCGGTACAATTTTATTATTTATAACCAAGGTGACTTTGGAGTTACATTTATTGGGAGGATTTCTCAATATTTGTTAACTTTCAAACATCAATCTAGGTAAGTGTAATGATTATCGCTCTATTTAAAGGACGGTCATTTCTCATTTATCTCAATTATTAATAATAAAGATATAAACATTTTATTATAAAAAATTATGACATTTCTTGAATATAAAAAAAAGGGAGATTTGAAGTTTAATGTCAACTTTCAACTATTTTAAAATAAAGTCATAATGTTCCTTTTGAATATTATTTGACATTAGAATAAAAAATAAATAAACAAAACAAAATTGATAGGTTTTGATCACTCAAGTGGTGGTAGCTGAAGAGTGAGGAGTTCTAAAATTTTGGAATTGAACAACTGTGAGTTAAACAATTATAATTGATATTATAACTATTTCTAATAATACCTTTACAAATAATAAATAAATTATTCTAATTATGTAAATTCAAACAGTAGTTTAAATTCTTTTCTTGCTAAACAAAAGTAGTACTTTTAATTTGAAATCTTTCTTTTATATTATTCTAAAATTTATTCTTTCCTTTTAATCTCTTGAAATTCAAATAACGTAGTTTAGAAAACCTAACTATTCAATCATGTTGAACCTTTTACCTTTACTCTGATTATTCTTTTAATTTAAACTCTAACTAGATTAATATATTATATTATACTTTCCTTAAAGAAATCTTTTAATTACATAATTAGTCAGTCGAATTCATTTCATAAATCTGACGCTATCTTCTTCACTTCCGTTTACCATTTAATGATGAAATAATGCTTTTGGTGATTAGGTTACAATCTACAAACCCAAATCTATCTAATAAACGTAATCACCAAACAGCTCGCGTAAATCCAACAGAAATTAGAAATCTTATTAATACAAGTTTAGGGATTTATCTTGTTTGAGAATATTTACAACTTAATAATTCAAAGAGTAATTATTTTCGAAAGGAAGTATGTAAACAGTATAAGTTTTCATAATCACAATTCCATTTAACAATTTATACTGACAACTTCCGAGGCTTAGAGACCTATGGGCTCAGGTATGGTTGTATCCGTGTTAGTGACAGTAACATGTCAGTGGGCTCTACTGGGTAGTGCGCGGTGATAGGTGGTTCGATTCCCCTTTGGCTTGCTTCAAGCAAGGCAATAGCTCAATGGTAGAGCCCCGACACATGCTGGTAGATTACCCGCTGTTCGAACCAACCATACAGTGTTCATTTCATTCCTCAAAAGCCTCTCGCGTTCTTTCATAGGATTAGAAATAGGAAAAGTATGAAAAGATGAATGTTTGTAATGTCCCCTTTATATTATTTTATTTGTTTATCTTTTGCTTTGTTAGTTCATCTCCAGGAGAGCTCCAGAATTATATATGTGGACCTTTCATCGCATCAGCCACTATATTTCTGGATGCTGTGTTGTCGTCTTTCGGGGCAGACGGGGCGGGACTCTACAGGGTCACGCTGGCACCACTCTGTATAAATGAGGTTACTAAGTAAAAGATATTCAAAGTCTTTTGTTATCGTTCTTTCCTTTCGCGTTAAATGTCTAACTTCATGATGATGGTTTGAGAGATAGAATTAGATTAGGGCCAGGTTTGTTTGGGTCCTGTGGGCCTGGTCGGGTGTTTGACCTAGAGGCAGCAGGATAGGTGCGTCCAAGGGAGGTCAGGAGGGGGCGCTTAGTTTAAATTCATTACTCTCCTATTAGAAACTGAGTTGTGCTCACACCCGAGGACTCAAATAAATTGCCAAATTCCGGCATTACCCCTGTAATTAATTATTTAGTAAATGAACAATATAAACTAGAGTTTGTCTGCCTAATAAAGATCTTGAGTTACTTATTTATAAAAAATTACACAACGTAGAATGGTCCTACCCTAGACTTCACATGCCAATAACAAAGACTATCTTTGTTTTCCTAAACTCAAATATCCTTGTGGTCCCGACTTGAGATCGTCACAATTGTGCCGTGACCAGGATGCCTGATATACATTAATTTTGGTCTAAAAATCCTTGGCCAGTTGAGATCGTCACAATGGTGCCGTTACCAGGATGAGTTAATTATTATTGGTCTAATTATCCTTTAATTGATCAAAACTTGAGATCGTCACAGTACCTTCCCAATTATAACCAATGAATGAATAAATTTTGATTTGACTTGAAATTGACAGACAAATTTGCATAACAAAACAGAGTGCTCATAAGGGTGCGCCGTCCGTAAGTGACAAGTGCCATATATTTTATTTGAAGTGTCTTCGTCCACATTTATTTGATGCCGCGCGGCCATACTAATTTAGTATGGGGAATTAAACATGCTAATTTGAAAAATAATAATTTAAATAGCAGTTGCTTGATAAATCTAAAATGTGAGACGGACGATTTGTAGTTTAGTCATTGGTGATTGCTTAGACAAAATGAGAGGTACAAAAATTTAGATTTACTGTAAGATATCAACTAAACACTGCTCGTTTTCATGATTTTTGCCCAACTTTAAATGATATTGTAGAAAAAACTATAGTGTGTTATGAACTTCCCTTTGATACTAAATATTTATTTTGTTGATGTAATACAAGTATACAGTATTTTCAATTATACCAACTTAACCGTGACTGCAGTTTTGGCATTTTTTGCTCTGTGCACCCTTAAATAAATTGAAGACTTATGGATTATTTATGTTGGTATGTTTAGCAATAAGACCTTCATATACTGTTACGCGAAGCTATTATAATTAATGGTTTCGCGTTTACCATTTAGCATTTAGATATCATCATCATCATCATCATCAGCTCATTTATGTCCCCACTGCAGGGGCAAGAGCCTTCCCTATGGATGGACAGGGAGAACGGGCCATGAACCACCACGCGGGCCCAGTGCGGATTGGTGGTTGTTAACGACTGCTAATGCAGCCGAGACCAACGGCTTTACGTGCCTTCCGAAGCACGGAGGAGCTCGAGATGATAAATTTTTGGTCAGCTATCCGATGACCAGCATTTGCGAAAGTTGCTTAACCTCAGCACTCGCAGACCGGGCGCGTTAACCACTGCGCCATCGAGCTCTTCGTTATTTAGATATAATGATTATGAATGACTATTACCTTTTTCTTTACTTAATAAAGTACTTACTTACTTATTTACAGGACATCAAAACTTTGTTGATCATGGTACCATGGAAACGCGAGAGCACGTCATAATACATGCAGAGAAAAAGGGAAAGAAAACAAATAAATCAAAAGGTATGTATAAAGTCAGAAAAAGTAGGTTGGTTTCCTGCTAGTAGAAATAGATATAGATATTCAACATATTTTTATACATAAAAAAGTAATTGCATTAAAATGCTAAAAATATAAGGGTTAAAAATATATTAACACTTTCACATTTCATTTTAAACAAAGTTTTATAACTGGGATTAACGAGAACTAGTTAGTACAGGTATCATAGGCCGACTGTAAACTAAAAGGAGGTTGCATTCCTGTGATACTATTAACTAATTCGCGTTAATCCCCATCATAAAACTCTGTAGTGTTAGAAATGTTGTTAAATAAAATAAATGTGGTTTTTACAGGTTTTCGTGTATCAATACAGCAGCAGAAAAAATACAAATCTGCTTTAAAGCAGTTACAAAAAAGTGAAAAAGACAAGATGAATTTTAAAAGAAAATACCTTGCTGCCAGAAAATTAAAAAAAAACAGCTGCTTTTCAAATCATATCAAAGCACATGTCACCAACTGCTAAGATATTTTGTCAAATGCAAGCATCTCAGAGTGGAAAAAAAAAGACGCATTACTTCAAAAAAAGACGAGGCAGACGATTTACTTTGGATGAAAAAATTCTAGCTCTGTCTTTGTACAAGCCATCACCCAAAGCATATCGCTTATTAGGCAAGTTGTGTGTTTTGCCCAGCAGAAGAACTCTTCAAAATTTACTTCATGTAATAAATTTGAAAGCAGGTATAAATGAATTAATCTTCGAAAACTTAAAGAATAGAGTTGCTACTATGCCTGATAAATTTAAATATTGCACTCTAGTGTTTGACGAAATGGCAATTGGTCCAGGCGTATCATATGACAAGCGAAATGACCGAATAATTGGCTTCATAGATGACGGGGAAAAAAATAAAAAAGAATATTGTGATCATGTGTTAGTATTTATTATTCGTGGCATAGCCAAAAAATACAAACAGCCCCTAGCTTACTATTTTTGCAGTGGAAGCACTAAGGCCATCGATCTAAAGAACCAATTGAAAACTATTATTAAAAAAATTCAAGATGCAGGCCTTAAAGTGGTTGCAACTGTTTGTGACCAGGGAGCGTCTAATCTGGCTGCCATTAATTCATTATTAAAAGAAACGCGAGAAATCTATTTACGTAGTAACAGAACTTACTCTGATGGTTTCTTTGAAATAAAATCAAGGAAAATTTTTCCTATATATGATCCCCCCCATCTACTAAAGGGAAATAACCTAATAACCAAAAACCTTCATTTCTCAATAAAAGGGAAGAATTATGTTGCCAAATGGAGCCACCTAATAGAATTATACAAAAGAAGCTTTAATTTTGATGGTGTGAAGCTAGTGCCCAAATTAACGGCTCAACATGTGGTGCCCGATTTAATTCCTAAGATGCGTGTCAAACACTGCACACAAGTGTTCTCTAAATCGGTTGGAGCAGCACTTGGAGTGATGGCAGGTATACAACTTTTACCGTTATTTGTTGTGATTTAAAAACATTTTTGTCTTTTGCATTTAATTTATTGGAAACTTATATAGTGCCTTACAAATAAATAAAGAATAAGATCCGAATAGTTATTCCGTGTTTTGTCTCTTTTACTCTATTTTGAAATGACGTTTACGTGACTGGAACTAAACACGGAATAACTATTCGGTTCGGACCTTATTCTTTGTTTCTTTGTACATAAAATTTGTCGATTACATACATTACATCTTCTGCTTTGAACATAATTATATGGTTTAGTAGACTTAATTCACCTGGCTGATATCACCTGGGTGCATTAAGTCTACCAAATAGTATACTAAATTCACCCAGGTGAATTAAGTGCACCCTTAAGTAGACTTAATGCACCCAGGCTATGCAACCTACTTTATTTAGTATGAATTATTCCCCAGAGATAAACTTTCCCCGTAGAGACACTTTTAATAAAACTGCGCTTTTATTCCTGTAAGATACACATTCGGCTTGGATATTTAAATAGAAATGTGTTTTAGATGAAAAAACTAAATAATAATATTTTTAGTGCACTAGATTTATTATTTCCAACATAAAGTACCAGGCTACCACAACTATGCAGGAGATTGCTTATTAATATAAAAGAAAAATATAGTCTTGTAAATACATATACATATAGCAAAGATTATAATAATATTTTTTTATATTAATAGGCAATCTCCTGCATAGTTATGGTAGCCTGGTACTTTATGTTGGAAATATTAAATCTGGTGCAACATGTATGTAGAAGATTGTTTGTGTCTGTGGTTTATACATTTAAAGTGTTTACTTGAACTTAGTGGAATAGGTGAATTAAGTCTACTAAAGGTTGACATTTTCCTTCAGTAGACTTAATTCACCCATTTGCAGGTGCATTAAGTATACTATTTGGTAGACTTAATGCACCCAGGTGATATCAGCCAGGTGAATTAAGTCTACTAAACCAATTATATTACATACCAACTGAAATGTTCTTAAAAGTTTATTCTACATTCTAGCTAGAGTACAGTGTTAGAATTATTCCCCCTTACAAATAAACACTATTTAAGCATTTACTTAGTTAATCATTGTTTTGTCAACATCACACAAACGTCGTTCTCAATTTGAGAAAAAGAGACAAAACAATGATTAACTAAATAAATGCTTAAATAGTGTTTATTTGTAAGGGGGATTGTTATTAAAAAATGTTTAAGTGGGCCCAATTTAAGCCAAGTCGGCACAACTGTTTTGACGTGATTGAGTAACAAACAAACGTTTGTTCTTTCGCATTCATAATGTAACTAGGATATATTTTTTTTACAGAATTGGGAGGTATTGATAAAAACAGTATAGAAACAGCAAAACTCCTCATATTCTTTGACAACCTATTCGACAGCGTAAATGGAAGTTACAGCCAACCGATTGGTGGAAAAATGTATAGAACAGCGGTAACACCAACTTCACCTCACCACAAGTTATGGGATGACAGTTTACGAATATTAAAATCCGTGAGATTTAATAATTTTAATAGTCAACGAGTAGTGCCTTCATTATCAAGCTGGATTAAAACTATAGAAAATTTTAAAAGATTATGCAAATATTTGTACAATAAAGGTGTCAACTCCCTATTGCTGCGTAACATTAATCAAGATGCTTTGGAGAACTTTTTTGGTGCCATTAGAGCACATGGGTATAGCAATATTATGCCCACGGCGTGTGCATTTGAAAGTGCTTTCAAAACTTTATTAATAAATAATATATCATCTGCACATTCAGTTGGTTCAAACTGTGAAAAAGATGACAGTGTTTGTCTACAGTCACTAAAACATTTTTTAATGAAACCGGTAGACAATGAACCAACTGAATGTGTGGATGAAATTGATGCCACCCATTTAAATTTTGATTTGCCAAATACAGAAGAATTAATAAAAAGCAGCTCTCCTGTGCATATTGAGAAAAGCGCGGCTATAGGTTATTGCAGTGGTTGGATGGCACAACAAGCAAAAAAATATATTTCTAAAGGCTGTGCCACATGCAAGAAAGATATTGAAACAGATAAAATGCAAAGTTTCCACTATTTTATTTAAAAAAAAGAGTTTGAAAATAAAAAATGGTTGTGCTATCCAACACGAGCATTATTTAATGTTTTTGCCTACATTGAGCACATTTGCATACAAATTTTAAAAGAAAATTGCAATAAAAAAAACATTTGTAACTATATAAAATTAATTTTAAATGTTCATTTAGAATTTTCATTTTTAAACTGTGCTGATCACAAGCAATCATTAATAGAATTTCTCATTCATAAAAGCACAATATTTTTTATAAATAACTGGTGCCCAAGTATAAATAAAATATTAAATGGAAAAGACACCATAAATGAAATAAATTTAGATGAAATGACAGAAAAAGCTTTAAGGCACTACTCAAAAAATAAAGGCCGAAAGAGAAAACGGGCAAATGACATAATCATTAATGTTTGACCATGTCTATTTAAATCAATAAAGATCTTTAAACCTGAAACAGCTTTGTATTAGTTGCACCAAAGATTTTCCTTGTATTTCTGTAATGGTTATTTTTGTAGCGAAAGCAGACTATATTCTATTATACATTGGCACAGCTTATTTAATAATCCCACGCCAATATTAGTTGAAATACTCTGCTTTCGCTACAAAAATAACCATTACAGAAATGAAGTACAAAAGTTCGCATCTGAGCTAGGCAGGTACGTAGGTATATATATATATTAGTACAAAAGCTTTTGTGATCTACGGGATAGATGGCGCTGGCTATAAAGGTTTATGACGAGACGGAAGTTGCCCGTCTATTTCCAGTATTATATAGTAGTCTTAGATACACGCACTGCGCAAAGTTTAGTCGACATAATCGATATTGAATATATTTGTTATTTTCTCTAAAATTATACATTATTAATTTAACAATTTATATAGGTCATTTTTTAAATTATTTAGTCTACTTAATTCCATTAACAATAATTTGTAAAATCTACAAAAATATGAAAGGTGTTGGCTGTATAGATAGCTAACGCATTTGCCTTGTTGATAAAAAAAAGATGCATTCTTTGTTTTGTTTATATGTCAAACATACAAATTTTCTGTCAATAAAAGTTTGCGGTGCTTGTGTTAAAAGTTTTGAAATAAAAAGAAATTAAAAATGAAGTAAGTACATACAAGGTTCATTGTTTTTCTCTTTAGTTAAAAGATTTTATCTTAGTGTTTTATGACATCTTTAGCCCTACGGAACGGTCTTCATATCGAGCGCAAATTGATGCACTCAAGCATTTTTTGGAGGAAACCCCCAGCCTTGCTAAAGGCTTTTCAAAAGTACCTAGCGCGCGAGATGCAGCAAGAACGAAGTGGGAAAGATTTGCACACCGTTTGAACAGCACAGGAGAAAGTGTAAAAACTTGGAAACAATGGACAAAGGTTAGTAGGATTTAGCTAGGTACCTACTAATTTGTAACGAAGCATGTGTGTGCAAGGTTTTTATTAAAAACATTTAATAAATTTTAACAAATTAACCTTTTTTTTACAAAAAAAAATTGTTCTTAGTATTGGACTGATAAAAATAGCGCCGTTAAGAAAAAGACCGCATTGCGTTCTGCAGCGCGACGCAAGACTGGTGGTGGTATTGAGGAAGTGGTGGTGGATCTCACGGAAGCAGAAGAGCGAATTCTGGCTTTAGTGGGTGGTGAGAGCTTTGCGGAAGGTGACAGGCATTTAGGAATTGATACTTTTTAGTGAGTACTAGTTCAAACTTTTTGATTTATTATACTTGTATGGATGTGCTAATCTCTACCCTATTAAAAATAAGATGAAATTATTCCTTAAAAATATGAAAATCAAACAAAAACAAAAGGTCTTGGACCCTCTTCTAAAAGTGCCTTCCCTTGACCCGTGTATAGTTGGGTTCATAATTTATGGGTTAATATGACAATGATGAAATTATAATTTTAAATGATGATCTTATAGTTAAAAGCATTATATAGGTACTGAGAATCAACAAAATTTAAATAAAGTACATTTCGTTTAGTTCTATAAGTTTTGCCTAATTTATATTTTTTTATTTCCAGGCTTTACAACCATCCATCCCAACCCCTGCAACCTGCACAAGACAGTAATATTATGCCAGTAAGTGAATATAATACTTTGAAATATAGTATTTGATGGTACATTAAATAGTTTATAAAGTATTGAAGCTTTGAATTTCAATTATTATAATTATTTTTAGGAGGTATCCACAATTGATGTCTCTGAAGCGACCAACTGGCTAACTACAGATGGTTCCATATTGGTAACTATTATCTATTTTCACTTTTCTATGTTTATTACATAATGTAACACTTTCGCCGATTTTACCTTTGGAAACGGCGTGTGTTTTGCTAAAATCCATAGTACTTACCGTTGCCATTAATTTTATAACAATTATTTAATAGAACTACATTTTATTAAACTATTAACTATGAAATACAATAAATAAATATGAACAATAACCTTAACTCATGATTGTAAACAAACAACTAGGTGACAGTTCCGTTTTGACAGCTATTCCGTTCGGGAACCGAACGTCTACGTTTCGTTCAGCAATTTCTTTACAAAGGTTGCTTTGATAAATTTTAATATAGGGATTATCAATTATATAATTAAATAAATCATTTGCTAGGATAGCACATACATATACGCGGTGATTCTCTCGGATTATTTACAAATACATTTACTCAAAATGTATTTGTGGTAGAGTGAAACCTTAGGCTGTTTGTTCATTCGTGTCTATGTTCTTTTTGTAAATCGTCTGCTCTATGGAACATTTTTTTATTTTCGGGGAAGTTCTAGAACATACGACTGGTGGATTTTGAAAAGTAATATAAAAGGGTGAAAAAGAGGTTAACGCTCTCTTTTGTTCACCACCGCAGCTCTTAGTCGGTTCTTAGATTTTTGATTATTGTAATTGTGAATTTTCATATTTGACTACCCCAACCTACGGGTAAGTGTTCTTTCATCAAAGTGTTTTCGCTTAGATTTGCTGGATTTGCCTAACTCTGTTTTACTGTTAAAGTTATTATTTGTGACCTACAATGGTTGAGAAATGTAGTTTATTAGTATTGTAATTCCTTTTTGTTTAATGACGATTTCATGCTCTTATGAGTTGAATCGATCAATTGTAGTTTTCATAATTTAATAATTGCATTGAAGTGAAGCGTGATTCCTACTGGATCCCGTGGACAAAATACAATTAACATTTACTTTTATTATGTAGGAATCCCTAACGGTTCTTAGTTTTCACTAAATTTCATTTGTCCGAGTAGCCGTTTACTATGGCGTCGGTAACCTACCTTCATAAATATAATAATTAACATTTATTAGTAAATGTTATTTCTTTGGGAGTTTTTATTAGTCAATTAAGGTTTATTTAACCACAGATGCTGTCTCCCTTCTAAATGACTTTCATTAGATTCTCTAAACCTAATGTAGTTCTTTTTGTGTTGCAATTGCTTAACCGTTAGTGGTCAATAGGGGCCGGTTCAATTGTAGCAGCTTGTATTGTATTACCGGACCGCGTGGCGGCGGGACTTAGTGCACAATTGCTCATACCTTAATTGTGTATTACAGGGTCCATCTACCGGGCACAGTTACCCGATCAACTTCCTCGGGGCAGAGCCACCCCGCACACCACTCACCGTCATTTGTGGGCTGACGGCTGCGTAGCCGAGTTACCTCCCATTTTCACCACCGGGGCAGGACAGCGGCGGATCCGGCAACACCGGGATCCCGTTACCACCGGCGCAGATTACCGCTCGGGTCTAGGCTGACCTAGGCGCCAACCTGCGCTCACGTACCCCTTACCGCTAGAAGCTAAGTCCCCTTATAAATTGAAGCGACACCACTGAATTGTATGCGACCGACGTTACCCACCCCTGGGAATAAACTCTTGTAAAGTTTTTACTCTTTTATTTCTACCTGAACCTGGGGTGGACTAAACACCTTGGCGTTTCAGTGGCGCCCGGCTTGCTCAAGGTCGCTCGTTCAGTGTTGTCGCAATTTTTATTATTTTATTTTATTTTATAAGTGGGTATCAATAATTGTGTTTTGTGTTTTGTGGTGCTTACTGTGCATTTTGTGTACATATTGAGGGGTTGTTCTCGTTTAGTGACTATTACTACTGGTTACTGAGACAACTTTAACGTAACAATTAGTGACCTTCCTCACTTATTGTTTAATCCGTTGCGCTGGTAGCGGTGTAATTTTAAAATAACGAGCGATCTACCTCGTTCTTCGTTATTTCTATTTTTAAATTTTAATTTTGAAACTACTTGTGCTACTGTCTTTAAAATCCGTTGGCTGTGAACGGTTGTTGTTTTTTTTAAATTTTGGAATTTGGTTGATACCCACTTAATTTTTTTTATTTTAAAATTTTTATTTTACGCTGCAATTGATCTGGCTAAGAACACTTACCTGGGGTTCTCTTAGTGTTATTAGTTCATCAGTGTGGTGTGTTTTCGAACTGACTTCTGTCAATTTTTAAAATATTTTTAATTTATTTCTCATACGTAGGTCGTGTGATTGGATTCTTTTATTGCCGCGAATTGTTGTGTATTTGTGTGTGCTCCTTTTTAATCATACAGTATAAATTTTATAAATCATTTTTAAAAGGTATTAACTAAATTTAAAATGGCTTACCCAATAAAATTTTTGTCCCTACAAAAGGCCGAGTTGGCTTACGAAGTGGAACTTCGTGGTTTAGAACCTGGGAATTCCGTGCAGGAGTTGCGGAAGCAAATTGTCAAAATTGCTAATGACTCACCAGCGGAGGATATTTTGGAGTCGTTCTTGGATCCGGAGAAGGATCTTGAATGCGTTAAGGAATCTTTAAATAAGGCTATAATTAATATGCGACAATTAAAAAATTCTTTTGACAGGAATCTTTTTGCCCGTACGGAAAATTTAATTAATCATATATATCATAGAATAAATCGTATAACCGCTACGGATGCACTTTGGGACGATTTGCATGAAATAACTTCTGTATTTAAAACAACGCATAGAAATTTAAAATCAATGGAGCCGCAGCCGCTTTCCGCAGCGACTGCAGCGCCATTAATAGAAGAAGCTAAAGTCGTGTCTGTCGCGTGTGAGCGAAATTTGTTGGCCGATTTAGGAAAAATAAAATACTCTGGCAAGTCTTGTGTCCGTGCATTTTTACAAAGAATAGAAGAGTTCGCTGCTGCTAGAGGCATTCAGCACGATAGGCTTTTGTCCTTCTTATATGAGATTTTTACGGACGATGCTCTCCATTGGTATAGGGGGGTAAAGGACAGCATCAGTTCCTGGGCAGAGTTAGTCAAGCTTTTAAAGGAGGATTTCGGTGTAGATGATTATGATTATCGCCTCATGGCGGAGATTCGTGCTCGCACTCAGGGTGAGGGTGAGAATATTACTGTTTATCTCTCAATCATGCATGGCATGTTCTCTAGATTGGACAAGTCTGTGAGTCCAGAGGATAAAATCGAGATTATCCTACATAACATTAGGCCGTGTTATGCTAGCACCTTGGCTGCGGCAAGTACCATTAACGACATTGAGCATCTTAAAACACTCTGTCGTAACTACGAGAGTATTCAGTCTCGCATGTCTCATTTTCACGAGCCACCTAGTGTTGGTCCTGATACACTTGCACCGGAATTTGCCTTCCGTGGCACTTCATCGTCTGCCTCAAGGAATACTATTGTAAATTATAATAAAAACTATAATTCTAATATTTCTAATCCAAACTATTCAAATAAAATTACAAATTCGAACAACAATAAAAGTTATAATACTAATAATACTAATAATAATTACTCTAATTCCTTTAAAAAAAGTTATCAGGTTGCTTCGTTGTCATCATCACACAGTAATAACTCTGTGGGGTCACGAAAGGTATATTGTCCGAGATGTAGGATGGATTCTCATTCGCTGCGGCAGTGTACCAAACCTCACACTATTGTTTGTTTCAAGTGTGGTAAAGAAGGTGTTCGTTCCCCAGACTGTCCGAATTGTAATAGAACTAAAAACCAAAAAAACTAAATAGCCGGGATCGAAGAACCAAACTTACTACTGCTCATTATGTGTCTCCGATCCTGGAATCTAAAACTCATTCGTCTCGTCCTTTTATCTCTGTTAATGTTGGTAACAAAAGTATTGTTGGTCTTTTGGACAGTGGTTCTGGCATTAGCATTCTGGGAAATAAAATGGGAAAATATTTTTTTAATTTAAATTTTAAATCTACCACTTGTGATCCGCTTCAGCTTTCTGCAGCTGGCGGTCAGAAGTTTTTAACTAAATCGTTTTTAACTCTACCATTAAATTTTAATAATCAAACGCACAATATTAAACTTTATATTGTACCGGAAATACAAAATAATCTTATTTTAGGAATGGATTTCTGGAGATCCTTTGGGTTGTTTCCCAAGGAGCTAGACGGTTTTATTGTCGACTCTCCTCAGGAGCCTAGTCTATCTAACATCACCTTGGATGATAAAAAACTCTGTTCTTACACTCAACTGAGCAAAGATCAGAGGGAAACTGCTGATAGTGTCATCACTCAGTTTCATGGTATTTCGTATGAGGAATGTGGTTTAGGTCGTACTTCTTTGATAACTCACGCTATCGACACTGGTGATGCTGTTCCGATTAGGCAAAGATATTATCGTATGTCTCCTCAAAAACAACAAATTCTTTCGGAACAGCTAGATGAAATGTTAAAAGAGGATGTTGTCGAACCTTGTGAGAGTCCTTGGTCTAACCCCGTACTTCTTACTCCTAAGAAGAACGGTGAGTACAGATTTTGTCTTGACAGTAGGAAACTGAACTCTGTCACTCGTAAGGATGCCTACAGCTTACCTTATATTACTGAAATCTTAGATAACCTGAGGGATGCTAAATACCTATCTAGCATTGATCTTTCCAAGTCTTTTTGGCAAGTTTTGATAAAGCCAGAAGACAAATGTAAGACTGCATTTTATATTCCCACTAGGGGAACGTTTCAATTTAAGTCTATGCCCTTTGGTTTAACTAATGCACCTGCTACGCAGCAAAGATTGGTAGATTTGTTGTTTTACGGTCCTGAATTTGAAAATAAAGTTTACATATTTATCGATGACATCGTGATTGTGTCTAATTCTTTTGAGAGTCACATCTCTCTTCTTTTGCGGGTTTTGGAAAAGCTAAAATATGCTAATTTAACTGTTAACTTTGAAAAATGTCAATTTTTTAAGGAAAAGTTAAAATACTTGGGTTACGTTGTGGATTCGAATGGCCTTCAGGCTGATCCTGAAAAGGTAGAGGTCATAACTAATTATCCTACCCCTACTAATAGGAAGGAAGTTCGTCGTTTCTTGGGCACGGCCTCTTGGTATCGGCGGTTCATTCCAAATTTCAGTTCTTTGGCTGCTCCATTGAGCAAACTAACGTCTCTAGGCAAAAAGGCTCCTCCTTTTGTTTGGACTGATGAGGCAAATGCCGCTTTTATTAAACTTAAAAAATGTTTAACTTCTCCGCCTATTTTATCCTGCCCGGAGTATACAGAGCCTTTTCAAGTGCACACTGACGCTAGTGATTACGGTATAGGTGCTGTTCTTACGCAAGTTCTCAAAGGCGAAGAGAGAGTAATAGCCTACATGAGTAAATCCTTGTCATCTCAGGAACGTAATTATAGTGCTACCGAACGAGAGGCGTTAGCGGTGATTTTGGCTATAGAACACTGGAGGTGTTATTTGGACAATGGTAGGAAATTTACAGTCTATACTGACCATTCTTCCTTAAAGTGGTTTCTTAATATTAATAATCCTACTGGTCGTCTAGCCAGGTGGGGTGTACGTCTTTCAGCTTTTAACTTCGACATTAAACACAGGCGCGGCAAAGACAATGTTGTACCTGATGCCTTATCGCGCGCTGTACCTATTGCGGCGATAAGTGATTCTAACCAAACCGCACCTACTGTGTCGGATTCTTGGTATCTTAATATATTTAATGGGTGTAAATCATCTCCTACTTCTTTTTTAAATTATAGAATAACAAATAATAAATTATATCGTTTTATGAAGAGCATGAATCCTCTAACTAGGGAGTTCGAATGGAAGGAAGTTGTTCCTAGTGAATCCAGGCTGGATATTATAACTGAAAATCATTCCAGTTCCATTTCTGGACATTTAGGTATTTTTAAAACTTTAAAAAGATTATCTTTGAATTATTTCTGGCCGGGTATGCATAAAGATGTGGCTAATTTTGTCAATAATTGTGATGCGTGCAATTCTCATAAGCACGCTAATCATTCTACTCTAGGGTTGATGGGGCGTCCTAAGGATTGCTCCAGACCGTTTCAGATGCTTAGTATTGACTTAATGGGTCCCTTACCTCTTACTAGGAAACAGAATACTATGATTCTAGTGGTGACCTGTTGTTTCTCAAAATATTCACTTATATTTCCTTTACGTCGAGCAACTGCTGAGATAATAGCAGGTATTATTGAGGAGAAAGTCTTTCTTGTTCACGGTATTCCTAGCACCATTCTCATGGACAATGGTAAACAGTTTGTTAGTCAAAAATTACAACATATGTTCGCTCAATATAAAATACCTAATGTGCGTTTTACTCCAAAATATACTCCGCAGGTAAACACGGTAGAGCGTTATAATAGGACCATAATGACAGCTGTCTCCACGTTCATAGAGGAAGATCATAGATCTTGGGATCAAAATATTCCAAAAATTCAGTTCGCTCTTAATACCGCTGTTAGTGAGGTTACAGGTTTTACTCCTTCGTTCTTGGTTTTCGGAAGGGAATTAGTAGCTTGTGGTTCCCATTACACTGATGTGGATCTATCAGACAATATTATTTATGTACCTAGGGATGAGTATGCTGAAAATACAGGAAAACTCAGGAAAATTCATGATCAAGTACAGAGTTCTTTAATAAAGTCACATGCAAGGAATTGTGGTCCTTATAATCTTCGCCGTAAAGATCATAATTTTAATGTTGGTGATATTGTCTGGCGCAAAACTTACTATCAGAGTGATAAAGATAAGCGGTTTTCTAAAAAACTCGCACCTAAATATATTAAGTGTCGCATTAAAGCGAAGCTGTCACCTTTGGTTTATGAACTCATCGACATGCAGGGTAAAAACCTCGGTTCTTGGCATATCAAAGATTTTAAATTAAACAATTTTACTTAGAAAAACTAATTAAAAAAACTCTAAAAGGGTTGCCTTATCCATATGAATCTGTACTGAACTAAATCAATATATAAATAAAAACTTTAAGTGCCTTAAGTGATAACGGTTGTCTAAAACAGGTGTTATCATATACTGAGTAGCGAAAGTTAAAACACATTTAATATCATTGTGACTAAAGCAATGTCAACTGAATTGAAACTTAAACCTAAAATATATCTAAACTGCATACTATAAAAATGTTGATATACAAAGTAACTTGAACCTTGTTCTGGATAACATGGGCTTATAGGTTGTCTAGATCAGCCTAACTTATAATAAAACTAAACCTTAAATGAAACACAACTATAATTAAGAAACCTATTTAATAATTTTAATATACAATGATAAATTAATGATGAATAAATAAAATTATAATAATAAAATAGTTTAATTAAAACAAGAGTTTAATTCAAACAATTCTTATCTACAACAAACTTATGTTGTTTTATATAATTAAATTACTATATACATTTTAATACATCAATTGTAGTCCAATGTAATAAGGACAGAACAAGTAAATAAAATTTTAGTGCCTACTTTGGGTGCGACTTTTAAATCTGCATGAAAATTTTACTGTTTTATATGGCATATATTTACATCGGTAGTACTAGGGTCTTGGGTTGTTGTTGGTTTTTAAAAAAAATTTTTTTTTTGCTGGGTTTTGACCCTAATTTAAAGTAAAGAAAATGGTTGTTGTTGGTTCTATCCCAAATTTAATTCCTCCACAAAAAAAATAATAATTATATTAATGGAAAAAGACATAACATCTACCAGACTGGTCATTCTCAACTGTAATATTTTTTTTTATTCAATTACTAGTAATTGAATCTCCTTGCCTTGTTTTGTGCATTTCTTACTAACCTGGACCTCTAAAGTTCTGGTGTTTGGCAATACCTACCTATTGTCAACATTATTGGGGGGATTTTTAACACAAGGTACTTCTGTACTAACCAGGGCCTCTAAAGTTCTGGTAGTTGGCGATACCTACCTATTGTCAACCTTGTGGGGGTTTTTTTTATTGCAGTTGTTTATGTTCGAAGGGCAATTATTCTGGAATAATATTTGGCATCATTAAGGTCATAATTATCTGGGTGTTTTTTGTAATTTAAAACAAAGCACCCTAGTTGTAAGGTGCGGTCATAAGGTTGTTGTATTATGATTGCTTTCTGCTAACAGATTCTGAATGGAGCAATTTAAATGGAGCAATTTAAATGGAGCAATTTGAATGGAGCAATTTGAATGGGGGAAATTTGTTGAGATTTGATGGATGTAGTACAAAGTTTTAGTTTTATTGGTGGTTTATTTTTTTCTTAGATGGATTTTCCTCAGGAAAAATCCTACTCTAAAAAGGGGGATATGTAACACTTTCGCCGATTTTACCTTTGGAAACGGCGTGTGTTTTGCTAAAATCCATAGTACTTACCGTTGCCATTAATTTTATAACAATTATTTAATAGAACTACATTTTATTAAACTATTAACTATGAAATACAATAAATAAATATGAACAATAACCTTAACTCATGATTGTAAACAAACAACTAGGTGACAGTTCCGTTTTGACAGCTATTCCGTTCGGGAACCGAACGTCTACGTTTCGTTCAGCAATTTCTTTACAAAGGTTGCTTTGATAAATTTTAATATAGGGATTATCAATTATATAATTAAATAAATCATTTGCTAGGATAGCACATACATATACGCGGTGATTCTCTCGGATTATTTACAAATACATTTACTCAAAATGTATTTGTGGTAGAGTGAAACCTTAGGCTGTTTGTTCATTCGTGTCTATGTTCTTTTTGTAAATCGTCTGCTCTATGGAACATTTTTTTATTTTCGGGGAAGTTCTAGAACATACGACTGGTGGATTTTGAAAAGTAATATAAAAGGGTGAAAAAGAGGTTAACGCTCTCTTTTGTTCACCACCGCAGCTCTTAGTCGGTTCTTAGATTTTTGATTATTGTAATTGTGAATTTTCATATTTGACTACCCCAACCTACGGGTAAGTGTTCTTTCATCAAAGTGTTTTCGCTTAGATTTGCTGGATTTGCCTAACTCTGTTTTACTGTTAAAGTTATTATTTGTGACCTACAATGGTTGAGAAATGTAGTTTATTAGTATTGTAATTCCTTTTTGTTTAATGACGATTTCATGCTCTTATGAGTTGAATCGATCAATTGTAGTTTTCATAATTTAATAATTGCATTGAAGTGAAGCGTGATTCCTACTGGATCCCGTGGACAAAATACAATTAACATTTACTTTTATTATGTAGGAATCCCTAACGGTTCTTAGTTTTCACTAAATTTCATTTGTCCGAGTAGCCGTTTACTATGGCGTCGGTAACCTACCTTCATAAATATAATAATTAACATTTATTAGTAAATGTTATTTCTTTGGGAGTTTTTATTAGTCAATTAAGGTTTATTTAACCACAGATGCTGTCTCCCTTCTAAATGACTTTCATTAGATTCTCTAAACCTAATGTAGTTCTTTTTGTGTTGCAATTGCTTAACCGTTAGTGGTCAATAGGGGCCGGTTCAATTGTAGCAGCTTGTATTGTATTACCGGACCGCGTGGCGGCGGGACTTAGTGCACAATTGCTCATACCTTAATTGTGTATTACAGGGTCCATCTACCGGGCACAGTTACCCGATCAACTTCCTCGGGGCAGAGCCACCCCGCACACCACTCACCGTCATTTGTGGGCTGACGGCTGCGTAGCCGAGTTACCTCCCATTTTCACCACCGGGGCAGGACAGCGGCGGATCCGGCAACACCGGGATCCCGTTACCACCGGCGCAGATTACCGCTCGGGTCTAGGCTGACCTAGGCGCCAACCTGCGCTCACGTACCCCTTACCGCTAGAAGCTAAGTCCCCTTATAAATTGAAGCGACACCACTGAATTGTATGCGACCGACGTTACCCACCCCTGGGAATAAACTCTTGTAAAGTTTTTACTCTTTTATTTCTACCTGAACCTGGGGTGGACTAAACACCTTGGCGTTTCAATAATTATATTTTTTTTTTATATATGATTATTGTAACTTACCATAAATCACAACATAATACATGTTGTTATTTCAGTATGCTGAGGCGAACGTAGAATGCATTGCAGGAACATCAAATTCAAGTAATAGGCCAAGCTTAATACTACCTGTAAGTAACTTCTAACAGTTGCTATTATAGTTATTATTATTTTATAAAATAACCACATAATACTTATTACAAGTACTTATATCTGTTTTTATTAGTTTTTCCAGGTACCAGTGGCCCAAGCACCAGCCGAAGCAGTTTTGCTGCCCCCTGATCGGAACGACCAACGCTCGACCCGCAACCCCACGACCACCACCATGCGATTCCTCAACCGTTCAACTCGCCAGTTCGTCGTACACAATCCCCACGACGCAATACAAGTAAGTAGATGGCTTCAGTGTTTGCAATTTTGAAAATATATATATCGTTATTTCAAAAATCAGAGTCCACTAAGAGCTCTTTTATCTACATGTGCTTGAATAGCAGATACTGACTGACAGGCTGAAATATTATTAAACGTGATTTAATTTGTAATAAATATTTTTAAATTTGTTATAGCTTTACAACACAGACGGCGGCTATTACCTACGCCGGCGTCTCCACCCTCTCAGCGGCGATCACAGTTTGCCAGCCTCACTGAGCGCTTTCTAGCCGTAAAAGAACAGCGATTGCAGTTGGATCGCCGTAATATTGTTGTGTCCGAAGCAATGTCGGGATTGCGACGAAATAATCTCAGAGAAAACGATAGTAAAACTCTTGAGTAAGGCTAAGGATTTGCAGACCGTAGAGAATATCCTCCTCAAGAGATTTCAGACGCTGTTGAAAGGGAAGCAGAACAAGAGAGCTAACATTAAGAGGTCTAATGACAACATACCAGCTAATCCAGACCAAAACCTATCAGATGAACTCACAAGTTTATCCTGTTCCAGTAGAAGCACGTGCTATTCCGTGCCGAAGGGAAAGGATCCGTCCTATTAACAAGAAGATCAGGATCTGACAACATCAGATGAGGAAAAAGGAACAACAGCTGCGGCAACATTCAGTCAGGAAGAATCCAAGAACTTTTCACACATAGATAGACATAAATTTAATCCTACGGCTCTTAGTACAGAGGATTTCCAAGGGAATTTCCCTAATCTCCCTAGCACTAGGTGTCCAATGGATTCCTTCATTTATTACATGCGTCCCAAAATCCTCAATGAGCTAAGAAACACGGTCCTCAAATCATATACCACCAATTGGGAGTACCTCAAAAGACAAGACCCCCAAGAAGCTTGGTCAGCACTAAACAAAACTATGATCAAGTTCTTCAATAAGCAGTTTTCAGGATCAGGTTTTGTTATGAATAAGGAAGCATTACCTGTCGACTCATATAACATATACACGCTTCAGAAAGTAATCATTGACACTGTCAATCACGCATTTGAGAATAGAGAGAGAAATAATCAGGCTAGTAGTCACGCTAGCTCGTCACAAACAGCAGACATGAAAATGCTCTCGTATGATAGAGAAATGCTTTCGATGCTGTCTCGTATAGAGGAGATGTTACGACAAGTATCCTCTGTAGCCACAAAAGTTACTGGAAGAGAGCCACACAGTCAACCTGTATACACCCCAACACTTCCTCAATTGGGAAATCTAACACAACATTCCCACTAGGCCACTCAATCTAATAGGAGTACCATTAGCAAAACTGTTAAAAAATATTGTTTATATGAACAGATGTGAGCCGATTGATCATACACACATTAGTTAAGAAAAAAATATATATTTAATAATCATTAATATTAATTGTATATTAATATTAATACGATATATTGCAATGTTATCATTACATAAGGTATAACGAGCGTTAAACATTACAGTATAAAACAAAAACCAAAAAAACAAATGAATTAATTAATTATGATTAAAACAGAGCAAAACTACTTAACTTTACAACAATTTGATTATGGTTTTTTTTATTATAATTTAAAGATGATTTATTTGATGTTTTTTATTTTACTTATCACTAGACTTTAATTTTAGTTTCAAGTGATAATAACATTAACGTGTGTACCTCAAAAACCAATTGTCGAATTAGTGGGACCAACGGGAATCGTATAAAATATCCTTCCCTTCCCGAAATAAAAATTAATTAATTTATAGAATTCCCGTTCGTCCTACACTGGTGGGACAAAGCCTGGTGGGACGAATGGGAATAACCCCAACAGACGACGACCCCGAAGACTGCGAAACGACCAGCGAGCGAGGAAGAAGTGACACAAGCCCCCAAGAAAACGAAACCCAAGACCCATGAGGGGACATCGGAGACAATGACGACGACGGACACGATGAACAAGCTATATCCTGTTCAATACCTGACAAAAGAAGGTATAGACTCTGGAATACTATACGATCTCCTTGAAAAGTCATCAGTAAACATATCGGAACAAAGAACGACCACTACCATATTATCTACCTATCAACCACAAAGCGTGTGGACACAATTCTCGATTTGGTAAAACAATTAGAAACTCTTAATATAAAGCTACAAAAATGACATGCATCGATTGTTTTCTTGAGTATTTGTCTCAATCTCAATCTCAATCTAAATCTCAATCGTCAAATACTACGAAACATTCTCGCCCAAGAAGATAAAAGCAAAAAACCTGTTGAAAACCAGTATGCAAAACGAAACGCAACGGTCAAATACAACTGTAACGTCAAAATGAAATGTCAATGTCTTTGGCTTTTTCGGTTTTGACAGCTCGCGTCTGGTTGATATCGCTCGGTTGAGATTAATTCTGTTAAATTAATTATTCCGTGCAAAAGCACGTAATAATTAATTTGGTTTAAATCGAAGCCATCGGTGGCTAGTTTGTGTATAATTAGACGGTACTGGAGCTGATCGGCGCCCTAGATATATAAAATTTCTCGAGTTTCGGCAGGCGTGGCGCGGTGTCGCCTTGACCTCGTTGGTCATCGTGAGTGTCGTGGTTGTAATGTGAATCTGACCTGTGCGTGAGTCGGCAGTGCGACGGCTACTCCGCGAGGTTTCTGGGTGCCTTCTCCATCAGCGTGGGATCCACGAGAGTAGGTCTTATCAGCGCAGGTCAGACATCCTCAGAACTTCAACTTTATTTAACATTTAACGCTGCGTATCGCAGCAGCTTCAGCCCTTTGATCGGAGACCTTGCAAAGTCCAAAGGGTCTGAACACTACCTTTCAACCAACAAAGGGTGTGGACACAATTCTCGATTTGGTAAAACAATTAGAAACTCCCAATATAAAGCTAAAAAAACACATGCATCGATTGTTTTCTTGAGTATTTGTCTCCCGGCCCTAATCGTCAAACACTACGAAACATTCTCACCCAAGAAGATAAAAGCATTATCAAGTGCGTCGTTTATTCGCTAAGAATTCGCAATTAGAACAACAAAAACCCGACGAGTAATGACTCTAGAATTCCGAAGGGAGAGATCATATACTTCCCGCACAAAGCACAGCATTGCTTCTGACTGACGCAGAATTGGTGGGTGGCATTGATGAAGCTGATGAAGTTCTATCTGAAGCACGAGAACGGAGAATGGAGCTTCAACAAGTACAATTACATGAAGTTAACATTCGACGAGGAAAGCCTGTTGGCTTCGGAATTCCTAGATCAGGAAAGTTTAGACAATATTGCAACAGTAATAACCAATTGGTTTTATACATATGTGAGCAAGAAGCTTTCGACGAAGGAGAAGCTCAAAGAATACTATGCTCAACGCCTGAGGGGATTGCCGCTCAATTTATCAAAAAGTTTCCAGAACGACTCCGGACCGCAATCTCTATATCCCGAATTTTGGTACAGGGTGGGCCAGAAAGGCGTACGATTTTAAAAACACTCTTGCGTTTGAACCTTATGAGAGGGGGTTGCTCGGGTGGTGGGGTTGAGTAGCTCGGTTCTCGGAAATTTAGTCGCGATGGGTCACTTCACCGGAGCGCAGCGTGCATTCTGGGTTAAACATTATTATAAAAATGGCGATTCGTGCGCTCTTGTTCGGCGTGAGTTTGGATTACATGACCTAAATCAGTGTCCGAAGGAAAGTGTGATTCGATCGTGGGTCATAAAGTTCGAAGCTACTGGTTCGACTCTTAAACAGAAGCCTGCGGGACGCCCAAGGTCAACAAGAGCGGAAAACACAATTGAACAAGTTAGAGCTTCAGTTCAACGTAATGCTGATCTATCGACTCGCAAGCGATCAGCCGAACTTGCAGTATTCAGAACATCTTTAAAAATAAAAAAATAAAATAAAATAAAATAAAATACTTTTATTTCAGACCAAATGGTCCATATTCACAATAAAATTAAAAATTATAAATTATAAATTACATTATATTATTCAAATTACATTATAATTCCATTACATAAATAAAATAAAATAAAGTAGAGTATGTTAGTAACAAACAGACTTACAACTATGTTAGTAACTAAAATTACAAACACAACGCAAAAAAAAAAAAAAAAAATCTTTGCGTCGCATTTTGTTGAAAGATCTGAAATTGCACCCATATAAAATTCAACATGTACAGGAATTACAGCCAAATGACCCAATTTTACGAAGAGTTTTGTTGAAACAATGTTGGAAGGCTTTCGGAATTTCAACAATATTTTGTTATTTTTTCAAATTCGCAAATCTTTCTGGCCCACCTGTATTTCAAGAGAGACCCGATCAACGGATCGAGCGATAATCAAGCAAATAGATTGGACTTTGAGTAATTGTGTTCAATGACTGATAATGATATGCATTTTTGGACTGGACTCACTATACAACAATTTAAGGGCCCTATTACATTTTGACTATGATTTTTGCGTAAAATGGCCATTTTTGGCGTTCTCGATTTCAGAAACGAAAATACATTCACAATTTTGACTTATTGAATAGTGTAGAATAGCTATTGGCATAGTTCATAGCAGCCTCGCTTTTTGTAAATTTTGCTTAAATTTTTAAAGAAACCCAAAATAGCAGAGAAAGATTTTCATAAATTGCGCGAAGGCACTTTTTTGAGCTCCTAGATTGAACTACTGTTCTAAACAAATGAAATAAAAAAAATAGAATGTTATCTCTTATATAGTCGAATGGTACGTAGCGGCCTCGGAATTTTTAGATATCATTGATTTTACATAGAAAAAAATCTTATTCTAAACCAAAAAACTTCGAAAATCGCTTTAAGATCGCTGTGAATTTCTCCTATTTACGATAATATTATTCAGCAAAATTTATACCAGAATAATTGTTACTTCATGAGGAATAAATATTTTATAATTCATTTATTATCCTATTTCGATAAAAACGATAAATAAAACTGCAAAATTACTACAAAATGCGATGCGCCAGCCGTCCGAACTCAGCTTTTTCTCGCAGAGTGGAAATTTGAAATACTAAGCATGAATTTATTATCCTATTTCGATAAAAACGATAAATACAACTGGAAAATTACTACAAAATGCGAAAATGGTATTTTACGCAAAAATCACAGTTGAGATGTAATAGGCCTCTTAACACCATTTTGGCAGAAACTTCATCTTCAACGGAAGCCTCTAATCGACCACGAATTGTACTCGGTATTTACTTATCAAAACTTCGCACGGGAGAACCAAACGAAAGACTTGCAACACTATTTAATCTTTCGCGCAGAACGTTAGAAAGGAAACTAGCATTAGCTAGAGAAACGCTTATGACAGATTTTGTTTCCAATTATTTAGGAATGGATAATATAACGAGACAAAACATGCTCGAAAGAAACTTGTTTTTGCCAAGGGAAATATTTGAAAAATTACAAAATACAAAAGCGATTGTCATCTGTGATGGTACTTACTTGTATATAGAAAAAAGTACTCACTTTCTTTTTCAAAGGAAAACATATAGCCATCACAAGTTCCAAAACTTGCTGAAACCATTTTTAATGGTATGCAGTGATGGATATATTGTTGATGTACTTGGCCTATATGCTGCGACTACAAGTGATGCAACTATTATGTCAACAATATGCAATGATGAAAATAATGCCTTTCATTGGATGTTCCACATAAACGACGTGTTCATTTTAGACCGGGGCTTCAAGGATTGCATGTCAGATCTTGAGTCTTTGGGATATGAAGCACACATTCCTCCGACGAAAGACAAAAGTGAAACTCTATTAACAAGCGAGCAAGCCAATAAATCGAGATTAATTAGCATATGTTATTGAATGGTCGAAGCAGTAAATGGCAAGTTTAAGAGTAGATTTAAACTGCTTCGACAAGATTACTTCAATAGAGCATTGCCACATGCATTTGTGGTTTTTAAAATAGCTGCTGCCCTTATTAATTGTTTCTACAGGGTAGCAATTGACAACAGGCTTGCTCAGGATATATTGAATGTTATTAACGAGAAGCTTCATGTACCTAACAATTTATATAATTACGTAACTTTAAATTATCTTAATAGGCTAAGAGTTGCATGGACAAACATGGAAGCTAATGATCCTCAGTTAGATGACTTTCCACAATTAAGTGAAAATGATGTGTTCATGATTTCTTTAGGCTCATACCAAATTAAACTTCCGAAATCATACTGTAGTGAACACTTACGCCAATATGGAAGGATTTATACTTGGTAGGAACCTAATGTTACACAATGCTCCCAACCAACCCCCCACTTTCAGCGGACCGAATGGCGAGTCCAATGTCGATTTGACGCTCACAACTAGAGGGTTTAACGTACATGACTGGACGGTGCACGAAGGCGCCAGCCACAGTGACGATCAGCTGATTACTTTTATAGTTGCCTCTCAGTGTCAGCCATCACGTTTAGTTGAGAAGGAGGACTAGTTACCAGCACCGTTTAGAGTGAGAGGTGTGGACTGGGCTAGGTTTTGTTCTGTGTTGCATGCCCACGTCGGAACGTTAAACACCGGCCTTTCAGCCCCATTGTATTGCGAGAAATTTACCGAAATTTTGTTGCGCACTGCCAGGGAGATCATTGGCCAACTTGCGCATAAAGATGACGGTAGATATGAGTGGTGGTCGCCGGAACTAGATCAGATAAGCCGTAAGGTCAATAGGGCTCGTCGTGAATGGCAGCGATCACGTCGTGCGGGTGGAATCCAGGCAGAGCTACTACATGATTCACTTCGCTCCATTAGATTAACATACAAGGAGGCCATAAAGAAGGCAAAGTTGGATTTCTACCGCAAATCGCAGAGTCAGGTAACGATGACCCTTGGGGTGCAGCCTACCGTGTTACGAGTGGGCGCTTGCGCCCACCGCCGAAAATCATTGTAGAGACACATTAGGTTAGTAGTTTTATTTCAGTATGTAATATGATATTTCTACAATTGTATGGAAATCGGGTCTCGCCCGCAGTCACACGGCAAGCGCGGTCGGGAACACTGTTTGTATACCTATTCGAATCAAATATATGAATTTTACGTACTTATATAAATGAAGTTTTAATGTGACATCCTGAAACAACATAGTACTAGAAGAGGACATATAAGATATAACACTGGTGACCCCGGCAGTAAAACCTAAATGGACATATACAGATGCTGGATTACTCGCAACAGAGGGAATATATTCATCTACTGATCTTGATAAGCTTAGAAGTCAGTTAATGTACCCCTCTGAACGTAGAGCTATAACACAGACAGTATCAGCTGTGATCAATCAAGACACATACGTGTCTGATACATCATTTTTCAATCATCTGATTACAAAGGAGGCTGTAGAGAATTCTTTCAAGAACTTCATGAACAATGCATGGGGAGGATTTCTAACATTTGGCAATTTCTTCTCTGGTGTTTTAGGAATCATGTTGTTGTTTAAGATTATCAAATGGTGTTGTGATACTGTTGTGCACTCTAAAGGACTGTACGAAGTTTATGGGTGTGGCTGGCAAGTCTTAGCCTCTTCTTGGGATGCTCTTACTACATATTTTCTATCACCCGCTCAAGTAGAGAAGTATACTTATAATAAGATGTCTAAAAATACATTACCAGGGAATCCGGGAGAAACGACTATTCCTTTATCAGATCGCTTTAATGCTACCGCTCCTTCTATGCACAATGGTTTGGTATTAGATGTAATACCTTCTAATCCTAGTAATGATGTCTCTAAACCTCACTCTAGAATCAATCTTTATCCATCTTCCATGTTCCCACGATCCGATAGTAACTGTTAAGGAAATAACATTGTTGTTATGAAGGTTTACTATCACTTAATATATAAGTATCAAGTTAACGAAATGTGCATAACTGGAAAAACTACACTCGGCGTCAAAAAAATCGCACCTCTTAGAAAATCACTTTCAAATGTCATTTACTCTTGATATGCACATGCAGTCGCATTAATTATGATTTTATTTACAAGGTTACTTAATTAACTTAATAAAAAACATTACTTTTCATTATCAAATAAAACCTAATGCAACAAATAAAGTGTCACAAAAATTCGATGCAAATTTTGCTACCCGTGAGAGTTGCTAGTTGCGCTTCCTTTGTGGGTATAAAACGGTCAACACGGGTTCAATGTGGGTCATTCGCTATTCAACCGTTGAAGAGGACACACGCACAGATTTTGATGGATACCACAGCTGATAAAGCCGCTCAAGTGGTTGCACTACTGCAATCAGGGGTGCGGCAGTGTGATGTCGCCCGGCAACTGAACCTGAGCCGTTATTCCGTTCGAAGAGTGTACCAGCGCTTCATAGAGACCGGTGGCTATATCCGCAGACACGGTTCGGGTAGACGTCGCTGCACTTCGGAAAGAGACGACCGGTTCGTTGTGTCGAACTCTTTGAGAAATCGTTTCTCCAACGCTGTTGAGTTGCAACAGCAGCTCCAGGCAGTTCGCAGACGCACCGTAAGCGTATCTACGGTTAGAAGAAGATTGAAGGAGAAGAAGATAGCGGCCCACAGAGCTGCTACGGGTCCAAAATTGACTGCAGCGCATCGGCGAGCCCGCTTGCAGTTTGCTCGTGACCACGTCGATTGGACCCTTGAGCAGTGGAGAGCTGTTCTCTTCTCAGACGAGACGCGAGTGTGTCTTTTCTGCAACGACCGACGGAGAAGAGTATACCGGAGGCAGGGTGAACGTTTCGCCCAAGCCTGCATCCAGGAGACGGTGGAATATGGTGGCGGATCCTGCATGTTCTGGGGCGGTATGTCTGCTGCCGGCAAAACCGACCTTGTCTGCGTCTCCCGGACTGGAGGTGCTCGCGGACAAGGGTCGCTGACTGCTCGCCGCTATGTCACTGAGGTCCTGGAAGTGCATGTGGTCCCCTTTGCCGAATCTTTTGGCGAGGGGTTCACATTAATGCACGACAACGCTCGCGCTCACACTGCAGGCATCGTGAGCGACTTCTTGCAGAGGTCCCAAATCTCTGTGATGCAGTGGCCAGCGCGAAGTCCGGATCTGAATCCAATAGAGCACCTCTGGGACCATCTTAAACGTAAGGTTCGATCTCGGGATCCAGCTCCTTCGACTCTACAGGAGCTCCAAGACGCGGTGATTGAAGAATGGGGGCTTATCCCTCAAGAAGAGCTCCTGAAGTTGGTGAGGTCCATGAGGGACCGTATGGAAGCCGTGATCAGGGCAAGGGGGGGTAACACTAGATTTTAAGTTAATTTTAAGACACTTTTTGTACATTTTTCTTTGTAAATTATCTGTTGTTAATTAGGACTTAATTAAGGATTTTTATTATTTTATTAATTTTAATGTTGTTTGTATAATTATAATTAAACAGAAAGTTAAATTTAATTGTTTTTTGATACTCCTTTTTGTTACCTTTCTAATGATACCCAACACTATCCTCTACATAAGGTTTAAGAATTTTTAAAGATGATTTTTAAAAGGTGCGATTTTTTTGACGCCGAGTGTATAAGTCTAGTTGTTTAAGAATAATATAAGACTGGTTAGATCTTAGACTTTATTCTATATATACATTTGTCTTAATCGTTATAAAGAGTCAATTTGTATACTTTAGCTTCAACTATTATATTATTATCTGGTTGATTTAAAACTCAACTATGAAGATACAACAATATCATTCTCTTTTTTTTAAAGAGTAAAAGTTCGTTTCTTCTCTTGTGTGGTTTCTCTTGCGATATCTTGGCCGCCTAGTTTAACATCATGAACACTTTCCACCAACGAGGATGGTTAGATACTAATGAGCGTGTAAGAACTGTGTTGCAGGCTGATAATTTTCTATCAGCACTAGTATTCCGGAACTTAGGATCGAGAGAGCTCCTAGATGCAGAAACATCTATAGTTTCTGCAGCAGCGACTATCTTTTGCCATGCCAGGTATCTGGCGCATAATCTCCCAGCCAAAACGCGGGAGTACATAGAGTCCCTTGTCATAGGGGAGTTAATGGCACTCTGTCCTTATCCGCTGTACAAGCGGTTTCTGAATTCAAGCTGGTGATGGGGTATCTTATCAACAATCCTACAGTCCACACCCGAGGTAGAGGGGTAGATATGTGGCTTACTCAGCTGGCTAGAATCTATGAGGCTGACCCAAGGGCTGATCATAACGTTTTACCTACCATAGAGAATATGGACCTCCAAGAATATGTAGCCTACCTGGTATGGTTGGCGGTCACTTTGCCCCAAAGTCAATATATGTCCCCTATTCTCCTCGTTGTAACCTCCTACATAGGTGTTGCCAAGCGTGGTACTGTCTCGGAAAGATACGTTGAGAAGGTTACCAACGGAATTAATGATGATTTAGGGGTAACCATCGATATTGACCCTGAAACAGTAAAGCGCACGTATGTCAATTTTGGGAAGTACGTGACCGCTAATAATGCTGAGGGCGTATTTACTCGATGGCTCGAATCTATCCCTGAGCATGCTCTAAGGTTGCGACTCTGCTTGGAACAGGTCTCGGGGTCTGGTCTCACTGCTTACATAGTAATCGGACGTGCTATTAGGAAATTTGGTGACCCGTGGGATAAACTAAACATCCTAACTGATGGTGAGGTAGATAAATGTATTGCCGCTACACGAACAGTGAACGGAAATCCCTATTATGGGTTCAATCGAGACTTAGGTCCTGCTAGGTCTACTCTTTACAGCTCCGTCGCATTTGTCGAAAGAGCTTCTACTCAGGATATCCGGAGAAATATCCCTCAAGAATTATCAAGGTTGGGTTAGAAGCCCAAAAATCCGCTTGCGGTTCTATCTTTGATAGATTCTTATGTTTCTAAAGCAGAGCAGACGTTGTTAGAATTGTCTAACACTGCACCTGATAATGCCTTAATCGGTAGTTACCAGGATGCTGTGAACGATGACGTCCATAACAACATGTTCGTCTGAATCCTCAATGAGGTTATTAGGTTATTGACTGGACCAATATTATAGAATTAAGATAGATTTAAGTCTAATGTTTTCTATATGCATACAATTAAAACAATGAAGATACATCTACATTTTATAAAAAAAAAAAAAAACAAAAATATAGTCTCAGATTGCTTATCACGGATTGACACAATATATTGTCCAACTACGTTAGATTATTACAAAAGACGAGTATGTATTAAAAAAAATTGACGATAAGAGTAACGTTAAGTTAAAACAAATTGTATTGCCTTTCAATGGTAAACAAATTTGGTGTGAGACTTCTACAGACAAAATTAGGCCATATTTGCCAATGGCATTTCGTAAAGTAGCCTTTAACGCGATTCACGGACTCGGTCATCCAGGTATACGTTTGTCCAAAAAAATGATAAAAGAAAAATTCTTCTGGCCCGGGATGAACCGTGATGTAGGTATCTGGGCAAAGTCATGTGTGCAATGTCAGCGTTCTAAGGTACATCGACATGTGGCATCGGACTTTGGAACTTATGCAGACTGCGATCGTTTTGAGCATCTGCATGTAGACATTGTGGGGCCATTAAAAACATCTCCCGATGGTTATCGTTTTTGCTTAACTATGATCGACAGGCGAACACACTGGCCAGAAGCTTTTCCTATTAGAGACATTTCTGCAGACACCGTAGCTAGGTTAATATATAAAGGATGGATAGCGCGTTTTGGATGCCCTCTCAAATTGACTAGCGATCAAGGCCGTCAATTTGAAAGTCATTTATTTACAGAATTGATGAAAATGATGGGAATAAACAAGCTTCGAACGACACCGTACCATCCGCAGTCAAATGGTGCCATAGAGCGATGGCACAGGTCTCTGAAAGTTTCCTTAACGGCAAGATTATGCGAATCCAGTTCCACCTGGGTGGAGGAATTGCCAACAGTCTTATTAGGACTTAGAGCTGCCGCAAGACGTGATACAAGAGTTAGTGCTGCAGAAATGACATACGGCTGTACAATTCGTTTACCAGCTGAGTTTTACGAAAGTAGAAGTAGAAATAATGACAATTTTAGCTATGTAGACAAATTACGTAATATTATCGATAGTTATAAACCAACTTGTATATCCAATAATAATAGAAATAAGTTTTTTGTGTATCCAGATCTTCGCACTTGTCAATTTGTATTTTTGCGTAATGAGATATTAAAGAAGTCATTAGAACCAACTTATATAGGACCGTATCGCGTCTGTGATAGAGATAATAAAACCTTTTTAATTCAACTACCTAACCGATAAGTACGAGTATCTATAGATAGGCTGAAACCAGCATTTATAATAAATTAACCAGGAAACGATTCTGATTATATAAGGCCGTCCACGCCTATTTCAGAAAGTCTAAATAACAATGACAGTAGCAAAATCGCTCCAAGCGGTTCACCTATCGCTTTTACAACTCGTAGTGGCCGCACTGTGAGACAGCCAGTTAGGTTTAATGTAGGATAGACATAGTGCAAATAGAATGGTAGGTAACCAATGATTTATAATAAAAACAAAGTTGATTGAAAGAACCTAGTATATAAGGAGTAAATTTTATATATAAAAAAGTAATTTTATGAATAAATAAAATAACATAATTGGATATAATAATGATGTAAGTAGAATACTTATTATTAACATTACAATTTAATAATCTATACATAACATAATAATAAAAAAATGTACGATGTGTAAGCAAGAAGTATAATACTTAAATATATATACTCGTAGTATATATACAACATTATAGTTAGTACATAAGCATTAAGTTATATGAAGCATAAGTAAAAATAAGTATAGTAATTATGATATACTGTGTCTACTTTCACTTTGATCACAAATAATCAACCCAGTTAAAATAACGTTTGTAGCAATAAATAAGTAATAAATATTGTAATCATTGTTAAATTTATTATTCGCTTGTGTGAATTTCGATCAGTAAAGTACACATAACTTACACGGTTGAGAAACTATGGGCAATTATCAAGACAAAGAAAAGACGGTCGCTGCCCAAGTCTAGGCCCAATTCGTAGCTGGACAAGTGGAAACTAAAATGAATTATATGGGAATAACACTCATCGCCATCGTACTATTGCTAGTGATAGGGCTTTGTTATGCCATAATTAAACCATACGGCGTCTTTGTCACAAAAGAATAAGGAATTGGCTACGTAAAGAAGCAGTTCGAGCAAACATTTCGGCAGCAGCACTGCCGATGACGAAAATTCAGGTAGTGCAGCCACCGTCTGGTGCCAGCAGCCCCAACGGCACCGTTAACCCCGGCTACGTGTGAATTGTGATGTGTATCAAAGTGAAAGAAAAGTTTGTAGAAGTGTAAAATTTTGACATAGATAATCTTTAATTTATAATAATATATTATTATAATAATATATTATTAATATATTATTTATATAATAATAATAAGTCTTTAATTTGTAATAGAATAAATATTGATTAGTGTATTTAGTGTGTCCTATAACAACCATGTATGTCTTTAAATAGAATCACTGCATTTGCACTTTTCAGCCTGCAAGGCGATAAGCGTAAACAGTTGTGCAATCGGCATATTACCAATGTATGTACCTACTTGACTTTATTGTGAATGTAATATGAACGCATATTACCAATGTGTATAATACCTAATTGACTTTATTGTGAATGTAATATGAACGCAGAAGTTGTTACTACTTACTGAACTCGGAAAAGGTACTAGGTTCGAGTCTTGGCAAACTATTTTTTTGTAAAAGGGGGAATGATGTAGAGACACATTAGGTTAGTAGTTTTATTTCAGTATGTAATATGATATTTCTACAATTGTATGGAAATCGGGTCTCGCCCGCAGTCACACGGCAAGCGCGGTCGGGAACACTGTTTGTATACCTATTCGAATCAAATATATGAATTTTACGTACTTATATAAATGAAGTTTTAATGTGACATCCTGAAACAACATAGTACTAGAAGAGGACATATAAGATATAACAATCATCAACGGTATGAAGCTCTTACAGGGATACACGGCAGCTTCCGGCGACACTATGGAGACACTGCTTGCGTTACTATACCCAGACGACACACCAGAGACGGATACATCCTACCACCAGGACGTGCGTATTGCCGCCGCTTTCGCCCCATCAGGGGGAACTCTGAGGAACCGAGCAAGCTATCGCTCGAGAACATTATCCGCGCGCTTCCCAACACGGCCGCTGGTGCGGATGGTATCACAGCTAGGATCGTCAAGTGGGCTTGGAAGGCTGCTTCAGACGAGATGTGGCATATGTACAGGTTATGTATCACTCAAGGTACTTTACCGGATATTTGGAAGACCGGAAAGCTGCTCGTTCTGCCGAAGGGAAACGGTAAGCCTCTCTCCGATCCGAAGGCCTACAGGCCTATCACACTACTACCAATTTTGGGTAAGATTCTGGAACGCGTCGTTATCTCTTGCGCCCTCTGTCTGCATCGTCACATTTCGGAGTTGCAGCACGGTTTTACCCGTGGTCGTTCTACGGTCACGGCGCTCCAGCGTATCAACGCTCTTACAGATTGCAGTGCAGCTCCGTACGTGCAGCTGGTTCTTTTGGACATCTCAGGTGCCTTTGACAATGCGTGGTGGCCAATGATTCTTGTCAAGGCCAAACGGGCTGGCATTCCGCCGAACCTGTACAGAATCTTGGTCAGTTACTTAACGACGACGACGGGTGGGTCCCTTTTGTTGGGAACCAAACGTCGTGGAAACAGTGCACCATGGGATGCCCACAGGGCTCAGTACTGGGCCCGACACTTTGGAACCTCCTCCTAAATGACCTCCTGCTGCTGCCGAGACCTGAAGGAGTCCACATGGTTGCCTACGCCGACGATGTGACGATCGTTATTGAGGCCACTTTGCGTGCTGTGATCGAGCGCAACTCCACGTCCATGCTGAGGTCCGTATCCGCTTGGGGAAACCGGAATCGCCTTGGTTTTTCCCCGGAAAAGTGCCTCAGTATGACCTATAAAGGGAAATTTAAGCGCCCACCGACCATCAGACTCGAGGAGGCCTCGATACCATCAGTCTCTCAGGCTAAGGTGTTGGGTGTGACTCTAGACGATGTGAGGTCCTACGCGCCGCATGCGAGACTTATCGGTGAGAACGCCTCCAACTGCTTCGGCAAAGTCGCGCGTGTTTCCGCGTCGACATGGGGTGTGAAGTACCGGGCCCTTAGGGTCCTGTTTTCAGGGACCTATGTGGCTGTTTTGACGTACGCTGCGGCCGTATGGTACCGGCGCTCATCTAATTTTGTCGTCAGAAGAGCGTTGCTTAGCACGCAGAGACCGGCGCTGATTTTGTTAACGAAGGCCTATAGAACATGCAGTACCGCAGCGTTACCTGTGCTTGCTGGTGTTCCCCATGCTGATCTAGAAGTTGTTTGTGCAGGAAGATTTGCGGAGGGTTATATAATAGTTTAATGAAAATGGAAAGTTGTGCCTTCAAGAGCTTGTGGTAAAATTTAGGTTAAATTCAGCTTCACTATATCTGCTGGAAGTCCAGCTGTAAAAAAAATAGCTTGGGCACGCTTAGTGGAAGAATTTAATTTGATTGAAACAAATTTGATAAATTCGAAAATTTGGTAATGATACTTTTCATTTTATTGGAAACTGTCAATTCAAACTTGACTTTGAGATGTGATTAAAATAATTATTTTTATTGTTTAGAGAACTAAAGCTCAAAAGTGTTGGGATAATTTAAAAAACCGGCGTAAAGCCAGTCTTGCCCTGGAAAAAAAAGAGCATATGAAGACAGGAGGGGGACCATTCCAGCCAACACCCAGTACGTCAGACATTATTGATGAGGCCTTGGTTGAGTTAACCGATGAGGAGCTCACATATGTTATTGATAGTGACAATTGTAAATATGTACAAAATGCCTCAATGGAGGATGAAGATGTGGAGCAAGAGACCCCGCAAGAAAATTTTACTAAAACACCTCAAATAGATAAAGTATCTTGGGCAATATATAGATATTGCAATATACAAATAATATAGATTATTTGTTTTTCTACTACAACTACTGCGCGTTTCTCACATAATTCTAGTTTAATAAACGCCGAGGAAGGTAATTTAATTATAAGCAACTCTACGAGCACTCTAGGCATTGGCTGGTCAACTTCTTCTGATGTCCTATTTTTCCGAATGGACTGCCCCTCACCTAAGGTTCTCACTAAGAGATCAATTCTCTCTACTACATTTAAAATTTTTGATCCGCTTGGATTATTATCTCTTTGTACCATTAAACCTAAATTACTACTACAAAAACTATGGTCCCTCAAAATAGACTGGGATGAACCGGTTCCCATTGACATCCAAACCACTTGGATAAAATTTTCCCAAAGGGTTTCATGTTTGTCCTCTATTCAGTTGCCTAGGCATGTCTTAATCGATAACCACACTTATATCGAAATGCATACTTTTTGTGACGCCTCTAAAGATGCTTACGGCGCATGTATTTATTTAAAGTCTAAAGACGCCAAAGGCAATGTACAAATTAGTCTATTATGTTCTAAGACACGCGTAGCCCCACTTAAGGCCACGACGATTCCCAGGCTGGAGTTATGCGCGGCCGTAATAGGGGCACAGCTAAGCTCATCCGTTACGCAGACTCTTCGTTGTACAATCAACCGTCATATATTTTGGACCGACTCGAGTGTCGTCTTGGGGTGGTTGAAGACGCCCAATAAGACGAAAACCTTTGTGGCTAATCGAGTGGCTGCAATAGGTGAGCTAACCGACTATTACGCTTGGCGTCACGTTCCTACGTCAGAAAACTCAGCGGATTTGCTCTCGCGAGGGTTAGATCCACAGTACGTTAGCGATTGTTCTATGTGGTGGCATGGGCCCACCTTTTTGATTCATGATGAGTCCTGTGCCAGTGCCTCGATTCGCCATGCTGTTTTACCGCTATTTTTTTCCGCCAACACTCAGTGTTGCCAGTGAAATAAAAACATGGAGTTCGTTCGGATACGAGTATCAATTGAAATATAAATTACTAAATTATTAATCAACCTAACACTCGTCCATCCTGACAAGGTGCATGTCCCCATGCACTAGTTAACCTAACACTTGGTCAATCGAGTCACTTTACAATATCATAATTATCTTATACTCGTATTACAGTCAAATTATTAAAACTTGACTATTAATAATCTCTCCACTCGTAATATTGACAAATATCACAATACATCGCATCTCGTACTTAGTTTAAGTTAAACTATAGTTTTATTTATTAATATTACACAAAACTTATATTTGTTTTTACTTAAAACGCAAAATAACTCTAGTCAACACTTTCATTGTAGGTATTTAAAAATAGTTAATTATTAGTTAACAAAACTTAATTAAAACATACTGCGTTTCTGATAAATCAATATTATAATAATATAACAATACTCAATCATTGTGGTTTGATTAAATATTTTAATAAAAGAGTGCATCAACTGGAAATAATATCCAAATCTTACAATCTTAGAAAGAAAACTGTCACAGTTCTCAAATTTACCCATTAAAATAAGTAATGTTTTTCTAATAAACCGAACTAGTTCTAAAATAGTACTATAACAACAAAACAAAACAACCACTTGCAAACCCTCCTTCTTGCAAGTGATTATCACAAAACTTCCTTCATAGCCAACACAACCACCCGCAACCCCTTTCTTCTTGAAAGTGATCGCATTGGGTAACGATCTATGAACCCTTCCTTCTCATAGATCGTCTCAAATTTCTATTCCTGACATTGTGCATGTCCTCATGCACCACAAATGAACAAACGTTTCATCATATTAGTTACAAATTAGTATCAATTATCTTTTAACATTTATTTGCGAACTCATAAATTCTCGCAAAATAATTTAAATGAATATAAATATCCGTGTGTAAGCCCATCAATTCTTACACAACTAGTTAGCGTGTGTAAACCCATCAATTCTTACACAACTAGTTAGCGTGTGTAAGCCCATCAATTCTTACACAACTAGTTAGCGTGTGTAAACCCATCAATTCTTACACAACTAGTTAGCGTGTGTAAACCCATCAATTCTTACACTACTAGTTAGCGTGTGTAAACCCATCAATTCTTACACAACTAGTTAGCGTGTGTAAACCCATCCACTCTTACACCGCTACACTAGAACCTATTCTAATGTGAGTTCAATTTGTAAACCCATCCATTCTTACAAATCGAACACACCTCATACCAGCCTCTCGCTAGCATACCTATATCCCGCTAGCATACTAAAATCCCGCCAGCAAGGTTACGAACCCATCCATTCTCGTAACCAAGATAGCTATAGGATATCAGATACGCTACGCTAGAACCTATTCTAATGCGAGCTCAATTTGTAAACCCATCTATTCTTACAAATTGAACATACCTCTTACCAACAGCCCGCTGGCAAACCAAAACAATAAAATAAAAAATAACAATAAAAAGGAAGTTACTAAGAATAGCAGAAGACTCCACTAATAATCGCTTTCTGTGTCGCTTAAATTGAAATCATTATCCATATCATTATCAACATTCTCCCTTAACTCGACAAAATTAACCCAGGGCAACAACCTATTTAAGAATTGCAAAAGCTGATCGGGATGCGAACAACGAACGCAGTGACAGAGCCTCAGACCTCAAGGTCCTATCATTAATACCGTGGATTTTGCAATCCACTGCACGTTTTCCAACTATAATATATCACATTGATCGAGGATAACTAATTTTTTGGTTATTTTTTTTTTTTTTTTATAGGCTCGTTAAATTTAGTTTTCCTTATAAGCATATTCTCTAATGCCTGATCATAATTTTGTGGAGGAATAGGAAATGAGTTAGTAAACTCAAATTAGTAAATTTTTTCTGCCATTCTTGCATAGTAAAAAAAAAGGATTGAATTTAACCCTTTGTACCACGCCTTAGCAAAGGTAGTCACTTTTTTCTCCGAATATCGATCGTCCGAAAATCAAAATCCCCAACGCGCTTGCTAAACCATCTCTCAAATATCTCAAACATCAAATATCTAATGCTTTTGTGTCATAATATCGGGTGCTATCATAATTAGATATCCAAATTTCGACTCCGGGCACTTGCTATTATATCACATGTCCTAAGTGTTATATTTATTGTATAATGTATGTTAGTCCGAATGGTGGTTTATAATAATATTGTTACAAAATTACAAATTTATTTATTTTTATTTATTAAACAACAGAAATCTAGCTCCATAATTTCGATTTTAGGGCATGTTATATTATGAGTCATTAAGTTAGGGCTACTTACCATTCGGACACATGATGATTTTCCACAAAACGTGACACGTTAGATTTTATGGATAAAAAAATGTATGAGACAAAATAGAGAACCCTTAGCAAGGCCTTGGAGTTTCTGCATACCGCAATTAGTTGTAGTCCTGTCATCCCAACCATACACCGAGGTACAATCATTAACCTTCTCTAACCAAACATCAATGCGCTGATTTTTCATAGAGGGATCAAAATTAGGGAGTATATTCTCATGATCTATTGATACGACTATGCACCTGACGTGGAAGGGCGAGACGCAAAACTATCTCTATCACACTTTAACATATTCATTAAATCTCTCTTAGAAGAGGAAGGGCTATGTAACCTTTCAGACTGTCTCGCGTGGTCAAGTTGCTCAGCACGACGCTCTGCATTGCTCCGCTGCTCGTTCAGCGGTGAGCCACGATGACCACAGTCGTCCTCGCTCCGCACGCTGGGTAGCCGCTTCGATGTGCCGTGTCGTCGTTCCGCTGCCCGAACCCGCTCGCGTTCCCGTTGCAGCTCGCTCCGCAACATGTTGATCCTCTCACGATCCTGCTTCTGTTCTCCTTGGATATGGCTAGGGCTTCGGGTCCGGCTCCGACGCCGACTCTGAGACCGCCTTTGGCGACTTCAAGTTCGAGAGGCTGCACAAGATCTCCTGCAGCCAGGTGTCTCAAGTCTACGACGGACTATGTCTCGACTTCGAAGTTCCATCAAGTCTCCCATGAAAACAGAAAATAGAACAGTTACTTTAAAATAATTAAAGTGCAAATATCTCCTAAACGGTTAATCGTAGCGCAAAAATAAGCAAATTTTCGTCCCCCTTTATTGAATCCTATTATCACATCTACCTTTAAGAATCTGGTATCATTGAAGCTATAAACCTTAAAGCTACACACCTCACCGAGTAACATAGCTAGCGTTTGGGCTGCACTCGACACACTTACGAATAAATTTATTATATATTTATTAACCTCAATTACAGATAATTTAAACGTATCAAACAGAATATCAGTAAAAAGGTGGACTTTACCGGTTATCTAAGAGTATACACTTTTGTTATAATAACTTTTTATGCCTTAGTGTTATAGACTGGAACCACCGAAAACTGCTTACACGGTTAACTACCTGAACTTTTGAAGCTCTACCAATAACACTTCCTGCGTGAAGAATAAAACTTCTTGACATTTGAGTAACGTACACATACAACTGCCCACCCTTAACCTTATAAATACCCCCAAACAATATTAAATTGTTGGTTTGGTTTATCTACACTACAACCTTCCCTTCTTTGTTTCATTTCATCTCAAAATCAAAGTCAAAATCTTCCATCCAAACTTCCATCAGTCATATTTTCAAACTTTAATACTTCAGTCTTTATAAACGACAATGTAAGTAAGTAAGTAAGTAATCATTTATTCAGTGCTTCCAATACATAAACATTACAATGTGTAACTGTTCAGTATATAATTGTCCTACCAGTAATAAAATAGAAAATGTTTATTTATTAAATTGACCAAGACTCGTGTAACGTAATGGAAACCTTAATATCTTTTCTTTAAATTTTTCCTTTTTGCAATTGTAATTACTTCTATTAAAGCTGTGGAGTTTCTTGCGCCCATCCTTCTCCACAGCTAAAATAGACGTCCTGAATGGTTAGTCAAAAGCACTTTTCGTAAGTTTATTTGAATATATATTTTTTTTGACTTTGACTTCGACTCTGAAGAGAAATCTAGAAACTTATCGTTAACTACCAGACATGAAACCCTCGCACACACACCTTCAATCTTATTCATTTAAACACCACCCATAGACTGGATTACATAATAACCAAATCCCTTGATGGGTATAGGACGATTATGACACAATAAACCTGAAGAGGTTGCGGCAGATCGAGAAAGTAAAGTCACCTCACAACAAAAATCCATAAAAGATTTCAAGGGAAAATCGTTTACCTTAACTTCCCTAATAATCTCAAAAGTTAGGACTCTTATGTCGAATTACTCAATGTTCTATGTGTAGGATTAGTACTATTGTTAACGCCTATAGTTTCGGATCGAACCATGTAACTATTAGCTTTGTGCCCAAATCTAGGTCAGAGCGTCCTACGACCTGCCTTCTTTGCTTACTGAATCAAATACTTTATTATTGTTACCTGACATGAACGAGCGAGAAATAGAATTTTTTAAAGAATCTTTAGATGTAATCTTAAAATTACTTCTATCAAATGGTACCGGAACCTCATTAATAGTCTTAGGGAACTGTAACAACCGTTCAGGTTGGTTGGTTGTACAGGGTAACGCGTTAGCGCTAGATCGCATAGTTTCATCGTTCAACCCCTGAATACATGACACACCGCACGCTTGCCATGAACGTCACGCTGGTTCAATAACAGTTGTAAACAAATTGTAAACAAATACAACGCACTATTTAATACCACTGATATAGATATTTATTTAACCTATTATTTAATTTATTTAACTTATTTTTCATTGTAGTAAATTTTTATATTATTTCGTCTCTAAGGGATGTCTGTTACTTGAGATTGAACTTATATTAATTATGTTATTTGCATGTAGTGGTACCTATAAGTAAAGCATTACTCATTTTTTGTAAGATGCAATGTATGTTATAGTAAGTTTTTGTGTAATTGCTTTGTTAGTAACCCAAATAAATAAATAAAATAAATAAATAAATAAAGCAAATTTCTCATAGTAGTACGTTTCTACAGGTTCGTTATACCTGCTCCTCCTTTTAGCATATCCTCCAAGGAAGGGATTGACCATAATTTTGCTCGAAAGGAAAAACGTTTAACAGTTTTTGTTGCCATTCGAGCAAAAGTGAACAATATCAAATTCAAACCTTCATATCAAGTAATAAAGTCAATACTGTCTTCTCATCCCAGCCATACACAGCGGCACACTCGTTCACTTTTTTAAGCCACACGTCTATACGTTGACTCTTTGAGGACGAATCAAAATCTGGCAAAGATTTTTTTTTTTAATTCATGCTATTACTACTATGTGACCGAGTGGCCGACACATATGCCCGGGACTGAGCCTTAGCCTTAGCACTTAATGAATTTATCATATTATGAACGTTCCTAGCGGTAACAGTTAGACTATCTGACCGTTTAGATTGTTGTGCTGGGGCGTTATCCTCGATGTCCCGGTCCACACGTGCTTGTCGAACTGCCACGCCCTTAATGTCGCTCTGCACTCCGCAGTCTGCTACCCGCTTTGTGTCTATCGGGTGTCGTCAAACGGCGTTGCGGAGTGATTCGTTCTCATGAGGCATGATTCTGAAACTCAAAACACAAGCTGTGTACTTTGTCCGAAAATTTCGCCATCTTAGGAGTAAAATAGTAGCAACTACATATTAAGTTAAACTCAAATATCTCGAAAACAGTGCGACGTAGCGCAAAAATAATGAAATTTTGGCCCCCCGGACTCCCCCAGTCCATCACCGACACTACCAATTGACACCCTTTAAGGAACCTTTAAACAACCTTCAACCTGAGAGTGGAGAAAAACGCCAAGCAGAAAATACAACAATATCAAAACGGGACTTCGTTGCTTAAAATTATCGTTATTTTCACCACTGGTACTCACTTTAACTAACGCCAGACGTCCACAACAGTCACATTTAAAATATACAACGGGGTAGTTGTATATTTTCCAATTGAAAATAAAGGAAAACCTTTAAATCACTTTGAAGCTAACACTTTCACGTTATTTTTACTATAATTTGTTTAGTTTACTTATTGCTTTTAAAATTAAGTAGCAATCAAAGCTAGTAGGCTGGCATTATCCCACTTCTGAAATGTAAGGATTCCCCTTACTTACCCTATAGTATTATTATTAATGTATAATATATTAATAAATTAGCACAATAAAACTCACATTCTTTTAAAAGGTGTATTTCTTCCAACAGCCAGTACAACTCAAAATCAACCGTCCACCACCAATGCTCCAGCCAAAAGTGACCGTCATCTAGTGCCTCGATTCGCCATGCTGTTTTACCGCTATTTTTTTCCGCCAACACTCAGTGTTGCCAATGAAATAAAAACATGGAGTTCGTTCGGATACGAGTATCAATTGAAATATAAATTACTAAATTATTAATCAACCTAACAACAGTAAATTTGTCGAAACTTTTCCCAATTTTAGGACCTGAATAACTTTAATATTATTACACCAAAGAGGAAAAGCTTTGTTGATTTGTATTAAAGACCCTTTCCTAAATCTACCATATTTAATAAGTATTATTTTTACGTCATTAGAACTCACGCTTGACCACTTTTTTGCTGACAATGGGCTTTTTTCTAAATAAAACCACTGGCACTAAAAAAAATCATTATAATTTTCACGAATTTGGGTGTGCTTGTTTGTTACACAGTTATAATTTTCATTTGATTTTTGGTGATAAAAGTGTTATTCAGTGAATTTCTTTAACAATTTAACAATGTACGTAATTAAAATAAAACTTTTAAATATATATTTTAACAGCGTGTTGTTTGCGTAAAAGTTTGTGTTTTCGATAGTCAATTTGCATTGGTTATTGAATACGATAATTTGTACCGGCCAGTTTTGTATCATCCGGCGAAGACACAAACTTAGTTGTTACGTTTATCCGTTTAAATAGGTACCAATCGAAATAAGCTTACAGGTTTGAGTGTAGTCTAAAATATAAATAAAAAATATAGTGTTTATTATCAAAACGCGCGGGGTTTACGCACAAAGACATCACAGTTTTATCGTAACCTATGTAGCTGTGACTATGATATTATTATTATTACTGAGACGTGGTTATTGGACGCCATTGGGGATGCTGAGCTTTTTGATAGCCGTTACGTTGTTTGGCGGCGGGATCGCAATTATGCCGCAACCGCTCAGATATACGGAGGTGGCGTACTTATAGCAACACATCGCGATCTAGCCGTCAGAGCACAAACTACATTCCACTCTAGTGCAGAGGATCTGTGGCTGACACTTACGCTTAAACAAAATGGTACCAATGTACCTGTGAAATTACATTTATGCGTCCTATATCTATGTAATGAGAATAAAGGGTTTACGTTTTCCCAGCAGTTGTCAAACTATTTATCTAGTCTAAACGATATAATTTTGTTAAATCCGTGTGATAAGTATCTCTTGACTGGAGATTTTAATTTAAGTGGTATAGATTGGATACCTAGTGCTAGCAATGATGATTATTATGAGCCACTATACTATAGATCTGATGATGAGGTCCTTTTGGTCGACGAGATGACCACCCTTGGTCTTAAACAATATAATGGCATTAAAAATGCTTATGGTAGGATTCTCGACCTCGTATTTTCTAATGACTACGTTTGTGTTAGTGATGGTAGCGGAGACCCTCTTGTGCCTATTGACTTACATCACGGCGCTTTGTCTATTGATTTGCATTTTGCGGAGTTTACTCCACTAAATCATGCCCCCCGTGTAAAATATATTTTTAACAGCGGCGATTATGACTTGATTAACGCTGAAATATCCGGAATTCAATGGCATAACGAACTTTCATTTAAGCCTTTAGAGATTGCTGTTGAGTATTTTTATAGTTTTATCACCTCATTAATTGACAAGTTCATACCATCCAAATTAATTACTGCTGATCGATTTCCTAAATGGTACTCTCCCGCTTTAAAAAAAGTTATTAAGGAAAAATATAAGTATTTAAAGAAATTTAAAAATTATGGCAATCGATCGGACGGTGAATCATTTAAACTATTGCGTGATCGAGTTAAAGCTTTGGAGAATACCATCAGTACGTTAACTCAGTTGAGAACTCTTTAAGGGACAATCCCAAAAAATTTTGGTCGTTTGTCAAGACTAAGTCTAATACCAATGCAATACCTAGCAGTCTTAATTATGGAGACTCTGTATCATGCACTGGTTATTCCATAAGTTATAATGTGGCTGTATTGTGGATAAAAATATACTGTTTACAAACTGAGAAACTACATATATCAGGGAAGTAACACCATAATTTGCCTACATAGTGCCTATATTTTGAAAAAACTCTTGTAGTTGTATGTGAAAACAGAGACTTTTCTAATTTAATTAACGAACTTCATGGTCTAGTTTGAATACATAAATTGGACTTTGACCCTACCATCTGACACTTAGGTCTATTGCTTTGGTAGATATACAATGGCGACATCTATCAACAACGTATAGTACCACTCTAAACTTCGTAGACCGATGACAGCACGTCCCGTTTAGCATACACTTCAGTAAGAAACACAGAGTTCGCGTCCACACCACGAGATGTCGCTAAACGTTAATAAAACCTGTAAGAAATGTAAACATGAAATTACAAACAGACAATTTCTTGTATGCTCTCTTTGCAAAATGTCGTATCACATAGATTGCACAGAAGTCTTGTTTCCGAGATTTAAGATAATGACTTCTGAGAATAAAAAAGCCTACCGATGCCATCCCTGTATTTCAAACTTACCTTCTTCGAGTAGTACCTCACGTCGGATATCTTCTCTGCCTCCTCCTGAAATAGACTTTGTCACCCAACGAAACAAAAACAGAATTAATGTGGCTGTCAAAGACTCGTTTGAAGAGCTATCTGGCGAAGACGTGTACTCGTTATCAACATCAACACCAATACTTAATAGAAGCCTTGTCGAAATTCGATCAAACAGTTGCTCTGAAATTGAAGAACTCAAAAATAAAAACTACAAACTAAAAGAAAAACTAACGATAGCGGATAATGAGATAGATAACCTATTGTTAGAAAATAAAGCAATGGCTAATAAAATAGCCGAATATGAGTTAAAAATAAAACAACTTTCTCATATATGTTGTTCCACTTCAAAAAAAACTGGAAACAAGAAAAGTACAAAACATATTTCTTCAACTAAGCTTGACTTTTCACTTTTGGAGGAACCGCAACGAAAAGTAAATAGAACGGCAAATACACCGATAAATAGCGCACCTAAACAGGATGCATCTATAACAAATAAGAAGTCCATCAACTTGCCACTAGATGGCGCCAGTAGTCTGGATAAATCAATCTGCAAACAAAATCTTAAAGTAGGTGATGATAAACAAGAACAAGATATGATACATAAAATGCAGGAATTAAAAAAAGTTAGGAGAACTAAATGGACCAAACAGAAACAACTATGTATAATAAATGGCTCCAAATGTAAGAATACATTACGATGCATTGAACAAACTTTTTGTGAATTTAACTATTGTCACTATCTCATACCAGACGGCGGTGTAAAAGAATTATTTAGCGGGCTAGAACGTCAATTGAAACACTTTACTTTTAACGACTATTGTTTGATCTTTATAGGTAATATTGGAATAAATGTTTTTATTAAGAATCTTGACATTGTTTTTAAAACAAGCTTTAAGAAGGTTAAGCGTAAATTCAGAACAAAAACTAGCTAGATAAATTGGATTTCGAAGGGTATCAAGGTGGCTAGTAAAATGAAGCGATTCTTGATATCGGCACATAAGTGCACAAGTGACCATTCACTACTACAGTATAGAAATAAATATATTAATCTTTATAGGCGTGTGGTCAGATGTGCAAGAAGATTGGCTGTACAAAAAGGAAATATGGAAAGTAGTTAATAAACACAGAAATAAGATCAACAATCACAGCAGGAAGTTATTGTCTCTAAATGTAAATGGTAAAATGATTGTAAAGCCTGAAGAAGTGGTTGAGATTTTTTCTAAGAAATTTGAACAGGGTGGTTCTCATACTGTAGGCGACACAATTTTGTCTCTATCAATTTTAAAAGACATCCCACCAGTTACAAATGACTTGATTTGGAAGTTAACATCACCTTCAGAAATCTTTAAAATCGTCAGCAAGATGGGTAAAAAGAAGTCTTGTGGATATGATGATTTGCCCATCACGATTATTATGGACAATATTGATATTTTAGCAGAACCCCTTTCATTGTTTTTCAATATGTGTTATAACAGAGGTGTGTTTCCAGATCAATTGAAGATTGCCAAAGTGATTCCTGTTTACAAAAAGGGTGCTAAAACCGAACCTAAAAACTACAGGCCAATTTCCTTATTGCCGGTCTGTTCTAAGATATTCGAACAGGTTATCAAATCACGCCTTATGGAGCATCTTGCTTCCAATAATATTATAAATTGTAGACAGTTTGCTTATCAAAAGAACATCGGTACTAGTGATGCAATTGAAACGTTGCTAGATGATGTAGCATTAAGCATTATTGAAAAATAGGAATATGAGCGAAAGAAAAGTACAGATTTAAATTTGAAAAACGGTAGAACGTATATTTTATAAAGTAGGTACGAGGAAGGTATAATGTCTGCCTCCTAGCACAGAGAAAGTCGAGTAAGAAAAGAGGAAAAATAATGACCGGTCATGGCTTTTATACTTAGCATTTGGTGTTGCCATGTTAATAATAATACCAGCAAGAGAAACAAAATAAAATAAAAATAATTTTTGCAATAACAAACTAGACAAATGCCAACACGCCCCTTCAAAAATTGATTACAAATTATTTACAATCATAGTCTTTTGACTAACCAGAACATTAAAACCTTCCAAGTATTTTCTGGGAAAACATACATTAAATAATGATCCAACATTTGTTGCAAGGATTAGGGAAACCCAGTAAAACCTAATCAGACCATTTAACTAATTATAATTAAAACATACAATAACTTAAAATATTACAAGCACAAATCCATCTCTTCTCTGAACTGTCTAAATGCAACAACAGGCAGCGGCTTAGTTAACACATCAGCTGTCTGTTTACCTGTGGGGAGATACAACAATTTAATTACATTGTTTTGCACTTGTTCTCTAGAGAAATGATACTTGATATCAATGTGTTTTGACCTCTTATGGCTTGTAGGATTGTTTGCTATACTGATACAACCATTATTATCTTCATAAATAGGTATTGGACTGACAATATTAATATAGAAACTAATTAATAGAGACTTTAACCACAATGCCTCTTTTACAGCTTCAAACAATGCCATATATTCAGCCTCGGTTGAAGAAGCCTCCACAGACATTTGTCTTTTTGTATTCCAGGTTATTGTACAGCTTTTAAATAATTTAAATAAATAACCTGAGGTACTTTTTCTTTCATTAATATCATTACCACCCCAGTCTGAATCTACATATACACACAAAATATGCTTAAAATTATTACACTTTCTGTATGTTAATTTTAATTCTAAAGTGCCTTTCAAATACCTAAGCACTCTTTTGAGACTCTGCCACAATTCCTTATTATTTTTGTTTGTATATCTGCTCAAAATATTTACACTAACGCATAAGTCAGGACGTGTACACAACATAACATACATTAAACTACCTATCAGGTTGCGACAAGGAGCATTATATTTTTTTTCTATGTTTAGAGCTTCATAGTTAGGTTTACTCTCCATAGGTGTACTAATTGGATTACAGTCAGACATACCAAATTTCTCCAAAATGGTTTTTATATAAGAACTTTGGTCCAAAGTTACAGTGTCATTACTTCGAGTAATTTTAATACCAAGAAATAATTTAATGTCATTTAAATCAACCATTTTAAATTTACTCATTAAATAACTCTTTAAACTATCTAGTGTTGGCTTGTCTGCGCAAGCCAAAACTAAATCGTCGACATACAATAACACATAAATATTTCTATTAACATCACCGTAATTTAAAATATAAATACATCTGTCCACCGATGAGTTTACAAAACCTTTTTCTTTCAAACACTGGTCTAATAATTCAAACCAACATCTAGCAGCTTGTTTTAGCCCATACAAAGCCTTATTTAACTTACACACATAACCATCTTTATTTACTATACCATCGGGCACTTTCATATAAATTTCTTCCTTCAATATGCCATTTAAAAATGCGGTTTTCACATCCATATGATGTACTAATAAATTAAACTGATTTGCAAAACTAATCATGAATCTAAAACTTGCTATACGAGCAACTGGGGCAAAAGTTTCACTATAATCAGTTAAATATTCCTGACTAAAGCCCCTGGCAACAAGACGTGCCTTATATCTTAATGGATTACCAAACTCATCCTTTTTGATACTAAAAATCCATTTACAGTCTACTATGTTCTTATTTTCAGGTTTTGGCACTAACTCCCAAGTATTATTAGCTAAAAGTGAATCTAATTCGTCTTTTATTGCACCTTCCCAGTGAGTTCTATCGTTCCTATTTTTAATCTCATTAAAAGAAGTAGGTATTTCATAATTAATTGACTGAGCACATAATAAAACTTCGTCAATTTCATTGTAAGATACTTGTGTACGACCTTTTAGCCTAGCACTCCTTCTTAATTTACAAGAATCATCGGCATCTACATCGGAACTACAAGTTTTACTTGAACTTGCTTTATTGCTTTCATTTGACTCCGGCAGGTTATTCAAATCGTTTAGCTTACGAATTTTGCAGCTAGAAACAGACTCATCAGACTTTAAACTATCTGATTTTATACTACCTGATTTTAAAACATCAGATTTTGAGCTATCACAGCCTTGAGGTGTCATTGACCCTGACTTCGATGCCAGTTTAGTATTTTGAGAATGTTCTATTTCATTCCCTTCAAATCTTAACTTAGGCCTAGATTGCAGAAAATTTATTTCATCTACTATGACATCCCTCACCGTTTCATATTTGTCATGTTCTGCGTTCCATACCTTATAGCCATTCGGTACATAGCCTACCAGTACACCCTTCCACGATTTTACGTCAAACTTAGTTTTTCGAATTTTATTATGTACAAATACAGTAGCACCAAACACTTTTAAATGTTTAATTGTAGGCTTTTTATCATGCCACATTTCAAAGGGAGTTTTATTTTGTTGCAAAGCGCGGGTAGGCGTAATATTTATCAAATGTACTGCAGCTAATACTGCATCTCCCCAAAAACACTTAGGTAATTTTGCACCACTAACCATTGCGCGGGCTTTTTCTACGGACCCGGACGGGATCGTGGTTGGGTGGGGTTTTTCCCCGGTGACAGCGCTTGAAACACGACCCATGAAGTGTTTCCGGTGCCTTTGAAAAGGGTACACGCAGGCGCGGTGTGTGACCCAGATTGACCGCAGCGAGCTTTGCTATAGCTGCGGTAAGGCTGGACACATCGCATCATCCTGCCACGCCAAACCGCACTCCCCCTTTATGTGCGAAGGCGAAACGCCTTGCAAACCACATCGTGGGGAGTTAATCCTGCTCTCCACCGCGAAGGAAGACGGAGGCCGGCAAAACCAATGCCGAGACCCGACCTTCAGAAGGCATTAGCAAACGCCTCGCGTAGACGCAATGGACACCGCTAATGTCTAGTTCGCCTACACGTCATCTTTTACAGGCGAACTTGAACCACGCTACCGGTGAACAGAATCTATTCGTGCAGTCCATGGCAGAGTGGTCCATAGACATTGCGGTGGCGGCCGAGCCTTACTATATACCAACCCGTTCCAACTGGGTTGCAGACACAAAGGACTCGGTCGCAATTATCGACGGTACTTTGACGTCCCTCCATTTTCGCTCTATGAGCGCGGTGTAGGCTACGTCGTTGCGAAGTGGAGCGAAATGTTTGTGGTTGGCGTCTACTTTTCCCCGAACAGGACACTGACGGAGTTCGAGTCGTTTATCGACCTTCTAGGGACAATTGTCAACCGAGTCCCAACTTCGTCAGTCGTCGTTCTCGGGGATTTTAACGCTAAATCCACGTCCTGGGGCTCTCCGGTCTCCGATAAGCGAGGTGACGCGGTAGACGAGTGGGCAGCGTCCTCTGAACTATGCCTGCTAAACAGGGGCAGTGTTAACACCTGTGCCAGACTGCAGGGCGGGTCGATCGTGGATCTATCGTTCGCATCCCCTGCAGTCGCCCAGCTAGTGTCCGGTTGGACCGTCCTGGAGGGGGTAGAGACTTTGTCGGACCATCGTTACATCAGGTTCGACCTCTCCCCCACTCAGGGTTCCAGAGTGGGTCGGGGGCCAAATACGTCCTCTCCATTCCCGCGATGGGCCCTGACTAAGATGGACAAGGGGTTGCTCATCGAAGCCGCGATGGTTCAAATTTGGTTCCAGCCTGTATCTCAACCGACCAACGTCGTTGAAGGGGCGCAGTGGCTTGCGGAGGCCATGACGGAGGTGTGCAATGCGGCTATGTCAAGAGCTGGTCCGCGTCCTCCAAGACGCAAAGTTTACTGGTGGTCGCAAAACCTGCCCACCCTTCGCGTAGAGTGTATTGCCGCTCGTCGGGAGTATACCAACCAGCGCAGGCGACGTAGGCGTGATGAGGTTGCCGAGCAGGTCCTTCGCAATACCTACAAGGAAGCCAAGGAAGCCCTGAAGATTGCCATCTGTCAGGCTAAGGACTCGGCTCATGAGGAGATGCTCGAGGAGCTCAACAGGGACCCATGGGGGCGCCCCTATCGTTCGATAAGTGGCAAGCTCCGAAACGTCGGACCCCCGTTGACCGAGACCCTTGAGCCATCGCTTCTCGAGTCTGTGGTTGGCTCTTTTTTCCCAGAGCGCTGTGCTTTCGTGCCGCCCAATATGGGTCGCCGCTTGACGCAAGCTGAACAACCAGCTGCTGCCCAGATTCCGCCAATAACATCTGGGGAACTGGGAGCAGCGTTCCTGCGTCTCCGGGCAAAAAAGACGGCCCCTGGGCCAGATGGAATCCCCGGTCGTGCATGGGTGCTGGCTGAGGAGCAGATGGAGGAGAGGTTCCGCGGGCTCTTGGATCTTTGCCTTACCACGGGACGGTTTCCAACTAAGTGGAAGTCGGGTGGGCTGGTTCTCCTCCCCAAAGATGGGCGCCCATTAGGCTGGGCGCGCACTAGGCAGCCTGGCTGCCGCAGCCAGGCTACGGCAGCCAGTCAAACATATGACGTTGTATGGGAGCCCGCGCACTAGGTAGCCACGAAATCTCGGCTGCGGCAGCCAATGAAACGCGCCTGTTTGTACGGCAGCCAACTGGCTGCGCGTAGCCAGAACGTGTGTAGGCGAATGTATGTGGCTGCGGTCAGTCTCCGCGCACTAGTTGTAGCAGCCAGACGTATTTTGCGTTCCGAACTTTGATAAGATGACTTTCGATACAGAGAAATTTATTCGGGAAATTGAAAGCCGTAAAGCAATTTGGGATATAACATCGGAAGAATACAGTGATCGGGATTTAAAAAAAAGGAGATGGGAAGAAATAACGAACAAAATGTGCTCGGAAAGTTTATCAGAATATGAAAAAAAAAGAATTTGGTAAGCATGTATTTTTATTATCTGGATACAGGGTGATTCTGCAACACCAATCAATATTTTTGTAAAGTATCGCAGAATAACTATGTATTCGTTATTGTTCTTTTTTGGTACTTAACTAGGTGTTTTCACTTCAATGTTTTATTTAGATAAATAGGTAGGCACGTAGGCACTATTCTAATGCATATCTGTTTTGCCATTCTAACGGATTTGCATTAATAAAATAATCCGCAAATAAATCCCTATAGGATGCTGATGATCGACTTCCTCTATTTGTGGGTCCACCGGTTATTTCCAGTTCTGGTGGAACGTACAGTGTGTCTTGAAACCTATACCCGTCTCTTTCGCGTACGTAGTTATGTAAGACACAGCAAGCTTGTACTATGGCTATTGCAAGTTCCTGTCGGACATCTAGTGGGCGGTGAAAAATTCTCCATTTGTTGGCTAATATCCCAAACGTGCATTCTATGTACCGCCTTGCCCGAGACAGTCTATAGTTGAAGATTCTTTTCTCCGCTGTTAAACTCTTACCTCCATAAGGTCTCATTAAATTTTCACATAAGCCAAATGCCTCATCCCCCACTATGACGTATGGCATCGGTACTCCGTTATTTGATATGGGGCGCTTCTCCGGAATTTGTATATCTTTGTTGACAAGTTTTTGATACAAAATGGAATTTTTATATATCGATGAGTCACTACATTTTCCATAAGCCCCAACATCTATATATGTGAACTTGTAATCTGCATCGCATACAGCAAGTAAAACGATGGAAAAATAATTTTTATAATTATAGTACAGTGACACTGAATCGCTGGGTTTTATCACTCTTATATGCTTGCCATCGATGGCACCAACGCAATTGGGATAGTTTGCATTTTCATTGAAACCTTTTGCTATTTCAAGCCACCTCTCTTCATTTAATTCTGGAAACGATGACTGTCTCATATTCTCCCAAATCGCCATGCAAACTTCATGTATGATATCTCGGACAGTTGTATGTCCAATCCGATAATTATGACTCAATTCCATTAAAGAACATCCTGTAGCAAGATATCTGTAACAAAGAACAAATATAGTTTTCAGGTGTCAGGTTTTCAAATCTCTACAGAGCAAGTGGAAGAACATCAGGACTAGTTACAGCAGGGAAGTAAAACGCAGAACTGGTATTAAAAGTGGATCAGCAGCTTCGCGTAAGAGTCCATACGTATATTTCGAACAACTTCATTTTCTTCGGCCTACCGTGGTAATTAATGAAACTCCAAATAGCATTGTTGAAACACGCACTGCCGAAACCAACGCTAACAGCGGTAGTACTCAAGGTGAACGACCTGTTTCCAAAAAGAAGAAGACAAGTGACGACGATAATTTGGTGCAGGTATTAAGGGAAAGTATTGTAATGAGAGAAGAGCGTGAAAGACAGCGAGAGTCTAATTCAGATAAGACTGTTTGTACTTTCACTTCTAGATGATTTTAAAAACATCCCGAGACATCGTAAGCTTTCTACAAAAATGGAGTTAATTGAAGTTATAAAAAGAGCTCAAATGGAAACTCACGATTCAGAATTTAGTCCGTTTCGCCAAGGTTATGTTGATTATGAACCAGGGACATCGGCCGCCAGATCATATAGACCACAAACATCGTTCAGTGGACAATATCGCCAAGGTCAAGGATACTCGACTGAATATGGACAGGAAACCACAAGCAGTGGGCAGTATCGCTATGGATACTCGACACACTCGAATTATAGACCAGAAGCCTCGACCACTGAAGGCCGCCGTGAGTATTCTACGGCTGTTCCAGACAGGCAAGACAATACTATTTATACTGATGCGTTATCACCAACTGACACAAATGCAACAGATATGTCTCAGGGTTCTAAATTACTAGAATTATTTACTACGCAGGACAACTTGAACTAGGTAATTCATTACCATACATGTAAGAAATAAATAATAAATGTTAAGACTAATTAACAATATCTTTCATTTTCGTACTCACCTCAAAGTTATCACCAGTTTTTCTTCAGGATTTATACAAGCTCGCATAGGAGTATCAATGCCCTTGATTGAATTTCGTATTTTTTCCAAAAGGTTATCAAACGATTGCACTGACATCCTCGTGTAGTTAAAAACCGGTCTGGGAATGCGCAAATATCTTTGAAATAGGTTTGGAATAAGCCTTTTGAGTGTCTTTCTAGAAAAAGAGGATGAATCCAGTGTCTTTTCTTTGTTTTGCGTTTTTTACGAGATAGGTAAGCAATAATTATAAGTTCTTCCAAGTCCATATTGCTCGACGGAAGGATCTAGACTAGTCGGATTGGCTGTTATAACTGGCTGCGCAAACATTCTGGCTGCCGCAGCCTGGCTGCGCAGCCATGGCTGCCTAGTGCGCGGGGGCCCTTAGACTCGCCGTCAGCGTACCGGCCCATTGTACTTTTGGACGAAGCCAGGAAATTGTTCGAGCGAGTCCTGGCGCACCGCATCGTGAACCACCTGAAAACCATTGGTCCGGACCTGGCTTCATGCCAGTATGGATTTCGGGAGCGTAGGTCCACGGTCGACGCCATATTGAGCGTAAAGGCGTCGGCTCAGGAGGCAGTTTCAAAAGGTGAGGTGGTATTGGCGGTGTCCTTGGACATTGCCAATGCCTTCAACAGCTTCCCCTTTGAATGCATTGGCGAAGCGCTGCTCTACCATGGGTGCCCCTGTACCTGCGTAAGATCATCTACGACTACCTGAGAGGTCGAAAAGTCGTATACCAGGACAGGGATGGAAGGCTGCAAAACAAGTCCGTCACGTGCGGTGTTCCACAGGGGTCGGTGTTGAGCCCACTGCTGTGGAACATCTGGTACGACTGGGTGTTAAGGGGTTCCCTGTTACGGGGTCTCAGTTTAGTATGTTACGCGGACGATACCCACGTAACGGCGCGCGCACAGGAGTTCCCCGACGCGGCTAGGCTAGCCTCGGTTGGTACGACCCACGTTGTCCGGCGCATTGGCATGCTGGGCTTAAGGGTTGCAGTGGAGAAAACTGAGGATATTTGCTTCCATGGCTCTTGCAAAAAGCCGCCTTCGGGGGCACATATTGAGATTGACGGTGTTCGCGTCGAGGTCAGCCAGTACATGAAGTACCTGGGACTGTACCTCGACAGCCGGTGGAATTTTATAGAGCATTTCCGCCGACAATCACCGAAGCTCATGAAGACGGCTGCGGCGTTAGGTCAGCGTGAGCGCTCGACGACTGTATACCAACGTAGTCAGGTCGATGGTGCTCTATGGGGCGCCCGTGTGGAGCGATGCCCTAAACGCCAAGAACAAGGCCTTGCTGCGCCGTCCGTAGCGGGCTATGGCGATTAGGGCAATAAGGGGCTATCGCACGGTCTCGTTCGAGGCAGCGTGCGAGCTTGCTGGAACTCCCTCTTGGGAGCTGGAAGCCGAGGTGCTCACTACCGTTTATAGACGGAGAGCGGAGGCACGGAGTCGGGACGGAGCGGCTCCCGAGGAGGTCGCCAGATGGCGGCAGCGCGCAAAAAGCGTGGCAATATAACAATGGTACCAGCGATTGGAAAATCCTAGCGCTGGCCACTGGACCATCGGAGGGCGTGCTCACGTTCCAACTGACACAGGTTCTCAGCGGCCATGGCTGCTTTGGCAGCTTCCTGTGCAGAATTGGACGTGAGCAAAGCGCCGCATGTCACCAGTGGGGTGCCGCCACGGACACGGCGGAACACACGCTGGCAACGTGCCAGGAGTGGGAGCAGCCGCGCCAAGATCTGCAGGCTGTGATTGGCACCAATCTCTCTCTTGAGGCCGTGGCAAACGCCATGGTCTCCTCCACGAGGTCGTGGGACGCGGTGGCCACTTTTTGCGACACGGTCATCCGTCGCAAAGAGGAGGCCGATCGCGAGAGGGAGGCTGACCCCCTAGGCCAGGGATGCACAGACTACGGCCCGCGGGCCGCATGCGGCCCGCCGGTCGAATACTGGTGGCCCGCCGACAGCAAAAATAATACTCTCGTACATTCGAAAATATTGAGTTCTATTCCAGAATAAAACCAATAACAAATGTTCGAAAAGTAATTTGAATCTCGCGCGCGCGCTCTATCAATCTTATCGGTGCGCCGTGCATGCGTCGGTAACAGCGGTCGGTAATGTTCGTGCTGATCTCGGTTAAATTCGTTTTCTTGAGGAAGCGCGCCGCGTTATACTGTTCGAGCGAGCGAGATAGCAATAGTCCCAAATTCCCGATAGCTCGCGTAGGTAGATACACGAAGCTTCCAGAGTCGGTTTCGAGATTTCTCCAGACAGTTTTCGACTCTATGCGCGTGGTATAAAAGCCACGCTAACCGCAGCGACCGACAGTTCGGTTTTAATTTGAGTAAAGTGTCGTTAGTTCTAGTGTAGATTTTAACTCGACTAGCCGGTGTCATAATTATAATATATTTTGATCCACATTCAACGTAGATTTCCCGTCAAGTGCCGTGTATAATTGTGTTGTGAAATCGTAAGTAAAACTGTTATTAATTTTATCTACATATTTTATCAATTATTTTTGGTAATTAATTAGGAACTGTAATTGGTTTTAGGTGCTGTGGTTATCCTAGTCAGGATTAAAACGCAACATGGACATGCCAGGAACTAGTAAAAAACGTAAGGTTAAAGATGAAAATCGGCAGTTTCAAGAAATTTGGACTGAGAAATACTTTTTGTATGGTCGCATAACAAAGTCGTTTGTTTAATTTGCAAGAATTCTGTTGCGATTGCAAAGGAATATAATGTAAAAAGGCACTATGAAACGCAGCATCCTACTTTTACGAAGTTTACAGGCGAATTAAGAAAGCAAAAAGTTTGTCTTTAAAACGGGAGCTTATTGGTCAACAAGCTATGTTTACAAAACCCATTCAAGATACAGAAACAGCTACAGAAGTTAGTTATGAAATTTCTCGAATGATAGCAAAGCGGAGTCGCCCCTTCAATGAGGGGATTTTGTAAAAGAATGCATAGAAATTGCCGCTAAGAAAATGTGTCCAGAAGCAGCAAAAAAGTTTGAGAAAATTCAACTGAATCGTATGACCATCCAAAGACGAATTATGTCTTTGTCAGATAATATTGCGGAACAATTAAATGAAAAAACTAAGATAATTGATTTTTTTTCATTAGCACTCGACGAATCCACTGATATTAGTTCCACAGCTCAACTTCTTATATTCATACGAGGTGTTACTCAAGATTTTGAAGTCTTCGAAGAGTTATTAGGAATGTGTTCATTGAAAGGTCAAACCAGAGGAGTTGATATACTCAATGTACTTTTGGACGAGTGTTCAAAAACTGATTTGGACTTATCGAAATTATCGGGAGTTTCGACTGACGGTGCTCCTTCGATGATTGGTGTCAATTCTGGGCTAGTTACTTTGTTGAAAAAGCATTTGCAAGAAAAAAACTTAAACGCTGAAGATCTCATGCAGTTTCACTGCATTATACACCAAGAAGCCCTCTGTTCTAAAAAAATTGAATTTGAAAATGTCATGAAAGTGGTAGTTTCGACTGTGAATTTCATAAAATCACGAGGACTCAATCACAGGCAATTCAAACAATTCCTTGATGACATTGAATGCGAACATGGAGATTTACTGTATTATACAGAAGTAAGGTGGCTAAGTCGTGGATTGACACTGGAACGATTTTTAAATTTAATAGAAGAAATTGATATTTTTCTGGCGGAAAAGCAAAGGGACGTCCCGGAACTTAAAAGTCCTGATTGGTTGTGTGATTTGGCTTTTTTAGTTGACATTACAAATCATTTGAATGTCTTGAACACACGGCTTCAAGGCAAAAATCAACTGATATCCCAGCTCTACGCACATGTATCATCCTTTCAATGCAAGCTGACACTTTTCAGATCGCAATTGAATTCTGGAAATTACAATCATTTTCCGAATTATAAGAAAATGGCTGAAAAATTCAAAAAAACTGCTATTAATTTCAGTTATGTAAAAAAGCTAGATATTTTGATTCAATCTTTTCAAGACAGATTTTCGGAGTTTAAAACAGTGAAACCTCTGTTGGACATATTTAGCAATCCTTTCACGATTTCAGTTGAAAATGCGCCAGAGTTAATGCAGTTAGAAATTATCGACATTCAGAACGACCAAGATTTACGCAACAAATTCAACGAAGGAGACTTGCTGAACTTTTACCGCTGCATTGATAAAAATACGTACAAAGAGTTGCGCATAAACGCTCTGAAATGTGCAAGCTTATTTGGTTCTACCTATATATGTGAACAAACCTTTTCAATCCTAAATAATAATAAAACAAAAAATCGAAACCGCCATGCAAATGAAAGTTTGGAAGCAGTTTTACGTGTTGCTACAAGTAAATTTGAGCCAAATATAAAAAAGATTGTAAGCACTATGCAGTGCCACGCTTCAAATTAATAAATTCTTTTTCAATTTGAATACATTATTATCAATTTTTCATTGTCTTTAATTACCTATACTTCTGGTGGCCCACCATCAGTTCATAATTTGCCCGAGTGGCCCCTAGTCTTAATAAGTCTGTGCATCCATGCCCTAGGCGTACGGGTCGGCGGAGACGGCTTCACGGGCAATTGCACCCGTCCTAGCCTTTGCGGGGGTTTCTGTTTACTGTTTACTTCTGTTTACTGGTGAAATATTTGTTTTTTAAGACTGGGCGGTGAGTCAAACTGCAAACAATCGCTTCGAATTCGACGATCGCATATAATACAACTAAATAATGTAGGCGTCATCTCATGCTAATCGTGATTTTTGCTCTACTTGTGGAAAAACCACAAGGTATCGCGCGATAGTTCGATCTTTGGTAATAATTGTTCCTATGTATTTCTATTTCCAGTTTGAAGAAGAAGATCGAGTGTGTCGTGCATGTTTACTCCGAGCTCAAAGAAGGCCACAAGAAGCAATTCTTCAAGGTGAAGAATCAGCTATTCAAGCACAAGAACTAGTTCTTTAAGTTCAGGAACTAGATGAGCCAGCTGAAGATATAGCCCCCGAAATCGATCCACCTCGCCCTGTACATGAACGAGCTGTTCAAGTTAATCGGATAATGTTCCCGATTTCAGGGTATACTCTCCCTCCGAATAATTCTTACCGGTGCCTCATTGATAATTTAATCTAATATTTGTAGAGTGCATCCTTCAAATAGAACAATTGTCCTAAATAATCTTAGTTAGTTCTCATAGATACGCCAAGTATAGCATCCCAATTCAAAAGGCCGGCAAAAACTCTGGCGCTCTATTTTTGATTCGCACGTATGACATAATGTTGTCGCATGCGACTTAAGTCACACTCGTCTTCCAAGTCGCATGACGCCGATTTTCCGTATTTTTAAAAAGTTCGCGTCCGGTGCTGCCAACATAATACGAAATGTTGGTTGTTATCCGTTCCACTCAGAATTTAAAGAAAAACGGTAACAACCGCAATGAAAACGGATCGTAATATCCATGTTTCTATTGGCAGTTAAAAAAAACCTTGGCTTTTTAAAAGAAAAGACTATCAATCAATAAATGTCACAACCTTGTCATACCAAAAGAAATAATGTAAAAACGTCTTCTGTTGTTGTGAATTGATTGCTTCACTAACACTTTTGTTTACAGATAGACAGAAAAAGAAAAAGAAGGTTAATTTGAAACCTCTTCTTGAAGAAAAAGTAAATATAAAAAAGAAATTGTTAGAAGCTAAAACAAAATTTTACGAACAATACATTAACCAAATGGAACGCCAGACGAGGGCATTGGAGGAAATTAGTAGGGCATCACAAAATAATACAAATAGTATTAAAACAGCCGCTTTTAGAACTGACATGGGTCAATTCTAATATAAACTCTGCGACTGACGTGGTAGTCCAACAGACACCGCCAAATAGAAAATCCAATTTATTACCGTAAATTTGAGTGTCGCGCTCTCAATATAAAATGAGTAAGAGACTACGTTTTTCAGCTTAAAAGTGTTAAATATATTTTTCAAAGTGTTATATAGATTTTGTTATTTTCAAAGTAGGTATAATGTTGTTATTGTTAATTTTATTTATTTATCTGAATCTCCCTTTCTTACCTATCAAATAATGCCTTCCAGTTCCATCTCTGTGAAGTTGTTCCGTAATTGGAAGAACATTACTTTGATTCCATATAAAAGAATCATGGCTTGAGCCGGGAAACAATGAATTTACATTTATGATTCTTAAATTGGCATCACATATCTGAAAATTAAATTTTAATAAAAATCAACATTAACAATGGACAAAGAAATATTAATTCTAAATTACTTATGTGCTTATTCGACTATGTGGTATTCAGCACACAATATTAAGCAATAATATTAATAGTATTATTTAATAACTTTTACATTTTCCCAACTTGAAAATTATAGTTATTAATAAAACTAGGTGGTGCAATTCAACCTAAATGTCGTTTGCTGTCTACTGCATAGTCTAGTGATATAATAAATAAAATATACAGAATCTGCAAAATCATTCAGATATACCAATTGCGTATTAATGGAGTGGTAACCCTTCCTATTGACAAAAATGGACTCCTCATATTGGTCATCATTTGGTAGAGTGTGAATAGCAACATGAGTGCAGTCTATACACCCGACTACCCCTGGTAGTCTATAAAGTTCATAGAATCTGGAAGAGATAACCATCATCATTAACGTTATCATCATTAGGCGTTTTAGTCGCGCGGCTACAGCGCGCAGCGCGGCACAGCAAATCCCTTCACATTACAGCGGCTGTAGCGACGACGACGACGCCCGCATCCACCACCACAGCTCGGAGCGCTGCACTTGCGCTTCTGTCACGCGGCGGCTGTCGCGCGGCTGTCGCGCTGCAGCCGCGCTACCTAAATATATATGGGTACCCAGTCGTGCTACTGCAGCGAGACTTAGAAGCGCTGCAGTCGCGCTACTAAGGGCGCCTTCAAATTAGCCACAGCGCTGCTTTGTAAATCATATAAATAAAAAAACGCGCGACTGCAGCGCTGCAGCCGCGCCTCAGTTTATCGATCGACTAGTAACGGTGCGCACGTATTTTTTGTTCAAGTCTAAACATGATCGAAAATCAGGTTGAACAATTCATCGATGAAGTTGAAAGTCGTCCAGCGATATGGGATTCGAGGTCCGATTAGTACAGCAATAAAATTGAAAAGAAAAAGGCTTGGGAAGAAATATGTAATACATTTATTGAAAATTTCACAAACAAGACCGCAAGTGAAAAAAATAAATCATGTAAGTATATTTTTAACACAACTACTTTATATTTTCATCGTTTGCCATGACAATTCTCCTTCTGGATTTACAAAATAATCAGCTAATGTATTACGTATAGTCGTAGCATTTATTTGTGGGTGATTATTTTGATTTTGTTGTATGTTTTGTAAATCGTATCTCAGCATTGTCGGGTTGGAGTTGGATGACTTGGAATCTGTCTTCCTAAGTAAATTATGTAACACACAACACGCGCGAACGATATCTTCAGTAAAGGGTATTTGTACATTTATCGGACGATGAAGAATTCTCCACTTATTTGCCATTATGCCAAACGAACACTCAATGTATCTTCTCGCCATCAATAAACGATAATTGAAAATACGTTTCTTCGCATTTAGGTGATTGCCAGCGTAAGGTTGTTGTAAAAAGTCACTAATTCCGAATGATTCGTCACCCATGAAAAAAAAAGGCACTGGTGGTCTATTGGCAACGGATTGGGAATATTTAATTCCTGTTCATGTAGTGTTTTGTAAAAGCTACTGTTTTTGAAAATTTGCGAATCAGAACTTTTTCCATATGATCCAACATCTATGTACGTAAAACAATAGTTTGAGTCACATATCGCTAAAAGAACAATAGAAAAGTAATTTTTATAATTGTAATATAGAGAACCAGTATGCTCTGGTTTGATTATTCTTATATGTTTCCCATCAATAGCACCCAAGCAATTAGGGAAATTGGCCTTAGTGTAATATCCGTTAGCAATAATTAACCAATCTTCTTCCTGAAGCTCAGGTATACAACATGTCCCAAAATTCAAGGATAAGCTGGTACCAGAGGATGAACCTTTTCTTGACTATTAAAGAAAAAAAAAAGAAAAAAATAAATCTCAACATTCTATGAAAATACAAAAAAAAATTGAAATCCTTAGAAAATTTACACCCCTTAATGTTAAGGGGTTTGGTAGTTAAAAATATGTATTTTTAACTACCATAACCAAAACTTTTCTAAAATTTCAGTTTTTTTTTTTGTATCGGCAACTTACATAGCACTGCTATACACCACAATCCTTAAAAATCCTAAAACTACAGTAATTTTTATTCAAAAATCAATCATAATATTTTATTTCCCTAAAAATTTGTAAGTTTTATACTTTCAGTCTACTTTCACTCCTCGTAGCGTAAAAAAAACGTATGGTAACTACTATGGCAAGTTTTTTTTAAAAATTAACGCAACTAACTATGATTCTAAAATGGTATAAGACTCTACGAAAACTAGCCACGAAAGAAAGTGCGTTCTATTTCTAAAGAATAACCAAATTTAATAAATTGTTGTTGTTGCTAGTAATCATTTTTAGTGTGGGCCTTGGCCTGATTCTTGGAATTTGAATATGACGCGTGCGTGTCAATAAAATTTAGACGTCAGAGAGAGATAGATAGAGAGAGATTATGCGTTAGAGAGAGTTAGATGGTATGTTCCTTATTAAATAACAAGAGCAAGTCAGTACGCTTTACTCCTTTGTTTACTGTGCACCATTCTGTATTCAATTGACGTGGCTCTCGTACTAACGACTTTTGGCTTGGCTTTTTGGACCCGATTAAGTGACCCACTAATTAAACTGACCTGGCATTATTTTGGACTGTGATTGTGTCTTTTGTGAATTGGACTTTTGGCGTATTGTGGACTATTTAGTGTTTATAATGCCGCTACCATACACACCGCTGGAATACGCTAATATGCACCTCATCTATGGAGAATGCCGATGCAATGCTAGCGCTGCTAGCAGATTGTATCGAGAAAGGTACCCGAATGCTCAAAGATACCCGGGTTACCGAGTATTTACTAATGTGCATCAAGCGTTTTCGGAGGGTCGTTTACCTTCTGACAGGAGAAACGCTGGAAGACCTAGAATGAAACGCGATGAAGAAGTTCTCAATGAAATAGAAGATGATTCAACTACCTCGGTACGAGCCATAGAAGCGGTAACTGGTATTCCCAAAAGTTCTGCACATCGAATTCTAAAACGTCACAGGCTTCACCCATATCACTACAGGCGTGTGCAGACATTATTACCGCAGGACTATCCGCTACGTGTTGCATTTTGCCGTGTGATGCTGCAAAAGCACAGAGAAGATCCCCAATTTTTAGATAAAATTCTATGGTCGGATGAAACAACCTGCAAGAAAGATGGTTATTTAAATCTTCACAACTTACATAGCTGGAGCAATGAGTCTGCGGGTACGAAACGGGCGACGGCGGAGCGGCGGCGGGGCGGCGCGACGGCGATGTAATCAAATGCTAAAAACATTAAGCGCTGTGTACGAAACGGGCGACGGCGGAGCGGCGCGATCGAGCGATGCACGGGCGGCGGGCGGCGCGGAGCGACGAGAACAAACTAGTTTGGTTTCGCCGCTCGCGCGGGTACATAGTGTTGCATTTTTATCACAGTAATAATATGGAAATTATGGAAATTGACAATGAAGAGTTAATACCTTTTATTTTATCAAAACCGGCTATATGGGACAGTAAAAACGTACACCATAAAAACAAAAGAGTTATAATAAAGTGTTGGGAAGAAATAAAACGCCATTTCGGGAATGTTGAAGGTAAGTGTAATTTTCATGTTACAAATTGTTATTTACAAAATACTCTTTAAATTTTTCCCTTACATTTATTGCTAGATTTCCCGCGTGGTTGTTTCTGCGATGTCGGCGAGTTTCATTCACATTGATATTTGAGGTTATGTTTGAGTAATGATAATCGTTGGAGCCATCTTGATCAATTATAATATTATGCAATAAGCACGTTGTTTTAATTATTAGGCGAGCGTGTTTGCAATCAGTTTCTATGGCTTTATTTAAAATTCTCCACTTGGCACATAGTATACCGAATGCACATTCAACGCATTTTCTCGCTCTTGATAATCTTTTATTAAATATTTCATTCTGAGGATTCAGTACGCTTTGTGGATATGGTCGCATCAAATATTGTTTTAGAGGATACGCTTCGTCGCCTATTATTACCATAGGTAAAACTATTTCTGTTCCTGGCAATGTCCTTGGGAGAGGCATATTCATTCTATTATTTTCTAATGCTTTGTTAAGATTTGAATAATGAAATGTGCCACCATCACTCTGTCTTCCTCGCCCTCCAACTTCTACGACCAAAAATCTTTTGTCAGCATCAACCAACGCTTGAAGATGCATTGAAAAAAAATGCTTGTAGTTATAGTAGGATGAACCCGCATGTGGGGGATTTTTTATTCTACAATGTTTGCCATCAATGGCTCCTACACAATTAGGAAATTGCCATTTGTCAAAATATTTATCAGCAACGTTATTTAAAATATCTGTAGTAGGTACTGGCAGGTGTGTTTGTTGAAGATTTCCCCAAATCGCACTGCAAGTTGCATACACTATTTTTTGAACAGTTTTATTTCCAAGACGAAAGGAAAACGCTAAACCTCGAAAAGATACTCCCGTTGATAGAAATCTGTAAATAAAATAATTTATATTAAGTTTATATACTACTAGCTGTTTCTTATTCTACGTACAAATCTTTCCTCTTTATAATAATAACTAGCTGTTGCTCGCAGCTTCGTACGCGTCTCAGTAGGAAAATATAACATATATTATTTTCGAAAAAGTAGGTACCTACTCTGTGGTAAACAAACAAACAAATTCTTCAGCTTTATAATATTAGTATAGATAATATAGGGTTCATTAATTGGTAATAAATATGTTTTATTTTTTACAGTTGCGATTTTGAAGAAGCGATGGAAGAATTTAAAGGATCAGTATCGAAAAGAATTAAAAAAGCTTCCTACACCCAGATCAGGAGATCCAGGAGATAATATTCAGTCTACGTGGCAGTTTTTCCAACAAATGAATTTTTTGCGATTTGAAATTCTGCCTGATAATACAGACACAAATTTAACAACGGTTGATAGTCAATTAACTTCAATGTCTTCACCGTGCACAGAAACAAATTCATCGGAGTCCGTAATTAGAGAATCAGATATTAACCTATGTTCGCCTAAAGATTCGGTGAATGCCCAGGAACTAGCGTCGGTAGGCGATGATGAAGTACGTACTACAAATACTCCATTGTCAATTAATACCGCTAGTTCTAGTTCTAGATCCCTAAAAAGAAAGACTGCAAATGATATTCGGATGGAAATGTTGGAATTAGAGAAAAAACGGTTATTGTTGTTAGAGAAAGATTTGCAACAAAATTCAAACGCAAATCAATCTGGCGAAAGTAAATCAGAAGATTATTATTACTTGATGAGTTTGTTACCACAAATGGAGTCATTTACTCCATTACAAAAATTTAATGTAAGGAATAGAATTAATCAAGTAATGATGGAAGAAATACATAATTCAATGTTTGGGGATCCATATAGAGGGAATTCTAGTTCTAGCTGGTCTCATGGGTATAGAACTCAAACACCCGAATAGTGAATTTTTGTACCTATCTTGATTATTCAATTAATAAACAAAAATATGTTAACAATCTATCTACTTTTATTTACCGACTTACCTTAGTGTTAAAAATAATTTTTGTTCAGGTGAGATTATACGATTTCCGAAAATGTTAGATTCCAGATTACTTCTAATTTTCTGTAAAACATAATCGAATGTCTCTATACTCATTCTTGTGTAATTGTAGAACTTTCTTGAATGACAACGTAGCTCGTAATAAAGTGTAGAAAATTCTCCCAAACTGCGTCTTCGCTGATTTATTGGATGAACACCATCTCTGGGTAATAAAAATTCTCTCATTAGGAGACTGGGCTCCAATAGTTCTCTTCGACGTGAATTCATGTTTATCACAACACTGCGTGAGCGCGACTGCGCGGAAGTTTGTTTCGTACACACGCAAGACACCGCTATCTCTTCGCCCCGCGCCGCACCGCCCCGCCCCGCCCCGCCGCCGCTCCGCCGTCGCCCGTTTCGTACCCGCAGACTGAGAATCCACACCTGATGAGACAAGACAAATCCCAATATCAATTTAAAGTTAACCTATGGTCGGGCATATTAAATGGAAAAGTGATTGGGCCCTTTGAGTTACAAGGAAACTTAAATGGCAATAGTTATTTAAACTTTTTACAAAATGACTTGCCAGATTTATTAGAAGATGTGCCCATAAATGATTTACAAAACATGTGGTTTCAAAATGTAGTTGCCCAGCTCACTACGCTCATTCAGTGCGAGAATACTTAAACCAAGAGTATCCAGGACGTTGGATCGGGCGACTTGGTCCTATCTTATGGCCACCACGTTCACCCGATCTAAATCCCCTAGATTTCTTTTATTGGGGTTGTCTCAAAGACAGGGTCTACGCAAAACCCATTGCAACATTGGACGAGCTTCGCCAAAAAATCGCTGAGGCTGTGGATCATATCAACGGTCGAAGATATGCACGACGAATAAAACGATCCTTTTTAAGGCGATGTCGTGCCTGTATTAATGCCGGTGGCAAACAATTTGAACATGTACTCTGATGTTAACAATAAATTAATAAAATAATTGTAAAAATGTTTCTACTATTTGTTTTAATTCATTCAACATTTTTGAACAACTAGAAACCTATTTTGGGCCTAACTAAAAATGATTACTATCAACAGCAAAAAATCATTAAATTTGGTTCTTCTTTAGAAATAGAACGCACTTTCTTTCGTGGCTAGTTTTCGTAGAGTCTTATACCATTTTAGAATCATAGTTAGTTGCGTTAATTTTTAAAAAAACTTGCCATAGTAGTTACCATACGTTTTTTTTACGCTACGAGGAGTGAAAGTAGACTGAAAGTATAAAACTTTCAAATTTTTAGTAGTTTTAGGATTTTTAAGTATTGTGGTGTATAGCAGTGCTATGTAAGTTGCCGATACAAAAAAAAAACTGAAATTTTAGAAAAGTTGTGGTTATGGTAGTTAAAAATATGTTAAGGGGTGTAAATTTTCTAAGGATTTCAATTTTTTTTTGTATTTTCATAGAATGTTGAGATTTATTTTTTTCTTTTTTTTTTTCTTTAATAGTCAAGAAAAGGTTCATCCTCTGGTACCAGCTTATCCTTGAATTTTATAAATAGTATGGAGGATTTCGTATATTGCTCGACAAACTTTTTTGACAATAGCACAAATTGTTGAAAGCCCACGATTATAAGTATGATATAAATTTGTAAGACTGCAACCTTCTGCCAAGAACCTGTAAATAAAAAAATTAATTGATATTTTTCAGCTATACTACTGCAACGCAAATGGAAAAACCTAAAAGATTCTTATAGTGGTGAACTTAATAAGCAAAGAGCATCAAAGAGTGGATCAGCTGCCTCATCACATCAAAAATATCAATATTTTGACAGACTTCAATTTTTATCGTGTTTGTAGGAGTCCAGACCTATTGATATTTCTACTCAGCCATCAACGTCAAAAAAGAGGAAAGTTTCGGAGCCGGTAGAAGAAGACACTAATAAAATTTTGAAAATACTCTTGGAGAGAATGCAAAAAAAAGATAAATCTATTGAAAATGATGGCGATCGGTGTTTTTTAATATCATTGTTAAGTGATTTTAAGAAAATACCTGAACACCGCAAGACTGACGCAAAGTACGAAATGGTCGGTCTGATGCGACGATATCAATGATAATTTCGAATATTCTTATCAACAACATCATGGCTACTATACTAATGAATCAACCCAAAGCCCAGCCAATGTGTCAATACAAGAATCACAATTGACTGATATGTCGTCTATTTATGAGAATTTGTTTTCAGAGAGTAATGACAATTAAAAATAGTAATAAGAAAAATGTGTAATGTGATTTACTTTAAAAAATAAAACAATTATTATTTTTTTTGGTAATTTTTTACTCACCTGAGTGTTATAAATAGTCTCTCTTCAGCACAAATAGTATTTTTGAAGGTTGTATTTTGTTTTCTAATATAACGTTCTAAACGAGGAAGTAATTCGTAGAACTGTTTTCTTGACAATCTTAAATAATTCTGAAATTTTTGGTCACTGTAATCTTTCACTTTATAAAATTCAATTTGTTGAGTTATACAAAATAATGGCAACGTTTTCTTAGGCTTCTTTTTTTGTTTTTTGTTTAAAATCCTTTTTCTTTTTAATAGTAACACTAAGAGCAGTGTTTCTTCGTCTGAGTCCATCGTGAAACTAAATATGTATACAACACTACCATTCTCAAACCTAGCGACGGCAGCGCGGCTGTAGCTTTGCGGCTAATTTGAAGGCGCCCTAAAACGCCTATTAAAAGCGCTTTAGACTTTCCTAATCTAACTTGAATTATAACGTCAATATGTAACAGTTTAATTGAAACATTATAATTATATTTAATCGTTGATCAGTTCAATGTCAACAATGATCCTTACCTCTGAGAAATTGCCATCATTTCTGAAATATTTCTTGGAAAAACCCATTGGCCAAAAACAGAAGGATGGTTCAAGGCTTCCACAACTTCAGTGATACATTTTGAAACAGTAGTAGTTTTGAGCTTTGGTATAAGCCTTTAGCAAAAAACTTTAATGCTGTGAGTACCTGTAAATTATATTTTTAGGTTTTTCGTAGATCAACTATGTGTGTGACAATATTCAACAACATATGTAAGAAAAGGACTAACATTAATTTCAATAGGCATATCAGATAATCGTCTGCTCGGGACTATGAAAGGCCTAAGAGTTTCTATTAATTGTTTGGCGAGCTCCTTTGTCAATCTATAATTTGATTTAAATTGAAAATTTGAAATCGCAAGCGGGTTGCTATGGTGCACTAAATATTCCTATAGATTCATTTTAAGTGGTTTTCGAAATAGTAGTAATTATTATTTTCAGAACGTAAAGCTGTTTTGCTTGTATTTACGTTTGGCAGTTTAAAATTTTGACACAACGCATTAATTTGACAATTGTATCGCTCGACTGCTACGAGTGGGTGAGGGCACTCGTTGCGGTCAAGCAGTCGAGCGATTCAAAAATGTGGAAAGTTAAATGTCGAACGAAAATCACTCGAGACGAAGGAATCAAAAATAGAGCTCCTGGCTACTGTACTTGTAGTAATCAACGTCTATCTAAATTATTTGGTCTAACAAGGAAAACATTCGAACTTTTTATGAAGAAAATTAGACTTTGTTTCAAGAATTTGTACCACAGTATTTAGGTCTAGACAACATAAGTCGAGAAGAAGTCATTTCTAAATCTCTAACTATTCCGACCATACTATTTACCAACCCGGAAGCTTCTTTACACCAAAGAAAAGTAACTGTTATTTCAGATGGTACTTAAATTTATATGCAAAAATACAAACTACCTATTTCAAAGACAATCGTATAGTTCTCACAAATGGCGTAACTTGCTAAATCATTTTTTGATGGTATGCCCAAATGGCTTATATTATTGATGTTTATGGGCCTTAAGCGGCTACTATGTCTGATTCGACAATTTTAAAGGAAATAATGACAAATAATATTGAAAATAACCCTACTCATCACTTTTTTCATCAAGGGGATGTTTTTTGTACTTGATAGGGGTTTTCGGGATACCATAGAAGTGACAGAAAGATCGCAATCACTAAGAATCTTGCTCAATAAATGGACTATTCAACACAAAAACAATTTTTCAATTCGAAACAATAGTTCCTGAGATTAGCGCGTTCAACCAAACAAACAAACTCTTCAGCTTTATAATATTAGTATAGATATAGATTGTTTCTTTCATGTAATGTAAAAATAAAACTTGACGTAAATATCTACCTCATTTTATTTGTAATGTAAACCCACCTATATTGTAAGTATGCAATGCTTATTATTATATACGACAGCAGGTCAAGCTACCCATAACCTTTTCTTCTCTCGCTCTTGCTTTGATTTGCGTGAGAATAAAGCGACTTGACCGGAAATGGATAGCTTGCGTAGCCCGTTGTCTATACATTATCTTTCTAATATATAAAATTCTCATGTCACAATGTTCGTTCCCATACTCCTCCGAAACGGCTAGACCGATTCTTATGAAATTTTTTATGCATATTCAGTAAGTCTGAGAATCGGCTACTATCTATTTTTCAAACCTCTAAGTGATAAGGGGTTTCCACCCCAAAATTTTTTTTAAAATTATTATTATAATTTTTTTTATTATGTGGCATTAAAAAATACATACAACCCTAAATTTTCTAACAAACCTTTATTTTTTTGATCAGTTGTCTGTCTCCGCCGGGCGTCTACCGGTGTCACTTCTCACCCAGTAAACAGCACGGAGTAGGAATTACTATCAATAAGTCCCAAGGTCAAACGATGTCTGTTTGTGGCTTAGATTTAACACACCATGTTTTTCACACGGAAAATTGTACGCGGCATGCTCTCGAGTGGGCAAACCATCTAGTTTGTTTGTGTTAGCTAAGGTGTTAGCTAAAGATGGGCTAACAAAAAATATTATACACACTGTAGCATTAATGGATTGATATTGTTTGTTAGTGTTATTGTCGTAATTAATGATATTTAAAGAAATAAATTATAATCATCATCGGCTCATTTTATGTCCCCACTGTTGGGGCACGATCCTTCTCTATGGATGGATAGAGGGAGAACGGGCTTTTAAACCACCACGCGGGCCTAGTGCGGATTGGTGGTTGTTAACGACTGCTAATGCAACCGGGACCAACGGCTTTACGTGCTTTTCGAAGCACGGAGGAGCTCGAGATGATACACTTTTGGTCACCCATCCGATGACCGGCCTTTGCGAAAGTTGTTTAATCTCAGCAGTGAAAATGTTATTAATGTGTCTGCTGGCCTCGATTATTTGTATCCTGTCTGGTGAACTCGTCTGACATTTAAATCCAATTAATGTGTCTGCTGGCCTCGATTATTTGTATCCTGTCTGGTGAACTCGTCTCACCTTTAAATCCATGTCCTTGTTTGGGTGTATTTAAGTTCGTGTTGCCTTTTATTTTGCACAGTTTAAATGTGTCTTCACTCTACAATGTCTGCTGGTACTTATTCGCCTACTTTCGACACTCCGGACGCTTCGCCGCAGATGCCGACTCCTCCGAATCCTCTTGATATCCACGAGGTGCCTACGCCTCCTCCACTTGGTGAAGATGACAACGGTATGCCTCCGCTCGGTGTTGACGATGATGACGCTTCGCCGCAGATGCCGACTCCTCCGATTTTGTTTGCTGATATTTATTCTGATGCCTCTGATCGGTATCGGTCTACTGGCTCTCCTGCTCGATTTCGTATCACTCGGTGTCCCGAGTTACCCAACCCTGTTTGTTGTCCCGAAGATCTTCAGACCGTGGATAAATTGTTTTTGTTTTATGATGACTTACGCAAGGCCCCTTATTGTAGTGTTAAAATTAGGGTTAAATTTTATATTGGCTTAAACCGTTATGATAGTTATCTTACTATGTGTCTTGTTTGTAAAGGGAATTTTTTTAATAATAGTAAACTTATTGCTTTTTTTGATTATGTTTCGTATAATGAGGATTGTTATAAAGAGTGTTATTTTTGTTATATTTGTGCTCGGCGAAATTATACCATTTGTATTGATGATAATGATGAAGTTAGTTAAGGCCTTTGTCACCCATCCATTGTTCTATGATTGTATTGTATAATAAATTTTTTCTTCTCTAATTTAAGTAAAACTATTATTTTTCTTATTACAGGTGATTCTGGATATCCATTGAGAAAAACAATGATGACACCGATTTTGGATGCAGAGCCCAATTCACCAGAGGCATACTTTACAGAACGCCATGTCCAAACAAGGAGTATTATAGAAAGGACTATTGGTGTGCTTAAAGCTCGTTTTCGGTGTTTGTTAGTGCATAGAACATTGCACTACCAACCGCAAATGGCTGGCTTAATTACCAATGCATGTGTAATTTTACACAATATTTGTAATGCAGCCAGCTTACCATTAACAGAGCCTTCAGCAGACGAGGCGCGCCAGGAAGCAATTATGCAACCGTCGGTAGAGCACCTGAAAGAACCTTCGAATCGGCAGAATCAAGAGCTACAAATTGGTATTGCCACACGACGGGATCTTGTTAGTCGACTCTGGGATCTTCGCCAGGCAACCTAAAAGAAAATATAATTATTATACTATCTTGTAAACCAATTTTATCCTTTTTTTATATTTGTAAATATTGTATAAATACATAAGTAGTATACAGGGTGTCTCATTGAAATGGGTCAGTATGGGAAAGTCTGAAACTATAAGACATACGAAGATCTGTTCTTAGGAACCATGTCATCGATTTTAATAAGAAGAAAAACTGCATTCATACATTTAAAAAAAACCTGTACTCAGCTCGGGAATCGAACCCGAGTATTTTTGATGATATGGTGTTTACGATATCATCAAAAATACTCAGTTGGCTTACTGTTAATAATCTACAGCTTAATGAAAAAAAAACAAAATGTATTAAATTTACACTACCTAATGTTAAAACTGAACCAACTAATATTAGAATAAAAGGTGATAAATTAGATTTGGTAGACTCAACAGTATTCTTAGGTATAACACTTGACTCAATACTTCAATGGAATCCTCATATATCGAAATTATTATTAACTATAGTTTAATTTTTTTTTTTCTTAGACAATTTTTGACCTTTATTAGTGTTGTATGACATTGTGAAAATTTTAACTGGTAACTGATGTAAATTTGCAAACTTAGATATTATTATATTTTTCTTTTGTTTTTTCTTTAACATGTGTGATTGTCCTTTATATTTTGTGTTTTTATTTGTGATGGAGAGTGTCCCTTTATGATAGGGCATTTTCCAATATTTTGAAAAGAGCCTGACACTTGCTGAGTTTCTTGCCGGTTCTTCTCAGTACAAGATCTCCCGCCCAGAGTAGACTTAGCTAAAGCTACTGTTTTTGAAAATTTGCGAATCAGAACTTTTTCCATATGATCCAACATCTATGTACGTAAAACAATAGTTTGAGTCACATATCGCTAAAAGAACAATAGAAAAGTATGTTTTTATTATTGTAATATAGAGAACCAGTATGCTCTGGTTTGATTATTCTTATATGTTTCCCATCAATAGCACCCAAGCAATTAGGGAAATTGGCCTTAGTGTAATATCCGTTAGCAATAATTAACCAATCTTCTTCCTGAAGCTCAGGTATACAACATGTCCCAAAATTCAAGGATAAGCTGGTACCAGAGGATGAACCTTTTCTTGACTATTAAAGAAAAAAAAAGAAAAAAATAAATCTCAACATTCTATGAAAATACAAAAAAAAATTGAAATCCTTAGAAAATTTACACCCCTTAACATATTTTTAACTACCATAACCACAACTTTTCTAAAATTTCAGTTTTTTTTTTTTGTATCGGCAACTTACATAGCTCTGCTATACACCACAATCCTTAAAAATCCTAAAACTACAGTAATTTTTATTCAAAAATCAATCATAATATTTTATTTCCCTAAAAATTTGAAAGTTTTATACTTTCAGTCTACTTTCACTCCTCGTAGCGTAAAAAAAACGTATGGTAACTACTATGGCAAGTTTTTTTTTAAAATTAACGCAACTAACTATGATTCTAAAATGGTATAAGACTCTACGAAAACTAGCCACGAAAGAAAGTGCGTTCTATTTCTAAAGAATAACCAAATTTAATAAATTGTTGTTGTTGCTAGTAATCATTTTTAGTGTGGGCCTTGGCCTGATTCTTGGAATTTGAATATGACGCGTGCGTGTCAATAAAATTTAGACGTCAGAGAGAGATAGATAGAGAGAGATTATGCGTTAGAGAGAGTTAGATGGTATGTTCCTTATTAAATAACAAGAGCAAGTCAGTACGCTTTACTCCTTTGTTTACTGTGCACCATTCTGTATTCAATTGACGTGGCTCTCGTACTAACGACTTTTGGCTTGGCTTTTTGGACCCGATTAAGTGACCCACTAATTAAACTGACCTGCCCCCCTAGCATGAGCGCGTCGTAGATATATGATAAAAGATATCGTATCGTATCCACACCAACGTTAAATATCGATTCCTCGAGCATGAGCTAAGCAGCGACATGATATGATAAAATGTATCACGTGTTAAGAAATGATATGCCTCGCGATATAGAATCACATTGCTGCCAACGTAATAATATATTTTTTCAATCATCATTCATTCTTCCACAGACTTATTATTTTTTTTTCATCTTTTACCACCTTTTTTGACGTATTGTATAATCTGTGGACTGACTTTGATACTGACAGAATAAAATTGTTTGTTTATATATTACGGTGGTGGAATTTACAAGAAATTGAATTGAATTGAATTGTAGTCGTTTTCTTACAACATATAATGTCTGGGAAAACACGGTGAGTTTCTTTTGATTTCCTTGTCTTTTATCTTTTAGTACTAAAGAAGTTTTTTAATTTTGAAACTTACACATTTGTTTGTCTCTCAGTTAGTTATTACAATTGATATTTGTTGCCTCTTAGAACTCGCAGTACAGCGCAGCAGCTGAAACTACTGACAGATTTTCTGCAGACCCATCCCCGATTGGCGCATGGGGAGTTTAGTGGGCCACAGGGTCGACTTACAGAAAATAGGCAGTGGGAAGAACTTCGGGCTATGTTAAGTGAATATGGCCCGGATAAGTCTATCGACCAATGGAAAGTGGTACGGAAGGTGTCTCTTATGTTACCTACAAAGATGATACATTATTCCATTTTATTTCTTCTTTTTACAAGCTTTTATTTAGTTTACCTGCCCGATGTTAGTTTGTCTGTAGTCAATAATTTATTATTTTAGTTATATTTTATAGACTTGGCGCGACTTGCGACGCAAGGCACGCACTGATGGGAGTGTGGCTAGACGGGCAGCCGCCTCTACTGGCAATGCTACAGTGGTGCCCATACTTACAGAGCAAGCCACAAAAATATTAGGGATAATGGGTACAGAAGGAGCATTTGGGATACGGGGTGGTGAGGAATCTGGTGTAAGTATTGCTCTAAAGGTTACATCCACACTAGTAAATTACAATTGAAAACTCTTTTTATAATTATTTATTAAATTATTATAGATAAGATCCACACCAGCTGCTCTGCCTTGCACACCACCCACACCTGTTGTGGCTGATTTGATTGATGAGAATGAGAACTTAAATGCTCCACTCAATAGGTTTTCGACATTTGATGAAATGGTAAGTCACCAACATGTGTTATTATACAAATAAATTGCAAGTATAAAATAAGGTACAGCAAACTACTGTGGCACTGAAATTACTTAATTCTTATTTTTTTTGTTTGTTTTAGGTTGGATCTTCAAATGCCGAATGTGAAGAAAATTTTAATGAAGTAAGTTACTTAGTGTTATAAGGAGTGAGGGGTTACTGCTACTTGGCCGCGATACTATCGTGGGACACTACAATATACATAGTATATAATTTAGTGGTACAGCGTTAGTTTCGCGATTTTTTCGCATAAGGAGGTGACACTTAAACCACAACCACAATTTATTACAGACTGCACGAGACAGCCAACAAACAGCTGATCAACAGGGTCCACGTCCAAGACTCCCAAGACAAAATCACAGGGCGAAAGTTAGTGTGCTTTTTTACTTCTTACAATAATAAGTGTTAGAGTAGATTTCAGAACGAAGACAAAATAGAGTATGGCTCTTCAATTACACACTTTGTGCTGAGATTATTTTGTTATTTGCATAGCATCATTCTTTTTCTTCTTTTTATGTTTTGGTTCTCTTTTAGATTTCACCAGTGTTAGGTGTTTTACTCACTTATTTATTTCTACAGATTTTTTCAAGGTGTATTGTGAAAGTACAGTAGAGATGTATAGTAGCTCTAGTGATTTTAATCGTGCTTCTATGTTTTCTAGTTAATAATAGTTAGTCAAGTAAAAGTAAGATAGTCATTAAAGCTGGTTATATTGGTTGTACAATAGTTGGTATATTCAAATTATGGAGTATCTCTGTGGTTTTGTATGAGAGAAGTTACTTTATTTTATTATTATCATAAATATAATAATTGTAAAACCAAAATGCTGGCAATAAACAGTATGATTGAAGTTTGTTTTTTTTGTTAAGATAGTAACAGCACCAGCACTCTTGTTGTAGGTATTACTATAATAAGCATTGTGATTTATTATAGATTACAATTAGTTCAAAAACAATAAATGAGGGACAGCAGCGCCAGCGTCGACAAGACTTAGGGGCAAGGGCGAACCAGTTTTTGGAAGCAGAGGTCCAAAATAATAACATTTTGAGGGTACGTGTAATCTACTAATAGTGAGAAATAAATTATACTTTTGCTATTAAAAATAAAATAACGATTATTTTTGTTACAGGATGTTGCTAACCAATTGACAATCGCGAACAGGCATAGCGCAATACGTTCGCGATTAATATATAAGGAGAAGTAAGTAACTAAAGCATTGTTTCATTTTATTGAGACTTGGGTTACTAAAGAAAAGTCTTGCATGAATGAATGCTATTTTACTATTTTTTAAAGCATTACAAAAAATATGTGTTTATCAAGGTTTGGCGCTTTTGCTGCGCTATACGCAAAAGGCTCTCGTTTATAGGCCCTTCAGCTGGGTGCGCTAAGACTTCTTCAGGCTCGATCTCGCTTTCAGTAGGTGGAATTCTGAAAATATAAAAGGTTCTCTATAACAATGAATCTAAGAACTTACTTCAATAATATATGTAAAGTACAATATTAGTATTTACCGAAAGTGCTTCATTATGTTATATAATGTGCAACATGCATAAATTATACGTGATGCCTTTTCTGGGCTATAATGAAGGCGCCGATCTAGACCCAAACACCGGAAGGTACCTTTAAGGTAACCATTTGTTCGTTCAATCACATTGCGTGTTGAGCAATGCCATGATGTATAGCGGTTTTCGGGTGAATTGACCTCGGCATTCGTTATCGGAGTCATTAGCCATGGCTCTAGTGCATATCCCGAGTCCCCTGTAACATAAAAGTTTTACTCATGTAACTCAATGTACTTAATGTTATTTTTGTTACAGATTATGGCGACTTCGGGCAGACTTATTTAAATAAATAATTAAATGGTTTTTTTAAATTATGAGGAGGCAAACGAGCAAGCGGGTCATATGCAATCACCGCCGCCCATTGACACCCGCAAAACCAGAGGAATCGCAGATGCGTTGCCTGCCTTTAAGGAAGGAATAGGCTCGTTTCTTGAAGATCCTTATGTCGTAATGGTCCGGAAATACCGTCGCTGAATGCTGCATTCCTATATTTCACTGTCAGGCGACGGTCCGTAGTTTTATAGCAGAAATATCAAATATTTAGGAATCCGTCGTATATTTTATTTTTAAGGTTAATTGTTTTTCTACGTTATTTTATACTCTAGAGTTTAGAGATATTGTTACAGTTGATCTTTGTTTATTGATGGAAGTATTTAGCACAAGACTGATTAGTAAATAAGTAAAAAAGCGTGTAGATTTCTAGTTTGGAGTGTTTTACTTTAATTTTTGTAAAATTTTACGCCCTTTGTAAATTATATGGCGTTTGGACAGACTAGGGGTAACTGTTATTTTATTGAAAAATATTATATAATTTAAGTATCATTATTAATGCCGTGTTTTAATTCTCTTTTTATACATTTTACATCACAAACCTTTCACTTTTTGACCAAGTAAATCAATAGATAGAGGAAAAGAATTTTTGATGATAATTGAGATTTCCATAGGAGCATATACTGAACTTTTTAAGCCAAAAAACTGTTAGCCACTCGATACAGAGATAGTGATAGTATAGAATATTATTTACGATTGTCCTTTAAAATCGAAGGTACAAAACTTTGCGCCGAGTCTGATTGTTTTTTGTATGGGCTTTATGCAATCAAACTTGTATAACTTACCAAGTAAAAAGTACTGGCCGGTTTGTTCGTTGTACAGTCTTTGCAGTTCACTTTTTACTATTGAGTTGTTAAAAATATATTGATCATGGCAGCTTCCTGGGTAATTACTATTTACATTTAATATTTTTGCATCTGCATCGCAAATCTGTAATGTTTTAAAATAGTCCTTATAATATAGAACAAGCATACTTTTAAGTAGGTAGTTGGCTGGCAGCATAAAATAGGGACAGAAGATGGACTCTTGCAAAGTGCGGGATATTGAAACTTATGCATATGCAATGATTGCTTACGTACTAATTGGACATTAATGGTCATTTCTCCATGACGATTCCGATATTGGGAGTTGGTTAATCCATTTGGTGGAAATATTTTCACGTGGGTGCAGTCAATGGCCCCCAAAATATTGGGCACTCCAGTTTTTGCCAAAAAGGTTTGTGCCACTTTATTTCTTTCTACTGGAGTACCAGGAAAGGCTACCCATTTTGGTTTTAGTCTGGAAAAAAATAATAAAGGCATAATTTAAATACTTAAGGTAACTACTTTTCATAAAATAAGCAACCATTTTTAATCAGAACTTTGTACCTGTTAAGTAAGTAATAAGATATGAACTCTTTTTTTAACATAGTAGTAGTATGCAACAGGTATAATTTGTTTCTACCTATATTCATAATAATATTATTTTTGTAAAATATTAATATTTCCCACATGTTATTAATGAGCATAGTACAGTCAACGCATGTTGACTTCGAGGCCTTCTCTATGTTGTATGATGATTGTACGTACCTAATAAGACCTGATTTCATTGTTCAACTTACTTTATTGTTTTGCATGTCACTAGGTATATTGCTCTATAACTTGGTTAACAACGGACAAACAATATTTTAAACCGAATAACTAGCACTACTTTACCTTGCATTCACAGCTGCCACAAATTGATTAAGATATTTACTGACAGTTGTCTGCCCAATGCACTGGGTAGCTTCATTGGCATTTGCTCGTTGGTAGTGGCCATCCAGTAACATTTTTAATGACGAAATAATCTGAAAAATAATTAACAATACCTAGTTATCATAATAGGTGGGTATTGTAATATAAAATTAAGCAAGTTTATATATAAACTAAAGCCTCTTTTTAAAATTTAGCCTACCTTTAAAGGAACAGGATACCCTTTAGAAGTTTGAGGAGCCAAATCTGCCCCTAACTCTTCACATAAATAGTGGACCATATCCACAGACACTTTATAATTGCGCAGAAATTCGTTGTCTGGCAGAAGAAAGGCGTTGCTGATGTATCTAACCAAGGTCCTCTCCTCCTTCCTCACTTCTTTCTCCTCCGCAGCAAGTAAATTTATGCGAATAAATGATCTTGCCATACTTAATGTGAAATTGTTACTGAAAACAGAAATTCATATTAAAAGTAAGTATATTTTTCATAAACTTATACCCAACAATGAAAAAAATAGTTCTTACCCGACAGCGATTTAGTCTTGTAACATAGATGCAAGCGTATCGCGCACAAAGTACTTTTTTATACGTATCGCGCACTCCGTAGGTCGTCGATAACTTAACACGAGTTAGTGTCAAAAATCGATATTTTTATCGTTTTTTATCCTCCATTATTTGGCCATGCTCGACATTTCGATAAATTACCGGCTGTCATGCTCGCGCGCTCTTTTATCTATCGTATCAAATCATATCATTTAAACTGGTTATGCTCGCTGTTTCGATAAAAATCCAACATGGCGGTGATATTTATCATAATTTGACATTTGGCGTCGATAAATCGCTTTATCATATCGTGTTTTGGCGGTCATGCTAGCCCCGCTGAGGTCCGTAAAAAAAAATACCGAAGCAAAAGGCCATATAAATTCACTAGAATTTATACGGCCATGCTGCTGGGCCATGAGAGTATTCTTGAAAGCTCGCTCCCACGCGGGGTGATAAAAATGTACCTCTATTTCATTTCTTAAGAACTGTTTATCAAGACTGTGATGTTATGTATTGTTTCTACCGAAAATAAATATTTGCTGTACTTATTCAATTCTTGGCAATTTCTTTTGCGTTTATCCGCCGCACGTGCGGCGGCGGGCGGCTCCTTTGAGACAATAGGCGGGGCGGCAGTCTTTGATTAGACGCAGGTGTGCGGCGGCGAAAAAATTCAAAGCGACCGGTTTTAGTTAAAATCACAGCCGCGCGCAGCTCTCGCCACATTCGGTTGTGGAAATTCGCCGGAAACTCACGTCTCATCTGGTTGCTAGCTACGCGTTTCGTTTCACCTTTCTTCCCTTCGCTGATAGCTTCTCACGCACGACGTATGAGGTAAGTTGTATGCACTCGCGAGCATTTTGTTTTATTTTATTTACTGCTTGTTAATGTGAACCTTCAGATTGATGGGTAAATGTTATAAGGACGGGGATAGTAGTTACATGACATGAAGTTAGTTACGAGTGTGTCATGTTTTAATTATTATTTGAATGTGGAGTTGAATTTGTAGGTGCTAACTGGAACATATAATTTTACAACGAATTTAATTTTTTTCATTATTGTTACAGAATAATTATATAAACATGGCTTCAAGAAAAAGGAAGATAGAAGAAGAAAAAAGAGTTTTTAACGAATTATGGACAGAATTATACTTTTTTATCGAGTTTGAAGGAAAACAGTTATGCTTGATTTGTCAAAAGAGTATTTCTGTAGTAAAGGAATATAACCTGAAGCGACATTACGACACTGAGCACAAAGCTAAATTTGACTGTCTTGAAGGAGAAATACGGAAAAGGAAAATTTCCACTTTGAAATCGTCATTACAAAATCAACAAAACATATTTAAGGTTGTGGCAGACAACAGCGAATCGAATGTTCGGGCCAGTTACAGGGTAGCAGAGATTCTTGCAAAAAGTGGACGTCCGTTTACCGATAGTGAATTAGTAAAAGAGTGTGTCTTAGCTATCGCAGAAGAAATATGCCCAGAGCAGAAAAAAATGTTTGAAAGTCTTAGTCTCTCTGCAAGAACTTGCACCCGACGTACTGAAGACTTGGGTGCTAATTTGTGTGAACAACTCAGGGATAAGGCGCAGTCTTTCGACTGCTTCTCTTTAGCGATGGATGAGAAAGTACGGACGTGTCGGATACAGCACAGCTACTCATATTTGTACGCGGCATTGACGAAAACTTTACTGTTTACGAAGAGCTTGTGAAAATGTGCAGTTTGAAAGGTACAACTACGGGAGAAGATTTATTTCACCATGTGGAACAAGCTCAGGCAAGAACATGAGCGGTCAAAACAAAGGTGTTGTTGGGAGAATCATCAGCAAAGTGAAAGATTCTGGATCTACTGTGCCATTGATTTTTCACTGTATTGTCCATCAAGAGGCATTGTGCTCCAAAGTTATATCCTGGAAAGAAATAATGGATACTGTAACATCCACTGTTAATTTTATAAGAAGAAATGGGCTCACACACCGTCAGTTCCAAAAGTTTTTGGAAGATCTGGAAGCTGAACATGGTGACGTGGTTTACTACTGTGAAGTGAGGTGGCTCAGTCGAGGTGCCGTTTTGGAACGGTTTTTTGATTTGAGGAAAGAAATTGGCAACTTCATGGAGATGAAAGGAAAGCCAGTAGTAGTGTGTATTCGACAGTTCTGGCTCACTGAATCATCGCGTCCCCAATCCTGTTTTGGTGTGCCGAAAAGTCGTTTCAAGGGTCGACCAAACCTAAAAAAAAAAAAAAAAAAAAAAAAAAAAAAAAAAAAAAAAAAAAAAAAAGGAAAACCCCCCCATTTGAATCGATTGCGCTGAGTCCCAGAGCGATATCTCTTGCCGTTTCCGAGTTACGTTACTCACGGATGGTCCTTCTTCGTTATCTAATTACCTCTATTGTTAACAATAAGACGACCCTTGCTCCTTATCTAATTGCCTCTATTGTTAACTATCACTGTGTTTTGGCGATTACACCGTCGGACCGTCCACAATTCTTTCTCATTATCTAATCACCTCCATTGTTCGTTAACAATTGACATTACTTTCCGATATCTTAATGTATTTGGTCGTTTAGGCAAGTTGTTGCAAGAAACATTTCTAAGGATCTCAACTAATATAAAACGCATGCGCATTATTGTGTTCTTACGAAGTCGTGCTTCAACCATTGACAAAGTATAACCTAGTAACCCGAGGACATGGCAGACAGTATGGATGTAAGTATTACATTAATTTACTTTTTTCTTTGTGTCTCTTCCTTATTTTGAGAGACCAACTCTCCAGTGCGTGTCATACTGTTGTTTTTATTGTATTCTTATTTAATACTTACTTTTCTTTTCATTCATTGTTATAGCTCACATGTTGCATGGGTAACACCGTTGATTACGAAGAACACCTATAAACAATATTACTTCCCAACATCCGATGATGAAGATACATCCCCATATCCAATCAAGAGAGATAGACCGAACAACGAATCTCTCGACGAATTCTTCGAGGAGCCTCCAAAGAAGAAAAAACCTAAAATACAATCATCTACTGTGGGAAGAGCAACGAAAGATGGGATGGCTTACATCTCAACAAATGAAGACGATGGATCGACGGCAACGCATCTCATAAAGATCGAGATTTACGAGATGAAGAAGCTGACAAACGTCCCACAGTCAGATCACTGGAAACATGCGGATGTGCGAGTGAAATACTACGTTAACAACAAAAGTAAGCACCACCAACGAACTCGACAGTTGATTTATAATATTTCCAAAGATATTACCAAAGTACCTGACTGTAAGAAATATACCTTTAAAAATAAAGATTGAATAAAGTAATAATTAATAAATAATGACTATTTCGATGAGACGACCCCGGTTCGTTATCTAATTTAATTACGAATAAATTTATTCAACATTATTTATATTTCTTTTTTTCTGTATTACTCCTTGATAGGTTTTTTTTCTGTGGTAGGGGATTAAAGTAAAAGGCATTTTTTTTTTTGTGTACAGTTTTATTTCATTTTTTTACTTACAAATTTTTTGCTTACCTTTAAACTATGAAAGTCTTAAACATTTGCTTTAACATTATATCATTTTGAAAAGTATCATCAGTAAACATATCAATAAAATCTGTCATACACATACCTCTAAGTTTGAAATACAAATAAAGTAAACAATATTCACCACAAACAGACGAAAATACACTTTGAATAACTTTATGATTATAAATCCATCTATTGGTGTTTTAACTATCACTGTTTCGATGGTGATTACACCCTCGGACCGTCCACATTCCTATCTCATTATCTAATCACCTCCATTGTTCGTTAACAATTTACATTACTTTTCAATATCTTAATACGTTCGACTTCAACAGTCGTATTACGGACGTCACGGAGAACCGTTGCTAACACAGAAATAATTTAAAGATATAGCACCTCTGTTTGTAGTTGACTGCTGCAGACAAACAGATAATCTGAAAACAGTTCCTATTTACCAGATAAGACTACAGCATACTGTCTTATTCTCAACGATTGCATTGTTGAATACAAACCACTAAGTAACATCGTAAAGAAGATATCATGAACGTAGATACACTTATAGTGGATGTTCAAGGATTTAAAGATATAAATAACAATTTTATTGTAAAAGAAGTAGCCATTGCGAGCCAGGAACATACACAAACTTTTTTGGTAAAGCCACCATATTCATTTCATCATCTCACAGAAGTAGAAAAGAAACGAGTCAGATGGTTAGAAAGAAACCGAGGAATTAGCTGGTGTGAGGGCTACATAGACTACAAGGAGTTTCATCGTGTTATCATACCTCATCTGAAGAATAAAAAAGTTATTGCAAAGGGTTTTGAAAAAATTAAGTGGATCAAAGATTTATGTGCAAACTGTGTGGTAATCGATATTGGTGAAAAGGGATGTCCTAATTTTTCAATGTTACAAAGTAAATTTTGTAAAAATAAAACGGACTTTAGTTGTGTAAATCATAAAATAAACTGTGCATTAAATAATGCTGTGTGTATTAGAAAATGGTATTATGATAATAACACGTCTAAGTTTAATTTATTTTGATTTTTATATTATTATCAATAAACTGATTCTTTGTGTTATTTACATGGTTATTTTATTTTTCATACTTATGCTTCCCTGTTTTACTGACTTTGAACTAGATGCAGCAGAATGAAATTGAGTTTTAATCGAACTACAAATATATTTTTTCTATCATATTTATTATTTAACTTAACATAGCTACTATTTCTTAAATATTTGTTATGACTTAACTTTGAATTCCTAATGCTATGAGTCTATGACACAAATGACAATAAACTCTTATCGATTGCACTGAGTCCCAGGTGGTCTTAATCACCTTTCTTAAATTCCTTTACAACATAACAAAGGGAATATCCAATTCTCCAAACTATCGGAAGTAAAAACTGATTGTCATTGTTATCAGTGACTACTCTTCGAAGTTGCAAGAAACATTTCTAAGGATCTCAACTAATGTAAAACGCATGCGCATTATTGTGTTCTTACGAAGTCGTGCTTCAACCATTCACAAAGTATAATCCTAGCACTAGGTGTATAAATAGGACCTTCAACTCTAGAGTGAGTTGCTGCTACTTGCTGTTAAAATGGATCGTGAATGTGTTAGTGCTTTCTTCGTGAATCAGGCTGAGAACGAAATAAATTCGGAACTTATAGAAAGTTGTGAAAATGTAGACTTGATGGAGCTCTGTGAAGAAGTTGAACAAGCTGTAAAAATAGACGATGAGCTGTATCAAATATGTGTCATGGTTGAAAACAGTGTTAGGTGAGTACCTAAACATTAATTTTACTTCATCGAGCATAATCTCTGATTTTACAACTTCATGATATTAATGTTAATCGTGTCACGTAGCAGTGAAAGAATACTATCACCCCCTCTCTTTCCTTGGGTACCGTAAAAGGTGGCTAACGGATTAAAGACTACACATACGTCCAACAGCATAAAGCAACGATGGGTTCACCACCTTTCACGATGAGCACATATGGTGGACTATGGTAGAGAACTACAAATTCAGTCAGTTTTTTTTCTCTTACAGTCAACAATCATCATCCTCATCACCATCATCAAAAGCACATCAAACGGGACATGGAGGAGTGCTCAAAAGAAGTACCGAAACTGGTGGTGAAAACGAAAATAATAGCAAAAGACCGCGAAATGAAGAAGATGCATTGACTTCAACGGCAAACAAGGTATATTGCGAAGCTTGTAATAAACATGTTAGCAGAAGATATTTTTCTAATCATGCTAAGAGCAATATACATAAAAATAATGTTTTAAAATCGCACAACTCTCTAGATAATGTATGTGTTGTAGAGTCAGCTTTTGGTCAGCGTATTATTACATACAAAATTAAAAGTAAAGAACAGTCCTACTCCTTTCAAACACCGGAATCATTTCTGGAGTCAGTTAAAAATGATATGTTTTTCTTAATAAATGAGACCCTTAATCAACATGTAACTGTTAAAATAAATTGTGTTCTACATGCAGATTTTGTTCAACAAACTAAGAACTTATCTAATTCATTTGATTTTCAAACCAACAATTTTATAATTTCCAAAACCGATGATTTGAATATTTTCATGACATCCTTACGCGATACTCTAGCGAACAAAATAAGTGCTTTTGAAAGAAAGGATAGTGGATGGAGTCTTACTGTTGCAAATAAACAGGCATTTATTTTTGTTAGAAATAAAACTTTGATTTATTATGGACGAATCGATTATCGAGATTCAATTTTGTTTGGTGGCATAATGGCCCCATCACTAGTTGTTCTTTTTTTATTCACTCTTGTCTCTGGAAAGCAAATATGGCTGGATCATAGGTTATCGTGTGTTGATAATTAAATAGTTTTGTGTAGTAATAAGGGCATTTGGAGCCGTATTATTCTACTTAAGTGGATTGTGCAAATTGTGTGTGCGTCGTAAACTAATTGTTTCGGGAAAACAATTAGCCGGGAGGTCGGCCACACCGCTACGGGAATAAAAGGTATTTTTCAGGGGGAAGTGCACTTTGGGGTAGTTTGGGTGTGTTTAGGGAACCCCAGAAGACCCGGAGCCGGATTCGGGCCCCATCGGACCATATGGATCCCGTTCAGGACGGCGGGAGCGGCATGGAACTGTGAGTGGACTTTGTTAATTTTAAGGTAATTTTGATGTGTAATTTTAGTGTCTGTTGTGGGTTTCCGCAACATTTTGGTAGCAGAGCGTAGTTAATACCGGACCTCTAGGTTAATCGGTGTAATTTTGTGTATTTTTTTGTTAGTTCGTAATAGGTTAAGCTCATTTTGTGTAAAATCGCACTTCCGGGACAGGTGCGGTTAAATTGTAAGGTTAGTAGTACCGTTGTTTTGTTCGTTCATTCATTTGGGCTGGGACATTTCTCAGAACGTTAATTTAATTTAATTTCGTTCAATTGAAAGCATCGAGTCGGTTCGGGATAATCGATTCCGTGTTTTCATTGACTCGTTTTAATTTTGTGTTTAGGTTTATTTAGTTTAAATTATTTATAATGACAGCGTCACGGCAGGAGTTGGCTCAGCAGCTTCGGTGGTTCACCGGGCTGCTTGCATTAATAGATCGGCCTAACCGGGAGGACGCCTTGGAGACGCGTTCGAAAGAAATGCAGGCTCGTTTCTTGTTGGCCGAGCGGTCGGTAACCGCTCTATTGTCAACCGACCCGGTCGGGGAGAAGGAGCTGGCCCTCCACGCCCAATATGTCAAGGATCTGGAGCACATCCAAGACATCTACGACGAGGTCCTTCAGCGGGTGAAGGACATCGAGCGACTGCGGGAGGGGAAGCCTGTTGCGCGCCCCGCTTCGCTCCACACCCCTGGACCCAGCGCCATGGGAAGATTGGGTGCCCTGGAGGTCCCGCATTTCACCGGATGTATGCGGGACTGGGCTGGATTCCGGAACATGTTTTTGGCCTTGGTGGATACTCGGAAGGATTTCACCAAGGCCGAAAAGCTGGCATATCTCCGTTCCTTCCTAGACGGAGAACCTAGACAGCTCGTACAGCATCTGGAGCTGCAGGATGCGAGCTACGACACCGCCATGCAGCTGCTGGAGAAGCGGTACGAAAAGCCGCGTCTTCAGGCGGACGCGCACGTGACCCATCTGCTGGGATTGCCGAGGGTCAACCATAGGGCTCAGCTGAGGACGCAGCTGATCACCCCGCTCACCGTGTCCTTAAACGGGTTAAGGACGCTCGGACTGCCCGTCGACCAGTGGTCCTTCCTTCTTCTGCACATAGTTCTGGCCAAGTTGTCGCAGGAGATGAGGGACAAGTTCGAGCGGAATCGACTGGTCCACAAGGATCTCGGCAGCGTTCTGCCCTCGATAGGGGAACTTCTGGAGTTCCTGGAAGAGGAGGCTGGCCTGCTGGAAAACCAGCTAGCCTCCCAGGAGGCTCCGACAAGTGCGCCGGCCCGCACTTCCGGAGTCTACGGCGCCCAGCCGCCACGCAACCCAGGGAAGGGTCGCGGCAGGCTGGTGGCTGCGGCCGCCATCAACCCCGGCTCTGGATGCCGGATTTGCGGACAGCAGCACTTGGAGCAGCTATGTCCAGCAATTCTCGGGCTGCCCACGAAAGAGCGCCGAAACCTCGTTCGGACACGAGGATTGTGTTATGCCTGCCTGGGAGGACATAGGTATAATGAGTGTCCCCAGGTGAGGCCTTGCGATGTGTGCGGCGGACCGCACCATCGCTTACTGTGCACCCGTAGTGCTGAGGGCTCAGCACCGGTTCGGGAGAGGGGATCTCCCACGGGTGGCGGTTTGGGGCCGGGGTCAACTCCGCCTCCGGAAAGACGGAGTCCGCCACGGCCGCCACACTACAACCCCTCGTACACCCCGGCTCAGGTGAGTTGGGGACCGCCGGAGCGGAGCCGGGTTCTGGCTACAACCCGGCACCCGGCGCGACCAACACCAGGAGTTGGTGCCTCTAAGGGCCACTGGGTACAGGGAGCCCCACCTCCGGACCCAACACCCGGATACTCGTACGCCTATCCTCCGCCGCCGTTACCGGAACAACAACGACGTGAGAACCGTCAACAGTTCTCACCGGTACTGCACGAGTACCCGAGGTTGGAATACCACCCACCCTATCACCGGTATGGTAGGGCACCTGGATACGCACCACCCCGGATGGTGGCCTGCACGCGTCCGACTTACTGGCCGAGTCATCACGGTTCGACAGGGTCGGCTGCTGGCTCTGACGCGTGACTAGCCTGTGGTCGGGCTACGTCGGAACCGAGGACGGTTCTTTTGCCCATCGCGCAGGTACGCGTTTGGGGACCTAGGGGGGACTTCGTCCGGATACGAGCCCTCCTAGACACTGGGGCACAGGGCTGCTTAATTACTACGAGGGTAGCGAGGCGCCTACGTCTGGAGTGCGCGCCTCCCTCAGTTCCGATTCGGGGAGTCGGAGATACAGAAGTGGGGGGTCTGTCCGGTCAGACCCACATTTCCTTCTCTCCTGTGCATTCCGCTTCGATACGGATTGCGGCGGCCGCGATCGTACTCGACAATCTGCTGGGTTGGCATCCACCGACAGACATTCCGCGGGACGCAATGCCTGACACATCAGGTCTCATGCTGGCAGACCCTCATTTCGAGGAGCCGGCTCCGGTGGACCTCATATTGGGAGCGGATGTACTGGGCTGGATTCTTTTAGGGCCTCAGCGGAGTCTGGGCCGTTCTTCGTTGGTAGCTATACCTACCATCTTTGGACACGTTTTAATGGGACCGGTATTCGACCAGGAGACGCGGGATGTCTCACCTGTCGTCGCTACTACCTCCATCGCTAGGACGATGCAAAAATTCTGGGAACTGGAAGAGCCTCCCATGGTCTCCCGTCTGGATCCGGAGCATGTGGAGTGCGAAACCTTTTATAAGGATCACACACGCCGGATGGCGTCGGGTAGGATCGAAACTCGACTGCCTTTTATCGACTGTCCCCCTCTCTTGGGAAAATCGAGGGCGTTGGCAGAGAAACGACTCTTGTCCATGGAGCGTCGTATGTCTCGCGATCCGGTACTTCGGGAAAAGTATATCGAGTTCATGCGAGAATACAAGGCCTTGGGGCATATGTCGCGGGCGACTGTCGACTGGACAACGACAGATCATTTTTTCTTGCCTCACCACGCGGTGTTGAAGGCCTCATCTGGAAAACTACGGACTGTTTTTGACGGATCGGCACCGTCGTCGACTGGAGTTTCATTGAACCAATGTCTCCACTCTGGTCCGAAGTTACATCGGGACATTGTCGACATCATTTTAAATTTCCGAAGACACCAGGTGGTGTTCGGTGCGGACATCCGGATGATGTTCCGCCAAACAGTAATACATCCTGCGGACAGGAGGTTTCAGTTAATACTCTGGAGGGAGCATTCGGAGGATCCCATCACCGTCTACGAGCTCAACACCAACACGTACGGCCTGAAGTCGAGTCCCTTCATTGCCATCCGGTCACTGCTGGAACTGGCGGAGCAGGAACGGGCTCGCTTTCCCCGGGCAGCCGCTGTACTGACACGTGACGTGTTCGTAGATGATATCTGCACAGGGGCAGCCTCTCTGGAGGAGGCGCTCATCATCAGGAATGAACTTATCGGACTCCTCGCGGCTGGTGGTTATGAGTTGAGAAAATGGTTATCCAACGAGCCACAGCTTCTGGTTGGGATTCCGGAAGATCACCAACAGAATCCTCAGCTATTCGAGGACGCAGGAGACCCGAACTCTATCGCCGTTTTGGGAATTAAATATCAGCCGGTTCACGATATTTTCACATTCCGGGTAGAACTGGAAACTACAAGAGTTTGGTCGAAAAGGACGGTCCTTTCCACCATCGCTCGGATGTTTGATCCAAATGGATGGATCAGCCCGTGCATTTTTATGGCGAAGTGTTTATTGCAAACACTGTGGACACTCGGAGTCTCGTGGGATGAGCCACTGGTAGGGCTCTCACTCGACACTTGGCTCGCTCTGATCTCTACGATCGAGGCGATCAATCAGGTGGCGTTGCCGCGGCGGATCTTGCCGCGGGGCAAATACAGGGCAAGCCTACATGGCTTCTGCGATGCGTCAGAACGAGGGTATGCCGCAGTGGTGTATCTGCGAACGGTGGACTCGAAGGGTCGAGTCGCCGTCTCCTTGCTTCTGGCTAAAAGCAAGGTGGCTCCCCTCAAAACTAGGCTGACAATCCCGAAGCTGGAGCTTTGCGGGGCGCATCTATTGGCCAAACTGTTGTGCCACGTGCACAAGGAACTGACGTCTACGGTGGACATCCGGAATGTCTACGCCTGGTCTGACAGTCAGGTAGCTCTGGCATGGCTACGCGGGGCACCCCACGTATTGGAAACGTTTGTGGCCAATCGGGTATCTCAGGTACAGAACTCGGGCATCGAAATTTGTTGGAGGCACGTTCCCGGCCCCTGGAATCCTGCCGATTGTGCCTCTCGGGGCTGCACCGCGCCGGAATTGGTGCAGCATGCCCTCTGGTGGGGTCCAGAGTGGTTAAAGGAAGGTGAGTCATCATGGCCGGTCACCATGATCGATGGCTCTCTAGGGATGCTCCCTGGAATAAAAGTTTTGGTGACAACAAACGAGTCAAGGCCAGATCCGAATTGGTTGACGGCTCGATACAGCAAACTGGACAAATTGCTAGGTGTAACTTGCTGGATCCGGAGATTTCTACATAACTGCCGCCATTCAGACAAGAGGCAGTTATCACCCGTGGCGGGTGCTGAGGAACGCAGGAGTTCACTGTTAGCCCTGATACGGCTGGTTCAAGCTGACCGGTTCGAGGACGAACTGAAGATTTTGCGCGTCGGTCGCGCAAAGCTCAAGGGAGCGATCTCTCGGCTCAACCCATTTCTGGATGCGGATGGACTGTTACGCGTTGGAGGTCGCCTCAAAAATGCCGACCTGCCCTTCGGTAGCCGTCATCCTCTGCTACTCCCCAAAGGAGGACCTTTGGTAGAACTGGTGGTCTCGGATAGACACCTGAAAAACGCTCACGCGGGGTGTAATGCGTTACTGGCGATATTACAGAGGGAGTTCTGGATTTTGTCCTCTCGGAGAGTGGTTCGCAGCGTGTTATTTAAGTGTGTGGCTTGTTATCGGGTGAAGGCCTCCACTATGCAGCCACAGATGGGGGATCTCCCTTCTGACCGGGTTTGTCAGACTACTAGGCCGTTCGACGGGGTCGGTACGGATTTTGCTGGACCGTTTCTGGTGAAAACCACAGCCTATCGTAACACTAGGGTCACGAAAGCATACCTGTGCGTTTTTGTCTGCCTGGCCACTAAGGCCGTCCACCTGGAAGTGGTTTCGGCTCTGTCTACGGAAGCCTTTGTCGCCACGCTGGATCGTTTTGTTTCGCGACGGGGTTTACCTTCTCTCATTCGGTCCGACAACGGTACCAACTACAGAGGCACTGCCAACTACTTAAAAGATGTGAACGATTTTCTGGATAAAAATTGTAATAGCATAAGTCAAGCTCTCGCACAGCGGGGAATCACATGGCGATTTAGTGTGCCAGCCTGTCCCCACTGGGGCGGGATATTTGAAGCCGCGGTAAAATCGGCAAAAACTCACTTGCGCCGGGTAGTCGGGGAAACTACCCTCACGTATGAGGAACTTACAACGGTGTTTTGTAAGGTTGAGGCGGTTCTCAACTCGCGTCCGCTTTGTCCACTCTCCTCTGACGCAAATGACATGGAAGTCCTGACCCCTGGTCATTTTTTGGTCGGTCAGCCACTCACTGCCCTGCCTGAGTATCCCTGGAAGGATGAACGCAGACACCGGATGTCTCGTTTTCAAATGATACAACAAATGAGTCAGGACTTGTGGCGTCGTTGGTCACTGGAGTATCTGCATTTATTGCAGCAGCGTGTAAAGTGGACAGACCGGACGTCGCCCCCTTCGGAGGGGGATCTGGTTTTATTAAAAGAGGCTAATTTGCCATCGTTATTTTGGAGACGAGGTCGCATTTTAAAGTTAATCTGGGGCGCGGACGGGACTCCGCGTGTGGCGCAAGTGTTGGTTGATGGATCGGTGCTAAATCGCGCGGTCGCGACCTTAGCTCGATTACCGGTTGACTAGTTTAAGATTTCAGGCTAGAAAGCGGTACGTCCGCTTTGGGTGGCGGGATGTTGCAAATAAACAGGCATTTATTTTTGTTAGAAATAAAACTTTGATTTATTATGGACGAATCGATTATCGAGATTCAATTTTGTTTGGTGGCATAATGGCCCCATCACTAGTTGTTCTTTTTTTATTCACTCTTGTCTCTGGAAAGCAAATATGGCTGGATCATAGGTTATCGTGTGTTGATAATTAAATAGTTTTGTGTAGTAATAAGGGCATTTGGAGCCGTATTATTCTACTTAAGTGGATTGTGCAAATTGTGTGTGCGTCGTAAACTAATTGTTTCGGGAAAACAATTAGCCGGGAGGTCGGCCACACCGCTACGGGAATAAAAGGTATTTTTCAGGGGGAAGTGCACTTTGGGGTAGTTTGGGTGTGTTTAGGGAACCCCAGAAGACCCGGAGCCGGATTCGGGCCCCATCGGACCATATGGATCCCGTTCAGGACAGCGGGAGCGGCATGGAACTGTGAGTGGACTTTGTTAATTTTAAGGTAATTTTGATGTGTAATTTTAGTGTCTGTTGTGGGTTTCCGCAACACTTACTAAAATTATATGTATAGAATTGAACATAAACAAGTTTAACCCACTACGAGGCACCTCATTCATTGATTTACCTAAAGATATTAAAGATAAAAAAGCAGTTATTAACGTAAGAAACGCAGATAATTTATGTTTTAAATGGGCATTACTCTCAGCGTTATATCCTTCAAACAAAAATGCAGAGCGAACATCCTCCTACAGTACCCATTTAAATAAGCTTAAATTTGTTGGTGTATCGTTCCCCGTTAAGTTAAATGACATACATAATGTTGAACAGCTAAATAACATCAGTATTAATGTTTTCGGGTTAGAATTTGATAACAAATCAAAGAAACATTCAGTCATTGGGCCTCTTTATTTTACAAAAAATCGCAAAAGCACACATGTCAACCTTTTATATGTGCAAAATGGAATATATGGACACTATTGTTACATCAAAAACTTATCCCGACTAGTTAGTAAACAAATGACTAATAAAGATGGTGCTGTATACATATGCGATGGATGTTTGTTACGTTTCACAACTAGAGATAGATTAGTTAATCACCAACAACATGACTGCTCGCACATAACCACAACATTACCAAACAGTGAGAAAACTTTAAAAAATTGGTTTGGAAAACCTGTATCAAATGACGAATTAACGTTTGATAAGTTTCAAAAAACAATGAGAATCCCTTTTGTTGTGTATGCTGATTTTGAAGCGTTATTAAATCCTTTACAAACTTCTTCTAATGAATCATTAAAACCGTACACCAATAACGTTCAAAAACATGAGCCTTACAGTTTTGGATATTACATCAAATGCTCATTCGATGATAGTTTGTCTAAATATGTAACATACAGTGGACCAGATTGTGCTAAAGTGTTTATGACTAGATTGCATGAAGACTTAAAATTAATATGTAAAAAGAATTGTGTTCAAAAATCTCCTAAACCGCTCTCAGCTGTTGATACTGACAGTGTAACTAATGCAAAAACTTGTCACGTTTGTGAAACTGATTTAAGCGGTGAAAAAGTTCTAGTCTTTGATTGGCAAACTGGAGATTTCAGAGGTGTTGCACATGAAGTATGTGAAAAGAAATTCCGTGCTCCCCGTCATATTCCAGTTTTTTTACACAATCTAAGTAATTACGATGCGCATTTTATTGTACATGCACTGAACTTTGTTGAAGGAAATGTCGATATAATTCCACAAAATAAAGAAAAATATATTTCGTTCACTAAACATCTAACAATAAACAATCAAAAAGTTAGCTTGAGATTTGTAGATTCTTTCAAATTTTTACCATGCAGCTTAGATCAACTAGCCAAAATCTTAAAAGACGAACAATTTCGTGAACTCAAAAACAACTTTCCTGCGAAGGAAGATTTCAATCGTCTTCGGAAAAAGGGTGTTTACCCTTATGAGTTCATGACTTCATATGACTGTCTTAATTTAACCACCTTACCTAATCAAGATCAGTTCTATAGTTCACTTACCGATACAGCAATTTCAAATGATGACTATAATCGTGCTAAAGATGTTTGGCAAAACTTTGGTTGTCAAAACATGTTGGATTATTCTAACCTGTATCTCAAAACTGATGTTTTGTTGTTAGCTGATGTATTTGAAAATTTCCGCGATCTATGTTTTACAACTTATGGTTTGGATCCTAGTCATTATTATACAGCACCGGGGTTGAGTTGGGATGCCATGCTTAAACAAACAAAAATAAAATTAGAGTTATTAACAGATATTGATCAGATAGCTTTTATCAAATCGGGGATCCGAGGGGGTATATCTCAATGTAGCAATCGACATGCTAAGGCCAATAACCCCTTTTTAGATGATTTTGATGAGAATGAGCCTACATCTTATTTAGCTTATTTTGATGCAAACAATCTATATGGTTGGGCTATGTCACAGTACCTTCCTGAAGGAGGTTTTGAGTGGGTGAGTCCGGAGACAAACTATGAGGTTTCTGACACATCTCCATATGGCTTCATATTAGAAGTAGATTTGGAATATCCTGCAGAACTTCATGATTTGCATTCAGACTTGCCATTATGCCCCGAAAATATATACGCAGGGGGATCAGAAGAAAAAAAGCTTATTCCAAATTTAAATAATAAACAAAAATATGTAATTCACTATATAAACCTAAAACAATGTCTTAAGTTGGGTCTTAAATTAACTAAAATTCATAGAATATTGAAGTTTACACAGAGTCCTTGGTTAAAAAAATACATAGATTTGAACACTGAGCAACGAAAAAAAGCAGATTCAGACTTTGAAAAAGATTTTTATAAACTAATGAATAATTCTGTTTTTGGTAAAACCATGGAAAACGTAGAAAAAAGAGTGAACGTAAAATTACTAACTCACTGGGAAAATCGCGGTAAAACTTTGGGTGTCCAAGACCTAATTGCCAAACCTGAATTTCAAAGCATTTCAGTTTTTTCAGAAAACTTGGTAGCGGTATAGTTGAAAAAAAACTAAAGTTTGCTATGATAAACCAATTTATTTAGGCTTATCTATTTTAGACATATCAAAAACTCTCATGTATGATTTTCACTACGAATACATGCTAAAAAAATTTAACAACAAAATCAAATTATTGTACACAGACACCGATAGCTTCATATATCAAATATTTACTAATAATTTCTATGAAGATATTAGAAACGACATAGATACACGATTCGATACATCTAACTATTCTGTTGATAATATCCACCAGTATCCACAAGTTAACAAAAAGAAATTAGGATTTTTTAAAGACGAAAATAATGGTGAAATTGTTAAAGAGTTTGTAGGGTTAAGATCAAAAATGTATGCAATTGAAACGAAAACAAAATTAACAACGAAAGCTAAGGGTGTTAATAAAAGCGTCACGCAAAGGATGTCAATGATAAATTACAAATCTTGTCTTTTCAATAGAAACATTCAATACAACACTATGTACAGATTTCGATCAATTAAGCATATAATTTTCACACAGCAAATCAATAAAATATCATTGTCTTATAATGACACCAAGAGATATATCTTACCTAATAAAGTAGACACATTAGCATGGGGTCATTATAAATTGCGGTTGCCGATGTAAAAATGTTGTATCTAGATATAAATAATTTTAATGATATTCAGGTTTTATTGTATTGTATTTATTTGTAAGATCAAGCTCATTTTAAATTGTAAATTAACTGTAAATAAATTGTAGATAGTAACAGTAAGTTTTAATTTTAAGTGTATTAGCTCATTATAAATTGTAAATTAAATGTAAATAAATTTTAGATAGTAAGAGCAAGTTTTAATTTTAAGTTTATTAGCTGTTATAGTGTAGATTTATTAATGAATTTAAAAAAATAAAAGGACTGATTGTCTTTTGATGAAATGCAACCATTTGTTTTGTGTATATGGTATTAAATTATAAATTATTCAAAAAATTTAACAAAAAAAAAAAATGTTTTATTTTCTAACTATTATCAATTTTTTGATCATACTTCTACATCACTTCGATCAGAGTAGACGTTTTGGTCTGGTTAATAATCATGTTTCATTTTGAACATCCATTCACCGCAATTGTTGCTGGTCCAAGTGGTTGCGGTAAATCGAACTTTGTGTGTGAATTCCTGAAAAATATAAATCAACTATGTAATACAGAGTTTAAAAATGTCTTGTGGTGTTATGATGAAATGCAACCTTTGTACAACCTAAGTGATGTTACTTATTATCAGGGAATTCCTGATTTAAACATGTTCGATGGTAAAGATTCCCAACTTATAATAATTGATGATCTGATGAGAGAGTGTGATGGTCGGGTAGTTGATATCTTTACTAAGGGAAGTCACCACCGAAATTTAAGTGTATTTTACATAACTCAAAACTTGTTTCATCAGGGTAAAGGTCAACGTGATATTTCCTTGAACTCAAGTTACATAATATATTTCAAAAATCCTCGAGATAGAACACAAATTCGTTTTTTAAGTCGTCAAATTTCACCTGAGAACTCAAAACTGGTTGAAGAGGCTTATAGAGATGCTACTAATAAACCATATGGTTATTTAATGATTGACCTCAAACAAAACACTGATGATGTGTATCGGTTCAAAACAAATATATTTCCGAATGAATACACCGTTTGTTATGTATCTAAGAAGGGGTATAAATACAGTGGTAGCCAATATAAAAACTTCATTCCATAATTATGATACCAAGAGTTACTACGCATACAAACTTTTTAAAAGCATTACATGTGCTTAAACCAAAGTTTCGAAAGGCATTATTAAAATCTTGTAACCAAGAAGAACTACATTGCATTTGTGAGTGCATTCACAACGTTCTTCAAGGAAAAATAACAATTCCTACAAAAGAAAAAAATAAACTAGAAAAATATAAACATATTCTAAGAAAGCTTATTTCGAAAGGAGCAAATAGAACGAGAAAAAACATTATCATACAAAAAGGTGGTGCATTCTTACCGATTATCTTGGGAGCCGTATTGAGTGCATTATTAGGATCAGTCACCAAATAACCACTATGGAAAATGCCAAAAAAATGATATTAATTGAACCCGAAATAATAGAAAAATTAAAAAATGATAACACAAACAGAAACGTGAACAATTTATCACGACTCGACGAAGAAATGAATCATGTTTTAAAAAAGAAAATAGATGATCGAGAAAAATGGCCCCTATATTTACAAACACTACAAAGATATTTGTATTTTATTGGCAAAGATCGAAAGCCTTTAGAAATACCCATAATATCGTTTGATGAAACAGAAATTATAAAAAAAGAAAGCCGTGAGGATCGCCCTCCAGAAGCAATACAAGACTCCTCGAAGATAGTCGAATCCAACGCTGAAGATAAAGAAATTAATTATTCTAAAAGTCTTTTAATAAACCTTTTACCCAAGACATACAAAGCAAAAGGTGAGCTCTTAATAGATTTATTATTAAAAAATAAACAAAAGATTTATTGGGATGATAAAGGAACAGTTTACATCGATGACAAGAAAATTTATAAAAGCAACATAGTTGATTTACTCAACGATGTTATAAGACCGTTAAAAAATTCTTCACCAAACGGGTGGTTAGAATTTTCTAAGGCATTAAAGGAATTAAGAGTACCTTTGACTTACATTGGTAATCCAAGAAGAGCAACTTGCATCAATGTTATGTCTAATACTCCGAATTTTGGAAATCGATTTGAATCTAACGTAGAAAAAGATCACGAATATTCTACACCATCTTCAAGTACCATAACGCGTAAAGAAAAAGTCAAAAAGAAAATAGAATGGGAGAAATGGACTCCATATTAGAAATTAACGATATTTACTATGACATTTCTCATCCTGCTGGATATGGAAGTTTAAATCAAATAACAGATGTTATGAAAAATCAAATGACTAGAAAAGAAGTAAAAAATTGGTTAGAATCTCAAGAAACTTACACTCTACATAAACCTGTTCAACGACGGTTTCCTAGAAATAAATACATTTTATCTAATTTTAATGAACTTTGGCAAGTCGATTTAAGTGATATGCGATCTTATAGTGAATATAATGATGGTTTTAATTATATTTTGTGTATCATTGACGTGTTCAGTAAATATGCGTTTGCAAGAGCAATGAGAAAGAAAAATTCTGTTACAGTGAAAAAATGTCTTGCAAGTATATTATCTGAAGCAAAGGCGACTCCCACACATTTGCAATCAGACAAAGGGACTGAGTTTATTTCAAAAGATGTTCAAATGTTTTTAAAAACTTATAACATAAATTATTACACAACTAATAACCCTGATATTAAAGCAAGTATAGTCGAAAGATTCCAAAGAACTTTGAAGACTAAAATGTGGCGCTACTTTACACATAATAATACTTATCGTTACATTGATATCTTAGACAATTTGCTATATTCCTATAATCACAGTTTTCATAGAAGTATAAAAATGAGGCCTTGTGATGTTAATTCAAGTAATATTATGACTGTGTGGCGGAATTTGTATAGTGATAGTGATAGTACAAAATTATCTAAATCACACAAACCAAAATTTAGTATTGGTGATTACGTTAGAATCACAAAATATAAACACATATTCCAAAAAGGTTATGAAACTAATTGGAGTGATGAAATCTTTGTTATTACATCGATTATAGATAGGTCACCTTGGGTGGTATACACCCTTAAAGATTTACAAAATGAAACGATTACTGGAACTTTCTATGAAAAGGAATTGCAGAAGGTTAGTCATGATTCCTCTTCGAAGTATAAAATAGATAAAATACTGAGTACTCGATACTCTGGTCTCAGAAAGGAATTGTTGGTCAAATGGAAAGGTTATCCGAATAAGTTTAATAGTTGGATATTAGCTTCAAGTCTTGAGAAAATATGACGAGTGATAGTTTTTATTTAACGTAACCAAGTAACAGTTCAATGTCATATTTTCCTGAAAACAAAACCACCAACTTCTGTACAAAATTACCGAAGTCGATTAAATTAGAAGGAGAATGGTATGTTGGCATAGTAGAGTTTCAATATCCCTGTACCATGTTTACTGTTCAAGATCATGAAAATATTGTGTACGTTACCAAAAGAATGCAAGTTCCAGGTGATGAAGGAAATGAGTCGGTGGTGACATACAAAACTCATATACCAGCATCCAGTTACGAAAACATTGAAGATGTTTTAACAGCATGTAACTCCAGAGAAGCTTTTATATTACGTTATGACAAGATATCGAAATACATTACTCTCACTAATGAAGATAATAAAATTATTTCTTTACAATTTTCACCAAAGTTAAGTCTTCAACTTGGATTTGATCCAAATACTAATGTGGTTACTAAAAGAGTCAGTAAATTTCCTGCTAATTTATATTTAGGATTACCATCACAGTTATATGTGTACTGTGATATTATCGAACCCCAGATGGTTGGTGATGTCATGTGTTCATTATTAATAATCATACCATTGGATCCAGCTAAATATACGTATGGATCAAATAAAATGCACATCTTCTCACCTCCACATTATGTATCTGTTATGCGAAGAGAGTTCGATACAATAGAAGTAGATATAAGAACGAACACAGGAGAAAACGTACCATTTCAATTTGGAACGGCTTGTGTTAAACTACACTTTAAGCGGAAATAATAATGTATCCAAAATACAATAATATCTGCCCTTATGAACATTACTATACGCATCAAGCCGGTTCCGGAGTTGGTGTGATTTATAAGGGCGCAGCACATCAACGTGGACACGGTATTGGAAGCTTCTTAGGTGGACTATTCCGTTCAGTATTACCTTTATTGTCGAGTGGGGCTAAAGTTATCGGTAAAGAAGCATTAAATGCTGGTGTAGGACTTTTATCCGACATGGTACACACAAGGCCGCTTAATGAATCCGTAAGAAATCGTGTTAAGGAAGCAACTTCAAAGGAGAATGACCAAAACCAGGCTATTTTTTTCTTACCTTGCGTCTTTAGCATTTATGCATCAAAATTTTTCTTCTAAATTATCATAATTAATGTAAAAAAATTCAGTACAAAGAATGCGGGGTTTCAAAATTATAATCAATAAATGCTTAAATGATTATACTAGTGAATATATGGCCATAGACAAAAGTCTATTCTATGAATTCTATGGTCTGCTTGACAATCTTTACTTGTTTCTAGGGAAAAAACCGAATCATTATTTTAGACATCAATTGCCTAAAATAACATTATTGTTGCTATTTTCGATCAAGTTATTACTACGCAAACGTGAAAGAGAAAACGGTGATTTCGTGCAGTACGTATTTGCAGTATTTTTAATTAACTATTTTTAATGCGCGCACACTTGCTTGACAAATCAAAAAAGGCATCAGGTAAATAGACTGTCTGTTCGTCTATAGTATAGCTATACCCTTAGAGCATTATTAAACAATTTTCTTACAACTAATTATTAATAAGCATCTATAGCTAGAAGTTGGGGTAAGCGACTGAGACAAACTGACATTATTATTAAGAGTATATTTTATACCTCTAATAATAAAAAATTAACTCACTACAATACATTTTTGTTTGTTACTTTTAACGGCATTGAAGGAATTCGATGTATCCTATATCGCGATTGACAAAACGTAATTCGGAACGTACAAACTAATTACCATAGACAACAGACAGATGTCAAATGATGACAGACATTGTCATGAGATGAGATGAACAATCAAACAAACAAACACTGTTTCTCCGCCATTGAACGTAGGCACACACTACGTGATTGTGATTAATGTGGAAAAATAGTTAAGTTTTAACGTTGAGTTGAGCAATCCTCCGTTGCAACTGTGCCTGTGAGAGACATTGGACTCGTAGATTGGTTCTCGATATTTTTGTGTGCAAAGTAGTGTAAACATCTTCATTGTTTACAATGGCATCTAATGTTATAGGAGTTAGTTCTGGCCGTATGCAACGGCGTTGTATGAACTGTTCTTTCACGGTGCCGCATCGACAACCAGTACATTCTTTGGATGAATTATCCAATTCAATGCTTAATATCTTAAGTTCGTGGATTTTACCTACTTCCGTAAGTAACCATTTATTGCGCCATACACTTTTTTATGAAATAGTCCTTAACCAGCCCTATATACTTAAGTTACATAATAAGAAATAATTGATGATATAATAATATGATGATAAATCAATCCTAGTTATTCTTCTTCACCTGAGCCATAATGGGCTATAAAATTAAATTAGGCTTTTATTGTTACAGATAACAAATGGAGGTGTAGTATGTTCTGAATGCTTTGGGGAACTACAAAATAATGAAGCTACAGCAGACATACCACGGCTTGGACATCAACAAGTTTGTTTCGGCTGTGGAAAATCAATATTAAGGAGTCGATCATACAGAGTCTCACTAAACTGTCCAGAAAGAAATGTTATTCTTAGATGGACTCCTGCACATCAGGTATTGTATTAATAAAAGTGGTTTTATGATAAGTTATTTTTTAACAATTTCATGTATATTAAACTGCTGCTTTTTATTTTTAGGTTTCAAGACTTACAAGAGTTTGTGCTGCTTGTTGGCGAGCAGCTAATAGAGAAGTGCAAAGGCAACAAACACATGATGCAAGTCGACCAATACTACTACAAATTGATAACGAGCCCACCGGGTCTGTGTCAGAAATACCAGTACCACCACCATTTCCTGCCCAGTTACCTGCTCAACCCTTAAGACCCGATGCACCTAAGATACAATCATTAGTATATAAGCGAGCTGCAGCCACATCGTCTGCTTGTCTGTTTTTAGGATGTCATCAACCAGAACGCTTATTGGTGCCTAAAGCATTGAGAGAAATGTTGTTAATACATAAAAAGTTTTATGTACCAACAAGTGCTAGAATATGTCGCCATCACTTGGATAATGGACATTGGAGTGATTTAACTTCAAATCTGCAAGATTTTACTGGTGCACAATTTGATGCCATTTTAAGCATGTTAGGAAAAGCAGCTTTATATTGTTTGGATTTTAATAATATTTCCACAATGGCTCCCCACTTATGTCATTATTGGCTAGGCATGAATGCAGAAGACTTTGATGAACTATTGGCATGTGTACCGAGTTTGTCACAACATGTAAAAAACCCAAGTGTAGCACTATGTATTTACATTGTCAAATTGAGAACGGGAGATTCTAATGAAAGATTAAGTACACTTTTTAAAATGCCACGTACCACATTGGAAAGAAAAATGAAAATAACTAGAAATTGTTTGATAGATGATTTTGTATCTAGATACTTAGGATTTGATCATTTTAATGTGGAGCAGGTAGCTAGTAGAAATAAAATAATTCCAGAAGGATTTTTCGGTAACCCCCTACTACCAAATGATATTAAACCAGCGATTGTTATGTGTGATGCAACTTATATATATGTTCAAAGCAGCGGCAATTATTTATTTCAAAAAGAAACATATAGTATGCAAAAGTCAGACAATTTGGTAAAACCCTTTATGATTGTATGTTGTGATGGCTACATAGTAGATTGTATGGGCCCCTATAAAGCAACAACCAATGATGCCTCAATAACGAGGCATGATTTAAACAACGCCGAAGGAAAACTGCGTATGTTTTTCCGTCAAGGTGACATTTTTATTTTGGATAGAGGGTTTAGAGACGTCATTGAATTTATGGAGGAACTGGGATTTAAAGCTTACATGCCTGAGTCATTATTAGAGGGTGAACATCAACTAACCACCCTGCAGGCCAACAAGTCACGATTAATTACGATGTGCCGCTGGGTGGTTGAAGTAGTTAATGGACGTATTAAACGAGATTTTCGATTGTTTAGGCAAGTGTTTAATAATAGAGCTGCTATACATTTAAAAGATGATTTTAGAATAGCTTGTGCACTATTAAATAAGTTTCACCCTCTAATAGATGATCCTCCAGAAGCAAGAGAATATGTAACACTTGCTCAAAGCCGGCTTCACGAGACAAACCATTTGGCACAGTTTGTTGAGGGACAAAATGTTAATAGGAGACGTGCAATGTTTTCTGCGATTGATGGTGATCATCCACACTTGGATACTTTTCCAAGATTAAGTATTGATGAGTTAAAACGGTTTGCATTGGGGACATATCAGCTAAAACAAGCTAGATCATATTTTGGGGAACATACAAGATCTGCTGGAACATATTTTATAGAAATTAATAATGAAATAGACGACGACATTCCTCTTGTACTAGGGTTAAATAACTATTTAATTAGAGGACGTATAAAGTCGAGGCATGTCGGTGGACGAACATATTTTGTTTATGTATTAGTGAGTCGAGACACCAGCATAGCAAACACATTAAGTTCTTTGGTTGGTTATTGCTGCAACTGCATAGTAGGCAGAAGAACGGTAGGGTGTTGCGCACACGTAATGACGGTGGTTTGGTACCTGAGCTGGGGTCGATTTAATGATGTTAATGCTCCTGCTACATTTTTAGATGACATGTTTGAAGAAGGAATTTAAATAAATAATACTGAACTAAACTGTTGTTTTATTTTACCTACTCGTATTTATCTATTTCATAAGATGCATTAGTTAAGTAAATAAGTACCTACTACAGAAAGTATTTTAATAAATTCAGATATAAAAGACTGATATATTTACTAAGTACATATAATTATACATTTGAAATAAATAATTCTTGACTAATTAATACAATTGTCATAACCTCAAAATGCCTGCTAAAAATAAAGATTGCTACAAATTCCCGCCTAAAATTGAAATGAAATTTTTTCTTCATAATCCAGAGCAATTTTGCTATTGTTTACAACTTATTTCATTAAAGCGCATAATGACGCAAATTTAGCCTAACTCCCATAGTAAAATGGTCATTCTCCTTTAAAAAGGAAATCAGATGAAAAGATAGATCAAGTCATGAGTGGTTCGGGATATAAAAGTAAAAGACAACAGTTACAAAGTATCAGTCAGTCGCAGCAATCAAAACGGAGAGCATTGAAAAAAACGAAGAAGAAGAACAATAATTTAAAAACTAACGACATATTTTCAGTGTAAAAAAAAAAAAAATAATAATAATAATAATTGTAATAATGTCTTTTTTGCACAATCATTCATGTGAATGTGTTAAGTCCGAGTTGGATTTATTTGCATTACCGTCAACTCAGACTAGTATTGAAAGTGGTCAGTGGGTTCACTACAAACCAATTTCATCGCTTAGTGATGATGGACCAATCGAATTTCAGATTCCTGGAAGTGGTGATGACTACATAGATTTATCACACACTTTGATACACATAAAAGCAAAAATTCTAAATCAGGATTTAACACCGCTGACAGCAACAACTACTGTGGCTCCGGTTAATAATTGGCTACACTCACTCTTTAGCCAGTTAGATGTTTATTTAAATCAAAAACTGATAACACCTCCAAACAATACTTATGGCTATCGAGCTTACATTGAAACACTACTAAATTATGCTCCATCAGCAAAACAATCACACCTAACATGTGGACTCTGGTATGAAGACACATCAGAAAAAATGAATTCAACTGATGAGTCAAATAAAGGATTTACTATTAGACAAAAATTGGTAAAGGAAAGTAAAGAGGTCGAAATGATAGGACATTTACATGGAGACATATTCAACCAAGAAAAGTTTTTAATTAATGGTGTTGAAATGTGTGTGAAATTAGTACGTTCTCGAGATACATTTAATTTAATGTGTTCGTCTAATGATGTAAAATTAAAAGTTTCCATTATTCATGCCACACTTATGATTCGAAAAGCTCGTGTAAACCCTACTGTTCTGCTTGCCCATCAAAAGGTTTTATTATCAACCTCAGCTAAATATCCTATTACTAGGGCTGAAGTAAAAGTTCTAACCATTCCAGCAGGTATTCAGGGAAAAACTCTTGATAATATTTTCCTTGGTCAAGTACCAAAGAGATGTATAGTAGGATTTGTAGATAATACAGCGTTTAATGGATGTCTTACAAAAAATCCTTTTGATTTCGATCATTATGGTATTAGTTCTTTTTGTTTATACATCGATGGAACACAGATTCCTTCCAAAGCTCTACAACCTGTTTTTAGCAACAACTTGTTTACATCAACTTATCATACTTTGTTCTCTGGAACAGGAATTCATTTCCTAAATGAGGGTAACGGTATTTCTAGAGCTGATTACGCTAATGGATACTGTCTAATGGCGTTTGACTTAACTCCAGATTTATCTGCCAATTCAACAGCTCATTGGAATCTTATTCGACATGGAAGTGTTCGGTTAGAAGTTAGATTTGAGACAGCTCTAACACAAACTGTTAATTGTATTGTTTATACTGAGTTTGATAACATTATAGAAATAGATAAAAATAGGAACATAAGTGTAGATTTTAGTAGTTAAGTCCTAATTGTGTATGAAGACACATGTTTTCATGTTATTATGAATACCTTAGAAATAACAAAATGTTTAAAAAAATTATGTCATTTGCTGGAATTCAATGTTTATGCGGCTAATCGCATTCCTATACATGTTACACAACCTTTCTATATGATTAGTAATCTTGATCCTGATACTAGACCTGGATCACATTGGATAGCATTATATATCAACAATAAAGGAGTTGGCGAATACTTTGATACTTTTGGTCGTAAACCTGAAAGTTATCATTTATCATTTTTAAGGAAAAACACCAATAGATGGATTTATAATCATAAAGTTATTCAAAGTGTATTTTCGTCTGTTTGTGGTGAATATTGTTTACTTTATTTGTATTTCAAACTTAGAGGTATGTGTATGACAGATTTTATTGATATGTTTACTGATGATACTTTTCAAAATGATATAATGTTAAAGCAAATGTTTAAGACTTTCATAGTTTAAAGGTAAGCAAAAAATTTGTAAGTAAAAAAATGAAATAAAACTGTACACAAAAAAAAAATGCCTTTTACTTTAATCCCCTACCACAGAAAAAAAACCTATCAAGGAGTAATACAGAAAAAAAGAAATATAAATAATGTTGAATAAATTTATTAAAAATATTAATAATTAATTAATTTAATTATTAATATTAATTTATTAAAATATATTTTATAAAAAAATGGAAATTGCATTTGATATATTGCAAAAAACCGCTATGAAAAGTGATTTTAATAATGACGAGTTAACAAGTTACGGTACTTTTATCGCCAATAAATTAAGAAAATATAATGAAGGGACCAAAAACTATGTGCAACATCTTATATCGAATATACTTTTTAGCGCTGATCAAGGAGAATTTAACTATCCCCGTGGATACAGTCAACACAATAGAGATAATTATGGGAACGAAACATCTCGAGGATATAATACAGCTTCAACATCAAATGAATCCTTTGTAAGTCAGAACCGATCCTGTGACTCAAATACAGACAGAGGCTAAACTTCCTCTATCGAAGAGACTAGAGCAGCTGCAACTTCCAATGAAGTCCGAGGTCCGAGTCGAGCCGGTGTAGCAGATACAGACGGGGGCGATACTCAAGATAGCAGTAACTTTGATATGATGAGTCAGATCTCAGATTATTAGAATGATTTGAATTGATCTTAAATAAAGTATAATGATACTCACGTGAATGTTTTCTTTCAGTTCCTCTGTTATTGCTTCACATACTTCTGGAATTATCTTCCCAATACTATGTCTTGATATTCTAAAAAGATACTGTAAACTAACGAAGGAATCACCTGTAGCTAAATAACGTAAAGTTAATGCTAATCTCTCCTTCGCCGTAATTGAAACTCTGAATCGTGTATTTTGCTTTGATATTTTAGCACCAATTGAATTCAATAAACTTTCAAAATCACTTGAAGATAGGGCAGTAAAGTTCTTATATTGACCACTTAATTCCTGCGATTTTAAGTCTAACAATAATTGCACACCTCCAAGAGTTTGTCTTCTATTGTAAATGTTCATTTGCCACCATCTTCTATTTCTATTTTTCTGTTTTTTTCTGTTTCTTCTAATATAATTCATCAAGATAAACGCAGCACACGCAACTTGTAGGTCCGACATTTCAAAAAAGAATGAACGCAAGGTACAACGAAATGTTGGTAAATGCACACTCGCTGTGAGCATTTACCCGTAACATAACGCCGAGCATTCGCAGGAACGTTACATTACATGGAAATGCTTTGGAAACTGAGCTTTTGCCTGTATTGTATCATTCGTAAGAACGTTACATTACACAGAAATGCTCCAGAAAATGTTGTAGTCTATACTCACCTTTAGTCTCTCTGCAAGAACTTGCACCCGACGTACTGAAGACTTGGGTGCTAATTTGTGTGAACAACTCAGGGATAAGGCGCAGTCTTTCGACTGCTTCTCTTTAGCGATGGATGAGAAAGTACGGACGTGTCGGATACAGCACAGCTACTCATATTTGTACGCGGCATTGACGAAAACTTTACTGTTTACGAAGAGCTTGTGAAAATGTGCAGTTTGAAAGGTACAACTACGGGAGAAGATTTATTTCACCATGTGGAACAAGCTCTGGATTCATTGCAATTAAGCTGGGAAAAGTTAACAAGTGTCACTACCGATGGAGGCAAGAACATGAGCGGTCAAAACAAAGGTGTTGTTGGGAGAATCATCAGCAAAGTGAAAGATTCTGGATCTACTGTGCCATTGATTTTTCACTGTATTGTCCATCAAGAGGCATTGTGCTCCAAAGTTATATCCTGGAAAGAAACAATGGATACTATAACATCCACTGTTAATTTTATAAGAAGAAATGGGCTCACACACCGTCAGTTCCAAAAGTTTTTGGAAGATCTGGAAGCTGAACATGGTGACGTGGTTTACTACTGTGAAGTGAGGTGGCTCAGTCGAGGTGCCGTTTTGGAACGGTTTTTTGATTTGAGGAAAGAAATTGGCAACTTCATGGAGATGAAAGGAAAGCCAGTAGAAGAGCTTACTAACAAACAGTGGATTATCGATCTTGGTTTTTTGACTGATTTGACTAAGGAACTGAATCAGCTCAACAAACGCTTGCAGGGAAAAAATAAATTGATTTGCGATATGTATACAGATGTAAAGTCATTTGAAATGAAACTGAAACTGTTTATCAAGCATATTGATGAAAAAAAGCTTGACCATTTTCCTAATTGCAAGAAAGCCGTGGAAGAAGCTGGAGATAATTTTGTGTGGCAAAATATTACAATGAGAAACGTGTTAACACAACTACAAACTGAGTTTGTAAATCGATTCACCGACTTTAAAAAGAGCTCCCTTAACATGGAAATATTCCAAAACCCTTTTGCAATTGATATTAGTGAGGTACCAAGCAATTTGCAAATGAACATAGTAGATTTGCAAAGTAATAGCACACTTAAAACGGCATTTAAGGAAAGCACTGACTTGATACAGTTCTACGGAGGTTTGAGTTCTGAAAACTTCAAAGAATTGAAAAAGTTTGCTCAGCAGATAATAACTATGTTTGGTAGTACATATTTGTGTGAGCAGACTTTTTCAATTCTCAACTACCGCAAAAATAAGAATTGTTCGCGGTTAACGGATGAACATTTAGACGCGATACTGCGCGTGTCTACTACTAAAATGAAAGCAGACGTTAAAAAACTTGCAAGTCAAATGCAGCCTCAAAAATCTCACTAGTTCTTACTTTTATGTTAGTATTGTGATGATTTTATCAATTTAAATTAGTTAAAAGTTGTTTTATCGATTTTTTGTATGAATTTTACTAATGTTTGTGTGACTATTTTCACTACATGAATTACTTAAATTAGAAAGAGAGTTGTTGTTTTGATTTTCACAAAGTATTAACATTATTTTTAAGTGGCAACACAGATGCTCGTTCGTGATTGGTCGGCAAACAACCGCCAATCACAAGCGAGCACGACAACCAATCAGAGACCTCCACTCATTTGTAAAGGAAAATTGTTAAGGTGGGAAGTGGTATCATGATCGGAGATTATTCTGTATCGAGCTCTCGGACTGAGCGGTTGTCTCTAGCTGCCAGCCATTGTTATAACATTTTATATAGATGCTATGTGTTACGGCGAGAAGTGTTTTATAAGTGTTAGTTGTTTGGAAATAAACTATTGGATTCTAAACTGAGTTGTAATTTATTAAAACTCAGAAGTGGGATGTGACCTGCAGTCAAAAAAAAAACAAGTAAGTTGAAATACTTTATTACGATTCAGAAATAAAAGTATAGTTAAATGACTTTACCTTTGCTATGCCTTTTGTATAAGCTTGGAATGTATTTTTCTTTTATTACAGTGCTGCCAAGAGTATTTGGTTGGGGCTACTCCCTAATAATGTCGCTTGGTAGCATATTACAAATTTTATAAAATAATTAGAACTATGCTAGCACGGACAGCAGCTTGAATAATATCCGGTCAAGGCCACTCTTTGATGGTATTATTCTTGTAAATTCAGAGAATTCGTTGCGCAATCTATTTGGTCAAGGCTACTCCTTGATAATAGTCCGCGACGAATCTCGGAGAGCTTTCTATGCTGGTGTAATCTATTTACCCGACTGCGTCAAAAGGAGGGTTATGTTTTTTTTTTATTATTTACTGTTATACTAGAATGACAGCAACTTGAGTATTATTTGAACAAGGCGACTCTTTGTTAATATTACTCACGTAAGTTGAGTATGATTTATCATGCGGTCCATTTGGTCAAGGCTACTCCTTGATAATGTTGGCCTTTGATAAAGTATCCAACAGCTGTCAGTAGTAGCGAGATGTTTAATAATTATTGAATATATACTGAAGGCATGGCATAGTAAGAAAAAAAAAGAGAATATTAAATAAATCTTATTTGTGATGTCCATTATGATTAGTGGAAGTAACGGCCATGTGTTCTGATGAGGAGCTTTGTATGTTCTACAATTAGTTGGACCGCCATGTGTGCTGTTAAGAAGCTGTATACCTATGTTCCACAACTAGTTAAACGGCCATGTGTGCTGTTAAGGAGCTATGTACGTTCCACCACAACTAGTTAAACGGCCATGTGCGCTGTTCAGGAGCTATGTATGTTCCACAAGGAGTTTAACAGCCATGTGCGCTGTTCAGGAGCTATGTATGTTCCAATACTGATCAATGGCCATGTGTGCCAATAGTTAATAATATCCGAACTATTATGTAAGGCCATGTGTGCCTCTATGGGTCTATGTATGATCCAACACGAGTAAGGGGCAATGTGAACCACAAAATATATAAAATACGACGGTCGCTATTGCATATTTTTGATACGTACGTACCTAACAGTAACAAATGTAGTGTTTCAATAACATGACAGTTGATTTATTTTAAAATATCTATTTGTGTATCCTCTTTATGTCATGACACAAATTTTTTTTTCCTCTTATTTTCTTGTTTACCGAGGTTATGGATCCAAACGACCCGAGCGCCAGGTGGCGGATGATTCGCAAACGGAAGAGTACAATGCTTCCAAGTACAAGGCGTGCTCGTAAGGTGGAGAGGCGTACTCCAACCGCGTGGGTGGTGGAAGAAGTGCAACCAAGTGAAGACTTGGCCGCACCAGTGTCGCCTTCTCCGGTCTTGCCAGAAACTCCTGAGCTTCGAGGTAGCCCTTGCGAGCCGACGACATCGCATCGTGTGTCTGAGCAACCATCCTCCAGCTTCACAATTGACGAGGTGATGAAACTTGTATCGACCCTACAAGAAAATCATAGACCTAAACCCCAGCAGTTCAATAATAATCATATGAATAATGTTATACCTGAGTTTGACCCATCTAGTAAGTCTCAAAATATAGATACTTGGTTAAGAAAAGTCAATGAATGTACATGTATTTATGGCTGGGATCAGAGGCAGGCCATGCATTTTGCTCTGCAAAAATTAGTAGGGCTAGCAAAGAAGTGGTTCGAGGCTTTGCCGTCAGTTAATTATGATTGGGATGAATGGCAAGCAATGCTTCGGAAAGCTTTCCCCAATGAGCAAAATTATGGTCGGCTTCTAGAAGAGATGCTTGCGCGCACCATTCGTCATAAGGAATACTTGCGGGACTATTTATATGACAAGTTAAGTCTACTAAACCGGTGTGAAATTAAAGGTCAAAAGGCTGTTGATTGTGTTATTCATGGCATCCTTGACAAATCTGTTAGGAACAGCGCACAAGCATTAAACTGTAAGGAACCAGAAGACCTACTGAATTTTCTAAATTCACAACGACCTACTGACATTAATGTAATCAAAAAGCGAAATGATAGTATTCCATTCAGTCGTGCTCCTAATAATCATTCAAATAATAGTGATACAAATGTAACATGTTTTAATTGTCGCTCAAAAGGACATGTTTTCACAATTGTCCAAATCCTATCGTTAAATGCCAAAAGTGTTTTCGAGTAGGGCATGACTCTGCGGCGTGTAAGCTCCATCCTCTTACTCCTCGACAAACAAATGACGCTAAAGGCAATTCTGGGGATCGAAAGACTTTGACTATCTCCACTGTTAACAACACAAACGATAAATTTTTTAAAAAGGTTCTCATTAACGATCATGACTTACTTTCGTTTATTGACTTTGGTAGTGAATGTTCCTTGATACGTGAATCAGATGCTCATAAATTGGGTTTGCAAAAACATTATAGAGAACTTCCCGCGATTAGAGGTTTTGGCAATTCGTCTGTGACTCCACTATATAGAAGTAAGATTTCGTTAAAACTTGATGAAGTTGAAGCCTGTGTTGGAGTCCTTGTAGTGAACGATGAATTTTTGCATACTCCTGTTCTAATTGGCCAAGATTTTACCGAGTTACCTTTCGTAACCGTATTGAAAGACTCTAATAGACTTCTATTTTACAAGAGTCCTGCTTTGAATGATGCCCCAGATGCCGATAGTGTCATAAAATTAGCAACGCGGAATTTTACTGAAGTCCAAAAGATTGGGTTAGTTGAGGTATTTACCGAAGATGTAGCTTACTGTGGCGATATTCACATAGAGGGATATAATTGTACTGAACCGGGAAGAGAGTACCATCTTCATCAAGGTGCTTATCGTATTGACCAAGGCAAAGGCCACGTAGTAGTAACCAATTTAAGATCTGAAAACTTGTCGCTTCCTCCCAACACGTTAATAGCCAGGGCTACGCCAGTAGTAGAAAGAAAAGTCTATAATGTCAATAGGATTTGTAAAAATTTCTCCGCGATGGAACCGTTGGACCGAAATGATATTAAAGTTGGCAATAACATGAGTGATCAGGATCATCGGGACAAACTCTATAATTTGTTACAGTCATACCGTGATTGTTTCGCGATGAGCCTTAGCGAGATTGGACTTGCAAAAGACATTGAAATGACTATTGATTTAAAAGATGACACGCCGATAGTATATCGACCTTATCGTTTATCTTATGCGGAAAGAGAGCAAGTGCGCGTAACTGTAGAGGAGCTATTGCAAAACGATATTATTCAAGAGTCGGATTCGGATTTTGCAAGTCCAATATTGATGGTAAAGAAAAAGACGGGAGAACAGCGCCTTTGTGTAGATTTCAGAGCATTAAACAATAAGACAAAAAAAGATTGCTTTCCTCTTCCCTTGATAGAAGATCAGCTAAATAATCTCAATGGGAATCAGTTTTTTACCTCACTAGACCTCTCGTCTGGCTATTATCAGGTTACCATGGCACAGGAAAGCCGCCGATATACAGGGTTTGTCACGCCGGACGGCCATTTTGAATTTAAGCGAATGCCGTTTGGCCTTGCCAATGCACCGGCAGTATTTCAAAGGCTCATAAATAAAATGCTGGGTTCAAAAAGGTTTGATACTGCTTTAGCTTATCTGGATGACATACTTGTGCCTTCAGCTTCTATTCAACAGGGGTTTCAACGACTAGAAGAAGTACTTAAATTATTGCGCGAATACGGTTTGACTTTGAAGCTATCAAAGTGTAGGTTTTTTGATAACGTTATCACTTACCTTGGCTATGAAATCTCTTTTGATGGAATCCGACCCGATGAGCATAAAATTTTAGCCGTGAAAGAGTTCCCAGTACCAAGTAATGTTCATGAAGTCCGCCAATTTTTAGGACTTGCCGGATATTTTAGAAAATTTGTTAAGGGTTTCGGTGAGATTGCACGGCCTCTCACGAATTTATTAAAGAAAGATATTCCTTTTTCATGGACTGATAAAGAATTTAAGGCGTTCTCTCTGTTAAAAGACAGACTAGTAGAGAGACCAATTCTATCCCTTTATAATCCCAAATTAGACACCGAACTTCACACAGACGCCAGCGCTTTGGGGATAGGGGGTATACTTCTACAGTGGCAGGAGAATCTGCGGGTTCTAAAGCCGGTCGCTTTTTTTAGTAGACAGACCACACCCGAGGAACGACACCTTCATTCATATGAGCTTGAAACTCTGGCAATTGTTTGCTCTTTAAAAAAATTTAGAGTATACCTGTTAGGAATTAACTTCAAAGTAGTGACGGATTGCCACGCTCTTAGAACGACTCTAGTGAAACGCGACCTTGTCCCACGTATAGCCCGATGGTGGCTACAAATAAGCGAGTTTACTTTTAACATCGAATATAGACCCGGTACCCAAATGGCACATGTAGACGCTCTGAGTCGCAACACCAACCTAAAGGAATTTCGGGACGATACTATCACTACAGTTTATAATATTGATACTGAACACTGGCTGCTAACCCTACAAATGACTGACCCAGATATCGCGAGAATAGTTAAAATACTAAAGCCGGAAAATGACGAAGATTTAAAGGATATTAAGAAAAATTATGTTGTAAAAGATCACAAAGTCTACAGAAAAGTAAATAATAAATTATGCCTTGTAGTTCCCCGTAGCGCACGATTTCAAGTATGTCGGTCTAATCACGATGAAATCGGACATTTAGGCGAAACTAAAACAATTGAGAAAATTCAGTCTCAATACTGGTTCCCTAAACTACGTAAATTTGTCAAAAAGTACGTGGGGTCTTGCATTCAGTGCGCATACAATAAAGATCAATCTAAGAATCAGAAAGCCGGCCATTTGTACCCCATTCAGAAGGTGGACGTTCCGTTTCATACTATCCATATTGACCACTTAGGTCCATTTACAAAAAGCAAAAAAGGAAACGCCTACATTTTGACTGTGGTCGATGGCTTTACAAAATACTGTTTTGTGAAACCCGTGAAGGATACAAAAACCAAAAGTACTGTAAAAGTTCTTGAAAGTATATTTGACGATTTTATGTTACCTTCCCGAATTATTTCTGATCGTGGAACATCTTTCACCTCAGGTGCTTTCAGGAACTTCTGTGATACACGCGGCATCAAGCACGTATTGAACGCAGTCGCGTGTCCCAGGGCCAATGGTCAAGCCGAACGTTTTAATCAAACCATTTTAAATTCCTTGATGAGACATAATACAAGCAATGATGAGCGAGACTGGGACACGTGGCTTGGTAAAATACAAAGAGGCATTAACACGTTAAACGCCAAGGTGGAATTGGTGATTTTTGTAAAAAAACTTTTTGCTGTAAATTTGTTTCTTATAACCGGATACGTGTACAAATAATTTTATTTTAATATCTGAAATGTAGTTTTTGAGTTATTTTAAAAAAACTGACTGAGGTCACCCATGACCCCCATGGCGCCCTGTGACGGAAAATTAAAAAACCGTTACGGCAGCGCCGCGTCGCCCACTATGCCGGTCACCCCCGCGCCTCAGTCTGTCAGCGGCAGTCAATCAGAGCGCTGTGTTTTGTTTCGGCTGCGTTAAATATTGTTGTATTGTGATATTTTATTTATTAAATACACTCGGCGTCAAAAAAATCGCACCTCTTAGAAAATCACTTTCAAATGTCATTTACTCTTGATATGCACATGCAGTCGCATTAATTATGATTTTATTTACAAGGTTACTTAATTAACTTAATAAAAAACATTACTTTTCATTATCAAATAAAACCTAACGCAACAAATAAAGTGTCACAAAAATTCGATGCAAATTTTGCTACCCGTGAGAGTTGCTAGTTGCGCTTCCTTTGTGGGTATAAAACGGTCAACACGGGTTCAATGTGGGTCATTCGCTATTCAACCGTTGAAGAGGACACACGCACAGATTTTGATGGATACCACAGCTGATAAAGCCGCTCAAGTGGTTGCACTACTGCAATCAGGGGTGCGGCAGTGTGATGTCGCCCGGCAACTGAACCTGAGCCGTTATTCCGTTCGAAGAGTGTACCAGCGCTTCATAGAGACCGGTGGCTATATCCGCAGACACGGTTCGGGTAGACGTCGCTGCACTTCGGAAAGAGACGACCGGTTCGTTGTGTCGAACTCTTTGAGAAATCGTTTCTCCAACGCTGTTGAGTTTCAACAGCAGCTCCAGGCAGTTCGCAGACGCACCGTAAGCGTATCTACGGTTAGAAGAAGATTGAAGGAGAAGAAGATAGCGGCCCACAGAGCTGCTACGGGTCCAAAATTGACTGCAGCGCATCGGCGAGCCCGCTTGCAGTTTGCTCGTGACCACGTCGATTGGACCCTTGAGCAGTGGAGAGCTGTTCTCTTCTCAGACGAGACGCGAGTGTGTCTTTTCTGCAACGACCGACGGAGAAGAGTATACCGGAGGCAGGGTGAACGTTTCGCCCAAGCCTGCATCCAGGAGACGGTGGAATATGGTGGCGGATCCTGCATGTTCTGGGGCGGTATGTCTGCTGCCGGCAAAACCGACCTTGTCTGCGTCTCCCGGACTGGAGGTGCTCGCGGACAAGGGTCGCTGACTGCTCGCCGCTATGTCACTGAGGTCCTGGAAGTGCATGTGGTCCCCTTTGCCGAATCTTTTGGCGAGGGGTTCACATTAATGCACGACAACGCTCGCGCTCACACTGCAGGCATCGTGAGCGACTTCTTGCAGAGGTCCCAAATCTCTGTGATGCAGTGGCCAGCGCGAAGTCCGGATCTGAATCCAATAGAGCACCTCTGGGACCATCTTAAACGTAAGGTTCGATCTCGGGATCCAGCTCCTTCGACTCTACAGGAGCTCCAAGACGCGGTGATTGAAGAATGGGGGCTTATCCCTCAAGAAGAGCTCCTGAAGTTGGTGAGGTCCATGAGGGACCGTATGGAAGCCGTGATCAGGGCAAGGGGGGGTAACACTAGATTTTAAGTTAATTTTAAGACACTTTTTGTACATTTTTCTTTGTAAATTATCTGTTGTTAATTAGGACTTAATTAAGGATTTTTATTATTTTATTAATTTTAATGTTGTTTGTATAATTATAATTAAACAGAAAGTTAAATTTAATTGTTTTTTGATACTCCTTTTTGTTACCTTTCTAATGATACCCAACACTATCCTCTACATAAGGTTTAAGAATTTTTAAAGATGATTTTTAAAAGGTGCGATTTTTTTGACGCCGAGTGTATGAAGGTAAATCATAAACAGTGTTTAGAAAGTGAACCTGACATGGATTGTATGGAGTTTGAAGTGAGTTTCGGTGATTTAGAGCTGACTCAAGAAGACTTGCAACAAATTTCTCTCCTGGAATCCAACCCAATTCCCGAACCATTCGAAAGCGACGGTGAATATGAAAAAATGCAAATCCCAAGTAAACGGAAGCGATTAATTATTAATTCAGATTCAGAAACTGACTCAGTGGACAATTTCGTTCTAAACAATCTACCTGGCGGGTCAACTAATACTTATGCAAAGAAGTGGACTGATTCAACTGGACGAACAGCTCGCGTCATACCATTTACAGAGCCAACAGGTATGAAATTTCCATACGCTGACGCTATGAGAAAATGTGGTCCAGAGGATTTTTACTCTTTGTTAATCCCCGATGAGATGTTCGCAATAATAGCTGACGAAACAAATTTATTTGCGACACAAAGTTTGACAGAACTTGATTTCAAGCCATCTTCACGTTCACACAAATGGCAACCTACTGATAAAGATGAGATGAAACGGTTTTTCGGTCTGATCTTGTTTATGGGGTTGGTAAAACTCCCTAAACTCAGTCACTACTGGATCACAACTGGCATTATGAGCCAACCATTTCCACGAACTATCATGAATAGAAACAGATTTGAGTTGCTTTTGCAATATCTTCATTTCGCCGATAATGACAACATAAATCCAAATGACCGAATTGGTAAAATAAGATACCTCATCAACATGTTGAATAAAAACTTTGCAGAGTATTATTCACCCAAGGAAGAGATATGTGTGGACGAAACCATGGTCCCGTTTAGAGGGCGCATTATTTTTCGCCAGTATAATAAGGCAAAGGCTCATAAATATGGCATGAAGCTTTTTAAAGCCTGCACGAATCCTGGCTACACTCTCAGATTACAACTGTACAGCGGCAAAAACTTCGATACAGAGAACAATACGGCAGCAAAAGTGGTTTTGTCACTATGCGAGGCATACTTAAATAAAGGCCATACGATCGCTACAGACAACTGGTATACCAGTTTGGAACTGGCAAAGGCATTATTGAAAAAAGAGACTCATTTCTTAGGCACAGTAAGAAAGAACAGACGAGGGTTGCCAAAAAACGTAACAGAAAAAAAATTGCAGCGTGGAGAAGTCGTAGCTCAAGAGAACGAAGACGGTATAACAGTTTTAAAATGGAAAGACAAAAGGGACGTTCTAATGCTTTCAACTAAGCACGGCGATAAAATCGATAGAATTAGCGTGAAAAATAAAACGGTTCAAAAACCTAAAATGGTTTTCGCTTACAACAAAGCTAAAGCCTCTGTTGACATGAGCGATCAAATGACTGCGTATTCGTCTCCTCTGCGCAAAACTGTCAAGTGGTACAAGAAGCTGGCCATAGAGCTCATTTTGAACACCGCTGTGGTCAACGCCATGATAATGTACACAGAAACTACAGGACAAAACATATCGATGGTAGATTATAGACAAAAACTCGTGGAGTACCTTACTCGTTCAGGCGACACAGAGACTGAAGCAAAAGAAAATCAAAGACCAAAGAGACTGAAACATGAACTCAAGAAAAAGCCCGGACCAGTGAAGAATACAAGGAGGTTTTGCTCGCAGTGTTATAAAGACAATGTAAAGATCATGCCTAGAAAGGAGGCCAAAAATAAAACAAAAAAAGTGTCCACTTACTGTGTGCAGTGCTTTGACTATTACTGCTTGCCATGTTTCAATAGAGTGCACCGATACAAATAAGAACTTTTTACCTTCTTGCTAACTATGTTTTAATAAAGTGTACTGATATAAATAATATTGTTTTGTTTTATTCCATAAACTAGCTTTTTCTCTTATAGGTACATAACTTTTCTGTCGGAGTGGTAGTTTCCGAGAAAACATAGGTAGTTTTTCAATCTATCAATCATTCATAAAGAAGCTATAAATTTAGTATATATTTATGATGATTATCCACATGGTTTATGCCAAACATTTTCTGAATAATTTCAGTGACAATCACATTAATCACAAACAAAAAGGATTCGCAAAATTTTTACATTTTTTTTTCATACACTGTCTTAATTTCATAACTTCCGTCTGTGGCACCTAAGTCCCAGACGAAAGTTTTATACTTGGGCGCCATGCCGGTCATCTCAGTACACCAAATAGCTACAAACTAGCGTGTACGGCGCAGGGCAATCTCTTGAAAACAGGTCTGACTTGAGGTCACTGGTGACCCCCAAGGCGTACTGGGACAGAACATATGAGGTCACCAGTGACCCCCATGGCGTTTAACGTGTTAACGACACTGTCAATAGTACTACTCGAAAAACAGCATCGGAGGCTCTGTTTGGCTGTAGGATTCGCGACGATTTGAGTAATAAACTAGGTATCGGAATAAATAACCCATCAGGAAACGTAGAGTCTATAAGAAATGATATTAGCGCTAATATAGATACAGCTCAGCATAAACAAAAACTACATTACGATAGCAAACGAGCCCCCGCTACTGTTTATGGAGAAGGAGATCTAGTTAAAATCACGAGGACCAATTTTTATAATAAAGGAAATAGTAGCAAACTTTTAACTAAATTTATAGGTCCATATAAAATAGTAAAAGTCTTAGGTAACGACAGATACAAAATAAGTAATGTTCCTGGATTCAAGAAAAAAAGTAAATTGTTTGAGACTGTTGTTGCCGCAGATCGAATAAGACCTTGGATTAACTTGTGTCCTTTAAATTCTAAGGCTGAAAAATACACTAAAGACCCCACGGAGACGTCAGATTAGTGTGAGTGAGGATAATCTTCCCTTATCCGAGCTGCGGAAACAACATAAATAAATTAAAGTAACTTTCCGAATGTGATGATTAACTTTGACACAGATAATGTTGTACATCTTGCACCAGGAGTTGCACTCAAGTGGATGGCCGAATGTGATGATTTTATCAATTTAAATTAGTTAATTTAGTTAAAAGTTGTTTTATCGATTTTTTGTATGAATTTTACTAATGTTTGTGTGACTATTTTCACTACATGAATTACTTAAATTAGAAAGAGAGTTGTTGTTTTGATTTTCACAAAGTATTAACATTATTTTTAAGTGGCAACACAGATGCTCGTTCGTGATTGGTCGGCAAACAACCGCTAATCACAAGCGAGCACGACATCCAATCAGAGACCTCCACTCATTTGTAAAGGAAAATTGTTAAGGTGGGAAGTGGTATCATGATCGGAGATTATTCTGTATCGAGCTCTCGGACTGAGCGGTTGTCTCTAGCTGCCAGCCATTGTTATAACATTTTATATAGATGCTATGTGTTACGGCGAGAAGTGTTTTATAAGTGTTAGTTGTTTGGAAATAAACTATTGGATTCTAAACTGAGTTGTAATTTATTAAAGTATAGTAGTTCAATTAACACGTTAACTGCCATAGTAAAATTTCGAGGACGTTTTTTTTTTTTTGTTTTCTGGTTGTATATTCAAGTAAATCACATTATATGATTATTTTAATTTGTTCCCGGTGATTATAATGTAAAATAAAGCAAAAAAATAAAATGTCTGGCATATGTGCCTGACGAGGCCCAAACGAAACAAAACATAGCTATTGCGCCATGTCAAGCATTTTGTCAGGCACCGTCCGCCGACCGCCAATTTATTTGCGCGCGAAATCACTCGGTGCGGCGCTCGACCGTTTGAACGAACGTACCTACGCGTGTCATAGTTCATTCCTTGCAGGTTGCAACTCGTCCGGCGCATGCCATGCGATGTACCTACATTGTGTGTTTATGTTTAGTCGCTTCGAATTAGTTGCGGAAGTAAGTGCGCGCACCTATTGCTCTAGTCTTTTTTGTGTTTTTGTGTGACGATAGCTATTGTAATCATGTCCATATTTGATAATACGTGTGATTTTGAATTATCGTTGGTAGATCTGCAAGCAATTGACGAACTAGAAAAACAACTGACGCAAAGCGAAACCCCTCTGTTAGAAAGTTCATGTTGTAGTGACGATACAGAAGTAATTTTGCATGGGCGAAGAAACAGAAAGAGGCGGTATGTGATAGAAAGTGATGACGAAGATGAAAACCCAAAACAGCAGGTTAGCACAAGGCTTGAGACCGATTTATGGTATGAACCAGCGGGTAAGCAAAGAACTATTATACCTTTCACAGAGTGCCCTGGTTTGAAACCTTATAGTTTGAGACATACGATGGCAAAATCCAAACCTGAGGATTTCTATTCTTTGATAGTTCCGGATAGTGTGTTTCATTATATAGCTACAGAAACCAACCGATTCGCTGCTCAGACAATTACTAAGCTTAGTTCAAAAAATCAAATAAAACGCGGATCGCGACTGCTTAGTTGGTCTGATACAAACCAAGACGAAATAAAAAGGTTCTTTGGTTTAATTTTATATATGGGCATAGTTAAATTGCCTAAGCTAGCTGATTATTGGTCAACAGACCCCCTGATTTGCCAATCTTTCCCACGTACAGTTATGTCCCGTAACAGGTTTGAAATTTTGTTACGAATGACACATTTTTCTAACAACGATAACCAAAGATACGGCGACCGTCTGTTCAAAATAAGTGAATTGGTAAATACTTTGAATCTCAACTTTGAAACATATTACTATCCTCAAGAAAATCTCTGTATTGATGAGTCTCTAGTACCATTTCGGGGTCGCATTATATTTCGACAATATATCAAATTGAAGAGGCACAAATATGGAATTAAAGTTTTTAAATTATGTTCTAATCCGGGCTACACTAACAGAATTCAAATATATGCGGGAAAGAGAGGCGAGACTGAAACTACAACCCCAACCACTGTTGTGATGTCACTTATGGAAGGATATCTTGAAAAAGGTCATACATTATATACCGATAACTGGTATACCAGTATTGATCTTGGACGCAAATTATTGGACAAAGAAACGCATCTTGTGGGTACTGTACGTAAAAATAGAAAAAAATTGCCTAAAGATGTAATAAACGGAAAAATAAAAAAAGGAGAGTTTAGAGCTAAAGAAAATGAAGATGGTATGACATGTATGAAATGGAAGGATAAAAGGGATGTTTATTTACTTTCTACGAAACATTCTATTGGATTTACAAGGACTTATAAAAGAGACAACGAAATCATAAAACCAAAAATTGTAGTCGATTATAACAACGCAAAATCTTCTGTAGACCTATCTGATCAGATGATAGCATACTCAACACCTTTGAGAAAAACTGTAAAATGGTACAGAAAACTTGCTGTTGAACTATTGTTGAACACTGCATTACTCAATTCTTACATAATTTATAAAGAAACCACGAAGTGTAAAATAGGGATAGTAGAATATAGGAAAAAGTTGTGCAAATATCTAACAGAATCGGGCAAAGAAAACAGTAATCCTGACATGCCATTGGCAAGAAATAGGAGACAAAAGCATGAGCTAAAAAAGAAAGGACCTGTAAAAAAATCTAGAAAGTACTGTTCACGGTGCTATAAAGTAAATGTTCAAACAATAGACAGAAATTATGCTAGAAAGAAAACTAAGCAAGTGAATACTTATTGCCCACAATGCCCTAATGAACCACATTTTTGTCTTTCTTGTTTCAACGAAGAACATAAAACAATGTAACTTTTCCTTGGCCTGTGACTGATTATTACATTTTATTATCCTAAATTGCATTTTTTTTTATAATTTTTTAAGCTGTATAAGTCCAAAATATGATTATTTTGATCAATAAAAAGTTTGTTATAGTTTCAATGTGGCGCATTTTATTTTTCCCAATAAAAGCCAAATAAATCCAGTTGTAAATATAAAAACGTTAGGCCATGTTGAACATAGCTTTTCCAGGGCCTTGTCAGTCAATTTTAATAGATAGTAACAAGCTAAACGTGCCGGACAGCTCCCTGAGATCATCTAAATTGCATGATGTGGCGTCAGTCACCCGGGACTGACATGGCTTAACAGGTGCTATGTCTGTCAAGCACTGGTGCCTGACATGGCAGTTAACGTGTTAAAAAAGACATAATTGTATGAATATATATGCGTTTTATTTCAAATATTAAAAATACATGCCCGAACATATAAATATAAGTGCGGCCCGCACTGATACTCTGGCAACATATGTGGCCCGGCTATAGCATAAGGTTGCCGACCCCTGATCTAGAGTTTAATAAAAAAAAATACAAGTATCAACGTCGCTTATTCAGAGTATAATGAGTGTTGACACCCCAAGAATTTTTGAATTTGCCGCCATTCTTTTTAGTCATGTTTCGTTGGTCAGACTCTATGTTTCTTTATCTACATGCAATTCTCGCAATGACATTCACAATTACAAGGTTCTATGTATGCACCAGCTTTTCAGTACTGGCTAATTACTTTATCTAAATATTGATTCGATAGAAAGTTTCATACAACTTTACGGTACAGGTGTCGGGAATAAAAAAGAAAACAATGTGAGAAGCAGGCATTGTAGGAAACGGGTTTGTAGAGCACAAATAGTAGGCATTATAGGAAACTTACATCGTAGAAATTAGACATCATAATAAGCGGAAATAATTGAAACAGGACAATTTTCGAAACAGACATAGTAGGAAACGATTATTCTAGGACAGTTACATTATGGGAAACCATTTGCTGACATTACAGGAAAGAGTAATTTCTTGGAAGAACACCTGTTTGAGAAGCAGACATGTTATAAAACGGCCTGAACGAGTCTGAGCCGTTAATAAGATGTGCCTTTTACCAACATCTGAACCTGATGAAGAAATCTGAAGCTTCACCCGCCCACTTGATCATCTTTTTTGACCATTGTATCAGTGGGATTTACGAATTAAAAATTCGGTACTTATCGATCCCAGTTCAAACAGTACCACACTGGAACTTATAGATATAGATATCACTGAAATGAAAGCATTCACAGGTCTTCTGTACTGCTTGTCAGTATTCAAGTGCAATGACTCAGATCTCTCTGTATAATGTTCTTTATACAGTAGAGCCTTGCTAATCCGGACCCTTACTAGTTCGGTGATCACGGTAATCCGGACGCAGACAATGCGGGCAGCGGATGTATTCGCGGGGCAAGGGGAAGGCATTTCACATCACGCCACCCGCTCTGCGCCGCTCGCGCCTGTGCGCCCACCCACGCGCCTTCTAGTTAGTTTGTTGTTATTAAATGATTTGCGTGTAAGTGTACTGTGTTATTCTCGTTCTTCTATTTTCTTTCTTCTTCTTTTCTTTATACATATTTAACTTCAACCAAATTTTGCAGACAACAATCCGGACACCTCGGTAATCCGCCAAGGGTCGATTTTTTGCCTGTCCGGATAAGCGAGGCCCTACTGTATATACTTTATCTGCCTAAATTGTCATATTGAATCCTGCTCCCTTATATTATATTCTTTTTAGTTTTTGTTTTACATAAATTTTTGTAAATCCATCTTTCATCATTTTAAGAAATTATTTAGTACCTAGTAGTTAAAAAAAAATATTTTGTGTAATTTGTGGATAGCATTGTGGGCAGCATTATTATTAAGTCATTATTTTCACTACTGTTATTTGTATTTATAATGTTGTTGTTTGCTGTTCCTTATAAATAAAAATAAAAAATATTTGCCACTAATGATACTGGTCACGAAAAATTCCGCTGCGTGATGTTGAGTTGTTACTTATTCAGTTTCTGTTTTGTTTTAAGATGTTGCTTATTTAATTTCTTTGTTATGTTTTGAATTATTCGTTTGTTGCTTATTATTCTTCTTTAGAATGTTGAATTGTTGCTTATTGAATTTCTTTGTTTTGTTTTAAGATATTGATTTATTACTTATTTAATTTCTTTGTTTTGTTTGGGATGTAAGGTTTTGGCTTATTTAATTTTTTTGTTTTGTTGTAAGCTGTCGAGTTGTAAGCCATGTAATTCCTTAGTTTTGTTTTAAGTTGGCGAGTTGTTACTTATATCATTTCGTAGTTTTTTTTTGTTTTAGGTTGTTAAGTTGTTGCTAATTTAGTTAATTTGTTTTGTTTTGAATTGTTCATTTGTTGCCAGTTATTCTTCTTTAGGATGTTGAAATATTGCTTATTGAATTTCTTTGTTTTGTTTTAAGATGTTAAGTTGTTATTTATTGAATTTCTTTGTTATGTTTGAATTGTTCGTTTGTTGTTATTCTTCTATATAATGTTGAATTGTTGCTAATTGAATTTCTTTGTATTGTTGTAAGATGTTGATTTGTTACTTACTTAATTTCTTTGTTTTGTTTTGGATTTTTTTCTTATTTCATTTCTTTATTTTGTTGTAAGCTGTCGAGTTGTGAGCCTCCTTTGTTTTGTTGTAAGGTTTTGAGTTTTTACATTTTCAATTTCTTTGTTTTGTTGTAAGCTGTCGAGTTATTAGCTATTTAATTTCTTTATTTTGTTTTGGATTGTTGGTTAGTTGCCCATCAATTTGTATTTAGGGTGTTGAATTGTTGCTTATTGAATTTCCTCGTTTTGTTTTAAGATGTTGATTTGTTACTTATTTAATTTCTTTGTTTTGTTTAAGATATTAAACTGTTGCCCATTTGATTTTTTCTTTTGTTTTAAACGTTTCTTATTTATTAATATCATTTTTCTTACTTGGTGACGCTGTCCCGATCCCATACAAGCTAGACGAAGACTACTCGCACCACACACATCAACCGAGCACAAAATACACGACGATACAAATATCGAAGCAAATTGCAGTTGGAAACCGTTTTTCTTTTGCATGAACGTTTGGAGCGTTCAACCATTTGAAACACCGTTGATTTGAACGAGACCTTATACTAAAGCGCGGAGTGCGCCTGGCCTGACATAACGATAAAAATCCGTCCCAATGAATCATGTTTAAATTAGTAAGTGCCGTAACGGCACTTCGCAACTCTTAAGTTTGTTTTGTTTTTATTACTCTGTAGTGTGTGTATACTGTACTAACACCCACGCATCTAACTCCCTATATATTCATGTAACCTAAGATATTAGAAAGTCAACTTAGACCTTTAAACCATTAAATGCATTATTATTCCGTTGCGCTGAACTAACAACATTGCTACTCTTAATCTCTATCTCTTATTTTATAGTTCCACAGAAAACGAGCAGCATCAAAACACGACTATCCCAAGTCGTGTATTCCGCGTCAAGTTGAGAAGTGACCTAGAATAGACTATAGAATAAACTAGTAGACCTACCTACCTAAATCAGAAATCCATTTTTTTCAATAGTCTTATAAAAATCAGTATTGATTCGCAACAAAATTTGCTTGTACTTGTTTAGATGGGAGAATTTGTTGCAAGGAACCATGCCGCCAATTTTAGAAGAACAACTGCATTTTAATAGTTAGTCGGAATAACTTTACGCGAACGCTGAAATCGACGACCCATAAAAGAATACAACCCGTATGCCAAATGAAGAAAATACTAAAATGACGAAATTATTTTTAAAACATTTGATCGAATTATGTACACCACAATTGTAGAAACTAATTAAAATCGCCAATGTCATTCGAAGAAAAGACAAAACAATTCTTCTTAATTGTTATCATAATTACGACTCATTATTTGTTCCATAATTTATTAGAGGTTTAATCTGATATGACATTAGTACGATTTTATTTTATTTTATTTTAGAACATGCTTGAATATCTTTTAAATTTATATTTTGTTTACTTACATACAACAATAATATTATTGTACATCTTTTTAATGCTAATGCTAGCTAAATTTAAATATATGATGTTGAAAGATTACTAAATAACATTATGGTTTAAGAAAAGACAAAACAATTCTTCTTAATTGTTATCATATTTACGACTCATTATTTTTTCCATAATTTATTTAGAGGTTTAATCTGATATTGACATTAGTATAATTTTGTTTTGTTTTATTTTAGAACATGCTTGAATACCTTTTAAATTAATATTTTGTTTACATACAACAATAATATTATTGTACATCTTTTTAATGCTAATGCTAGCAAAATTTAAATATATGATGTTGAAATGTTACTAAATAACATTATGGTTTTTGATCCCACTATAATAGCAATATACCCCGAATACCATTACTTTCTAACTTTTCTCAGAATTTGTCATGTACAATTCGTCAAATGTAGAATCTTTTGAACGTAGTATGTCATAAGTAGAATCTGACAAATGTAGAATCATTCGAACATAATATCTGTCAAAAGTAGAATCTAACAAAATGTAGAATCTGTCAAAGTAGAAACTTTCGAATGTAGAATCTGCCAAAAGTTTAATTTGAAAAATGTAGAATCTGTCAAAGTAAAAACTTTCGAACGTAGTATCTGTCATAAGTAGAATATTTCGAATGTACAATCTATCAAAAGTAGAATCTGCCAAAATTAAAATCTGACAAATAAATAATCTTTCGAATGTAGTATCTGTCAAAATTAAAATCTTTCGAACGTTGAATCTGACAAATGTAGAATGTTTCGAATGTATACAAATGCGGTGTCATACAAAGATTGTATGTGAGTAAGTGAGTGAGTGAGTGAGTGAGTGAGTGAGTGAGTGAGTGAGTGAGTGAGTGAGTAAGTGAGTGAGTGAGTAAGTGTGTGAGGGCATGTTATGTAGCGTCGTACACTTTTTAGATTTATTTCCAAAACAGCAAGCTTACCATAGATATTTGGAACATTGTATAAAAAAATATTACACTTTTGAAGAAAAAAACAACACTTTCTCAGTATAAAAATCTGTTAGACAACAATATTTACGGGAACTATATTTTCTATCACCAAAATTTATATTTGTCATCAAGTTGTATCACCTAATAAATAGATCTATCGCCACGAAATATTTTCGTTCTCAGATAAACAAAAATTGTTCCCAGGTATGAATTATCAAATTAATGTTAATATATGTGTAAAATAAGAGATCGATAACCAATAAAATTATATTGCATTACATGAATATAAACTTCGTTCTTATAATAACAGTTTTGTTACTTAAATAATAGCTCTGTGCTCAGAATGGTAGATCTGTCACCAAATAAATCGATTATCGATCCCTGACTGCGACTCCTTTTTATTTGATATTTTGTCACCAATATAGTAGTAACATTTTATTTCGTTCAGATATTAAATTAATAGTATTCGTTACCAATTTAATACATCAATTTATAATTTTAATGAAAAAATGATCAAAGGGGCGGAGACAAATTGGCGCGCTTTAAAAATTGACCAATCCGGCCTCAACGATGGGTTGTAGGTAACTAGGTTCGATCACACGATGCGCGACGCGGGCGGCGTGCGAGAGAGATGCAAGTTTACTTCATTCGCGATTTCACGTTCATTGTTGTAGGTGCATTTTATTATCGTTGTGGATAATTTGTTGTTTTAGTTAATTTCTTAAATGTTTATTTTTGATTATGGCATCAAGTAGTGGTGAAGGTAATGCAAGTCATTCAAAAAGTTTATCGTCGTTTGTCGAGCAATCATTCGTGGAGAAAGTGCCGATATTGGAGTCTGATGAGGAAAATGAGGAAGGTACTGACACTGATGAAGGCACCATACCAAAGAAGAAACGGTCGCAAAGCAAGGATTGGATTTTCGTTAAAAAATTTGAAGACAAACACAGTGCTGAGGAGTATATAAAGGCTGAAAAAATTTGTGGCATGATGTAGAGGAAGGGAGAAAAAAGTACTTTAGATGTAATAAAGTGGTGCGGAAGGGACCACAGTGTTCAGCTCAGTTGTATTTACTCATGTACTCATTCTCGGATGAAGTATTGTTGTTTCGGACAGATTCTGATCATGACCACGATTCAAAAACGCTCGCTTGTTATGGGCTTAGTGACAGAGTAAAGGAAGAAATAAACAAATTATATGACTTACATCTCAAACCAAAAGCCATACTTGCAAATTTGACTAAAATTGATGGTATTAAAGTGCCAAAATTGTCCCAAGTAAGGACGTATTTAATTGACAGACGCCGTTGTAAATACGGACAGCCCACGATCAGCCTAGGCGAATTGGAAGCTTGGCTAAGGTCTCATTCACCAATTCCTGACAACGAACATGAAGATTATGTTATTGGGTATGAAGTGATTGAAGAAACTAGTTCACCACGCTTTAGATTTGTACTATCAACAAAATATTTGCTGCAAAAAGCACGTGACGTAAAAGTTATTCATGCTGATGCTACATACAAGTTGGTGTGGCAAGGATTCCCCGTTCTTGTCGTTGGAAGTACAGACAAAAATAAACGATTTCATCCATTCGGGCTTGGGGTTGCCACTAATGAGGCAAAAGAAGACTTTAAGTTGTTGTTCGATGCCATCAAGACTAATATCTTTAACTTGTACTCACAAACCTTCAAACCAGAAGTTCTAGTATGTGACGCAGCGAAAGCAATACAAAATGCATTTATAGAGGTATTTGGTGAAGATGTCACAATTCGAATGTGTTGGGCACATGCTAAAAAAAAATTCAGGCTCATGTAAAGAAAGATACGCGAAAAAATGTTCACAAAGATTTGTTGACAGATGTGGATTGTCTCCAAGCAGTGACTGATTCAGAAACGTTCGAGTTAGCTTCACAAGCATTCTTGAAGAAATGGGAGGATGAGACAACTTTCATCCAGTATTTTAAGGAGCAATGGCTCATACAAAACCGTAACTGGTATTTGGGGGCTCACATGGGTTCACCAGCGACTAATAATGCACTAGAATCACATAACCGAGTAATCAAAGATGAATACACGCTCCTTGAACGTTTGCCACTGTCTCGTTTTTTGACAGTTGCTTCAGAGTTTGTAAATGGATGGTCGTTAGCTGTCGATGAAGTATTTGCGACATTACCAACTATGACTCTGAAAGACTGGACAGAAGCCTACCAATGGGCTAAGTTGCCTAAAGAAGTAATACTGACGTATAGTGACGATGCTTTTAAACACTACGAAGTACCGGCTGGTAAGGCAAACAAAATACAAAACTTTGAAAATACATGGACTGATTTTGATGAATACAAAGTCCAATGGTTCAGCAAATGGAGAGTGGATCTACCGCACAATATTGATTGGATGCATGGGAAATGCAACTCCCCTGCGTTTTACAAGAAATATATGTGCAAACATATTATCGGATTAGCCATACGCTTAAAGCTGGCCAACCCCCCACCAGAAGCAAAAAATGTGCTTATCGGCCAGAAAAGAAAAAGGGGGCGCCCTTCGAAATCCAAACCAGCGCTGATTATTCAGTGATTATTGTTTTTTAAGAATATATATTGACTATTTTAACTTTAATTAAGTGTTTTATCTATTATTCTGCTAGCCATAAGCCAGCTATTTTAAACCAGCGCTGATTGTTCAGTGGTAATTATTTTAAACAATAAATATTGATTATTTTGACTTTAATTGTTTTATTTACTACTCTGCTAAAAATTTTATTTAAATATAATTTATACTACCAGTGGAAATTTAAAACCTTGGGAGTCTAGTTAAGTAGCAGAATCTTTTGGTTGAAACGATGATGACAACCCTAATTTTTTATTTGAACTTAATGCAATTTTCTAGTAACATAATATGATTTATTGGTGATCTCTTTAAATTAGTTTGCTTAAATACTTATTAGGACACACCTATTATAATACATACAAAAACATTTATTTGGTACTAGACCTTATATCTCAGGATTTTAGGTGATTTATTGTGGAACTGATTTTGCATTGTTTGGTGACTACATTTTGGTGACAGATCTACTATTTTGAGGACAAACCCTATTATTTAAGAAACACAAAACTAATTAAATTGGTGATAGCTTAAATGATACCCAATTTTTACATTTTAAAAACTTAAATTCAAAGAAAACGCTTCGCATTTCTACGATTCAAATTTGAAACTGACAAGCATAGATCAGAATAGGTAAGTTTTTTCACACACCCATGCATGTTAGCATAGCATGCATATTCCATCGAATGCTTAGTTAATTTTGAAATTTGATTAAAAAAAGTTATATTTTTAGAAAAAAATCACAAAAATTATACATCAAAAGAAGTAGAAGTATATTTTCTCCTGATAACGTTATGAAGTAATTTACATATAAAACTACCTATTTCAATCTATGCTGATAACCTTCCCTCCATCTCTTAGGCTTGTTTCACACGTACCACAACCACAACACGTGGGCGTGCGCTAATGTGTAAAATTAAATTAAAAAAAAAATTAATTAAATTTAAGAAAATTAATATTAAATAACACCGCGAACTAGCGGCCGGCCACATCGCAAACATGTTGTAGGTAACACAACGCAACCGCAAGAGGCCGCAGCGACACTATTCACACGAGACCCCAGCTTGACCACCTTTTGTCGCGACGGTGCGGTGTGGTTGTGGTACGCGTCACACAACCAACATGGTTCTACACTTTTTCATCTTCTTCTTCTTCCCCCCTTATGGTATACGGCTGTACTGTTCAGTACATCTCTGACTCCTAACTTTGCTGGTAGCCTTCCAACTTCATGTCGTTCAGACCCAACTCCTCGTTCTGTTCAAAGGTTCTCTCGTACCTGGTTATCTTCAGACCTGTGGCAGTCACCAAAACACATATGACAATAGAATTAAACTTTTAAAATTTGAAAAAGTGTTTAAATATTCTTTTCCCTATGACACACCAGGTCAGGTGCATTACCAACTATGCTATCGTGGTTCTGTCCAACTCAACGGAGTGATGGAGTGGAGGGCCCGTGAGTGGGGGCCATCGGGTTAAGTAGCGTTACCATCATCGGGTACTACGAGGTCTTCGTGCAAGCTATGTACATAGGAGTTGCCAGATGAGTCGTCCAGTACTTTAAATTTTGTTTTTTTTTTAATTATGATTTTTTTTTTAATTATCTTAATTCCAATTTACAGTCTTGATTGGTAACAATTTATATTCCCTCTCAATTACAGTTTACAAGCCTGTAAACTGTAATTGAGTTGATTCTCAATTTAAATGTATGGTCCCCATTGGTTACAATTTAGGCGCGACGCCCACATGAGAGTCGAGTCGAGGCGCGGGCGCACAAGCGGCGCGCCGCCTCTAGGTTTCCTTAAGAAATAAATGGCAGTGCGCTCACATACGGAGTCGCGGCGGGGCGGCGGGGCGGCGGGGCGGCGGGGCGGCGGGGCGGCGGGGCGGCGGGGCGGCGGGGCGGCGGGGCGGCGGGGCGGCGGGGCGGCGGGGCGGCGGGGCGGCGGGGCGGCGGGGCGGCGGGGCGGCGGGGCGGCGGGGCGGCGGGGCGGCGGGGCGGCGGGGCGGCGGGGCGGCGGGGCGGCGGGGCGGCGGGGCGGCGGGGCGGCGGGGCGGCGGGGGCGGCGGGGCGGCGGGGCGGCGGGGCGGCGGGGCGGCGGGGCGGCGCGGCCTTTTTGTCATTGCATTTCGGTCGTGGCTGTGTTTAGACGCAAGAAGTTAAAAGTGAATATGTCTGACAATCTAAATATAAAAATTGATTTCCGCCAATGAGTGTCTTTCTTCTGTAAACCATTCTTTGTTTTTTCTAGTAGCAAATAGAACGTTTCTTGAGACATTCCATAAAACTCGCTAAACTTATCAGGATAGTTTTTTAAGCTTTTTACAGCTTTGAATAAACCCCTTTTGGCGCAATTTCCCAAATATGGGTGAACCCAAAATCTTCTTTTATTTAAATTTATTACTTGTATAAGTGCAAGCACGTCTTCATCCTCGGACGACGACATCTTCAATGAAGTTGACTTTGTAAAGGAAGCATAGAAGCCTGCGCCTCGCCGCGCCTCGACTTCCCATGTGGGCGTCGCGCCTTATGGTCCATTAACAGACCCTTTCAATTACTATTGACAGTGCCCCGCAATTATAATTTAGTCTCTGTAAATTTTAATTTATGGTCTCCTTCAATTACAATTTACAGTCGCCCTCAATAACAATTTACAGACACACCCTCAATTATAAATTACAGTAACTCTCTATTATAATTTACAATACCCCCCTTACTTGTCCAAGCTGCCTTTAGCCATCGCCCCACGGCGCCTGGGGACTCCGCCAGCTGGTCAGCGGTGGCTCGCAGAAGCCCCTCGGCGGTGGTGAACCTGCCGCCTAGGGCTCTGCTCCCCACCGACAGCTCTAGCTCCGGTATCTCCATACTGCACGTTTCTGAGTGACCGGAAATAGCAAATTTCTTACTGGTAAGCACTTGTCTTTTATCTCACTTGATGCCAGGGTTCGAGATTATTAATTTCACTTCTTGGGCTTCACTGGCTGCTTTTCATCAGGCAGGGTGAGGCCATTTTGGCGTACAAGATCTCCCGCCCAGAGTAGATAGACTTACGAACCGATGGCATAAAATGACGTTCATAAGAGCTATTTGTAGCCTAAACTGAATAAATGATTTTGAATTTTAAATTTTTTTTTTTTTGCCACAATAAACAAAAAATAAAATAAAAAAATTATCAACCGTCATATTATTAATAGTATACATATATATAGTATTGTAAGGTTATATGCAGCTCATAGTAAAAGTTAGTTTATTGTATTTGTATGTAAGCCTCTTTAGTCTGGATGAATATTTGAATCATCGAACATGTGAAACTAAAAAGGCTTGCAACGGTTTGACACAGTCGTAGACAGGAGCTAGACAGCCCGGCTAAGAGCCGAGGTGCTCTGAGGTTGACTTAATCTAATGTAATGTTTTTATTATAATACACAAAGTTAAGTGCAATTGTTATTCTTATTTTATATCCTAGTAAGATTCCCTTAGTAATGTTAGCGACTGGCTGCGGGTAGGGTTGCCAACCGTCCCGCTATACGCGGGACGTCCCATTTCTGAGACCCTTAACAAGACGTCCCGCTCAGGGTGTGAGCGGGACGCTAAATATCCCGCTTTTAGCTAGCAACATCAAATGCGCACGACTATCACCGATAGCCGCGGCCGGCCGCGCCGAATAACAGACTGGAAAAGCGCTCAACGCGCCTGCGTTCTGTGAGGTCTGACCTACGAGTTTAAGTAAATTTTTCTTATTCATGCAAAGATTTTTAGAATTATGTACTTAAAAATAAAAAAATCCTGAAAAATGCCAAATCTCAAGAAAAACACTCATTTGAAAGTAACTTATAGTTTTCACAATAAAGTGTAAGTTACACTATAATTATAATCTGTAACTGTTTTTTTTTAGTAAATGTTGACTATCATTTATCTAACAAGGTGTTTTATTTTACTTCTCATTCTGATTTGCAAAAAAAAATTTCACGTTTTTGTATTCTAAACAAAATTTGTTAGATCCCGCTTTTTAAATCCTTGTCCTGCATTTGAAATCAACATTTCCCGCAAATTCGTATATTCAGTTGGCCAGCCTAGCTGCAGGTCCAAACCTAACCTTTTTTATATCCTTTTTTTATATACTTTTTATGGTTTTCATTATTATTGTATTGTCGCTAGGTCTTGTTGCTAAACTGGATTATACTCTTATGCTTGAAAATACCATGTTTTACATCATCCTCACGTCCTACAGTCCACCGCTCCATAACATTTGGTCCTCGTATTGTATATATATATATATATATATTGTATCTAACAAAATCAATAAACGAACGTTTAAGGGCGGTATCTATACATCATTCTAAATACAATGAAAAACATGGGCTCCACTTTTATAGTGATTTTCCAAAGTTATGTTTTCTAACAAACTAAATTAATTAGAATAATGCACATCATGAAACATGCTGTATCTTTACTAACAAGCACGCAAGCGTCAATAAAAAGATAGTGTACAGATACACGCACACAATTGAAAATCCATTCTATCTTTGTGTGCGTGTAGTACAGCTGTACGGGTTTGGAAAGGGTGTATTTTTTGGTGAATTATGATGATAATGTTTTGTTAATTATCTCGGTAACGAGCCTGTAGTTTTGGACCAAATTTGGTTAGCGTGCTCAGTGTGATGTATAGATGCTCCCCTTGAATGTTCGCTTATTGATATTGTTAGACCCTATATATTATTAGTATTTTGATAACAAATTAAGAAATGCATAATTATTAATTAATTGTAACAAGATAAAAACTATATATTGTATTTTACTTTGACAATCGATACAGTAACTACAAGAATCTATAAATCTTAAGCGAGAAGCACGGAGGCACTCACATACTTTTGAGTGCGGTAATACACCTTTGTCGTTTAAATAAAGATTCATCATTATCATCAGCTCATTTGTGTCCCCACTGTTGGGGCACGAGCCTTCCCTAAGGATGGATAGGGAAAACGGGCCATAAACCACCACGCGGGCCCAGTGCAGGAGGAGCTCGAGACGATACATTTTGGTCACCAATCCGATGACCGGCATTTGCAAAAGTTGCTTAACCTCAGCACTCGCAGACCGTGCGCGTTAACCACTGCGCCATCGAGCTCCTCAAATAACATATATTATTACTTAACATAACATAACATGAATAAAAGAAACTTCTTAAAAATTATAAATAAGAAATTTTGAAAAAAGTGTTAATTTTTTTCCACAAGCGGGATTCGAACCCGCTAATCATGACATACTGGGTCAAGTAACATTTTTTTCAAATAGTAAATTCTTTACAAAAAAAAATAAGTAAAATTGTATGTCGACGACCTCCGTAGCCGAGTGGCTTGCACGTTGTACTTTGGGCGGGCGCTAACTCTGAGGCCCCCGGTTCGATTCCCGGTTTGGTCAATGTCGAAAACGATCTTTCCGATATTGTGTCGGGTCTGGGTGGTTGTGGTTGTGGTGGACTCGCACTAGTACGTGATGCCGTTCCCTCTAGAAAACCTCCGAAGGTGATTCGTGTCACATGGCTCGAGGAACCCTTTAAGTTTCTCGCCGTCCCCCAAAAAAGCCCGATGAAGCTGAAAATATCGTCTAAACCTCTCTCCAAAATAAAACCGTCGTTGTTTCTGATTTCTATAATACCAGTGCTTTAGCTCCTTGTCAAAGGATCAGGATAATATAATATAATAATACTAGCTGACCCAGCGGACTTCGTATCGCTTTGAGAGTTTCTATGTCAACAATACAATCAAATCGTGGAAAAGGAGATTGCCATTTTTGTATGGGAAGTTGGGTCCTTGTGGAAAATTGTTGTGCCCTGAAGATTTTTGCTTTAAATTATAGTCAAAACATAGTATATTCATAATTAAAAACAATTTTTCATATATTCAGCCTGGTTCAAGAGATGTAAATTTTTTTCTGTTAAAGAAATTGAGGTTATTAACTGACATTGACATTTCCTCCTAATTCTTTAAATCATAGATACCACCTACAGCCCATCTATCTATTAAACATCACCATTTGGGGATTAAATTAAATATCTCCATAATATCTCTATATCTATAATCTATATCTCTATAAGACCCCACTTTATTTATTTATATTTACTTTATTTATAAATCATTTATTTAGGTTATTATTCAAATCAGGCACACGATACCACCAAAGGAACCTGCTCCGTGGCAATCTCCTTTGGAAATTTAAATTGTAAAAAAAAAAATTTAGGGGTGGACCACCCTTAACATTTAAGGGGATGAAAAATAGATGTTGTCCGATTCGCAGACCTAACCGATATACACACAAAATTTCACGGAAATCGGTCGAGCCCATTTCAGAGGAGTTTAATTACAAACACCGTGACACGAGAAATTTTATATATTAGAATGTGATATAATTATTTAAAATATCATGGTCAGTGCATTAGAGTGAGTTGTTGAGTTCTTACCATGTTTATTATTTGTGAGTATTTAATATTTCGGCACAGTCGCATGCGCCATGATCACGGAATTACTGAAGTTAATGCGGGTGGTTTTTTAATGAGCATCCAAAGTTCCCGTTAGTAATTACTCTAATGTATGTGATGTTAAATATTTATAAAATACAGTGTTAAAATTAAATGCCTACTTGGGCAGGGCGTCCTGGGGTCGGCCCCAGAAATCAAACCTGGGTCTTCTGTAATCCGGGCGGCTGCACTGACCATTATGCTACCGGGTAGGCTGACGTAAGCACTGAATTTTTTCACTGCTTTTTAGCGGCAGAGTGCCATCTATATATCCAACGGTTATTGCAACCGATGGCTATGCAGTACAGCCGCCCAGATTGCGAAAGACCAAGGTTTGATTCCCGGCAGGGTTGGGTAAGCATTTAATATTTTTACTGTATTTTATGAATATTTAATTTAGCTTCAGTGCAAAACTGAGCGCTTAAAAATAAAAAGTAAAAATATAGAATGTAATGTTGTCTAACATTAAAAAAAAGCATATAGCCATAATTTTAAGAAATCTCTAATGTTGGGAAAAACTACTTAATATGACACTAAGTATTACCGCTGATATCCTCCGAGAGCAGTGTCCAGGGCTTGTCTAGCGTCTTCAACGCCTGCAGCTTCAGCAGGAAGGCGTCTATCTGGGCCGCCGCCCCCGGGTGCTCCGCCCTTCGCACCGTCTGGTCTTGACATCAGAGTCAGTTGTCACTTCTAAATGAAACAATCATATAGATAGAATATTAATATTAAATTAATGTTTAAGACCACTGATCACAGATCCAGAGGTCCCGTCCGGGGTCGATTCCCAGCGGGGAGTACGTGTTTGTGTACTCAGTTTGGTTGGTGGTAGGGCTTGTTTGTCTGCCTGGCTAGCTAACATCATCTTACCTAAATATGTATGTATGTATGAATGTAAGCTATAAAAAATGAGCATAAATGGTATAAATACTATTTATCTACACTAATGTTGTAACATTCTACTTATGTTTCCAATACTTGACTTATAATTACTACTGTTATAGCGCAGACAACAAAACACTCAATTTAAGCAATTTCACATGATGGTATAATATCCACATCGATATCGTAAAATCTCATTATAACATCAATAAAACGCGACCAATTAACCTGGCGAGCTTTATGTCAAAATCCTCATACAAGTTGTATAAAATTTTTATATTAGGCTGGCTTTTGAAAACAGTTGGGTTATACGTAAAAACTTCGTCGAAACTACTAAACTTACATACACAAAACTCTTTGGTAAGATCTTGTGCCAATTAAATAAAAAAAGAACAGCGCGCGCTCGCTTCTGATTGGCCCTGCGCGCGCAGCTGCGCTCTCATTGGTTAGATTTTAATGGCGGCAAGTTCACTGTGACAATACACGTACGCGTGAATTTAATGTTTCGCAATGTGTTTTGTTTTTAAAATACAAATTAAAAGTTAAAAATGGACAGCGACGATGATATTTGTACGCCTCCGGATATTCTAGAATTGGCAACAAAAGTAACTCACAATCTTTTGCCAGAAAAATCTAGAAAATTATATGAAAAAGAATATAATAACTTTTTGGCATGGAAGATCAAAAAGAAACCTACATCATTTTCTGAAAATGTCATTCTTGTGTATCTCAAAGACCTCTCCGACAAATTCAAGCCATCTTCTATGTGGGCTAAATATTCTATGCTCAAGTCCACACTGAGTATCTACAACAATATTGATATCACGAAGTATTCAAAAGTCATAGCGTTCCTGAAACGCAGTTCAGAAGGACACAAGGAAAAAAAGTCCTTGACGTTTACATCAGGTCAAATAAAGATGTTCCTGAAAGATTCACCAGATATTTTGTATCTTTTTGAAAAGGTAAGTATATTTTAGTTCTGTTATTTAATCTACCTAGTACTTACGTACTACACACGCAAGTTATCTAGACACTCCGTTTAAGCGCTTTGTGTATAAATTAGGTAGTAGGTACCTACACTTTACTACTTCATAAATCATAGTTTTTGCCTTGGCTATGTACCTCAAGCTTATTATATCGTTTATTGTTACAGGTTGCACTAATCTTCGGCATAATGGGGGCATGCCGAAGGCAAGAGCTATACAACATCCAGTTCGATGAAGTCTCTAACATAGACGACAGTACAATCATGGTGAAAGTTTCGAAAACAAAAACGAAAATAGATCGTTCTTTCGTTGTGACGGGCAACTGCTATGCCGTATGTAAAAAATACATGGAACTTCGACCCACTCCCTGTCGAAACCCTGCCTTTTTCTTGAGCTATAGATCGGGGAAGTGCGTCGATCAAAGAACTGGTATTAATAAATTTGGTGCTCTGGGAAAAACTATCGCAAGTTTTTTGAATCTGCCTAACCCAGCGTTGTACACGGGGCATTGCTTCCGGCGCACCTCGGCGACCCTTCTCATAGATAGCGGTGGTGATTTGACCGCACTAGAACGACACGGGGGATGGAAGTCTTCTACTGTGGCTGAAAGCTACATTGATGAGTCTTTAATGAATAAAATTCAAGTCTCAAATACGATCTTGAACAGTATAGAAAACAAGACGAATGAAGTAATTATAAATATTCCAACTCCGTCTACGAGCTCTACTGCTTGCCCCGCGACCGCTACAGCTGCTGGATCAATAATTAACATTAACTTTCAAAATTGTACCATCCAAAATTTGAACAATTATTATAAATAAACTATTGTCAGCTTTTACTCTTGTTGTTTGACTAATTGCATTAGTGAAGATAAAGTAGTGTATGCAACTGCATATAACACAGGTATTAAAACACTCGTTATTATTATGAAACTCGCTGCGCTCGTTTCATAAACTCACACTCGTGTTTTAATACCCTTCATTATATGACAGTTGCATAAACTACTATTACTTTACATTTCAATACCTTTATTAATTATCTTTCTTAAAAGTAATCCTCCTATATATATATCTCCTATATATATATATATAGGAGGATTACTTTAATATAAGTAAATGAAAAACAAACAAACTTAAAAAAGCTCTCAACGAAAACTCAAAGTGGCATTACATCTGATCTGATAGCATTTTTAATGATATCACCGATGGTTGGTTGGCCCACTGTTAAAGCCCTAAGTGATAGATGTTTAGCACTGGGGCAGTATCTGGGCTAATAAACTACTTTAAACTAATAAATCCTATAAGGTTTTTCTCAAAAAAAAGGCAAAAAAGGAAAAAAAAGGCAAATACTCTGAATTGGCGCTGGACGGGACACGTGTGGAGATCCAAAACAAAGAAGTGGACTAGAGACATCACTGAATGGTATCCAAGGGACGGGAAAAGGAGAAGAGGAAGGCAAATAAAGAGATGGGATGACGATTTACCAAAAGGCTGGAGGAGGTCAGCGCGTGACAGGGAAGTGTGGAAATGCCTAGAGGAGGCCTATGTCAAGGGCAACCCGACCAATTAGAGGATGGCGATGCCACAACAACTATTTAATTAAGAACAATATTTTAAGTTTAATTTTCATTTATTATAAAAATTTTGTAAAATTGAAAGGTCAGCGAATAAAGGCTTTTATTATTATTATTATTTTAAGGTTTTTCTCACCTAACTTCCAACTCAGCGAACGCCCCTCCTGGTTGTATCTCATTGTTCTCGTACCCTCAAATGATGACCACATTCCATTGTTCCATTGTTGACCACTCCTCGCAATCAAATGATGACCACATTCTTGTAGTACGGAGTCTTGGTAAACAGCAAACGAGTCATACCCTGTTAACAAAACGCACTACATCATCATTATTGTCAGCATCACAATCATCAATAGCACACACATTGATTAATTTTATAAATTTCGTCAAGTAATGCAAGCCGTTTACATTACTAAAGATACTGGTAAGACTTCTTTTTCATAGCATAAGTTGGTCTCTAGGTGTAGAAAAGGGGCCCCCAAAAAATAACACAATTTTTTTTTCACAAAATACCAAAAAACATAACTAACAAAAAGAGATTTATTTTTTTGATTTTTAATATTTTTTTTGTATGGAGCTAGCTAGATTTCTGTCTAAAAAAAAATAGCCTCGAAATTCAAGACAATCGCAACATTACAAGTCCTAGCTCCATACAAAACATGATCAAAAAGTGGGTTATGTCACGGACCCCCTTTGCTACACCTTAACTCATAAGTTGCCCCATCCTAAGGCAATGATTTACCTCAAGTCATTCCACTTGTCTCTTTACCGAGCCACCTGGTTGCTTCTCTGTTTCGGGAAGAATTAATCACTCTTTTTTGACTGACACACACAAGCACTATAATATTACTCTGACCGTCCATTCTTTGATAGGATCTAGAAGGTTCCTGATTACTCTCATTTCATGTTGGAGAATTAATAATGTAAACATTATTGAGGTAGTGAGACTTCTAAAACCACACATTACACTATTTGTTGTCAGGCTACAAAGCTGAATAAAATAACAATAATAATATTACTGAGTTGGCAAAACACTGTTATCAGTTCTGCTACTATTCACTTTAACTATAATCTATTTAATAAACGCCATACATACAGGAACACAGAAATAAAAAACGACTGCTACTTTTGCGACTGCGCACAGGCTGTTCTTTATATGATTGGGAGATCGAGTCCTTTATTTTATAGTCTACAAACAACTCATTCGCAAGTCGAAAACCAAATTATTATTATTTTAGGTAACAATAGTAAAGTTTGTTGGTTTAGGCAGCATTATTGAAAATATCATTGCCAAATTATAACGGCTTTGTTAGTCAGATAACGAAATAAAAACTAAACGTTTCTAGAACAACCCATGTGTGATGTGGCCCATAATAGGTGGCCATGTTTACCTACTTGTTGAATGAAAGCAGTTGATGAAAGATTGGTTGGAGACATTGGAGTGGCTCTATTTCAGTGACCTGCAGCTCCGGGTCTTCACTTAAGCTGAGAAGAGTTCTTTGATTGAATACCGGCTTCTGTTCGACCGAGCACATTTTGCACATAAAATTATTAAATAACAACAACCGTGAAACCATTAATTTCCTCTTTGGTGAAATGAAACTGAATGAAACCGTGCCGTTCAAGCAAGCTGGCTGCGTGCGTCACTTCACCAGGGTTGCCAACACAATACCACAAATAGGTGCTAAATGACATCTGAAAAAGTGCTAGATAAATATGGATTTTCAAAAATAGTGCTAGTTTTTTTTGACTTGAAATAAAATAATAACATAATTTATAATTAATAAAATGACATAATTTAAAATGAAAAAAAAAATTTAAGCAAAATGTAGCTGTAATAATAAATTATTTTAAATCTATATCGTCATTTTCACTGTCATTTGTATTCGCTGCCGTGTTTTCTTCTCCTTGTACTGCCGCCGTTGAAGTGGATGGATGTTCTCCATGACTTTCAGCCGACTTTTTTAATTGAAATGTGTACATTTATTTTTTGACTATTTTATTAATAATATCTCGGGGAATATCGAATGTATGGCAAGAATTGTTAAAAAATTTAAGCCCTGTTCGGATATGAATAAACGAATTTAAAGAGTTCCAGTTCATTTTATTCCTTAGTTTATTAAAAATGTGTGTTTGATGATGTTCTAACGCCTATAACGCTATCTACATTTTGTGCCCTGTCCCTAAATACGAACGACAGCTTTTGTCGTCAAAAAAAAACACCGTGGCGCTTTGTGGTGATGGTGTTTGTGGTGTTTTTAGAATCACTTAGTGTAGTGTAGTGTAGTGTAGGAACATACTATGCCGAAATTACGCGACTGAAGTTCGGCATGATTACGCCTGCAATGTTATTTGAATTACTGACGACACATAATACCGAAATTACGTTGCGTTATAGCGTACAGCCTAACTTCGGTCGGGCGTAAGTTCAGCGGCAACTTATTCTATAGAGCACACATTATACGCGACCGAAGTTCGTTTCGATTGCCTACGAAGATCCGGGGGCGGGGCGTAAGTTCGGCACTTATGGTGTGTCATAACAGCCGAATACGTCGGAACGTAAAATCAGCCGCGGAACTTCGGTCTCGTACCTTCAGCATATTGTGTTTTTACACTTGGAATGTTTTTTCATCACTTGCCCATAAAGGACACTCAAATGTCTCCTGACGTAAGATGCAAAATACTTTTTGGACACGTCTCCTGACGTTTGAGTGGATGAGTACCTACTATTTAGTGCTAGATTTAGTGCTAGGTGCTGTATGCTGTTGTTTCGTGCTGGACTCATGAAAATAGTGCTAGATCTAGCACCGAAAGTGCTAAGTTGGCAACACTGCACTTCACTATCGTTAGTATCTCTTTTTTTTTATTTTTTTTTTATTGATGGCTTTGTGCAATTAGCACATTTAGCCAGTGGCAAAGTAATTTATCTTACAAGTAATACATAAATAAACAATATTTACATAAATGATGATGATGAATGATATTAGAAATGGGAAGTGAGAAATGATATACCCCCCAACCCCTCGAGTATCTCAGTAAAGATGTGGGGCTTTACTAAGTCCTCACGCGAGCTTCTTGAGAGAATTTGAAAAGTGACGTTGCACTGTTTTGTTTCATTTGCCAACACTTATGCACACTCACGAACACTTTAACGGTTAATAATCCACCATTATTTCACATTAATATTCGACATAACACAAATTTTGGAAAATAAAGCAAAACCGCAGACATGACGCTTCACTTTCCCGCCAAGAAGTCCTAGTATCTCTTTAAAATAGTGTTGTGTAGTACGCGTACTAAGTACTAATAGGTAACGATACTCGGCACTGTACGAAAAGAAACGTTACCGAACGCAAGCTCTTAATCGGACAGTCGGACTATTAGTACACCGTCTCCCGCTAGTCGCTATACTCGACTCGAGTACTTAATGTTGCTTGTCCGAATTACTCCGAATGTCCGAGAGCGAAGGAACAAACGTACTGTATGTATGTACGAGAAAGCGAGATATTTGTTGCAATCGCTATCGAATACACACACATTATGCGAGATAGCAAATCAATCGCTTACGCCGACCGTGCGTTTTATTAATAGAAAATCTTGCTCAGCTGTATTTAGCACTAAGATTACTTAAATTGTCCAAAAACCAGCTAGTGTGTAGTGTGAGCTTAGAATAATAATTATTGTTAATCTAAGAGTGTGAGCGAGTGATCGCGCTTTGTTAAAGCGCCCTGACGTAATTGAGTATTTGAGTCTGTGCGTAATAACGTCTAATATTTATTGAATAGCTTTACCCAGTTCAAACATACACTTAAATAATTTTAAAATGATTTGAAAAAAGTGGCTACTTTTGGCAAAAAAAAGTTTTAAAGCTATTTAGTTGGCTGATAAGATAACAGTGCCAAAATAGATTAAAACAGCAGTGAGTCTATAGAGGATAGCGCACTGACTTCTATCATATTATACATTACAGTATACCTATAATAGAGGTTAGCGATATAGATAGGTGACGACTTTATTTCCGTGTACTGCTAACAGTACCAGTACCTAAGTACTATTAGTACTAATAAGGTGTACTAGTGCTTTACTCGGACTGTACTAGTACAGTACTAAACCGAAAAGTGTCCGATTAAGCACAAGCCTACTTTAAAAATACCTAGTTTGTGTTTTTTTTTTTTTAGTTGATGGCTTCGTGCGAATAGCACATTTAGCCAGTGTCAAAGTAATTTTTCTTAAAAGTAATACATAAATAAACAATATTTCCTTATATGATGATGATGAATGATATTAGAAATGGGAAGTGAGAAATGATATACCCCCAACCCCTCGAGTATCTCAGTAAAGATGTGGGGCTTTACTAAGTCCTCACGCGAGCTTCTTGAGAGAATTTGAAAAGTGACGTTGCACTGTTTTGTTTCATTTGCCAACACTTATGCACACTCACGTACACTTAAAGGTTAATAATACAAATTTTGGAAAATAAGACAAAACCGCAGACATGACATGACTTTTCACTTTCCCGCCAAGAACTCCTCTGCACTCTCTGCTGTAATTATACCACTGTCAAAAACGTCAAAACTACGTTAAAAATGGCGGATTGGCGTTTCGTTTCACGCGTTTTAATACTTCAAAAGCTTCAAAAACATAGCTTAGACTAAAACTGTATCGAAAGTACGTTTCGTTTCACGCATTCACAGTACATTTCATACGAATTTTAAAAATTAATAAAAAATATTCAATCATAAGTCCGGCAGCCGAAATTCATCATCATCATCTCAGCCAAAAGACGTCCACTGCTGGACAAAGGCCTCCCCCAAGGATCTCCACAACGACCGGTTTTGTGCTGCTCGCATCCAGCGGCTTCCCGCGACCTTCACCAGATCGTCGGTCCACCTTGTTGGAGGCCTGCCCACACTGCGCTTTCCGGTACGCGGTCGCCACTCCAGGACTATCCCGCCCCTGCGGCCATCAGTCCTGCGAGCAATGTGACCTGCCCACTGCCACTTGAGCTTAGCAACTCTTCGGGCGATGTCGGTTACCTTTGTTCTTCTGCGGATCTCCTCATTTCTGATTCGATCACGCAGAGAAACCCCGAGCATAGCCCATAGAGCAAAGGCTCAAAAGTGTTCGCAAGAGACCTAGGTATTGGGCAGTGCCAACTGACGACGCTGAAAACCGATGACGGCAGAACTGTCACGACCAGGTCCGATGTTATGGGAGAGGTCGAGAAGTTCTATGGACAGCTTTACACATCCACACGGCCACCTGTACAAAGCTTAGCTAAAGACCCTAGAGCTAAGTTAACCCGGCACTATACCGAAGACATCCCGGACATCAGCCTATACGAGATTAGTATGGCTCTCAAACAGCTCAAAAACGGCAGGGCACCAGGTGCTGACGGAATTACGGCCGAGCTTCTGAAAGCAGGCGGAAGACCGGTACTCGTAGCTCTTCAGAAGCTATTTAATTCCGTCGTACTAGGGGGCAGAACGCCAGAGACGTGGCACGAAGGTATAGTGGTACTGTTCTTCAAAAAGGGCGACAAAACCCTGCTGAAGAACTACAGGCCCATCTCACTTCTAAGCCACGTCTACAAGCTGTTTTCGAGAGTCATAACGAATCGTCTCGCACGCAGGTTTGATGACTTCCAGCCTATTGAACAAGCCGGTTTCCGAAAAGGCTTCAGCACCATAGACCACATACATACGCTGCGGCAGGTTATACAGAAGACCGAAGAGTATAACCAGCCTCTTTGCTTAGCGTTTGTGGACTATGAAAAAGCCTTCGATTCGATTGAGACATGGGCCGTGCTACAGTCTCTCCAGCGGTGCCAAATTGACTATCGGTACATCGAAGTGTTGAGGTGTTTGTATGAAAGCGCCACTATGTCAGTCCGTCTTCAGGACCGGAGCTCGAAACCTATCCAGTTGCAGCGAGGAGTGAGACAGGGAGATGTGATTTCTCCGAAACTGTTCAATGCTGCACTGGAAGATGTTTTCAAGCTTCTGGGCTGGAAAGGACTCGGCATCAACGTCAACGGCGTATACATCACTCACCTTCGGTTTGCTGACGATATAGTGGTCATGGCTGAGACCCTGGAAGACCTCGGCGCAGTGCTCGGTGACCTTAACAGAGTCTCTCAACAAGTGGGCCTTAAAATGAACATGGAGAAGACGAAAGTTATGTCAAACTCACGTGTCGTACCCACTCCTCTGAAGGTTGGGGACTCTGCCCTTGAAGTTGTGGACAATTATGTTTACCTGGGACAAACGGTCCAGCTAGGTAGGTCCAACTTCAGCAAAGAGGTTAATCGTCGAATCCAATTAGGCTGGGCAGCGTTCGGTAAGCTTCGAAATATCTTCTCGTCCGATATACCGCAGTGTCTCAAGACGAAAGTCTTTGACCAGTGTGTGTTGCCAGTGATGACATACGGGACTGAGACGTGGTCGCTCACTATGGGCCTCATAAAAAGGCTCAAGGTCACTCAAAGAGCAATGCAGCCGAAATTATTTTAGGGGATCTGAGACGAGCTCCCCTGAGCCCCCTACACATTCAGTTTTTTTAGATTAAGGCGACTTATTTCTAAATCTAACCCCATAGTTTTACAGGTTAAGCATAAAAAAATATATAAACTGATACAGAAATTAAAACTATGATGTTTTTTTCCAGCGCCAAAGATAGAGTTACAAAATTAGCTCCGAGTCCATCATCACACAGCAAGGCTTCGACATCCAAATCCGGGGTAATTTTGGGTGTCGAAAATGTTTCTATAGCGAGCTCAACTACGCCACAGACCGCGTCTGCAAGCACAACAACTACGACTGCGTCTGCAAGCACGACACCAACGGCGACAACATCACAATTATCTATAGGATGAAATATTCAACTATCACTATAGAAATATATGTAATAGAATAATAAAATACGCCAAAAGTAATTATTATAGAAATAAATTAGAAAAATCGAATGGCAACAGCAAAGAGACCTGGTCAATTATTAAAGATTTATGCAACTTGACCAAAAATAAAGATTCAAACTCTAATCTACTTGCTCTAACGGATAACCCAATAACATCACTCGACAAAGTAAACCAATACTTTACCACCATAGGTAGTGATCTTGCCAAGCATACCCTTAATAAACTGGGACTAACTGAAGTCGAACTAGTAAATAAAATAACAACTTCATCTACACCATCACAATCAATGTCATTTTCCCTCACAGACCCCTTTGAAATTAGTAATATTATAGGAAAACTAGACTCAAGTAGTGCCTGTGGAGGAGACAAAATTACTATTCGCTTTTTAAAAATGTTTAAGCAATTATTAATAGCACCAATCGTACATATCTGTAACTTAAGCTTCTCAACAGGAGTTTTTCCAACTTTATTTAAAACCGCCATAGTCTGTCCGATATATAAAGCAGGAGACCGCGACAATCCTTCAAACTATAGGCCGATATCCCTTCTACCGGCTATGTCAAAAATAATGGAAAAGCTTGTCAATCGCAGACTGGTCGGCTACATGAATAAGATAAACTTTCTGTCAGAAAACCAATATGGGTTTCGAGCTGGCAGGTCGACCGAGGATGCTATACTTGAGCTGACTTCCTGTGTTACTGAATATCTGGACAAGGGCGAGAACTGTGTCGGAGTATTTCTGGATCTCCAGAAAGCTTTCGATACGGTCTCCATTCCGATATTGCTTGCACGACTTGAAAGTTCAGGTATAAGGGGTGTGGTGCACTCTTGGTTTTCTGATTATCTGACAGGTCGATGTCAAGTTGTGAGAGTTGATGGCCACCTTAGCAGGAGTGCCCTTTGCAGTTATGGTGTCCCACAGGGCAGTACTCTTGGCCCAACACTTTTCTTATTATATATTAACAGTCTCTGTAAATTAAAAGTCCCTGGGGCAGACACCATCATGTTTGCCGACGACACTGTTATTTTATTTCATGCTGATACGTGGAATAAGGTTATGCAAGTAGCAGAAGTAGGTTTATTTCATATCACAGCTTGGTTAGAAGAAAATCTTCTCTCCATTAATTCCCAAAAAACGAAGTTCCTGTGCTTCAGTGAGACGAAAGCCAAAAGCCCAGATTGCAATTTAACACTTACTTTACATACATTTCCATGTAATAGGAATGTCCAGTCAAATTGTGGCTGTCCAACTCTCTCTCGAGTTCCAGCTCTAAGATATCTAGGTGTTACCGTGGACGACAATCTTCAATGGAGGCAACACCTTAATCTGTTGTCAGCTAAAGCTCGTAAACTCGTATTTGCATTTAAACAGCTACGTATTGCAGCAGATCACAATCTTCTTATCTCAACATACAAAGCCCTTTGTCAATGCATTCTTACGTACTGCATATGTGTCTGGGGAAGTGCTGCAAAGTCGCACATGATTCAGCTAGAAAGAGCTCAAAGAGCCGTACTGAAAGTCGCGTTAGGTCTTCCCTACCAGTTCTCAACAGAGCAGCTGTATCAGCAAGCGAGAGTTCTCCCAGTTCGCAAGCCTTTACCTTCTCCTTACATTATGCAGGTTTCATTGTAAAATAGTCCCACATACAACATTAGCAAAAAGAAGAGTCCCTAGATACCAAACTCCCACAAGCCGCTCAACGCTAATGAAGCGACATTTTACACAAATTGCTCCGCGACTTTATAACAAAGTTCTGTTAACAAACAAAAGCATAACACAATACAATAAAAAAAAATTTAAGGATATAATAGTAATATGGTTGGAACAGTTTAAATATGACAATGTAGAAGAGATAATTACCAAGTTAACTGGTTTCACACACACACACACACACACACACACACACACACACACACACACACACACACACACACACACACACACACACACACACACACACACACACACACACACACACACACACACACACACACACACACACACACACACACACACACACACACCCTCACATACACACACACATATATAAATATCTTTACATACAACTTAGTTATAATTTCATTATTTTGATTTTGTTACTAAAAATACAAAACTCATGTCCATTGTACTAGCATTAAATTACACTTTATGTCAATAATTATTTTAAGGAGGAGCCTGTATCTCATAACACGGGGTAAAACCTTATGTGAGATCAGTTTACACATCTACTGTATAAAGTGTTTATTTAATAAAGAATATTTGATTTGATTTGATCACTCAAAGAATCCTTGCAGAGAGCGTCATCATCATCATACAGAGGTGAAAATGACCATATAGAATGGAGCGTCTGCAGAATGTTTGTATTAGACTCATCTTCAACCTCCGTAAATTTGATCACGTGTCTCACTTCCGCTCTAAACTTAACTGGCTCCTTATTCGCCGGCGCAGGGACTTACACGCTCTTACGCTCCTTTATTCTATACTTTTCCTACCAACTTCTCCGCCTTATCTTAAAGACTGCTTTTCCTTCCATTCCTCAACTTTACATTGTACCTTGCGTTCTTCTTCTAACCTTTCTTTGAACATCCCTCAACACTCCACCGACTTCTTCTCCTATTCCTTCACTGTCCATGCTGTCCGCTTATGGAACTCACTTCCTAAGAGCATCAGAAAAACTCAAACTCTAAGGTCTTTCGGCGATCGAGTTAGAAGCTATTTCCTTTCTTCGGCTCCCATCTAGCTAACTATAAGTATATATTTTAGTCCTTATTTGTAATTTTCTTTTATCATTAATCTGTATATATTTATTTATTCTCAATTCTTTCTTTCTTTATATGCACCTACTCCCCTATTACTCCTTACTATTGTTTTACTATTCACCCAAGGTTGCCTGGAAGAGATTGCTGTAAAGCAATAAGGCCGCCTACTTGTACTCTCTTCTCTGTCTATTGTCCTGTTTTGTAACTGTTTCTTTCTTAGTGTGCAAATAAAGTGTTTATTATTATTATTATTATATATTTTTTAAATTATTTTATTAAGTGTGAAAAGGACATGCAAGAAATTCATCTCAATTTATTCTATTTTTCAGATGGAGGAAGTCAATACGAACAACTGATAAAAAATTTACAATATTTCATCTGTGTTGACAATCGACCATTTCATATGGTTGAAGGGAAAGGATTCCGCCGCTTGATGAAAACGGTCGCCCCAAACATGACATTACCATCAGAGGATACACTAAAGCGACGGTTGGATGATATTTTATGATATAGTACTACAAACGTTTACCAAAAAAATACACAGTATGGTAGATATTGAAATTGCTTTGACTTGTGATATCTGGTCAGAAATGATGAGCACACGTAGCTTTCTCGGAGTGACTATTCATTACCTTGACAATGGTGAGATTTAATCAAAGTACTTAACTAGTCAGTTTCTGAGCAAATGCCATAATTCAGAAAATATCGTACTGATAGACTGCTGTCAAAAATTTGGATTGAAAAAACCTATTATAATTTGTCTGCTATAGTTACTGATAGTAGGGCCAATATGGATGCCGCAGTAAATAAATTTTTTGAACCAGCCAGACACTAATTGCCGTGCTTTGCACATTCGATAAACCGAGTGGTCGAGAAAATACTTGAAACTGAAAATAATTATAAAGCTATTAAGAGCGTTTACGCCGCACATTAGCACCGCCAATGAAAAAAAACATATCTAGTAATTAGAGATAGAAAATCAAATTATGCTCAACAAACTATCTGAATGAAGTAATTTAGCATTTTTACGTCACCTAATGAACACCTGACATGTTATGGTTTAGTTAAATATGGCGTTATAGTTAAAAGTGGCCGTAACGTCTTATTTAACTAAACCATTACATGTGAGGTAATTTATTAATCACTGATTAACTTCTTAATTAAATTTAAATTTCTTTTTGAAAACCATTATTCACTTGTAAACGCTGTTTTAGCGTTAGTTAGTCAATGGATAATTTTAAGAATTTTTATTTTACTCTGCCAACACCGACCTTTACGTCATTATTGGGATGGGATGGGAGACCAAAATGTCAAAATGCTGCTGCTGCTGCTGCTGTAAAGTGATATTTTAAAAAAAAGAAACGTCACTCAAAGTTTTTTTCTGTTGTTGTGTTGATCAATCTATCTTTTATCAATTTTTTATCTCAACAGAATCAATCAGTAGCCACCTGTATCTTCAAAATTGGGTCTCAGTGTTAGACATTTTGTCTCTTGTACAAGCACAACGCCTATTAAAGTCTTAAGCAGAGTTACGGACAATGTCAAAACACTAATAACCTGCCCTAAAACTAGACACTGGCTAAATCGTAGCGAAAGCCATTTTTCAAGAAATTGAATTGAATCAATCTTTTATCTCGCGTTTGATTTATAAATTTAACTCTGACCTAATTTTAAACAATGGAAATGAAACCTAGGTACCTATCCTACCAAAAAAAGGATGCTATTTTCCAACTGGGACGAAGAAGAAAAGGTTATTATTTACTTGCCTATTTCACGTGTTGTTTTTGTCATGATCAGACCATGCCTTGTCTGATCATTTATCACAATGTAACTTCATCATCATCAGCCTATTATTGTCCTCAATGCTGGGGCACAGGCCTTCCCTATGGATGAAACACCAAAGTGAGAACGGGCCATAATAACCCACCATGCGGGCCCAGTGCGGATTGGTGAACAACTTGTGACTGGTAAAATAGATATTGTGGAAAATAAAGATTCGTCAACCAATACTAATTTAAAGAAGAAAGCTGCTTGGCAAGATATATTGTCTAGGTAACATACTGTTTTTAGGGTTCCGTACCTCAAAAGGAAAAAACAGAGCCCATCAAGGATCAATTTGTTGTCTGTCAAGACCCTTTATCTCGGAAACGTGTGGAGGTATCGAGTTGAAATTAAAACCATATACTCAGGTCTGCGGTCCCTTGAAGCACATATTAATTTTGTGAGTAAACATATAGTTTTCTAGAAAAAAAATATTTTTGATTAATCACTTAGATACGATTTTGTCATATTGACATTTTACAGATTTTTCGTTCATGTTTTGTGTGGAGCTAGGACTTGTAAAATTTTCACTTTTTGCTGTAGGTCGCATGATAGGTTAGAAATAAAAGACGCAGCATAGTGATTGTAAAAATATTTTAGTTGGTTGTTTGTCTACAATGTTAATTTATTTATTTATTTATTTATAAGTTTATGTACACACATAAAAAGGTAACAAAAATAAAGGTAAAGTAAATTTAGTACAAGGGCGCTGCTTATTTCAGTGCTGAAATATCTTCCAGCAGGCCCGCAAAAGGAAACATTATAAATAGAGGTAGAAATAATGTGTACCTCCTACAAATTTAAATAAACTTACATAAATATTTATAATACACATACATACTAATAATTGCATAAACAAAGGAAAATTTAATATACAAAACAAAAGTAAAAGTTTAAAAAAAAGAAATCAATATACATAAGACGACAGAATCAACCGGACAGATAGTGTTCCTTCAAACGCTTTTTAAAAAGGCTGATGTTAGGAGAGTCCTTTATATTAGGCGGCAGCGCGTTCCACAACCTGACAGCATGCACGGAGAAGGAGTGGGAGAAAAAATCAGTTTTATGGGGAGGAGTTTTCAATTGGTGTAGAAGGTGGGACCTGCAGAGAGTACCAGGAGAATGAGAAAAGGAAAAACGTTCTTGCAGATAGGAATTTTCTTAGTGAAAATGCTGACTTTTTGGTCTATACAAGTGTTGTCAGTAATGGGAGACCAGTCAATGTTACTAGCGTCGCATTGTAGGGCCTCCAAGTTAATGCCATTATAGTTACGACGCAAAACATATTGTGACTTACGCTTGGGGGGACGAACACGATAAGAAAGATACAGGAGATCATGATAGGAAAAGCAAGCCGTGAGTTGACCGTGAGAGTCAACCTTATTGGGGGAAGATACAATCATGAGGTCAAGTAGAGAGGGTGTACAGTCGGGGAAATGGTGTGTAGCAGATGTGGTTAAAATATGAAGATTAAATGAAGACAATATGGAAAGGAGTTTACTTGACCGGGAGTTATTTTTAAGCAGGCAGGTGTTGAAGTCGCCCAATAACACTACATGCTCATAATTAGGGCTGAGGTCGCTGAGGATCCTTTCGAGAGAGTCAAAGTAATCAATGTTTAGATTTGGGCATAAAATACAGCTGGGAGAATTTTGGAGTGATGAAGTAAGATTTCAATGAAAAGATATTCAGCAGACGCAGAGTACGGAGCAGGAGATGCAATAATAACCTTGTGAGGTATGTCAGCGCGTAAATATATGGCAACACCGCCGCCTCCCTTACCAGTTCTATCTTTGCGGATTAACGAGAAGCCAGGAAGTGCAAACTGGGACGAAGGAAGGGCAGGTTTAAGAAAAGACTCAGAGATAAGTAAAGCATCTAGATGCAAGTTATTAAAGGACGCTAGAAGATCGGAATAATGGCCAGGAATACTTTGGGCATTAATATGGATTGCATTGAAGTTGTTGGGAAAATTGGAAAGAGTATTGGATATTTGATCATGCAATGTCAGATTGTCAGAAGAGCCGCTGCCGGCGCTGTTAAAGCTGCAAGAAGTGGAATCGCATGAAAAAAAACTATCATCCAATTCAATGTCATCCATTACCACAATACAATAAAATATACAACAAAAATACCAATAATAAAAATAAAATATAAAAAACTTAATAATTATTAAATAAAAGAAAACTAAACTATACTAAACAAAACACTACCAAATTAAAAAAAAAATAAAAATAAAAAGAATACAAAACAATGAAAGATGGGCTCACCAAGCACCCCTCTTTTACATAGCAATAAAGCTAATAAGGTATAACAATAAATAAAATGGAACAAAAGAATAACTGATAAAAGAAATAATAAAACACAAAAACCTCAAATAATAATTGTTCAGAGACAAAAACAGACAACAATACTTCAACATAACTTAAAAATAATAATAATAGTAAAACAAAGCACTAAACCAGAATAGCCAGTCGCATAAAATGGGTACTGGAACGCAGCTGACACGACCCGTGCAAATAATAGCATGACAGCTGTCATTGTCAGTTGCAATGAGAATTGCCTTAATATCCAGAAAGTAAATAGCAGACTTTACATAAAAGCAAATTTTGTGAAGCTACCAGCAAAACAATCAGCTAAAGTTTATGTGCAATGAGAAGAAGAATAAGTTAAATGCTAGTACCGGCAGATAAGAATTATGACAGAAAAAGAGCTTAACTAATAACCAGCTACGTTAAAGCAATAACGAATCGATGAGCAAGATAAAAACAAACAAGGCAAACAGAACATGCAGGTTACTTATGCCGTCTAGTCCTTATGGTGCCTTGTGAACTCGTTCCAGCTGCGTCTTTAGGTGTTGAAGCTTTTGGATGGGTATTGGTATCCCCTGCACTGGACGGAAACTTCGAGATTATAACCTCCAATTCGGGCATTGTTTCTATTTTTCGTCGCGTGTTGTCAGGGAGAATAATGACAACTTTTCCTTCAGCCGACCAACAATGTTTCACGCCAAAATGCTTGCGGGCGGATATAAATACTTGGTGTCTGGGCCTCGTGAGAAATTCCGAAATTGTGATACCGGAACCTTTAAGTCCAGTTTTGCTGTCCCAAACCAGGTGCCTTGTCTCGTATTCATTAACACTAGAGCGCACGCGCCCCCTTTAGTTACAAGAGAACTCGCGCGGGCTACATATGTAGCCCTTTTCCATGCCATGTTACAGGCGAACGCAATGACTTAGAATAAATAAAAGGACTTAAACTGAATATTTAGCTTTTAATTATACTATAACAACAGTTTTTACAACAAAAATATTCCTTCTTTAAAAAAAAAACATAACAATACAAACTTCTTAAAAAAACTGGCATTTTTTAACGATTGAGATCAGTGCACTTCTAAAGTCTAAAATCACAATATTAGGAACTGTTTTTGATAACAATTATTAAAATTAAGGGTAAACGAACATTTATTTTTGTTATATTCGGCAATCAGCACAGATTATCGAGTGGTGATCATTGCAAACACGCCTGTTACACGAGTCACATATTTTTCTCGTGCTTCTATCTCTAGTTCTGGGACAAAAAGCACATCTTCCAACGCCGCCTCGTACGGGTCCAACTGTTCGTGTTGGTTGATCTTCCAGACCGAGGAGTGCCCTTCCTCTCATTTTCAGAGACCTAGGAATGTTATCCTGACTTACTCTACGCTGGATCAGGGGCTTGACCAGTTCGAAACCAACATCATGTAGAAAATGGCGCCGTTTTGTTTTCAGGTCTATGTTATTCATTTGGTGAATAATCAGACTATTTATGCCGTAAATATTCAAAAAATTGTAAAAAAGGCATAGTGGCCAACGTCTGGTGTTTCTAGTTACGTCGTACTGCCGGCACATACGGTCCAAAACATCAACACCAAACTTCGTATGGTTATAAAATGTGATAATCTCGGGCTTGCGTTTGTCCCCCCTATCAGCATAGATTTTATCATCGTTGTGCATGGTAGATAAAAGTAAAACACATTTATTCTTCTTTGTTACATAGCTCACTAAAGTGCAGTCTTTTTGAAAGCCGAACTCCGAACTATACAACTCTTTATTTCGTACTGCAATGAATTCAGTTGGTATTTCAGGTTTATTGCTCTTTAGAGTACCAACCACTGTGACTTTCTTCTTCAGCAATTCCTGGCTAAGTGGGTAGCTAGTAAACCAGTTATCCATTGTTATGTTTCGGCCAACATCACACACTGGATTTAGTATTCTCATAGTCAAATCATGAACTTTATTAGAGGCACGATATGGCCCTTCTGGCTGCTCTCCGGCATAAATTTCAAAATTGTACATATACGGATACTTTGTATCCACAACCATTACAATTTTTATGCCGAACTTGCACGGTTTGTTAGGCAAATACATGATGAATCCACATCGACCCTTGAATGCCACTAATTGTTCGTCTATTGTCAGTTGATCACTTGGCGTATAATATTTCTGGCAGTTGCGCAATGTGATTGAGGCTATTGACCTTATAGGGGCTAGCTTATCAAATTGTTGACGGGTTGATCTATCTCTGATATCATCAAAGCGCAGACATCGTAAAAGAAAACGAAACCGGTTGATAGACATCGTGGTATAGACTAGCTCAATTCCAGTTCCATAGGAGTTATTCCAGAAATCACTAAGATTTTGGCGACCTGACCGATTTACTCCGATCACAATAAGCATTCCAATAAAAGCTTTCATTTCTACGCTATCGGTAAGTTTAGCGTCTCTCTCTCTAGTGTATTTATGTTTATTGCATTCTATGTAGATATTCGTTGACGACACTAGAATATCAACAATTTCGCAGTCCAAAAACAGTTCAAAGCAACTCAGAGGTGCTTTTTCTTCTTTAGCCCCGCCTTTAGGACCCGGTGGTTGTAATATGATGTTATGAGCCCGAGTTCTAGTCACGATTGGTGGACGTTTACTCCATTTCGTACCATTGCGCGATGTGTACGATGCAAATGAAGACAAAGGCTGATCGTCTTCATCAGAGCTAGAAGGGACATTTACGTCAACCGCTTCAATTTCTGAGTCGGATTCATGCGGAGATTGCGTCATGTGCTCCTCCTCTTGACTGCAATCTTCATCGGCAGAACTTTCATCGGCCGAGTCGGGTCTATTCAGCTCCTCTTCTAGCCATCTAGCAATATTATTACTTGATAGATCCATTATTTCACTGAAAGAAGAGAAAAAAAAATTAGTACCTACCCACCAACAGTATCGTAAGGAAAACATTCTATTTCATGAGTAAGGTAAGCGTAATAAACTAATATACGTACATAAATCATACTAAAACCATAAATAAATTACAAAAACCCAACTTTACTTACGTTTTAGCAGCAATTGTTGTTTGTATAATTCGGTACAAGAATAGTCGCGCGGGTTACATACGTAGCCCCGCCACTTTGAGGTACAGCTGCGCAGGAGACCACGCACACACAGAGTCCGCGCGTTACTGACAAGCTCACGGACTATTACTCGAGGCTTACATGAACGGACAAGCGTTTCCGTCCACTGAGACAAAAAATACAAATGAAATTATTGTGTTGGGTGACATATGTAGCCCACGCGTGTGTTCTAGTGTTAAAACGAACGAGTACCGGTCGAACCTTGGCCTGCTTTGGCGAGGAGCCCAAACGGTGACAGACCAGTAGGTTGCTAAGTTTAACCTCGGGCAGGTTCAAATTGCCAGTAATAATCCTATGAACATCGTCAGCAAGGCTTGTGTTTTGATTCTCCGGTATGCCATGGAACAACAGCACTTTCCTTCGTGAAGCTGTCTCAAGTCTATCTTGGCCAAGAGTGAGAAGATTTAGATGACACTTAATTTTTGTAAGTGCTTGGCAAATAAAAGATTTAAAATCAGAGAACTCACGGGCCAGGGCAGCAATATCAGGACTGGGAGCTTTAGTCTTGGATGTGGCCTTCTGTAGCTTTTCATCATAGTCACGGAGACGAGACTCAAATAAAGTCTCCAGGTCGTTGAGACTCTCGGCCAACTTATTATGGTCCATAGTGAAGCGCAAAGTGAAGTGTAAAAGGTGTGTTAAATACCTCTTATGTAGAAAATTTGTTTGTGAGGGTGAAGGAGAGCTCACCAGGTACTATTCCATGTAATATTGACTATCACTTTTTACAAAAATAATTAAAAACAATAAATTAATGCAGGAGCTTATTAAAGTGTGTGTTACTATTAGGACTACCCCCAAGCAAAAAAAAGTTAATCAAATCTGTTGACCGAGAAAGTAATAACTTCTTGTCTGTCTTACAGTAACATTATATTCAAGAACAAGCTCATTCAACAAACTTAATTAATGAAGCTTTCTTAATCTTGTATTTTTAATGTTAAAATTTTCTTTTGGTTCCAGATTGGTGATGATTATGAACACCGATTGTGTTTACTAGCTAAAAGTTCCAAAGAAACAACAACGAGACAATGAATTACATAGAAAGATAATGATAATTTTATATTTAGAACAACAATATTGAGAAAAGTAAAAAAAATAGATTGATTAAAAAAAAATAAACAAAATTAAAAACAAAATACAAATCAAAAACAAAATACAAATCAAAAACAAAATACAAATTAAAAACACAAAAAAATTAAAAACAAAATTTAAATTAAGACTTAAACGTTATGTTACGTTTTGAATGTAAATTGTATGCTGGGCAAATTAAATAAATATTATTTAATTCTTTTATTTCCATTAGCTTTAAAATGTCAAATAAAAAAAAAATTATTAAATGTAAATGTGACTAAAATAATAATTATTCACTTACCTTATTCGTCTCCAGCTACTTCAACACCACAGTTAATTTCTCATATTTCCCAACTTAGTTGTGTCGTAAGTGACTATAATATGAGATCAGTCATCTGATAATTATATTAAATATGTAGGCTGCTGCAGAATATAAGATTTGTAGTGCCTCCTAAGACAATATTAAATAATTATTTCCTTACTTTATGCTAAGTTATTATAAACTGTTGTTTCCACAGTCAAACTGAGAATATACCTATTGGTTTTATGGGACTTTACTAATGTTAATTATTCTGTGCTAATGGTAAGGTATTTGTAATAATGAATTTTAATAATATAGAAATATTATTTTATTTTTATTTTTTATTTTTATTTTAAGGTACACCAACAGCAATACACATAAACAATTAAAATGAATTTTACAAGGGTAGTGTCTTAAATATGATTGCCAATTATAGGTATACACAACATTCGTTGTACAGTTGTCTTCCAATAGATTAACTTAAATCAAAATATACAGAAAATATTATGCCAATTACAATCGGACTAACTTATTGCATTATTTTATGAGACTTGTGTGCTTGTAGACTGAAGGTAATAATCAGTCAATTTCTTTTTGAAAATTCCAGAAGAGTCGTTAAAAATGTCAATTGTAGGGATTCTATGGGAAATCTCGTTGTACTCCTTACATACTCTGGCAAGAGGGTAGTGTGCGCCTAAATTGGTTTTATGGTCCGGAAGGTAAAATATTTTTTTAATTGGAAATCTGGGATATCTGCAAGGAACGTTTATTTTAATTTGGTTTAGGAGATTTATATTTTTGATTTTGTTGTTTATTAATTTGTACAGAAACATTAAATCTGCAATCGAACGGCGGTTTCGCAGGGTTGTCATTTTAAAAAATGCTAGTCGTAGACTGTAGGGATGTCTGTGGGATATGCCTGGGGATGAAAAGGCAAGATAGCGTGTGAATGCTCGCTGTATAGATTCTATACGTTGTGACGCTGCACTATAGACAGGGTTCCAGACAACGCTTGCGAATTCGAGGTGACTGCGCACCAGGGTGTTGAAGAGAACAATCTTAGTTTTAACGTTTCGAAAACCTTTGGCGCTTCTTTTCAAGAATCCCAACATACTGGCCGCACGTTTTATTATTTTTTCAATATGTGGGGCTAGTTTCAGCTTGCTGTCAAGCATGACGCCTAAGTCCTTAATCTCACTAACCTTCGTAAGAGTCGTACCTTCCAGTTCGTAGACGGTTTTAATAGGGTTTCTCTTTCTGGTGTAACTAATGTGAAAGCATTTATTGGGATTTAACAGCATTCCATTGTTAGCACACCAGTCAGAGAGATTGTCTAAATCAGACTGCAAGAAAGCAGTGTCACTGGAGCTTTTAACAGTGTAACTCATCTTGAGATCGTCAGCAAACATGGACACCCTACCATGGCCTATTTTGGTCACGATGTCGTTCATATAGATTAAGAATAAGAGAGGACCCAGATGAGAGCCCTGTGGTACACCAGACTCAGCGAAAAATACGTCGGACTCAAAGCCGTTCACAGCCACAGTCTGTGATCTTGCTGTCAAATACGAGGCAAACCATTGCAACAGCGTCCCACCCACACCAACATTACTAAGTTTTGTTAGTAACACCTGGTAATTTACCTTGTCAAAAGCACTCGAAAAGTCAGTGTATATTGTATCTACTTGCAAGCGCCTATCCACATCTCTTGACACAGAAGATACAAAAGAAGCCAGGTTAGTATCCACTGAACGACCACGCATGAAACCATGCTGAACGTCCGCTAGGATATTCTCTGTATGACTGTAGATCAAAGGGTACACAAGGCTTTCAAATAATTTTGAAAAGCATGAAAGGATAGAGATCGGTCGATAGTTAGTAACGACCGCCTTGTCACCCTTTTTGTAAATTGGAATGATCCTGGCTCTCTTCCATTCATCAGGAAATGTTCCGTCACGAAGGGACCGATTAAATATTATCGTCAAGGGAATGGCGAGAGCAGATTCACATCGCCTCACAAAGAACGGTGGTATGTTGTCGGGTCCAGGCCCTTTTTTTCCATTAAGCTGTTTTATCTTTTTTAACACTTGGGATTCGTTTAAATGTAAACTAGCAATGTGGCTACTTGCTGCAGGAGCCGAATCAGTGATGCTTTTGTTATTTTTTGAGTACACGGATGAAAAGTGACTAGCAAAAAGATTGGCTATCTCTGTCCCCGACGATGCAAAGGAGCCATCTACTAGTTTCATGTTGGCAGGCAGTACCGATTGGCCTTTTCGTTTGTCTTTTATGTACCGCCAAAATTTGTTAGGATCTGTGCAAATACTGGATTCAGTTTCATTCATATAATTATTAAAGCAAATATCAATTAGTTTATGACAACGTTCTCTTAGAAGATTATGTTCATATTTGTCTCTTAGATTTTTGTATTTAGAATATTTTTTACGAAGATTTTCCTTTTCTTTCAATAACTTAATAAGATTTTTCGTAAACCAGGGGGGATATTTAGACGGTTTAAACGCTTTCATTTTAGGTACGTAGTTAGCAATAACAATGTTCAGGCTTTTGTAAAACTCTTCTACTAGTTGATTTACGTCCTTACAGTCTTCAAACACACTATGCCAGTCAGTACAAACCAGTTCCGATGTTAAAGACTCGTAGTCGGCCTTAAAGAAATTATACCTTTCACGGGCTTTAGGCGACAGATTTGCACCAGAGTTAGAAGGAAGTGCAGAAATGGTAACAAGAAGAGGGGGATGATATGCATCAAGCTTGCTTATCAAATCCAGTGGCTGTGATATATTTAAACTTTGCAAGTTGCTTAAGATTAGGTCCAGTATTCTTCCAACAGAATTCTTAATATTATTGTACTGTACGATATTGTTAATAGACATTACATCCATCAGACCAACTCCTAGATCGTTATTATAGTTGGTGGGTACCATGTGAGCACAATCGCTTTTACAACTCCAATCAACAAAACTTAAATTAAAATCTCCAAGTACGATAACATTATCGATATGATTCATTACAATATCCAAATTTTGCAAAAAGCGCGTCAGCGTCTCAAGTTTAGGCGGTGGTGGTAAGTATACAGCACATAAAGAAAGACTCGTTAGTGAGCCATTGATTTTAACTTTAATATTAACCCAAAGATCCTCACAATTTGTTTCCCAGTTAGACATTCGGGTTGAAGATATTTTCCGAGAAACAGCAATAAGCACGCCTCCACCATCCGCCTTGGAACTAGAAACGCTTGAGCGATCCCTACGGTATACTACATATCTAGAATCAATAAATTCGCGATCTGCGATATTGGAGTTCAGCCATGTCTCAGTAAAAACGATAACATCATAATTATGGATCAAAATGTTTTTCAGAACGTCGTCGGTTTTTGTTCTTATACCACGGGTATTTTGATAGTACAGAGTGAACTCTTTAATCAATAATACAACACCGTAACATTCTCTTATCATCGCTAAACTACTTAATCAGAGCTACACTATCCATGTTACGTATTAGCAATGCCTCACTGTATTCATCCTTTCGAACAAAAATTCTGCCGTTACGCACCCATGTAAACTTGTATTTACATTCCCTGGCCTTGAATCGTGCGGCGGCGTGTAGAGCTTTGTTTGTAGGAGAGAGGTGCTCCGAGACAAAGACCGGTTTACGAGGTCCATTCAAGCCAATATTTTGTGTGCTGAGTTTGTCCTTTTCGTTCTTCTTGTTAAATGCTGAGACGGAGGCGAGAAGGCTGTCACGTTGTCTAGGGGCACGAAGTTTCACAATAATTGCGCGGGGCCGGTCACTGTCTTTGCTTATCTTGGCAACGCGCGTTACATGTAAAATATCTTCAGACGACAATGGAGCATTTACGGTCTTTACTATTTGCTCAACAACGTCGTTTAAGTTTTCCTGTCTATGTTCCGGAACACCGTTGACTTCTATATTGCTATCTCTCATATTTTGTTCAACCAGATGAAGTCGATTGGTTAGATCGTTTACTGTTAAGTTTAATTTAACGTTGTTCTTTTGCAGATCATCAATTAAGGTATTCTTTTCATCCAAGATTGATTTTAAATCGTCGTATTGGCTATTAAAGAAAATTAGTGATTCTCTTAGTTCCTTGATCTGCCCAGACACGCCCTTGATTTCCGCGGTTACAAGTTTTTTAATAGTGGACTGTAGTGCTCCCTCCAGTTCCTGCTGCAGTATGCTTCTTAGCCTGGTCTCAGTGATACAGTCGCCAACATGAGTAGACGTCCTATCTTGTGAGGGGTCGCGAGGAGACCCTGACTCCCTGTAAGTTGGTTTTGATCTGAGAGTGACATTTTCATGTTGCAGGTTACGCTCTTCTGAGTTGCGGTTGGTAGCTGAGTGGACAGGAGTGTTTGTGTTTCCCACTTTGGGTTGTTTGCTGCAGCATTCAGGACAAGTCCAAGTGCGTTTGCGTTCTGAATCTTGGGCGTAATTACTGTTAAAGCGTTTCACCGAGATGTTGGCGCACTTTATATCATACTTCATTTTGCATGCTTGACATACCAAGAATTCTTGGTTTTGGATAACATTTTTACAGCCGGAACACTTGCTGAGGTTTGGGGCCATAGTGTCAATAATTTCAAAAAAAAAAAAAAAAAAAGCAAAAACAAAAAAGCAAAAACAAAAAAAAAAATAAATAAAAATAAAACAAAAAAAAAAAATGAAAAATGAAAGATGTGCCGCTTGTGAGGTTTGAACCCAGAATCTCTGCAACTTGAGCGGCGGCCGCGGTAAGAGCCGCTTCACCGTTGCGCCAATAACGCTGTTGACAGGACCGTCGAAAATAAGGATTGGCACGCTCTTGGTAGGTACCATTCGACGAGTCGGACTTCGCTCGGATGGCCTTTCTAATTCCAAGGACACGATGACACGACACTCGTTGCACGGTTAGACATTTTGCACTTGTAATCGCTTGTTATTCACTAGTTAATAACCACTTTTGAACTGCTTTGCCTTTACTCTTCAATCATATGAATGTTTTTGTTTGAATTTAAGACGAAGGGCAGGTTTGTGTGCCAAAAACGTTTAGTATTTGTGACTTTAAACTGTATTGCCGATTAAAAACGACGAGCGTGGATTACAACTAGACTGACCGCTACCGCCGACCGTCCTGGTCGCGCGCGAATTCTATAATAATATATATTCTATAATAATATATATATATATATATAAGAATATTATAATATGGAATGTGAAATTCTCCCTCCGTCTATAAAAGTGAGGCTATAAAATAATAAAACACTCCACACAGCACAATAATTGGTATTTTAATCCAAAAAATAATAATTTTAAAACATTGTTAAGTTGGGTTGTTAGGTGGGTGTCATGTTCGGCTTTAGTCATAATCTGGTTTGGTCATATTTATTCCGCTTTAGCTATATTCTGTTTTAGTCAAGTTCTTGTTTGGTCATGATTATAGTCCTTTTAACAGGTTGACTGCCGCAAAACCAGACAATAGATTTATTGTTTGTAGGTCACCGGTGACCTACGCGACAGCTTACGTGTTAAGTCATATTCTACTCTGGTCATGTTCTGGTTTGGTCATACGTGATGTATGAGTTTCAAATATATTAAACCTTTATTGCCAATAAGTAAACATTGTTCATACTGGCTGATATGCAGGCTATTTTTATTTATTCGAATGTTATTTACACATTGCTTGTCATTCTATTTGCACGTGTCATATTTCCTCGTGTGATTTTCTGATGTCCTATATATAAAATATTTAATTGGTTTTAATTATATAAGAACCAATGGGCACAAGTGACCGGTTGACATATTGAAAGTTGAAAAGGGAAGAAGATTTTGTTACACGATGGATTTAAGTATACTTTGAATCTGATAAATAAAACCGGATCTTCATGCTGGCGTTGGTCAAAGAGAGATGTCTGTAATGGGTCGGACCTCACCTCAGAACAATGACTAAAGCTATAAAAGGAAGGTTAAAATAAAAAACGTGCAACTATGTTTAGTTCCGTTCCTTCTGGGGCATACATATCCAAGGGTCAGAGAGTCCAGGTGTCACATTGTCCATTGTCAAAAAGTCCGAAGGATGAAACGTCCTAGTGTCTGAAAGTCCTAGCGTCAATAAGTACATGGTCAAACAGTCCGAAGGATGAAACGTCTTAGTGTCTGAAAGTCCTAGCATCAAAAAGTCCACGGTCAAAAAGTGTGAAGGATGAAACGTCCTAGCGTATAAAGGCCTGAATGCCATAATGTCTCATTGTATAAATATATGACTATCACAACTAAATGATTTATTTATTTATTTTAAATGGACTACCAACAAAACATACACTATTAAAATTCATAAATACAAGTTATCTTAAGGCTAAGTGTTATCTTAATTATAGGTAGACGCGACATGCATTACGTCAGTGAAGTTCTAACAGTGCGTAAGTAAAAAATGGCTACTTTACAGGAGAGCGAAATAACTGTATTAAAGTGTAGTAACAAACATTAGAAGTATATATTTTTGGAAGAGGTACTTACAGTTAACTCTTTGAAGAAATTAAGGACGATTTATATCAAATTTATTGAATTCAAATTGTTTTCTCTTACTTTCGCAATGTTGACAAAAATGGCTCTGACTTACGCCATGTTTCTTAGAGATTAGGATAGGAGAGATATTACCAAAAGTAAACGATTTTGTTTAGTTTTTATTTATTTAAGTCCTTGTAGTAATTATAAAATAAATAACACAACGTAAAGTATTAAATATTTATCAAAATGAGAATATTATTATAAAATTCCAAGTAATTTGTGAGTATCTGAATCATTTTTTTAAAATCTATAAATCTTTTGTAGGTACGTAGGAGATATCTACTTTCCTAACAAAATTACATCCAAAATAAACTAGCATCTAAATCAGTACTTAAGTTCTCCAATTCTTTGGCCCATTGTGTTATAATTGTTATCGATCACATATCATTAATATTTTTCTAGATCTCCCTTTTATTGTAGACTACAATAAAAGGGAGATCTAGAAAAATATTAAGATCAATGAGGTAGAGAATCGTAATAGTTGTGACAGTCAAAAGGAATTACGGTTTTTAATTCTTGTAAATCTTTCCATTTACTTTGAGTTATTTTTATCGCAGTTTGGTAAAGTTTCGGTCTGCTGGGTAAGTTTTCAGGCATTTGCATTCTGCGTCGAGTTCTGCTGCGTGGCAACTCTTGATACTCTGCATCAAACCTTAGTTTATAATTGATTGTGCCATTGGGATTATACTGCAGCACTCGTAAATTTGTGACGGTAGGATCGTTGACGTTGCGACCTGGCCGTATAGAGTCATAAATGAATTTATTTTTTTCAGTGTAGTCGTCAAAAAACTCGTAGCTCAAATATTCAACCATATAGGGCTGCTTAGGTCTAACTTCTTTAGACAGTGTCGCAAACTGAGAGGGCAGGAAAATCTCTTTATTTTTTGTCTTCTGTTCAATGGAGCTGTGAACTGCGTCACACTCCATCTGAGTGTGACCTTTTTCCAAATTTTTTTGTTCTATTACGACATTTTTCTCAATTGCTAGTTGGAGAAGCGCATTTGCCAGGTAAACGTTCCTATTCTGTGCCGTGCAGCCATCAGAATAAAGAATGATAGGTATACATTTTAGTTCTAAAGTTCTTAGTATGTGTATGATACACGAAATGAATACAGAAGCAGAGAGGCCAGCATTAGTTTCGTCGAACCAATAGCAGTAAACATCTTTGGTTCCTAGGTTGTACATCGTAAAATTGTGTACGCAGAGTTTTGTTTTGTAATAAAGTGCACTGGCCTTTAACTGAGGGCACAATTTTACAGCTTGCAAGTCATGCGTGAATACATGTACATCTCCGGATTGTTGAGCTTGTTGTTTGTCTTTTATTTTTTCATTTCGGGCCATGTCCTTCATTTTAATATGTTCATTATATTTATCGTCAGTTATGTTGCCGGCTTTGAACGAACAGCAAGTGTCGCACTGATCTTTTTTTGGAGTAAATAGGCTAAGGTTCAGCTCATCAAACACTCTGCGTAGGGTCCAGCGACTAAGAGGGACTCTCTCAGCTTTTTCACACTCCTTGGTGTACAATCTATATAGACAGTCTTTATTTTCTACTATTGGTTCTAAATATTGTTTTGATGTAGACGCTCTGCAATAGTGAGACGGCATCTTAGGCAATAAAGCAAAAAACTGTTTAAGAAACGCCATATCATCTTTCTTGATAACGCGTTCCTCGTTGTCATTATTAGTGGATGTTTTTGCTATTCCATGCTCTGAAGAATGTACCCAGCATCTTACAGTAGACTCCTTCAAGCCTAAGGTGTTTATGAAAGTCTGCATACACACCTGAATTCGTCCAAATGATGTAGTCAGAAAGTATTGCTTACTCTCACTTCTACGCGAATTCGTTTTATTTTTAACTTGCTTTCGCTCGCAAAGCACAATGTGAGAGACGACGTACTGTTTCCTTTGGTCCCATGTCATGTCTTTCCAGAACTTAGTAAACATGTCCTGTCTTTCATCGTCGGTCAAGCTAGGACAACCACGAAGCTTAGACTTCGTACATAATGTAGAGGTGCACCTTGGGCCCATTGTACGGGCTGGACGAGGCACATCGTGGAGAACTTTGAATTTCTCGTTTCCTGATACTTTTTTATCTCTGCGATAGCCTACATACTTTTCACCTTTTAGACGCTTCATTTTTGTGAGAGATTTGTCCCATTGCTTAGAGTTTCCGAATCCCTTTGATTTTCTTTTTCTATTGGAGCTGAAATTTCCATATTCATCGTCCGACGGTTGTTTATCTAATAAAAAAGACGAAGTCCCAACAGACGAACGCAAAGGCGGCCTTTCTTCACCTGAATGTTCTTCAGATAAAGATAGATGTGGTTCTTGAAGTAGCTCTTTTGCTGAAGCTAGTTTTTGAGGCAGTTCTTCACCTGAAGATGGAAAAGTTTCTTGACACAGTTGTTCACCTAAAGGTGGAACTGTTTCTTGTGGCAGCTCTTCATCAGAAGGTGGAACTGTTTCTTGGGGCAGCTCTTCATCAGAAGGTGGAACTGTTTCTTGAGGCAGCTGTTCAGCTGAAGGTGGAGCTGTTTCTCGTGGCTCAGCTGAATGTGGATCTGGTTCCTGCGGTAATTCTTCAAATAATGGCGGGAATTCGGGTAAAATGTATACCGGCAAGCTATTGATATCTACATTTTCTAGTTCCGGTAAAGTTATTCTTGTTGGTTTTTCATTTTTGGGAGGTACTCGAATCTTTAACTCTTTGCATAAATCTAAAATTAATTCATCTTCTTCACTATCGCTCATCGTAAAATCCATCATTTACCCGTTCTGCAAAAAAATAATAGAAATAAATATACAACGTAACTCATCAAATGAGTGCGGGAAACACTGCGTAAGTCAAAAAGTTTGTGATTATTATTGAAATAGCAAAATAATACGCAAATTTTTGACGTTCTAAAGCTATAACACTCAATTAGAAATAAAACTAACATAAATAGAACACTGAATAATGATATTTACCTTTATTGGAAATATAAATCTAACAAAACACTTTGCACGTTACGAATTTCTATGCCACTGACTGACTTACGCTATGTTGATCCTGTTGTTTGACTTACGTGGTGTCAGTATTTTTCGCATAACACGACGCTATTGGTTAGCAGCCTGCTTTCTGATTGGTTGAAACGTAGCGCGCGTTTGTTCTTTATCGAATCACGACAAAATCTTAAAAGCGCCAAAAATGACTTACGCACTGTTAGAACTTCACTGACGATATGTCATGGTGTTAACCACGACGCTGGTCTTCCGCGGATGCCATATTGAAATTAAAAATAATATTAAGAAAAACAAAAATTATATACCTATTTGTTTTGTGGTGCCATGACACTGTTTACATATTTTAATAAATACAGCTTTTATAAAAAACACATTTGGCAAATTTATTGTTAAATAGAATATAATACATACATTTATGAGTTTAGATAATAAATAAGTATAAATATCAAATATAAATAAAATGTTATTAGTTTAAAACCTAAATAAGAATATTAATTATATATCATGTAATACTGCGAATTCACGATTTCTGAACACTAAGAATATATTTTTTGTATTTAACTTTAAAAGCTTTAATAGTTGTGGAATTCCTAATGGGGGGTGGGATGTTATTCCAACAACTTGTCGCAGCGTATCTAAAACTACCTCGAAAAGCGGCTGTTTTATATTTGGGGCAAACTAAACGGTCAGGTACTCGTGCCCGTTCAGTAAACTTTAATTTACCATATAAATACGATGGGCTTTGATTTTTAATAACACTGAAGAGTAGTGAAGCAAAATGCAAGCATCTAATATTTGTCGGTTTTTCACCACAAAATCATAAAAGTTTTTACATGAAAAATCGAAGTTTGTTAGTACTTGTAACTCTGCTTTAACTAAAGAAATACTCATTCGGTTTCTTTCCTTGCTCCATACTTGCTCCATCATGCTGAATACGCGCTCGCATGACGCATTAGAGACAGGAATGGAAAGAACAAACGTGACCATTTTTTTCAATTCATGACATGGATTTCTGTCTTTCGATTTCGTAAAGAAGTCAACCCAGCGTAAATCCACTCGATTTTCTTCCACGAGATGTGGTTGCATCTCACGCAAAAGTCCAACCTCATCGTACAATTTGTCACTATCTAAGTCAATATTTAATAATTCCTGGAGTCTAGTAATGCCGGTCCATGTGATTGGTTCTTTTAAAGATAAAATTTTCATTGCTTGGTATTCCTGATCTTCAAAGTTATACCATTTTTGTAAATATGTCAAACATCTCGTAAAAAAGTTATTGAACTCAGTTTTGAAATTTGTTTTTTGCGGTTCATCAAACTGCTTTAATAAATCCATGGCAGATTTACCATAAAATTGATCAGCTTGTCTGTTTTGTAGCTTCGTTTTCAGATCAATCATTATGTCATGAATTTCAGTGCTTGTTACTCTGTCGGATTCCAGTAATTTAATGGCGTTCTGAAAGACTTGCATTATATTTTGCATAAAATATAGAATACATAAGACTGCATTTGTTTCCGCATCACTGGCACAAAAGTTATTCCATATAAATTTAGAACAATTCTCTTCACCTTGCTCATTGAAATATCTTATTAAAGCTGGCCATAGCGATAGGATTCTGTCTATGGCAGGAAGTAACGATAACCAACGAGTTGGCACATGTCTTAATATTTCTCTAAACTCAATTTCTGCATCTGAGCAACTTATCATCAGCTCATTTCTCCTTTTAGCAAAAGCCGAAAATTCGCTATAAACTTTCAAAACAATTAATTCCACATCAACTGACAAAGTTTTCAAAGAATTTTTAACGCAGTTGTGGAGAACATGGCACTTGCAATTTGCTTTATATATTTTAGAGTTTAAACTTTTGAGCTTTTGGTAAACAGAAACATTTATTCCATAATTTACGGCAGCATTGTCAGCAGAATATGCTGAGATTTGACTCACTTCAAGGCCATTTTTTGATAAAATTTGAATTATTTGATCTTTTATAGCTTCGCTGTTCTCTTGGTAATCTTCGTAAAAATCCAACAAACCGGTTTGAATGCCACTCTCAAATAAAAAATATTTAATCAATAATGGATACATTTTCAAATTACCTTTATTTGACGAATCACTCGCTACAGAAAAATATTGACTTGTTTTTAAATTATTAAGTAGGCATTCTTGACTAGCCGGCCCTAAAACATTTTCGGCAATACTGCTCGCTTTTGTTCGTCCGCATGATACTTTTTTCGCAGTCGTCGAATCAGAAAACGTGACAGCATTTAATTTGTGTCCGCAGTCTTGACTATTATAACTGTGATGATGTTTAATACCATGAAAAGTTAAAGTAACTTCAGCAGCGGTAATTAAATCCTCTTCTTTACTGTTTTTAGATGAAAAAAAAGACGTAATACCTTGATTTGTTTTGGCGTTCTTAATGAAGGTTTGATGCTTCGAAGATTTTCATGCTGTTTCACAGATCCAAAACCATCATACTTGACCGAAAATAAATGTTGACACATGTTACATTTTTGCTGTAAACTCGTCTTTTTTCGATAGCCATGTATGTTCTTTTAACCACAGGTCATTAAAAGAACAATAGTACTTTTTTTCTTTGCACCTGTACTACTCTCACCTCCTGAGTTATCACGATCCATTTTTCTCAAATTACTGATTACCTCCCGTTAGCGCAACACGCATTTCACTGAATGATTTATCTTATTAGACTGAGAACAAGAGACAAACGCGCGCGAGACACATTCGGCAAGCTGCAAGCCAAACGCGTCGGCGGTGTCTATCTCTGTCACACACGGGCGCACGCGGCGTGCGTGATAGAGAGACACCGCCGAATCAACGAACGTCGACGGCCGGTGGCGAAGCGCGCGGCAAGACGAACAGGTTTAGACCGGCAGCGGAGCGGCGCGGCGCGCGGTGTTGTATGGCCGCAAAGCGAGAGTAGGTAACGAGCGACGAGCGACACGGATGTATAAATATTTTGAAAAACCGAAAAACCGGAGAAGTTATTGCACTCCGGGAGGTCGGGAGGTTAACCATTATTACCGGAGTCTCCCGGGCAATCCGGGAGGGTTGGGAACCCTAATCACAACTAAATGATTTATTTATTTATTTTAAATGGACTACCAACAAAACATACACTATTAAAATTCATAAATACAAGTTATCTTAAGGCTAAGTGTTGTCTTAATTATAGGTAGACGCGACATGCATTATACGAGTAATTATCATCAATAAACGGAACAAAAATAGACAAGACAAATAATATAAAATAAGCAGTACAGACACTTTTCATTCATTACAGACCAAATCGACACCAGCAACTTAGACTACGCTAACTTTGAAAAGCTAACTTTACAGGAGAGCGAAATTACGAAAATATTGTGATAACTTTTTTGATTTTTTTTTGTTATTATATATTTTGATATCTACTGAATGGAATGTCAATTTTAGATTTTATTAATTATCATTACTTTCGGATTTAGTTTGAGTTAGCTTAGTCTACGCCAAAAACTTCGATTATAAATACATAAAAGATCACGCCATCTCATACTTAGCCTACTCTAGCATGGAATGTCACCAAGAAATGAATTAGTAATTTTTATTGGATTTGTCGATAAATTGCACTAACAAAATGTGGCAGCTGACAACATGAATAGTATTATTTACTAATAGATATGGAATACCTACGTCAGTGCGAAAGCCGTATCATCGAATGTTGTTAGTACGAAAACCTTCCATCGACATGTCTATACTGCGACGCCTTATTAAATCGACGTCTTGTTACTGCGATGTTTCGTTACATCCAAAAACTGTACTGCGAACGATTTTCCTGCGAAGCCTTGTTTAATCGACGTCTTGTTACTGCGATATTATGTTACTTAGGCAAAACTCACTTTGAACGATCTTACTGCGAAAACCAAGTACCTACATAGGGACAATATTTTCGGGAGATCATTTAAATAAAGTACGAATAATATACCTACAGCCGTTCACGCCGATACTTTGTGCTGCCTTGTTATTAATGATGAAACACATTAACATAATAATTTTTTTTTTATTTATTAATTAACAAATTAAAGGTACAACCACGCACATTCACACAAAAAAAAATGTTTAGAAATAAACATAATCAACGAAAAACGAAAGTTATAGTTACGCACAGTACATCTGCACAAACATATTATTTTATTTAGAATTCGGTATTGTTTGCCACACCTCTTAAGAACGTAAGTAAATCCATAGTATGCCTTTTTTCTTTTTTTGATGAATTTTGCATGGCGCTTTTAAATGTTTTAAATGTTAGAAATTTCAAAAACTAAAGTTAGGTAGGTATTGTTTTGAAAAGAAAATCTATGTAGGTACTTGGTTTTCGCAGTAAGATCGTTCAAAGTGAGTTTTGCCTAAGTAACATAACATCGCAGTAACAAGACGTCGATTAAACAAGGCTTCGCAGTAAAATCGTTCGCAGTACAGTTTTTGGATGTAACGAAACATCGCAGTAACAAGACGTCGATTTAACAAGGCGTCGCAGTATAGACATGTCGATGGAAGGTTTTCGTACTAACAACATTCGATGATACGGCTTTCGCACTGACGTAGGTATTCCAATACATATAGAGATAAAATATTAAACAGTAATTCTTGAATATTTAGAAGTTAGCTTAGTTTTTACGGAAAAAAATAATTTATCTTAAATCACATTAAAGGGCGCTAACTTGCAAATAGCGTAGTTTTGAGTGATAGGGAAGCACAAACATTAAGGTTAGCGGCTTGTTACTGTGTTATCTGGGTGCAACATACCACAAGTAAATTGAAATTAAAATATCGATTGAAGTAGGTAAGAATTGGAGAAAATAAAAACGCAATACCGACCATAGATAGACTTCAGTAATTCCTTTAGACACTAGCCTTTTTCTTTTAGCTGTTCTTTCGTTCCACATGTAGCAGAAAGCTTTTTTTGAAGCCATGTCTACGCTTATAATAATAAACGCTGATATTACCATGAGGTGTATACAGTACCTTTTGAAAATCAAAAACTATACATGCTATTTTGTTATTAGATATGGCTAGCATTTTAGATTCTAATTTTAATTTACACGAAATTTCTTTTTCTGATTGGTGCTTAGTAAAGTTTTCTTTTTGTTCATCTGATGCATTAGGTGTATTCTTAAACTGATGACAGAAGTCGCATTGATCTTTCTTTGGTAAATGAAATCCTATCTTCATATTAGCGTTAACTATGTCCCTATATTATCGTATTGTCTTTACTTTGTCGTTATAATTATTCCCGGAACACTATTCTAAATACAATTTAAACATTTTTGAAAACGATAAAGTAGGATCCAAGTATTTTTTGTTTGAACGTTTCCTGACATAATGAGATTCAACTGGTATGAAAGAATTAACGTGATCAATGACACTCTGTTTCATTTCAGTGGTAATTACGTTGATGCATGACGTTTATGACGACCTCTGTCGTCAGTTATTTCAGTAAAATCATTACCATCTAGGTTTTTGCGTATGGCGGTATAAACAAAGTCTTTACTTATATTAAAAGTATTTAAGAACATAGTTTTGCATACTTTTTGTAAAGTTATACTTTCGGTAACAGGACTATGCACAGGAAGATGATAATGTAAAGTGTATGAACGTCGACTATCTCCATCTAGATTAGAGCTGTCTTTTTATTGTTTTGTATAACATATTTAGATATGATTTGCCATTGCTTAACGTGGCTACCAGAGCCCCAAAATTGAGAAAAAAGATCACCGCGCATTTCTTCTGTATTTTTTTGTGTAGGTACAACGTAGACGACAAGTTGGATTGCAGTTTGGTTTCATTCTTCCTGCTTCTTTCCTATTTCCCTTTGTAGAAATATATGGCATTCCCTTATTAAACAAACGCTGTCTTTTTTTAGTCAACCAATTATCTTCGTGCTTAAGACGTTTCAAACCTAAGTCATTCCTTTTTTTTTTATCTACTCTTATTTTTTGGGGTTAATACGTCAGTATATGGCTGATGATAATGAAACAAATTATTCATAATTACTCAACTACAAAATGGACAAATTTTCTTTATTAGATGAAAATTAATTTATCTATTTATTATCAATAATTATAAGTAGGTGATTATTGGGCATTCTGGAACACTTTTTTTTCCCACTCCATTGATCTCACTGCCGTTCGAGCAATGTCGTAAAAAAAGTTTTCCAGAATGCCCAATAATCTTTTTGAAAATAGTGTTTTATAATATAGTTTCCGTTGATAAGAAACTTGTGAGATACTGTAGCTTTTCCTTAGCAATAATATTCAGTGCAAAAAAAAAAAAGCATTACTCACTTGCAAAGCGATTCTTGGATACCAATGAACTGAAGTTTGTTATTGGATGTTTAAAAATTGATTCGACTTCCCACCTCAAGAGTTTAAATGTTTTGGCGCTATGTTATAAAATCATTTTGTTAAATTCCTTCAAACTCTGTGGTCAAGTGCAAGCAGCTGATTATGAAATTCGTCAAACAAAAACAATCGTTAAAAGTAGAATGCATATGTCCTCCACTATCGAATGAACCAAAACGACATGGTACTTTGTTGCCGAACAGTATACGTTGTATTGTTTGTGGTCCTTCCAATTGTGGAAAGACCAACTTAGTAATTAGTCTACTATTACATTGTGACGGTCCTCGTTTTCATAATCTTTATGTATATTCAAAATCTTTATATCAGCCTAAATATATATTTTTAGAAAAGGTATTAGATATGGTGGCAGGTACATCTTTTAACAAATACAATGATAACAGTGAAATTTTAAGTCCACACGAAGCTTTGGCTAACTCAATTATCATATTTGACGACGTTGCTTGTGAAAACCAAAATCACATCCGGGATTATTTTGCTATGGGACGTCATAAAAATATCGATTGTTTTTACATAAATCAAACCTATACAAAAATACCTAAACAACTTGAGAGGGACAATGCAAACCTAATAATATTATTCAAGCAGGACGATGTAAATTTAAAACACGTTTATGAAGAATGTGCAGCTGCCGACTAATGTAACAGTTGGTGCCACAAAATAGTCTTTAATACTTTAGTTTAGTGTGGTCTCTTATTAAAGCACCGGCAGGCTACACATGAAATTTAAGCTGTAGGAGGCTGAGAACTTCCTTATACGGTTTCCCGTCCTACAACATTAGAGTCCCTAGGTCCCTAAGTCCTTAAAGCCCTAAAGCCCTAACCTACAGCATAAATGTGTAATAAATAAATATATAAATAAGTACGGGATGTCTGCACCATGAGACCTAAGGCAACAGACGGAAGGTGGTGAGGAAACAGGGTTTGGAGTAGGATTTTCTCACTGCCAGTCAAGCAGGCTCACAAGACCGATCAGAGAAGCTGACAGCGCTAGGTGTCTTTGCCACAGTGAGAGGATTATAGTTACCAGTTAGCAGCAATTAGGTATACAACGATGTAGTCCGAGTACAAAAAGAGAGTTTATTTACAACATACAGTTTCTTAAATACTAATTTTATTTTACACACACAATGATAGCTACTAACTAGTGAGCCATCTGTGTAAACTGCAGTGATGTCTCTTGCAGTTTTCTTAAGTCGGCCAGCGTAAATCGCTGGCTAAATGTTCAAAGGTCGTTTGAACATCCTGGCGCCTCCAAGATGCGGGAGTCCAGCTGGTACAGCTCGATGTTTTCAGTCGGTAGCTCTGCCTCCGGTGCTGGTCGCCGTAGCGGTTTGGGAGGTGGCCTCTTTGACGCCCTCTCGTGCACCCTGTGTGGGATGCTGTAGATCTGCTCCTGTGGCTGGATCGTCGATTTTCGGCATGGAATCTTGGTTCGCGCCCATGCCAGTATCTGTGGACCGTAACAAAGTATTAGTACTGCTAGAAATAACAGAGATATTGTGGTAATGAAGCTAGCTAAATATGCGTGAGACTGTATTTGTGCCCAAACTGTATGGTCTAATTGTGTTTGTAAACTGAGTTCCGAATTTATTAAGTGTTGAAAACTATCCTTAGAACTATCTATTATTTTTTCTTTAGATATATCTTCTATATTTGAGGCGTGTAGAATCAAAGGCAGCTAAATGCATGCCATAAAAATGTTCACAAATTATTTTTTTCGTTTCCTTGTTTATAATGTGACCAGTTCTATAATGTTTGAATTACAATATAGACTTTTACTGAGATATTTTTAATTAAAATAAGCATCATTTTAATCAAAATAAGGACTGGTTCATAATTTCAAGAAAACTTTTCACTTAAGCTGTTTGATCCCAATACATTAAGTAAGCTGGGTTTGATAGTGACAGTACTTCAATGTGCTGCCTTTGACACCAACGAAGAATGACATTGCCATTATGCGCAGGCTTTAGTGATGTGACAAAGTGGATTCTTTATCGATGATTCACTTTAGTCGTGGGTAGGTCACCCACGACAAAAGTGAATTTACTCGTAAATATGAGAAAGGAGGCAATATATTTTTAACAATAATGTTAAAAGAAATAAACAATATCAAAAGCAAATATTCTATTTATGGTATTTTTAATAATAATCTTTTTAGTACTTATTAAAAAAATCGTGACAACAGGAAATGTTATGTTACTCTTATAAAATTACTTTGGACTTAATAAATCATCACACAAAACTTAGTAGTGTCAGTAAAGAAGGAATATACCCTAAACTGATACCAATGGATATTCATCATGAGGTTCACAAGTAGGTTCATAGTCACACTCTACTTCAAGTTCTTCAAGAGATTCTGCGGAAAGGATGTTTACGTAATATTGAAGTCCCGCCAATGATTTCCAGTCATCGCCAAAATGCTTTTGTAGCAACTTATTAACGTCTGCTAGTTTTTCAGTTTTTACTTTTACCAGACCAGTGTTTATTTTGATCGGATTAATATCAGAGATCTGCTTGTTTTTCTTGCATACATTTTGACAAGACGTATTAATATCGGACTTATAATAAGGTTCCCCTTTTATTAAAGCATTACCATGTCGTTTCGAACGTTTTATAAGAAATCTCTTACAAAGAGTTACTTTGAATGGCAAAGTGCCAGTGGTTTTCATTACTGATTGCACCGCAGTTTTCCAATTAAAAACTTCAATAGTATCTAATTTGACAATGGTTGCGTGATTTTTCATGATTTCTATATATTCGTCTGGTGACACGAGGACCTCGCTTTTTCTTAGGTCCTTTTCGATATTGCCAAAAACACGGTCCCGAATGTCCCGTGACTGGGAAAACGACTTCTATTGATTTTATTTGTTGTTTTGATAGAATCCATTTTGAGAGCATTCCGAGCAATATTGTATTTTTATTTTGCCCAACGCATCCATCGGCCAACAATCGAATGTGCGAGATTGAGGTCAAATCCGTTTTATTCAAGCGATCATATACTACAGACGCTATTTCATTAGAACCTTTAGCGTGAATGTCTTCAGTCCAGACGTAACTAAACACGTTGTTTTTGTTAGAGGATCCTTTGAAGTACCTTCCACTATTGTTGCATTGTACAAATACAACTGCCTGCTGTAGTAGCAACTTTGGTCGGGAACTTTTGGGAGCGGTAGGTTTTTCTGGCAGTCAAATGACAATGTTTTCATGCCTTCAATTTTTTCCTTGAGCATCGAGAAAAAGGCTTTAGCCCTGAGACGATGAATCCTTTGCTGTATTCTTAAATCGTTTCGTTTGGATTCATCCTTTTCAATTTTAAATCTCTCAGCAAACTTCAAACAAGTTGAACATACATCTGTACGTGGACTGCCAAAACCCAGGTTATAGTGAGAATTGAAAATTTTTCTAAAGTAAGACCTTTTGATCGATGTGAGACCAGTTTTATTTACGAACATTTTATACAGCTTATTTATGTTCAACGTGCTGGGCAAATACCGTCTTGCGGAGCTACTGTCGCGGCAATAGTGAGCTTCTGAGCATTTGAGTAAATTAATAAATGTTTTTATTTTATCTCGCTGGTGGTCATACAGGTGAGCCTTATGGTTTCCACCTCTTCTCTCCACAGGTCCAATGTTGTGGCGAAAGAAATTTGCAATAACATAGTGCACCCTGTACTTTGTTATGTTCAAACACTTCAAGAATGTGTTTTGACAGACAGGCACAAGTTTTTTTCTCGCGTGTATGTGATATTTAATAGTGAACTCACGACCTTTCCTTGTTGTATTGTTCAATTTGCGCCGTCGAACAGGTATACCATTACAGCATTTTAAAATAATTGAATCTTGGGTTAATTTGTCCTTTTTTTTATAAAACGCTGCATGAAATTTTTGTAGATCAGTCAAAGTTAGTGTCTTGCACTGTAGATTTTTTTCGTGCTTAGAGCTTGTCCAGATGAAGCGATTTACGCGCGAGTCCATTCGCGCGTCTCAATTTTCAATCGCGTCCAGATACGGCGTTTTACGCGCGAGTAAATAAGTGAGTTTTTGGGACGAATTCAGTCAGTTACAATTATGGATTGCGACAAAGCGGTTGTGTTGTGGCTTGCGTACCGAAGATGGAAACGACGGAAGCAAAGAGAAAATCGACAATATAGAGTGCACCCAATTCTACATGATAGAATGAATAACAGTATGTTTTATACATTATATCCAAAGCTTCGAGAACACGATAAAAAGTTTTTTAACTATTTCCGGATGTCTGTGAAATCTTTTGATGATCTGCTTGAAATAATAAAAGAAGATTTAACTCCTTGCCAAAATTATGTAGTGCGGGATGTCGTTTCCGCAGAAGAAAAACTCGTGATCACTTTAAGGTAAGTAATATTTATTATTTGGTATTTTAGGAATGGCACTGTTAAAATCACGTTATGTAAATACTTTAGAACAAAATAATAATTACACATAATTACAAATTATTTTGGAATAGATCCATACAATCAGAGCCTTGTGAATCTATTTTTGATACTGGCGATGGCGATGGGTTAAGTTCATGTTGTACCGTTCTTGTGGTATAACTCGCACCAGTATAACCAGGTCGATTAGAAGAGTCTTGTGAATCTATTGTTGATACTGGCGATGGCGTTAAGTTGTATGCTTCATGTTCATGTTGTACCGTTCTTGTGGTATAACTCGCACCAGTATAACCAGGTCGATTAGAAGATATGGAGGGTGTTGCTGGATCATATTCGTAATTATCTGGTGAATATTGAAATGATGTGGGGCGGTAAGGTAGTGGATGTCGTGCAGGATGTTGTGTGAGGTTGTATTGAGTCACATAGCCAGGACGCGTAGTTTTAGATAAATATGTATGAGGGACTTGCTGACCTTTTTGAAGAATATTTAATATTTCAATTTTCGTTTGAAGTCGATTGGCCTCAGGTACTTTCAGCAACTCCTTGTGTAACGATAAACAAAAAAGTTTGTCATCATCAGTCTCCTCAGTAGTGGACGGTCGTAATGGATTACCAGATGTAATAGTTTTTTGGATGATTCCAAGAAATTCCGTGTCAGCAGCACTTATTTTTCTTTTATTCCTCTGATTACTCGCTGGTGGTCTCATCACATCTTCCCCGTCTACTGAATTATTTTGTTCAGCATCAGCTGACATATCAGGTGTAATGTTACTATCAGTAATTTTATTGCTTACCGACCGTTCTAGGAACATTAACCTATTAAAATAAATGTAAGAATTTTTACTTGGAGCTCCAGAACCAGATGGTGCATTTTTATTTTTCTTCATCTCTCGAACGAAGCCATCTCGCAGCCCTTTCCATTTTTTTTGAAGTGTGACTCCTGAAACCAATAGCAAATATGTACTATAATAGTCCTTAATAAATTAAATAAATTAACGAATTAATTACAGTATTTTACTTGTTCCAGGTATTTAGCTACGGGATGCTACTTTGCTGACTTGCATTATGCCTATAGATTAGGAAAATCAACAGTAATCGAAATAGTACAGAAAACATGTGACATCATTTGGATAAAATTGAAAAATATGGTAATGAAAGAACCCACTACAGAGGAATGGAAAGAGATTTCTAAAGAATTTGAAAAATACACAAATTTTCCGAATTGCATTGGCGCCATTGATGGCAAGCATATTCGAATTATAAAACCAGTCGAATCGGGTTCCCTTTTTTACAACTATAAGAATTATCATTCTACCGTCTTGTTGGCAGTATGTGATGCAAATTATTCTTTTATCTCAATAGATGTTGGAGCATATGGCAAGAGTAACGACTCCACTATTTTTAAGAACTCTCTTTTCTATAAAAAACTTGTGAACAAGTCTTTAAATATTCCTGACCCAAAACCAATATCGGAGATAGATAACAAGCCTTTACCTCATGTCATTGTAGGAGATGAGGCGTTTGGTCTAATGGAAAACATTATGCGGCCCTATTGTGGTAAATCGCTGACAAATAAAAAAAAGATTTTTAACTATCGTTTATCCAGGGCACGACGCTATATAGAATGTTGTTTTGGCATTATGGTGAACAAATGGAGAATATTTCACAGGCCACTTAATGTTGACATAGATTTTGCCGAAAATATAATCAAAGCTTGTTGCATTCTTCATAACTATGTCAGATTAAGAGACGGTTACAGATACGACCATACTTTATACAATACATCTCTAAATAGTTTAAACACTGATACACTCAGACCCAATGCACGGTCACAAAATACAAGAGACCGATTCGCTGATTATTTTGTTAATGAGGGTCAACTTCCTTGGCAAAACAAAATGATATAACATTGTGTGATGTGACATTGTGAATTATAGTATTTTGACACTGATTTTATTATACATTGTAGGTAGGTATGTATGTAATATGTAATATTATATTTATTTGAATGTGTAAGAAATAAAAATGATTCGGTTACCGAGAGTTTTTTTCTTTTCATCCGAATCACCAGCTTCAGAAAAAATTTCTACCAACTCTTCCCAACTTCTACGTTTGACGTTTCGATTTGAATAGTCTGGAGATTCCATATTCCATATCGCCACCCTCTTTTCTACTTCGTCGATAAATAGTTCCGTGTCGAAGTTATCACGCTCCATTTTTTATTTCTTAATACGTCCTATCGCGGCAACTACGCGCGTTGGACTGGACGCAAACATGGCCGCTCTAGGATCTCGACTCGCGCGCAACACGCGCGTGTTTTGCGCGAGTCGAGAGTCCGGCGGCTGCACGCGATTTACGCGCGAGTTGAACAGTCGCGCGTGTGCATGTGGACGGCATGTATAGGCACCTAGTATCTCGCCAACGCGCGTGTAGATACGCGCGTGTCGGTACGCGCGTAAATCGCTTCATCTGGACAAGCTCTTACAGGCTGGCCGATGTGGCAACTCTTTTAAATAAAATATCTGTAATCTCTTTTAATTAAATATCTGTAAATAAAAACATAAGTAGGTTTCTAGGTATTGAGTAAGTAGGTATTATAATGGATTTACTAGATGTCGCTTGTGAATTCATTCGCAGGGACTTTTCACAGAAACGCATTACGCAGAATAAAAATATAATATTACTAGACTAAAAATATCGTTGTGAACTATTAAAAAACTTGTTCAGTGTAAAATTTCATCTAAATCTGATTAGTCGTTCGCATGATCGTACAATATAGATACATCCCAACGTACAAACTTTCGCTTATAATATTGGTATGATACAGTCAGCTGATAGATAGTTGTTGTAGATTTAAGACAAGCCACAGACAGACAAACCAACTTTTATTATTATTGTATTTATTTATTATGTTATTAGTATACTAATAGTCCAAATACCTTCCGATCAGCAAGAAAAATGTATTACTTCGTCAACTCATCTTAAATTTAATAATGTTACCTACCTACTTAAAGTTCTGTCGTGCGTGCGTACCACTGTGACATGGAAGCAATCGATTAATTTAATTTAAATGTAAGTAGATACACAGTAAAGTAAATGATATCGAAATCGGTTTATCGATATGCCCATCACTTACCGTTCTTTCTTCTCATTATTCCGTTTCCAATTCTCCGGATTTATTCCTTTTTTCCGCGCATTATCAGATGAAACTTCAGTTACATTCACTTCCATTATAAACAAATGAAGTAGTTTTCACTTTATCTCACTTCAAATAGCTCGTAAACGTATTTAAAATCAATAAAATCGACAGCAACTTCTACACGAAAACACTTTGCGACGCCATATTGGGCTCGGCGCCATCGCAACGCTGTGATTGGTCAATTTTGATTTCAGCTGTCTTTGATGTTGACAGGACGTTTTTAAGCTAACTTTGATCCCAATGTCGAAGTTCAAATTGGATTTTCTACGACATTTAGCTAAGTTTGATAGCAACGTTTGAGAATTCAAAGACAATTTTTTTGGTATTCATAGCTCAAATATGACAAAACACGCAATTAGCTGCATTTGATACTACACCCCTCATTTAATGATGTTATTTCAGAGTTCATAGAAAAGTTAAAGCTTTTTATAAATGATTCTAGGACTGTGACTTTTTCTGTTCGCTTAGCAGAAAGTACGTTATTCATTGTTTTTATAACACAATTTTCGGAGATCCGAAGAACACCAACGTTACGAATGTTTACTTCTTCTCTTTGTCCATCACAAATAATAGATGCAGTTACTGAGTCTTTACATATGAATAGCCAAGTATTAGTCATGTACATTTGCTTCCAAATTACATCAGAAGTAATTTTATAAATTTTTGAGAGGCATTGAGTTTGATTGTTAACTTTGCTCTTAAAGATTTGTTCAACAATGCAGTTCCTATTGAACTGCATGTTCTTCACGGCCACAGGACTACAAATAAAATTTATATTTTTGCGAATGCAGTTATTAAATTCGTCATGGTTTAATTCGATGTAATGTTCATTATTATAATCAAAACCCATAAATGTGTGTTGTATTATAATGGATTGAAAACTATTATCTTTAATTTTTATGGGTACAGGCGTCACGTGAACTAAAACGTATTTTGTGACGTCATGAATTGGGTAATGTGCGAACACTTGAATGTGTGTGCTGTTTTCTGTTATTCTAGTACTTAATAATTGAGTCTGTGTGATTCTTAGGTTATGTGGCATTTTTTTATTTGCCAAATTTATTATATTTCCCACTTGTTCTGGAGATAAGACATTATAAATTGATGCATTATCTAAGAATATCTTTAATAAATTGTCATAGTGATCCATAATCTCTGAGATATAGTTAACAGCTAAGTGGTAGGTTTGCATTACTTGGATCTTAATACGATTGCCATCAATAGATCTGTACCAAACATTGTTGTTATTCATGAATTCAATTGCTTTATTTAGCTTTGTTTCAAACTTTTGTAGTTTCTTTTGTATTCTGTATTCAGTCTGATTAACAGTAGTGACGGTGGATATCATAAACTTTGTTTGTTGATTAGTGGCTTGAATTAAGACACGCTGGTTATCTTGTAATGTGTTTATATCTCTGTAGGCTTCATCATTAACTCCGAAAATGGAGGTTAAAAATTAACCTAACAGACCTCTTTTCTTTCTTGTATGTTCTATGTTAGTTAAGTATTGAATCGTTCTTTCAAATTTATTCTTTTCCTCTTCTAGATGCTGATAGAACTCATCACAGTGTGTTTCATAAGTAACCGTTTGAGACTGGTGGCACAGGTTTTTAAATTTAGTCGTAACTGTAGATATTTTATCCAATTGTTGCTTCATGTATGCTCTGTCGTAAGTTGTTTCGATTCTAAACGTCCCTCTGTCAATAGTAGCTGTCCCAATTTGTTCTATATCTATATATAGAACAAATTGGATACAAAGTCAATTAAATAAGAAATACACCATAAACAATATCGATCCAGGGCTATCCCTGGATCGATATTGTTTATGGTGTATTTCTTATTTAATTGACTTTTTGCAGTAGTACCGATGATAAGCAGGAGCAACATCAACATAAATTGTAATAAATTAAATGCCTTTGGCTTTATTGCGTATTGTTTTGTCCGTTTGTCATTTGTTGCGATATAGCTTTGTACAGGCGTTTGACTTGCAGACGACGATGATTGTGTGACGTCATCATAGTCTTCGTGAATTGGAAGCGGTATGAGTGTGTGCACTGACCGTTTTAAAATAGTGCGATTCGCCTTTTGTAGGGTGACTACTCTCGTTGCACCATCTGGTCCAGGATGAATTTCTTTCACCTTTGCCATAGGCCATTGGCTTGGAGTTATGTTTATATCTTTAATGAGAACCGCGGTACCTATTTTTAGATTTCATATTTTTTTGTCCACTTGTATCTTTGTTGTAGCTGATGCAAATAATCCTTTGACCAACTATTCCAGAAGTCTTTTTTCATTTTTTGAGTTAGTTTCCACCTGGTTCCCAGATCAGTAATGGTGTTTGTAATAGGATCTGGAACTCCAACTGCTTCACGGCCAATCAAAAAATGACTTGGTGTTAGTATTATGTTGTCGTTTATGTCTTCACTTAAAGGCCATAATGGTCTTGAGTTGAGACATGCTTCAATTTGATGTAACAACGTTGTCATTTCCTCGTAAGTTAGTGTAGAGTCTCCAACCACACGTCTTAAATGATGTTTCATTGATTTTACGCCTGCTTCCCATATTCCTCCGAAATGAGGTGATGATGGCGGAATGAAATGCCAATTGGTTCCGATGTTGATAATTGCGTTTTGGAAATTTGGCGATTGTGTGATTTCAAGTATTTCTTGATATAGTACATTTGCTGTCCCGACAAAATTTGTAGCATTGTCACTGTACATATGTGAAACGTGACCTCTTCGCGCCATGAATCTACGCAGTGCAGCGATAAACGTCTGAGTCGATAGATCACCGACTAGTTCTAAATGTATTGCTTTTGTTGATAGGCATACAAACACCGCAATGTATGCCTTACTAGACTTGTGTCCTGTCCCTTTCATACTTCGTATCTTTATGGGACCCGCAAAGTCAACACCAGTGTGGCTAAACGGATGTGATAACGCAACTCGTGGTTTTGGTAATATTCCCATTTTTTGAGATGCTGTGGTGGCCTTGTATCTAATGCATTTTACGCATTTGTTAATTAAACTTTTAACTTTCCTTTTACCACCGATTATCCAGTACTTTTGTCGTATGTAAGATAAAGTAAGCTTATTTCCTCCGTGGAGTGTTTTCAAGTGTGAGTCACGTATAATAAGTGACGTCACATAGTGGTTGTCCAATTTACTAAAGTGTCCATATAAATAATAATAAGGGATTAAAAATATTAAAGGTAATTGTCAAGTTTGAGAAATCAACTGTAAGAACAATATGTAATGTTGTGGAGTTCTTTTAAAGTTAATATCTAATTTACTAAACAATAACAAAAAAAACATATATCCAAATTAAATTAAAATCATTATGTACTTAATATTTGTATAAAATCTGATTTGTCAATATAAACATCTCACATCAAAGTTAGTTCTCAAAGCCCCCAAGAGATGGCGCTATTCCTTACGCTGAATCGCGCAAACGTTTCGTTTTAGTGGCATTATATAAGGCAGTGATGTATTTGATAGGTAGTTCCTTCAAGGTGTGTGTTAATAAAGTGTAGTACAAGTAACAGTGTTTGTGAATTGTGAATCCCGACCTTAGTGAGTTTAAACATTGGTGCCGAAACCCCGGAATGGACTTGGACTTGGTAATCGTGTGAGTGAAATTAGAACTTAGAAAAATTTGAAGTGTTTAAAAGACTTGTAAAATTTTCGTGATTTATCCTATGGACTTAGAAAAATTTGCTGTTAAAAAGACTTGTAAAATTTTAGTGTTTTATTCTATGGACTTAGAAAATTTTGCTGCGAAAAAGACTTGTAAAATTTTGTGATTTGATCATAATTAGTATGGACTTAGAAAATTTTCGTCGAGAAAACACTTGTGATATTTTTGTGTTTTAGTCTACTACGAACTTAGAACATTTTTTTTGTCATAAAAAGAGACTTCGTGTTTTTTGTGTTTTCATGTTTTGAACTTGATATTAATCGAAGGATATTGAACTTACGCGTGATACATCGAACTTTAATAATTCTCTTCGTTGATTTAAAACAGTTGTTAGTCAATATAATTAATTATGGCTGATAAAAGGTTGAAGTCGCAAATCGAATTTTGTTCGAGACTAGAAAAGGCAGAAAAGAACTTTAAGAAGAGTCCAAGAGTGAGAATTACTAAATCTTATTTAGAGACAAGAATACAAACATTGCAAAGCTTATGTGAGGCTTTCAAAACTAATCATAACAAACTCATTGAAGACTTATCCGAGGAACAACTACACGTCTTACCCTATTTTACGGATGATAAATATGATTGGTTTGAAGAATTATATACATCGTACATGGCAGATCTTCAGGATGCACTGGAGAAGGTAAAGGAGAACGCGCAGATAACGGAGATAGATAAGATGTCTACATCTACTGAAATTCAACTTCCAAGAATACAATTGCCAAGTTTTAACGGCAAGTATGAGGAGTGGCAGACATACTACGATATGTTTGTTTCACTAATACATAAAAATGAGAAATTATCAAAGGTGCAAAAACTACACTATTTGAAAAGTAGCGTTTCTGGGGAACCGGAGCAACTTTTAAGGAATTTCTCGACTACTGAACAAAACTATGATGAGGCTTGGAAACAACTGACAAGACGATATGCCAACAAACGATATAACTCGAATGCTGTTTTCAAAATTCTGTTTTCTCAAAAGCAAATAAATGGAGAATCTGCACTGGCCATAAAACAGTTGCTAGACACTACGACGTCATGCTTAAAGGCTTTAAAGAATATGGAATTTAGTACGGAATCATGGGATCCTATTATTATATACATGGTGATTTCAAAACTGGATGTGGAGTCTCATAAACAATGGGAAAATCAAATGAGTATGATGATCGACGAAACGCCTACGTGGAGTCAATTAGTAGATTTCCTAGAGGCTAGATTTAGAAGTTTGGAAATGATTGATTCTGGCAAGAACTTGCACAAACCAGTAATGACGCCGAAGAAATCAATAGGGAAGCCAAAGACATTCCACGCAGCTATTCAAGAAGATAATCAGAAAAGCGAATTAACATGCGTCATGTGCAGCGGAAATCATTATCTCAACTTATGCAATCAATTTAGCCAAATGTCAGTGCAAGATAGACGGAACCTTGTTCAAACAAAAGGATTATGTTTCAACTGCCTAAAGTCGAGCCACGTAGTTGGAAATTGTCGTAAACCAATATGCTGTAAGAAATGCAGCCGAAGACATCATACTATGTTACATTATGAAAGAGACGGATTCACAGAAAACACAAAACAGAAACAGGAACACACAAATCAACCTAGTAAATCGACAGCAGAACCAAACATAGTTGTTAATTTTTCAAAGAAGGAGCATCACAGTTATAATGTTTTACTTGCAACAGCAGTTTTAAAGGCTCGTTCTAGTAACGGGAATAAATGTTTAATTCGTGCACTGTTAGATCAGGACTCACAAGCTTCATTTGTGACAGAAGCTACTGTTCAATTACTTGGGCTTAAACGCACTCCTGTAAATGGTGTGGTATCAAGTCTGGGAGAAGGGCAAATGCGTATTAAACATGTCGTTAAATTTTGTTTAGAATCGCGTCATAATCCAGAAATTAGTATCCAAGTAACTGCATATGTATTAGGCTCTCTTACTTCATTGCTTCCTTGTGACAAACTTGAAGACCATGAATGGCTTGAACTGAAAGGATTGGAACTAGCTGATCCAGATTATACGTTACCAGGAAAGATAGATGTCTTATTAGGCGCTGAAGTACATGGTGAAATTTTGTTAAGTGGCTTGATAAAACACCCCAAAGGAAATCTAATAGCACAAAATACGGTCTTTGGATGGGTTTTATCAGGAAGAATCTCTAGTAATTCTGCATCAAAGGACAAAGTTACTAGTATGCATTTGAAAGTCAGAGAACCAGATGATTGGCTTAAAAGGTTTTGGGAATTAGAGGCTGAACCAGACAGTATTCAGAAAAAGCTATCTAACGAAGAAGAAACGTGAAAAGTTCTATGACGCGACAACTACCAGAAATAATGATGGGAGATTTGTTGTAAGGTTGCCTTTTAGAGATGAAGATCCAGAAGTTCAATACGGTCAATCATTGGACAGAGCACGAAAAAACTTAGCATTTTTGGAGAGGAGACTAGAGAGAAATCCTCATCTTTATGAAGAATATAGAAAGGTTTTGGCTGAGTACGTAAGCTTGGACCACATGGATCTTGTCAAAGCAAATGAATTGAATAATGAAAGAGCTGTATATCTTCCTCACCATGCAGTTGTTCGTGAGGACAAGGAAACAACAAAGGTACGCGTTGTATTCAACGCATCAAGTAAAGGTGAGAATGGTGTATCGTTAAATGATAATCTGTTAGTAGGTCCCAAACTGCAACAAGACTTACGACATTTAATAATGAGATGGCGAGCTCATCGCATATGTTTAATTGCAGATTTAGTTAAAATGTACAGACAAGTACGTGTACATGACGATGATACAAATTTTCAGAGAATACTTTGGAGAACTCATCCAGACATGCCCATCCAACATTATAAGTTACAAACTTTGACGTTTGGTACGGCGTGTGCACCCTACCTTGCAGTCAAAACCCTACAGAGGAGGCTAGCTGAAGAAGAAAAGACTAAGTTTCCAGTGGCAGCAGAAATAACAAGAAGAGACTTTTACGTTGATGATATGATGACAGGCTGTAGCACAGAAGAAGAAGCTAAAAGAATCTACGAAGAAATGAACAAATTAATGAGTTCCGGAGGATTTCAACTGCAAAAGTGGAGTAGCAACAGCAAGGAAGTACTTCAGTACATTGATAAAGGTAGACAGCGTAACAATGAAGTTCCAATAAAGATGGATGACACTCTAAAAGTACTCGGGATACAATGGAATAAAAACACCGATAATTTCGAATATACCGTCAATTTACAAGAAACAAAATATCCGATAACTAAAAGGCAAGTTCTCTCCGACATCGCTCGTCTTTACGACCCCATGGGCTGGATTGCACCAGTTGTTGTGTGTGCAAAGCTTATAATACAGAAAATTTGGAAAGCACAGTTAGATTGGGATGATGATTTGACAGAGGAACTGCGAGAAGAATGGCTCAACTTTCGGAAAAAATTGAAGGAAATCAAGGGAATAGGAATTCCTAGATGGATTAAGTCGACAGATTACAGCAGATTAGAATTACATGCATTCTCAGATGCTTCTAGAGCAGCCTATGGTGCAGCCGTTTAAGTTCGTGTTGTAAATGAAGATCAAAGTGTTCACGTGACGTTGTTGTCCGCAAAGACCAAGGTTGCTCCATTAGAAAAGGAAATGTCTATTCCTCGTTTAGAATTGTGTGGCGCTCATCTTGCAGCGACATTACTATCTGAAATCTCGCAAGTCATGAATATACAAACGGAAAATTTATACGGGTGGACTGATTCCACAATAGTTCTGGCGTGGCTTAAAGGTGGAGCAAGCAAATGGACAACCTTTGTGAGCAATAGAGTATCAGGTATACTATCCATAATGGATCACGATCAATGGCGACATGTTTCTACTGATAACAACCCCGCCGATTGTGCATCAAGAGGATTGCAACCCTCGGAAATGAGCACCCATATATTATGGTGGAACGGACCTAATTGGTTAAGAAAATCAAAATTAGAAATAACAGAAAAGGAAGATATAGAGACACACGAAGAAGAAAGAAAAACATCATTAGTAGTTACACAAAACAAAGAAGAAAATTTTGAGTGGGAAAGATTTTCTAATCTAAGAAGAATGTTAAAAGTAATATCATATTGTAGAAGATTATTATTGACAAAGATTAAACTTAAAGAGTATCCAGAATTTATTACAGTAAAAGAAATGAAGGAAACATTAGAACATTGTATCAGACAAGTGCAAGGTTTAGAATTTAAAGAAGAAATTCAAATAATTAAAGAAGAAAAAGATTTGCCTAAGAAGAGTGTGCTGCATACTCTTTGTCCTATTTTAGATAAAATGGGAATTTTAAGAGTAGGCGGACGCATTGATATGGCCAAGGTGAGTTTTGACATAAGACATCCGATTATTATGCCTTTTAAGAATCATCTTACACAGCTTTTAATAGCGGACGCTCACATCAAAACTTTGCACGGCGGACCACAAATCATGCTTAATTATCTGAGGTCTAAGTATTGGATTGTGCGGGCTCGCGAACAGGTCAAAAAATATTATAGGGAATGTACCGTGTGTACTAGACATGCCAAAGCTGCGAGAAATCAATTAATGGGGCAACTGCCACAAGCCAGACTTACGCCAGCTAAACCTTTTACATCTACCGGTGTTGACTACGCAGGACCTATCAACATAAGGTTTTCTCCAGGTCGCGGTGCGAAATCGTACAAGGGATATATTTGCCTCTTTGTATGTATGACAACACGCGCAGTACATTTAGAAGCCGTTACGGATTTGACTGCGAAAGGGTTCATAGCTGCTTTTAAAAGGTTTATATCAAGACGTGGCCATTGTAAGGATATTTTTAGCGACAATGGCACAAATTTCGTTGGGGCTGACAAGCAGTTGCAAGAGATGTTTGATAGAGCCAAGTCTAGTTTGCCGAATGAAATTGCGGAAATGCTTACATTAGAATCAACGACGTGGCATTTCATCCCCCCTCAATCACCTAACTTCGGAGGTCTATGGGAAGCAGGTGTGCGCAGTGTAAAGGGGCACTTGAGAAAAGTTATAGGCGATACCACGCTAACGTATGAAGAGCTAGCAACAGTTTTGTCACAAGTGGAAGCGTGTTTAAATTCACGTCCTTTGTCAGTACTTAGTGATAACGTAAACGACCCACTCCCACTGACGCCAGGTCATTTTTTGGTTGGCGAACCAATACGTAATGTTAATGATGAAAATTATTCCGAATGTAATATTACAGCATTAGATAGATGGAGGTTAGTACAAAAAATGGTAAATATTTTTTGGAAAAAATGGTCAAAAGAATATTTAGTTACTTTAAGTCAGAGATACAAGTGGAATTCTAAGCAAACTGAGCCAAATGTAAATGATATAGTACTCGTGAGAGACGAAAATATTCCACCTTGTAAATGGATCATGGGTATTATTATAAATAAACATGTAGGACCTGATAATGTTACTCGTGTAGTTACTATTAAATGTAAAAACGAATTTCTGAAACGCCCTCTTAGTAAAATATGTGTGTTGCCAAAGTAAATTGCATTCTCACGGTGGGCGGTTTATTGTTAAGTTGATCAAGCAATGTTGAGTTTGAATTTTACATTTTTAATTTTTGTTTTCAACATTATTTTCTATGTGAATTTGCACTGATAAGTGTTCGGGTTATGGTGGTGGTTTAAATGTTTAAGTTTTATATTTTTTGAAGGACTCGTCCTTGGTGGGCGGAATGTCCAATTTACTAAAGTGTCCATATAAATAATAATTAAGGAATAAATAATATTAAAGGTAATTGTCAAGTTTGAGAAATCAACTGTAAGAACAATATGTAATGTTGTGGAGTTCTTTTAAAGTTAATATCTAATTTACTAAACAATAACAAAAAAAAACATATATCCAAATTAAATTAAAATCATTATGTACTTAATATTTGTATAAAATCTGATTTGTCAATATAAACATCTCACATCAAAGTTAGTTCTCAAAGCCCCCAAGAGATGGCGCTATTCCTTACGCTGAATCGCGCAAACGTTTCGTTTTAGTGGCATTATATAAGGCAGTGATGTATTTGATAGGTAGTTCCTTCAAGGTGTGTGTTAATAAAGTGTAGTACAAGTAACAGTGTTTGTGAATTGTGAATCCCGACCTTAGTGAGTTTAAACAGTGGTCATACGGTAATAATATAGGATGTTTTTGATTGTATGGAAGCTGTGAATTGTGAAGTCTTCCTCCAGCTCGTAATAGTCCACTATTGTCTATGAAAGGATCTAAAGTATAAAGTTTGCTTCCTTTCTTTACTTGCTGTTGGTTCTGAAGCCTTTGTATTTCATGGTAAAAAACTTCATTTTGTATAATTTTGATTACTCGTATAGTGGTTTGATTTATTTCGTCTCGTGATAAGATTTCGTTTGATTTTTGTTTGTAGTAAAATCTGTAGCAGTATGTTAGCACTCTTAACATACGACCCAGGTCTGAAAATCTCTCCCAGATGTCATTTGATACTTTCTTATCTATTGTTGTTGTATAACTTTGCTTTATTTCCATACATATTTGAGGTATAGTTTTTGCAATCGGCAATTTGTTGTTTTTTAGCCAATGAGGACCATTCCACCAAAGTAAAAAGTTCTCAAGTTTCCCAGGTTCGATTCCTCTAGAAATCACATCAGCGGGATTTTCAGCCGATAGTACATGATTCCAGTGGGCGTTAGGTAAAAGACGTTTCATCTCTGACACCCTGTTTGCGACAAAGGTTTGCCAACGTGCAGCCTCTCCTCTGATCCATCCAAGAGTTATCATTGAATCGGTCCAGCAGTATATGGTGACATCTGGTTGATTTAAAGCATCTTTCTAGTCTTGTCTAGCTGTTCGGTTGAGAGACCCATGGTAAGTATCTCTCTGCGAGCCCGTGGTAAGATCACGCACCGAACAGACTCCTAACTTAGTGTCGGTTGAGAGACCCGTGGTAAGATCACGCACCGAACAGACTCCTAACTCAGTGTCGGTTGAGAGACCCGTGGTAAGTATCTCTCTGCGAGCCCTTGGTAAGATCACGCACCGAGCACCGCCTAGCTGTTCGGTTGAGAGACCCGTGGTAAGTATCTCTCTGCGAGCCCGTGGTAAGATCACGCACCGAACAGACTTCTAACTCAGTGTCGGTTGAGAGACCTGTGGTAAGTAACTCTCTGCGAGCCCGTGGTAAGATCACGCACCGACCTACCTATTCAAACTTTGTTTTGCTAATTAATAAAATAATTACTACAAAAATTACCTTTTGCATAACCTTGGTTACCTTAGCTATCACTAACTTTTATAAGTGAATAAGTTATGTCATACAAAAAGAAGCGCTTATATCCTTGTCGTTGTGGTCTTTAACAAAGTTCTGCAGAGCTCGTCAGTGGAATAATCTGAAAATAAAAATAATGATTGTAATGAAACATTGAAAATTAAGTATTACTAAATAGTGGACCCGTCTCACAACTCACAACAAGGGATTCCATAAAGGTACTTCTTTTTTCAGTTTAAAATTTTTAATAATGATTGCATTAAAAATAAGAATGTAAATCTCAAAAGTTAAATAAAAAGTTAATCAAATTTGAGTTATCAGCAAATAACAGCATAAAGATTGTATTTTTAAAGATCGGATAAAAAATGCTTTGAAATTTGTTTTTGAAAAAAAAGAAAAATGTTTTTATAAGTGTTTACTCACATTTTATGTTAACAGTCAAATATTTTCTTCAGACACGTGAGAGCTTTTTTGAGAACCTGGAAATAAAAAATTACTTTATGATTTCTTTTTCTTTTATCATGAGCAAGGAAAACAAGTTTTTTCCTGTTTTCATTTTAAATTTATTGCAAAAAAAAAAAAATAACTTAAGTGGTTAACTAGAGCCAACTAGCTCTCCGTCTCACAACTCCGATGGGATTCCTTATAGGTACTTCTTTTTTCAGTTTTTCAATAATAAAAATTGCATTGTGAATGCTAAAAAGTTAAAATCTAAATAATGATTGCATTAAAAATTTGAATATTAATCTCAAAAGATAAATAAAAAGTTAATCAAATTTGAGTTATCAGCAAATAACAGCATAAAGATTGTATTTTTAACGATCGGATAAAAAAATGATTGAAATTTGTTTTTGAAAAAAAATATTTTTTATAAATGTTTACTCACATTTTATGTTAACGGTCCAATATCTTCTTCAGATACGTGAGAGCGTTTTTGAGAACCTGGAAATAAAAAAATTACTTTATGATTTCTTTTTCTTTTATCATTGGCAAGGAAAACAAGCTTTTTCCTTTTTTCAGTTTTAATTTATTGCAAAAAATAATAATACCCTAAGTGGTTGACTAGAGCCAACTAGCTCCGCTAATCGATTTTATTTTATTTCTTCTAAATAAACCCAATTTCTAAAAAAAGAACTCAGTCAAGGTCTTATAGTTTTAAAACTTTTAAACACATTTTACAATTGTGTAAAGTTATTCAATAAATAATAGACGTTATTCATACGACCTTGATTGAGCTCTTTTTTAGGAATTGGCTCTAGTCAGCCCCATAGCTCATAGTGTTCTACATTAAAGAAAAAAGTTATACAAAGAGAAAATTATTGTGAGACTAAATTAGTGTATAAAGGTTTACTTACATAATTTTCTGGTCTTCGTGTTTGAATTCATATTTATAACTTTCACTTCATCATCATCATCATCACCTCATTTATGTTCCTACTGCTGGGGCACGAGCCTTCCCTATGGATGCATAGGGAACGGGCCATAAACCACCAAATTTCACTTACACCAACAATCAATTTTAAACAGTGCAGTGACTTTTGAAGAAGAAGTATTCCAACTGATGCTTGCATGCACAATGACGCGGTCGTGGGAACGTGCACTGCAGCGATTAGACCAGGAGCTAGACTAATACTAAAACTAGACTATCAATAATTTCATTGCAATTGTGAACCAATAATAACATGTATTTCGACTAATACTGTTATTAAATATATCAATGGTTAATTTAATGTACTTACAAATGCCTAGACAAACTAAATACCCAGTACATTTAGCAGTATTTGAGTCTCATCGGAACTGCTTTAAGAGGCAAGAGTATTACTTAGGTACTATTAATTTATTTCTTCAAAATGTATTAAGTTTTTTTTTTGAATAATACTAATACGCTGATATAATACTGACAATAATAGTAATACATACCGAAAGCTTTAATTCAGTTACGACGACTCTTGGTCTAACATTGCATATAGCAGATTCAGCATTAATTGCACGTTGGTGTGTATAAGGATTGTAATTTTAGAGAATTGTTATTGACATTGTGTTGTAATAGATATTATAAATCTGACAATATAAAAAATGCCTAAATGCAAGCATTTTAGGCGAGGAAAATAATTATCAGGGCCTTATATGATCTTGAATTAGGTTAAATAACTTCAACTAATTAAGGTGAATTATTAGTTCGTGGAGTCCGATAGTGCAAGTGGCGGAGATGGTTGTCGCTGCTGTGTGGTTAAAAACATGATGCAAGAGAGACAGAGTTTTTAGTAATATTATCTTTGCTATTTAAATCTAGAATAATTCTTTCAAAGTTGATCATTGAAGTTGATAATAATAATAAGTTTTTATCTAAGTAACCTGCAGGTTAAATTATGTTGACCGAGTAGTAAATGCTAATTCACTACTCAACAAAACCTAATAACACCACAGGTTTTGTTTAGACATTTAAGAAATTGTCACACACGTGGGAGTTTTGTTTTTTACTCAAACTGCAACATGGTGTAATACAAAACGTTTTCCTCGGAAGGTAGCATCAAAGGAATGAAAATATTCTGATTCAAAAGGTAATAAGTGCTTTACTAATTTGTTTTTTAATTTTATATAATACAGAAATTAATAAGTTACACATTTGTATGAAATGACATAGTAATTAGGTTTTAAAAAACTGATTTAACTTTTTGCTAACGATTTATTTATTGATCACATAAATTACGGATTTCAACCCATTAATTTCATTAATTTTTGTGATTTTCTTGTGAGCAATTGCTTCCCAATTGAAATGTTAGTAAGTATATATTTTAATTTTATATAAGTTTTTTTTATTTTTTTTATTCTACTATAATATTGACGTGTTTTTTTCCATACATAGGTCGGACTCTACTATAATATTAACGTGTTTTTTCTATACATAGGTCGGACTCAGAGTATGCTTCTAGTGATGAAGAGTTAGCGCCAGTTGAGGTGCCATCATCAGTGTCATCAAGGTCGAGCAAGAAAAAAACAAGTCGGTCCAGTCCAAACGTCCCTGTGGCCGTGCCCAAGCCGAGAAAACGCAAGACAACGTCTCCTGCTCCTAGGTACTTTTTATATGAATATTTTAAAATGATTTTTATCATTACCTTTAAATACTAATATAATCTTAGAACGCCTCGGTGGCCGAGTGGCAAAGCGCTCGGCCCGATACCCGAAGGTCCCGGGTTTGTGATCACCAACCCGCATTTGGCAAGCGTGGTGATTAAGCCAATACCCATCAATTGTAGCGATGACTTGACTTCAGTGATGGAGGCCTTTGCCTAGTAGTGGGACAGTTATACGCTGTTTACTTACTAATATAATAAATTTCATACAATCCCACCAACTACTACATAGCTAATCTATCTTAACCTAAGTTTCTTTAGAACTTGCGTTATGGATACTACGTATAAATATTTAAACTTGTTAAAATTATTAACATTATAAAGCAATGTGGTTTAATCTTAAAATTCTAAAATCAATAATGTACCTACATAATTAGAATGCTACAAAACCTAATCCTAAACTTAAATCAACAAATATTTTTAATTACGAAGTAATATTAATAAAGTTTTTTTGTTTACAGAGCGAAAAAAACTAAAAACTTATTTTCGATAATAAGTAAGGACGAGCAGGCGTCGAGCATCAAGGACACCTGTCGCGGGCTGCCATCAAGTTTTACATCCCGGGTTTCTTCAGGCCAATGTCGCCGCGACGCATCCACTTCAGGGAAGTTTTACGTGGACTTGAAGATCTACCATACTGACGACGCGAAAAGCAGTCCTGCAGAAGAGCGTTACAAGAAGGCGCTAGCATCTGTGAAGCTACAGTGCGGCGAGCAATCGCGTGAGTGGGAAGTCCTGCAGGAGTTTCTAGGTCTGGCTTACACGATTTTTGAAGGCAGCGAGCCTACTCATTACAGCAACGCTATTAAATTTAAATAAATTATCAATATATATATATATATATTTTTTTTTTTTCAAACTATTTTCTTTAATAAATTATAAAACTTTTAAACATTTTTGTAATGATTAAAGTATGTAACTATTTACGATAGGTAAAATTAGGTACCTACGTACTCTTTTTTAATTTGTTATCAAAATCAAAATATTTTTTCAACTTAGTATCTACTTTGATAAATTTCTTACTTTTAAATGTTTTTGTATTGATATTCGTAACTAATTCCGAAAGGAAAAATTAGGAACTATTTTTGAAATTGTTATTCTGTAACTAGATTTTGGATCTGTAACATACCAATTTGCGCGATTTGTTTGATAAGATTTGACTTTCTAGTTCAGGCATACGCTTTGATTGAAGGCAGCGTGCGTACTTATTATAGTAACGCGATTAAATAAGTAATCCAATATTTTTTGTTATACTACTTTAATAAATTTTATACTTTTGAATGTTTTTGTATGTCATTATTTCCGAAATAGGTAAAATTAGGTAGGTAGGTGCTCTTTTTAATTTGTTATTCTAGTACTTAACTAATTTTTGGTTCTGCAACATGCCATTTTGCGCGATTTGTAACACATCTGTCTGTTCGAAGTCATGGATAGGACATTTACGGAGTCGCGTACATAAACAAAATAATTCCAGCCAGCTGATAAGCGATGGTGTGGAAATTGTAGGTTCAGCATTTCGCTCTCGTATCATTTCGTACCGAATCACCGCCTGCGAGTCTGATAATCAAGTCTCTTTAGATGCTTTTTTAAATTCTATTTGTATTAAAATAAAGCACCTTTTAGACGATGCTTTAAATAAACATACGTGCTTAAAAGTAAATTTTGAACTCTTTGGCATTTTCGTACTATTTAAAAATGGTTTACAGGAAATGAAATCTTTTAATACAAAAAATATTATAATTTACACTCATTATGATTTTAGTAGTTTATTTTCAACAGTGGTTAATTCATTGAAAAAGAAAATAGAAGAGTTTCAAGAGCGCGATAGCGGTTGGGCATTTTTGAGTAATTCACATTTGGAAATTAAAATAAACAAATACCAGCCATTAGGTGGATCGTCTTACATAGAACTACCTAAATGTATACAAAATAAGAAAGCTTGTGTAAATATCAAAAACAAGGATCAGTTCTGTTTTTTATGGACCGTAACAGCGGCTTTGTATCCAACTCAAAAACACCCTGAGCGGATATCGTCTTATCCTCTCTTCCGAGATGTCTTAAATATCGACCACATAACGATTCCTGTTACGTTTGCAGACATTAATATTTTTGAAAAAAACAATCGCAACTTAAGTTTCATTATTTTTGGTTTAAAGAAAAATAAAACTATTATAGGGCCTTTATACAAATCTGAAAGCAATAAAAATAAAAAGACTATATATTTGTTACTGTTAGATAACGGACAGACCTCTCATTACTGTCTTATCAAAGATTTATCTCGGCTTATTAGAAATCAAATTACTGCTCATCATGGTAAACTATATTTTTGTGATACGTGTTTAGTTTTTTTTACTACATGTGAAGAAATTGAAAATCATGTATGTAGCGGAATCGTTACCGTTTTGCCAGAAAAGGGGTCAGTAATTAAATTTAAAAATTATAACCGAAAACAAAACGTCCCTTTCGTAATATATGCTGATTTTGAGACTATTTTAGTAAAACATAAAGAAAATAATACAATTTCGGATACGGAAAACACAAAAACACTGCAACGCCATATTCCAGCCGCGTTTGCATATAACATAGTATGCTCTACGGACGCAAGTTGTAATCGCTATGTGACGTATCGAGATCAAGACTGTGATAGTAAATTTATAGAGTGTATTTACCGTGATGTTCAAGAGCTTTATTTAATTTTGTGCAAAAATTCTCCCATGATTTTTACAGAAAAAGATGCCGCAGATTATAAGCAAACCACTCGGTGTCATATTTGTCAACATTTCTTGTTTTATGATAAAGTGCGCGATCATTGTCATATAACCGGTTTATATCGGGGTGCAGCACATACATATTGTAATCTGCAATACAAAACACCGAAGTTTATTCCTATCTTTTTTCATAATTTGGCTGGTTATGATTGCCATTTGTTCATTAAAGAACTAGGTAAATTGCGAGGAAATATTAAGATTATACCTAAAACGAAAGAAAATTATGTGTCTTTTACGAAATTTATTCCTGTTTCGGATGGGGAATTTATACAGGTACGTTTGTATACTCGTTCAAATTCTTAGGGGCTAGTTTAGAAAAGTTAAGCAAAACTATAAAAAAAGAAGAGTTTGAACACTTACGAACGCATTTTCCTATTCAAACGCAATTCAATTTACTCACACGAAAAGGTATCTACCCTTATGACTACGTTAATTGTTGGGAGCGGTTTGAAGAACGATCTCTTCCAGAAAAGAACATGTTTTATAGTTCTCTCAAAAATGAGCACATTACTGACGATGATTTTCAACATGCACAATCAGTATGGACTCAATTTAACATAAATATTTACATAATTATGTTCGTGGCCTTCGTACGAAGACCACGGAGTTTTACATGAATGTATTGCGCTCAAATTATGACATTATCTTCCTGTGTGAAACATGGCTTAACAGTTCATTGTTCGATGGCGAGCTTTTTGATGACCGGTATTTGGTGTACAGACGCGATCGAGAGACTAGCGGTTTTCATGGTTGTAAATCTGGTGGCGGGGTGCTCATTGCAGTATCTAAGCGTATTTGTTCTCGTAGACTTCCCCATATGGAGAGTGATTGTGAGGATTTGTGGGTGGAGTTAGAGAAACTTGGCAATGACAACTCCGTTAGTAAATTATTATTGTGTGGCGTTTATCTCCCTCCACCGTTACAGAAAAATATTCTCGATTGTTACATTGACAATACAAACCATATTTTGGAATCGAATGAGAAAGTTTTAATTTTAGGAGATTTCAATTTAAGTAACATCACCTGGAATAATCACGATTTTTCATCTCCAGCAAATTACATCGCTAAAAGCTCAATCGATAATGCACTACTTGATTTTATAGCTCTGAACAATCTGATACAATTTAATCATATTTTGAATGTCAGGGGTAGGATCCTGGACCTGGTTCTCTCAAACATAGCGGTCGACAGTGTGGTACGAAGTGACTTTGCTCTAAGTAATCTCGACTCTTACCATCCTCCTTTAAAGTTAACCATCACGTGCTATAATCCGCCCAGCTTGCCGCCCAATAGCACAAATGAAAGATTTAGTTTTCATAAAGCCGATTACAGTGAGATTGTTACTTATTTAAATGTAATATCGTGGGATCGCGAACTTTCATCGTGTTATGTGGACGCCATGGTGGACACATTTTATATATATTTTAAGAGATGCTATTACACAGCATGTTCCAAAATATAGACCATCATCCAAAAGGTTCCCAGTTTGGTACACTAAGGCACTCATTCATCTCTTAAAAGAAAAAAATAAACTACGTATTAGGTACCGCAAATACAATAATCCATTGGACGAACTAGCCTTGTGTACGCTCAAAAAGAGATGCGCTGAATTAATAAACACTTGTCATCATAATTATATCACCGGCCTAGAAAAGTCACTATCAAACAATCCAAAATTATTCTGGACGTTCCTAAAAAATAAAAAACGTAATAGTAACGCTTACCCATCTACCATGACTTCTGATATTGGCACGGCGGATTGCGGGGGCAGCATTTGTGATCTCTTTGCCTCTTTCTTCGCATCGGTGTATAAAACGAGCTCCACGTTTCCCACAACTGCTAGTGACCAAATTCTAACATCTAATTACCTCGCCAATCTCTGTTTTTCGAAAGATGACGTACTTAACACTTTATCTCGTTTGGATCGAAACAAGGGGGCCGGACCGGATGGTATACCCCCTATATTTGTGGTCAACTGTCGCGAGGTGCTATCTTTGCCTCTAACTATTATCTTCAACACGGCTTTAAAATCAGGCATTTTCCCTTCGGTCTGGAAAGAGGCGCATATTGTCCCAATCTATAAGTCGGGTGATGCCAGCTCGGTTAAAAACTATAGGCCGATATCTATATTGTGTGTGTTTAGCAAGGTTTTTGAGTCCTTAGTGTGTCCTGTGTTGACTTGGCATTTGAATCAGATAATCTCGCCTCAGCAATTTGGTTTCATAAAATCGCGCTCTACAGTCACTAATCTTGTTTCGTTTTTGACACATGTCTCAGAATCCATTGACGCGCGACTATCTGTAGACACAATATATACAGATATCAGTAAAGCCTTTGATACCGTAGATCACAACATTCTTGTTCACAAACTCTCCACATTCGGAATTACTGGCGAACTCCTAGCATGGTTCTCATCATATCTCCGACAGAGAAAATCAAGAGTGGTAGTTAACGGTTTCTCTTCGGAACCATTTCTGTTGACGTCTGGTGTACCGCAGGGCTCACATATGGGTCCGATTCTCTTTAATATTTTTATAAACGACATTACGGCTATCTTCCACCACGCCAAGTGTTTTTTGTACGCGGACGACATGAAACTGTCGATGCAAATCCGCGATCCTAATGATGTTGCTTTGTTGCAAGAGGACCTGGACCGACTGGCTATGTGGTGCGCTGATAACAAACTATACTTGAATCGTGACAAGTGCAAATTTATCAGGTTTTCCAGGTGTAATAATGTGCCGCCTCCGACATATAGTATCGATGGCCATGCTTTGGAAGAGGTGGAAACTATTCGCGATTTGGGCGTGCTTTTGGACGGAAAGTTGCGCTTTCATAAACACATTGACCAAATTGTGACCAAAGGTTTCCAAATGTTAGGTTTTGTATTGCGTAACGCCAAAGAATTTAAAAAGCCATCAACGAAAATTCTTTTGTACAAATCTTTGGTTCGTTCTAACCTTGAATATTGCAGCCAGGTCTGGTCCCCCCACTACGATGTTCACATTAAACGTATCGAGCGCATCCAGAAGCGATTCCTGTGGCACCTCTCGTACCAGGCTTATAAAGCTAAGGAGCTTCCATCATATGAGGAACGACTGGACTTTTTTAAATTAAACAGTTTGAAGGACCGTAGGATTTTGTTAGATCTCACACTACTTTACAAAATAGTTAACGGAATCGCGGACTGTCCCTCTCTATTACGGCTAATAAATATAAATGTACCGTATAAGCTTGCGCGAGTCGGCAGGTATGTCCCTTTCTCTGTAAAAGGCAGTAGGACCAATGTGGGTCACCACGCCACCATGAATAGATTACAGCGGCAATATGATTTCGGATCGGATCGGCTACAAGGCAAAATGTCTATTGACTAAGACTACCCACAATTGAATAAGACTTGAGAGCAAATCGTCCACATTTGAAAATGTAACCAAAAATTGTTTTAATGACGTCTTGCGAAAATGTCTAACCAGCATATTGGCTACGAAGCAAACCGTCCACAATGCATAATATAACTATTGTTGAATGACAATCGGAAACAGTGTATGTAGGATAGAACTAATTGCACCTTACTACCTACATAATGCTTTAAGGGTAATGTAAACCCTTACATTGTCATTCAGATAATGTTTTATCAGTGAGCGCTAAATAATTTGAAAACAGTCGACTAATCACATCATCATGCATCGATGGCATCGATCGACTAACGTCGATGAGTATACAAGCGAGATTTGGGGCATAGTGCTATCAACTCATAGTTATCGATCGATCGATTAGTGAAATAGCACCTTAACGAGAGGGCAAGATAGGAAGATGTGTGAAACAAATCCATTCATTGTAATAATAGATAATTTCATTTATTTTTTAAATACTTTTTGAACACATACTTAAAAATAGGGTATATTGCAACTTAGGCTTACTTATATATTAAGTTTCACAAAAAAAAATCATTTTATTTTCTAATAAAATTAACAAAAAACAAAATAGGTAATAAGTAATTTAAAAGCATGCAACATTTTAGTCAATATTTAAATAATATTTAATTTTAGAAATTCTTTTTAAGAATTCATAGGGTGAGATCAGATCTTCTTCCAATTTTTTTTTCTCCTCATTGTAACGCAAATTGAAACTGATATCGATTTTTCTCCTTTTACTGCTATGAAACAAACTGTTTTTATATCTGATTTCTTGCCATTTCGCTTCTTTCCTTAAGGCATCCAGAAATAGTAGTAATGTAGGTTTTTTACTTAATTTTGTGCTAAAGCGTCTATTCCATCCCTCAAGCGGATTGTTTGTACGAAATTTCTCATTATAGCAGCTTATATTCACAGACGCCTTAAGCCATTGATTCTCAAAATAATTCAGAAAGTTACGAGTGCCGTCTGTTAACAAAGCATGTTCTTTAATATGCAACCAGCACTCTGAGTAGTGTGTTGATGGTAGAAGAGGAAAATTGGCACATATTCTGATTATACTTCTAGATTCCTTAGTATCAGTGATATTCAAGGCTTTCGCTTTCCTCCAAATAGCGTTATGAAAATGATAATAGCATCCACTTATTAATATGTCTGGAAACACTTTTTTCAATGCATTTGTAATACCAATTTCAAAGTCACATTTTATTTTATTTATAGTTATGTCTAAATGTTGCTTTATTAGTTGAAACAATCGTTCATAGGTTATTTGTAATTTGTTGGGAAGTAATGCATAAATTATCCCTACCACATTTGATGTCTCGCTGTTACTGTCTATATCAACGTGTATAGATATAATCTGATAAAATGGTTTTGGTGTGCGTGAAAACGTACCATCAATAAAGAATAAGTGATCTTTTAAGTATTTAATATTAATTCTCAATGATGTTGTACAAAATAACAATATTTTGTCATTGTTAATTCCGTCTTCACAAACAAGAAAATCACGCGCTAGTATTTCTGGTATTTTTATATCGTTTAGAGAATCGAATTCTGTTCTTTGTACATTAAGAAAATGTCTTCTAGCGCGACGTAATGTATCCTTCTTGGATTGAAAATTTGGTACAAAATCTTCATTATATGTTTCTCTAAATTGCTCTTCAAATATTTTTTGGACTGGTTCATAATTCTTGCAAACTATGTCTTTGCACTTATCCATAACGACATCAATATTATTTTTTATATAATTGGGTTTGCACGTATGTTCTACTTGACGGAGAATTTTATTTCTTTCTTTATTTATTGTCACCGTAGCACTACAGCTATCACGATTAATACATCTCCACCTTGACGAGCCACCTTTATTTACAAATCCTAAGGTGTGCCTATAACCAGCAATCAACAAAGCCTCCCGATTTTGTTGACTTTTAATAAAAATAAAATTTTTACTAGAATCACTTTCCATCATTGTTATATTGTTGATATATTGTTCAATTATATTTTTCTATCAATAAATCAATATTTTTCTTCTGTATTCAGTGTCAATGTCAATTTTAATCGTTAGGTTAACCTATGGCTATTTAGATACTAAAGAGTTCTGTTTCATGAAGTATAAATTATATTAAATTATAACAGGAAGGATGTATGCACATGTTTATCTATTCAATATCCTTTTTTATTAGTCTGTAGGAATTAATGCTAACATAATGCACCATGAACGATATGTCTACAGGCAGTTTTCAATTATAGACTACTTGAATTATGGACATAAATAAATTGTGGACGATTTGCTCCCAGGACAATCTCTACATGTGGTCAAGATTGGTTAAATAGACCTTTTGCTTGAGAAGACCAAAAGCATATATGAACATTTTGCTTTGTAGCCGATCCGATCCGAAATCGGCAATATAACCATCTTTGCAAGCATCTTAACACTGACATCTTCGCAGACAAACCACAGAAATTCAAGCGTCATATACTGCAGTCCCTTGAAGTAACGCCTAACAATTATTGAACAGTTGTAATAAATTGTATTTTTTAATTTTGTAATTTGTTGCAATAATATTTGCGTAAAATTATTTAAGTAGGTTATCATAAATTGTATTTATTTTTTCTTTAATTGAATACTTGTTTTGAATAATTATAGTATTTAAATAGTATATTTTAGTCCACATTGCATGCCGTGGCAGCCTATAAGTAAGATGACACTTAGCTTAAGTCCTTTTTTGTACAAAAACAACTTTAATTTAATTTAGTGTTAATTTTGTTGGTTGTCCTATTAAATAAAATAAAATAAAATAAATAAATAAATAAATAACATAACACCGACTTGTATTTAAAAACTGATGTTCTCCTATTAACAGATATTTTTGAAAAGTTTAGAAAAACTTGTAAGCTTAATTATCAATTAGATCCGGCTTTCTATATAACTGCACCTAGTTTGTCTTTTGATGCGATGCTTTTCAAAACAGGGGTTGAATTAGAACTCATCGATAACCTTGCTATAGTGCGTATGATTCAATCTGGTATAAGAGGGGGGGTATGTATGTGCTCGCACAGACATGCTAAAGCCAATAACAAATACATGGCTGAATATGATCCCCTCAAACCAGATACCTATGTAGTTTACATAGATTGTAATAATTTGTATGGATTCAGCATGTGCCAGTCTTTGCCGTTATCAAATTTTAGATTTTTAAAAAGGGAAGAAATTGATAAGCTTGATTTCGTTAATATTCCCGACGACGCGGAATACGGTTACATTTTGGAAATTGGCTTTAACTATCCGAAAGAATTACACGATAGACATAATGACTTACCATTTTGTCCTGAAAACTGCATCCCTCCCGGAGGAAAAACTCCTAAACTTGTACCTAATCTTTATGATAAATATTTTTACGTCATTCATTATGTTCATTTGAAAACATGTTTAAAACATGGTTTGATAAAGCTCAGTCTGCTTTTGAACAAGACTTTTTTAAATTGCTTAATAATAGTATTTTTGGGAAAACATTGGAAAACAATGAGAAAAGGGTTAATGTGCATTTAGTTAATGAATGGACATTTCAGAATAACAAAACGAAAAAAAGAAATAGTGCTGCTAAGTTAATCGCAAACTCCAATTTCCATAGCGTTACAGTTTTTTCAGAAAATTTAGCTGCAATACAAACAAAACCGAAACGTGTAATTTTAGATAAGCCAATATACATAGGATTTACAGTATTAGAATTGTCTAAAAGTCACATGTACGATTTCCATTATTCAGTTTTTGAACCGTCATATAGAAATCGCTTACGTATGTGCTTTACGGATACGGATAGCTTTGTTTACCAAATCGAAACCAGAGACTTTTATGAAGATTTGAAACAATATTTTCTAAATTATTTTGATACAAGTAACTTTTCTACACAAAATTCACATAATTTACCGCTTTTAAATAAAAAGGTCCCCGGTCTCTTTAAGGACGAAATGGGTGGGAATATTATTACAGAATTTGTGGGGCTACGGTCAAAATTATATTGTATAAAAACGATTGAAAATACTATTAAAAAAGCAAAGGGTGTAAAAACATCTGTTGTTCGTGAAATTACATTATCGGATTATAAAAGGACTTTATATCACGGTGACGTAATACGAAAGACAAACGTTTTATTTAAATCAATCAAACACGATATTTTTACGCGTAGTCTAAATAAAATAGCGTTATCTTGCAACGATGATAAGCGACTTGTTACGCTCGATAAGGTGTCCACAAAAGCTTGGGGGCATACATCTATACTTAACATTTAATACTGTGGGTGAACGTCACATCAAAGTGGAACCAATTATTAGTTAAACAATAAATAATTTGTAGTACCTACCTATTTCGTATTTGTAGTATACATAATATTAGTATAGCGCTATTTTAGTACCTATGAAATTTGTATAGTCGACCATAAAATAACTTTACCACTTTTGAAAAAACTTAAATCCAAATAAAATTTTACTAAGACTCAATATTAACGTTCAATGTGCTATTAATGCCACCTGTTCCGTAAACGTTAACTGTTATCTGTGACTTGGTCTTGTAAGCAAAAATAGACTTTGTTGTTTTGTTATATGCAAAACGGCTTTCATCCTAACGGTGGTAAGGCTATTTTATGGTCGACTACACATATTAAAAACATTTTAAAATTATGTAATGTAATGTGTTGTACGTGTGGGTAAACATAAATAAATAAAGATAATTAAATATATAATAAATTTTGTTTTATTTCTTCAAACCTTACTAAGTCATAAATATATATCTTACTATTATTATAAAATGTTAAATTTTGTAAGTTTGGTTGATTGTTGCTCTTTCACCGCAAAACGGCTGAACTAATTTGGCTAAAGTTGAAATGGTGATAGTTTATACCTTGGATTAGTACATAGGCTACATTTCATCTCGATATTTCCACGGGAACTGTTACCGCGCGGGTGAAACCGCGGGTAGCCGCTAGTATATAATAATATATACATGCAGCATTATGATTGATGTTATCGCTTTGTTAGCAGTAGTTTCCATTTACATAAAAAATATACAGTACATAAGTACTTACTTTGAAAATAAGATTTTAGGAACAAGTCTTATCTTGTCTGAATATCAACTTGTCAATGCAGGCGTATTGCTGTATAAGCTATATGATGTGTTTACATACTACACACACACGAACAAGATCCTAAGGTATTTTTGCTAAAATACAATTTTGTTTTTCCACGAACCTTGAATAAGATTTTGGAAACAAGTCTTAACTTGTCTGAATTTCAACTTGTCAATGCAGGCTTATTGCTGTATAAGCTATGTGATGTGTTTACATACTACTCACACACACACGAACAAGATCCTAAGGTATAAATATTGTATTTTTAAAAAACAATTTTATTTTCACACGAACGTTGAATATGGTAAGTTACTTTTTAATTGACGCTATATTTTGCATACGGAGTTTTTGATTTTATATGTCTAATTTTGTCAGAATATGTCAAATAGCACCGTTCTGCTACGCGAAGAACCACGTTCACCATCTCCTGAACTACAAAATGCGCAAGATCCTCTAGCAGGATGGTCAGAGTTGTTTCCACCCTGGGCTGTGGAGCCCCAGGAATCCCCGTTGCAGCTCAAAATTCGGAATGCGCAAAATACTCGCAAGAGAAAAATAAAGAAAAAATCCTTCCTCAAACATTTCCACAACCCACAGCAATCATTTGTGGTGAAAAGTGCGCCGGCGAAAGGACGCCGCCTAATAAAAATAGAAATTATAGACCTCGAACAAGAAGCCGCAGCATCCGATAACGATGACTCAACCCTTTTGTCAGCGCAGTATGTGGTGGTCGAACACGTGGACCAAATTATGGACCAGACTGAAGGTCTCATCAATAATATATCAAAAAAAATATGTGGATATAGCTATAGTTTGTAAAGCTATTAATATATGTTTTATGGAAAATTAAACATCTCGAGTAGGATTTATGCGTAATATCTCCAATCACGTATAAAACCTACAGAGAGAAACATTTATTTAAAAAAAGTGTCTGAAATATATTCTTAATTAATGTATTAGTTTAGTTTTTTCTAATAAATTATACACTGTGATATGTTGTATCATTTATACTTTTGAATATTAGAAATATTTAAAAATAAAAGACATTTTACATGTAGGTACACTAATTTATTTATTTAAAAAAATCAAGCAAAGATACATTATTTTCTATCAACCATTTTCTTATACAAATAACATTTCTCAATGCACAATATTTTATGTGGTTAAAACAATTGTATGCAAACATATCACTACAGTAAAGTTTACTTAGTTCTTCGAGATTATGTATACCTTTATCACTTATATCTAAAACATTTTCATGCCCACATAATTCTCGCACCCATTTAACTTTTTCTTGTCCTTTCACTATAATTTTACGTTCTCTTAAGTAAGGTTTAATGAGTCTTTTAAATTCTCTGTAGTCAATATATCCCTCACTCCATCGGTATCCTCGATTTCTTTCTATCCACCAAACATGTTTCCTTTCTTCGAGAGTCAATGTTGAGAATGGATATGGAGGTTTAATTAAAAAGATTTGAGTGTGTTCGGCTGTGCATATAACTAATTCTTTTAATATAAATTCATTTTTCTCACTTTTAAAACCTTGCACGTCCACTATTATCGTATCGTTATTCATGATAGTTTTTTAACGATGTTACTAAAAGGCTTATATTCAAATATGCTGTCGTTCAGTATAAGACAATATGCAGCTGTCTGATCAGGTATTTCTTGATCTGCTTCTATTTCAACACGTACGTCAATAGATCCTTTTAACGTTTCATGTTGGCGAGAACAGTCAACAACAAATAAAGGAGCGATATCTTTGAACTCTTTCAAACTCAACAACGGCTCTGGTCTGCGGTCATGATAAGACTGCTGAAATCTCGCATACTGTTCATATATTAATGAAAATTTGTTGTCAGCAAAATTAATATTCAGTCCTTCATAAGGGTAATAAGATGAATTTAAAAATACTCTTACGTCACGAATAAAGCAATGATCGAACTCTGCCATAGACTGTGTCGCATTATGTTTACGGTTCGTTTGCAAAGCAATAATTACAAATCGTGGTTTCTCTATTTGTGACGAAGTTTTTATAGACCAAGTGTGTTTACGGGTTTTAGGAAGTAATGGATACTCATACAAGTCCCAATTACGAAATGCTACGGTTATAGGACGATCTTTTTCTAAATGTTTTAATAAATTTATTCTTTCGCGATCTGACACCTTAATGTGAGGAACTCGCCAAACGATTTTACTTATTACAATATCTTCGACAACTTCACCTACATTTAATTTTAAAACATTAAGATTTGTATTGCTTCTCAAAAGTACTAACTCATGTTTACAGTTCATTACAATTTTTTCATAATCTTCTGCAAAACCTAATATTTTATTCAATGGTATAGATGTGGAAAATACTCCATTGTTGTCAGTCTTTGTACCTGTAGTAGACCATCTCCAAACTTTTGCGCATTTGGACTCATTTTCATTCAACGAAAGATAAGACTTGATAGTTGTAGTAATTCCTGCATTTTTAACTTTATCTATTTCTACTCCGTTGAGTAGTCATATCGGATGTCTTGGAAAGAAATAACGCTGGGTTATTCACAAAATGCACACTTGTCACATTTTCTTTTTCTTTAGTAGTGCTGTTATATTTGTAAACATCCGCTCTGCCCTCAATATACAAACTGCTGAGTGCAGGCAGAACGTACAAATCTTGCTGATTAATGGGTATTCGTATTTCATCGTTCTTGTTGAAACTTGTCACGTATGGTTTGTACGAATGGTATTCAAAACTTTCAATACGGTTATCATATGACGCTGGTTGACAAATATTTAAAATATTCATTTTAACAAGCCTATTAATTTAAGGAATTCCTTATTACTTTTAGTTAGCTTCTTTTTTATACGGAGCGGTGTTCTTTTATGAGTTGACCTCTTAGAACTGACTTGAACAGTAGATGGAGGTAAGTTTATATTAAAATTTAACATTTTTTTTTAAATGTAAACACAACTGTACTTCTTCACCACGCAAATTGATTGGCTTATTTTCAGCGTCTAACAACCTTATATTAATAGCACTTATTGAACTGTGGTTGACTGGAAAATAAATTAAGTTTTTAGGTATTTCAATAATTCTATAACCTGGTGGTACGTTTGGTACAAATTCGTGAATTATATGACTTGCTTTTCCATTCACAAATGATCCGCCGATTACATCACATTCGATGCGCACGACTGTTGTTGATAAAATGCTGACAGGATACCGAGAACCAGTACTTATATTAGCCTTTACTGTTTCCATACCAAATCCCAAAATTTTGCTTAGGGAGTCATTTTTATCGAAGCGAACATCTTCAGAACAGTAAATTCTTGTTTTTAATGTATTGTTATTGCAAGTTAATTTTAACGCAGCATTCTTGATGTTACTTTTAAGAAAATCACAAATATCTTGAAGTTCATATGATCCTTCAGGTATTTCAATAACTTCATCTTTACCATAATAAAATTTATTATTTCTTTCATCAATATTAGGAATGGAGTTAAAAGTAGAAAAATACAAGAGTCCACACTCATATTCTCCTTGTAATTGTAAAGTAGGGGAGTAGTTTGTTATCAAGGATTCTCCTCTGCCAGTTATTGACACAGTGAAAGACATTTTTGTACTGACAAAGTTATTTATTTCATACTTATTATAAATGTTTTTTCCAATAGTTTTTTAAAAATTTCAAACAAAGATGACCACAGTTTATAGTTCCAAACTTTTGATACTGTACATAATTATAGTTTACAGTCATGTACCTTAAATAATTTATCAATTCTAACGGTGGCTTTAGATTGCCAAAACTATCATAATATTCACAATAGTCATTATGTTTGACGTAGGCTACCCAATGGGTTCCGGGATTATCAGAACTATCTAAATTTATAATAGCACACTCGGTCTTTCTTGGTTTTGAAGGCAGTGTATTTCTCATAAAAACTCCTCGAAAGAATGGAATATCAGTAGCATGCTCCAATATATCGAAATTAGTGAGAGGGCGTCTGGGTAGCCGCTTCATTAGTTTTTTGAAGGATTCAGATATAAACCAGTTCCTTTTTTATGGGGCTTGATATACAATCCTTTTCCTAGAGCTACAGCTTCCATCATCTTGTTATGTCGTTCAGATTCTTGAAGATTTTTCTGAGCTGCCTTGTAATCATTGACAGCTTTTGCTATACCAGCTGCACCTCCAGCAAGTGACCCAAGAGCTGATAGTCCAGCGAAAATTAGAATCAGAGGTAAGAAACCACCACTTTTTGGAATAGGAATGCACCGGGGCAACCGTATTCCTTTTTTATTTATAAACAATTTTTTCGCAGCTGCATCAGCCAATTTTATAGCAGTATGATTGTCTTTAGATTTTAGTTTTTTTAATTGTGACTGTATTTTTTTTACAACTGACATAAATGATCTAACTCCAGCTCCAGCCTTAAGTTTGGCTTTCATTGCTTTTTTTTCAATCCATGAAGCTACTTTTTCTCGTTTTCCAGCATCCTTTGATTTCAATCTTTTCTTAGCGATATTCAAAAGTTGAAAATCGGCTTTATGTCGAACACTCAAATCACTGTTATTATAAGCAATGTCGTGATACATACAAGCTTCGTCTAATTTATTTATACCACGATCACCTCTTTGTAATCGTTTTTGAAGTTTTGTCCCGGGACCACAAAACTGATAACCGGGGATGTGTAACTCAAACGGTAATTTATTTAATAAGTTGTTAATAATACCACTTCCTCCCTTCATTGAGGTCTTTCAAGTGAGTTATATCTAATAGCAATGCCTTATTTATATTACAAAACAAGCGCATTTTTGTCCACCCAACTTTTTTGCACTTTTGTCATTTTTGTCTTTATCGCTGAGACCTAACCATTTAACAAAAAGTTTTCTACCTTTTCTTTTTAAAACTTTTTCAATGAGATAAAGATCGGGAAAGTTAGTTCTTTGTAATTCATATTCGTAGAAAGATCCTAAAATCCTCTGTTTGTGTTTATCTTCTAAATGGTAAGTAGGTGGGTGCGTATTATTTACCTTAACTATAACAAATATCTCCGTTGACCAATTAGGAGTATAACCTTTGTAAAAATCTCCTTTATATTTGCTAATACGAACATGATCACCAAGTTGAAACTTAGGTTTACGAACTATTTTAGGTTTTTGTGTTTTAATTATGTTAGACTTTACAACCATCTGGTTTTCTTTGTTAACTTCAATAGGTTTAAATTTTGTTATACGGTGGGTAGTATTATTATAGTTTTCAACAACCGAATCTAAATTTTGACCTAGCCATTGGTAATGACCGTGCAAACTGAATAGTTTGTAAAGGTTTTGTTTTAACGTTCGTATTACTCGTTCTACAATAGAAGCTTTTTTTACAGAGTAGGTAGAATAATGATTTATGTTATATTTTTCTAATAATTTTTTGAAAGTATCATTATAAAACTCCTTGCCTTGATCAGTTTGTAAATATTTAGGTTTTCGTAAAGAATTGGTTAGTATCTTTTGCAACGCATGTGTAACACATTGTTTCACTTTTGATTTTAGAGGATTTACCCACACATATTTTGACAAAGTATCTATAACTATCAAAATGTATTTGAATCCTTTATTAAAATGTGAATATTTCTGAAAATCCGTAAGATCAGCTTGCCATAAATCATCTATTCCTTTAATGATTGTACATCGACGCGGAAAATTTCTTCTTTCCGCTTTGTGAAGTTCAATGACGATGTCTTTTTTACTCATTTTTATTTTTTTTGTTCAATCAAATGATCTATCTCTGTTTTAGTATAATATAAATTACCTAAACGATTCGAAGCCGCCTTTTCCAAGTTATTAAGATACTTTTTAACATCAAGGGATACTTTTTTTATTTCGTCTCTTATTTCTTGAATTGTTTTGTCTAAATAAGCTTTATTTACTGCTTCGTCGTCTTCTTCCGGAGCCGTTAAACCTTTCAGTTTTGATGATTTCAAATCGAAATGTCCTGTATCTGACTTCACTAATGTATCGCTAAAATTATCAATATATTTTGCTAATCGTAGACGCTTGTGAATATGATGCCCAAACTTGTCGATGTTCATTGCTTCTCTGAGGGGTTATTCATACTGAAACATTTCCCTGTCGAACGTTCTTTATATTTTACCTCTTTGATTATTCCTGCTTCCCACAGTTCTTCCATAATTGCGATAATTTCATTGTCTAAGCCAGTGTTGTCCGCATCTCGTGAGGCGAATAATATTTTCAAACGTTCTACTAACTCATTTGGATCATCCCAATAAACCAAGTCCGTATTTTTTTTTACTTTTTTTAGTACGTTAATACCTTCTCCATGTGAAAGACTTTCCACACTTGTAGTTGCATTTCTAGCAAACTTAAATAAAGGTTTTATAATATTCATGTATTTAAACCCTTTATTGTTTTTTATTGGTTTGGATGAATCATAATTGCGTCTGTGAGCATTAGTTTCTAATAAAAGTAATTTATAATTATTTAAATCTTCCTCTGTAGTAATTTTTAAATTTGGTTTCATTTTAAACAAGAGCTCTTTCAATCCATCTGTTTTATTGAATGTGTACGTTCCTATTTTTAAGATTTTCCCATCATCATAAACACGGGTTTTACCAAGCATCAATTTCCCTCGTTCATTTCTAATTCCAAAAGGTATATTACCCATTACACCTGATGATGTTGACCATGATAGTGTATAATCTTTAACGTTTGGTGATGACTGAAAAGACTTGAATGATCCCTCGCTGACATTGTGATCTGCGGATGGTGATACAGTAATTGTTTTGTTTTTGTTTAAGTCATTGTCAGATTCTATTTCTTCTTCTTCTTCACTATATATATCATTGAAGTCTTCACTAGAAGAGGACAAGGTCTCGCTTTGATCTTTTTTAACTTTTTTCACAGGAGGCATAGATTGATTTTTATGCTCTTGATGTTTTTCTTCATTTTTATTAACTAACAAGGTAAGAGGGTTGACTATAGGCTTAAATATGGTTTCCAGGGCCATATTATTCGAATTTCTTGCTTCCTTTAACATCTCAACTTTTCTTTTTACAGCTGCAGCAGATTTTACAATTTGTTGTTTCAAATTTTTCTCCATTTTAGATAGGGTACTGCTTGATCCTGAATCACGAATGAGAGTAATTCTTTCACAGTGTAACAACCTGTTATGTACGCTAGTCTAGTATTATAAATGTATCAAATGTCAACCTGTAGCATCCGTTATTTCTTTCACAATCTTTATTTATCACAAGATAATTGTAAGGTTTTTTCCAAACAGCTGAGCACATTTCTCGGAATTGAGACCAGGAAACATCAGTACCGACATGCTCATCATAAACGTGTTTTAAATTAATGTCATCTTGTTTAAATAATATAATGAGATTTGCATTGTCCCTGACAAGCTGTTTGGGTATTTTCGTATAAGTCTGATTGATATAAAAAGAATCAATGTTCTTATGACGTCCCATAGCAAAATAATCCCTTATGTTATTTTGATTTTCACATGCAACGTCGTCAAAAATGATAATAGAATCAGGTAAAGCCTCATGTGGACTCAATATTTCACTGTTATGGTTGTATTTATTATATGGAATTCCTGGCACCATATCTAAAACTTTTTCTAGAAATACGTATTTCGCCTGGTACAAGGATTTTGAATAAACATACAGGTTACGAAAATGTAAATCCTCTTAATGCAGTAATAAACTTATAACTAAATTGGTTTTCCCACAATTTGATGGACCGCAAACGACACAGCGAATTGTATTGAAACGTACTCCAGGTGTTGTAATCTTCGGTAAATATTGGAATTTTAATTTGTGGTAGTTTCCCGGATGATCTGTGACTGTGACTCATATTGTTCCCGGTCGGTTGACTTACAAATATTTTTTCTTGTAAGAGTTCTGTAGTAATTTCATAATTTTTCTGTGTTTGATCGAATAAATTACTTTTGAAATAATCAAGTTCGTACGTATTTTCATTAAGTAGCAGGTCTAGGTGATTATTATCGATTTCTTGCCATTGGGTTTGAATTACTTGTAATAATGACTGCAAATGCCAAGTAGGTTTCTGATCAGTGATTGCAATTTTTGCTTGAGATAACTTCTTCGTTAGTTGTGAAATGCGATAGCTCTGTATGAATAATTTTGGACACTGTTTTAGCGCGTCTGTGAAATCTTCTTGTGGTACGTCTTTAGGTTCGTATAGCTCATGTTGTACGGTTTGTAGTCGTCCTTCAATTTTTCTTAAATAGTCAGTAGCTTCATCATATTTTTTCTTAATGTAGCTTCCAAAGTAGTTTAATGTCATGTATTTATGAGTAGAAAGTATTTCTTGGTCTTGTAATTCCAAGTGGTTTTTTTGTGCTTGATTAAAAATGTCGTTTAAACGACTCCTTCTGTCGTCTAAATATTGTTGGGTCTGTCGTGAGGCTGAATCTTTTTTCATATTCGCCAATAGTCTTGTGATCTGATTGTAGAAATGTTCTTGCTCTTTGACTCGTTCGTTGACGTCTTGAATCTCCATATTATTCCTCTATTTGTCTTCTTACTATCCCTATTACCCTACCCTACTCCTATCAAATCTACTTGTCAGTACGTAATGCGCCTGCGCTCCGGTTACGGTATTTTGCGACTTCTCAATCAGCTGGTGAGACCCGCTTCTGGGAGGCCAGTGAACTAACCGCTACCGTACCAACAGCTTTCCTACAGGACACACTATGTACTTAGTACTTCGGATTGCTACGAAACTGATGCTTTTTTGAGTACACCAGTACGCAACTTTCCAAAGTTGTCAGTCTGTAATTGTCAGTCCCTAGGGGGGGTAAGAGGATTGCGTAAATTTTATTAACGTCACAGGATCAAATTGCTCGAAGGACCAAAATGTGCAGCTGCCGACTAATGTAACAGTTGGTGCCACAAAATAGTCTTTAATACTTTAGTTTAGTGTGGTCTGTTATTAAAGCACCGGCAGGCTACACATGAAATTTAAGCTATAGGAGGCTGAGAACTTCCTTATACGGTTTCCCGTCCTACAACATTAGAGTCCCTAGGTCCCTAAGTCCCTAAAGCCCTAAAGCCCTAACCTACAGCATAAATGTGTAATAAATAAATATATAAATAAGTACGGGATGTCTGCACCATGAGACCTAAGGCAACAGACGGAAGGTGGTGAGGAAACAGGGTTTGGAGTAGGATTTTCTCACTGCCAGTCAAGCAGGCTCACAAGACCGATCAGAGAAGCTGACAGCGCTAGGTGTCTTTGCCACAGTGAGAGGATTATAGTTACCAGGTAGCAGCAATTAGGTATACAACGATGTAGTCCGAATACAAAAAGAGAGTTTATTTACAACATACAGTTTCTTAAATACTAATTTTATTTTACACACACAATGATAGCTACTAACTAGTGAGCCATCTGTGTAAACTGCAGTGATGCATTCTCTTGCAGTTTTCTTAAGTCGGCCAGCGTAAATCGCTGGCTAAATGTTCAAAGGTCGTTTGAACAAAGAACATGTAAGGTCTGACATGTCATGGTCTCAATTCCGTGTAATGTGCTCAACTGTTTGGAGAAAGCCGTACAATTATATTGTAATTAATAAGGATTGTGAGCGAAATAAAGGATGTTATAGAATGACATTTGATACGTTCATTGTGGTAGATTAATATACATAAGCCGTTGTAATTTTATTTATAAATCACTTTATTCTGTGATTTGAAGTTGAAAGGAAACCTCACAAAAAAAAAATGGAAAGAGATCTAAAAAAACAAATAGTAAAATCGGCAGCAGCTGTAAAGAGAAAAGTAGATATGATCAAGGATGCAAAAAATACAAGCAATATGACCTTGGAAACCATATTCAAACCTATAGTTGACCCTCTTAACTTGTTAACAAGTAAAAATGATGGAAAACATAATGTGGAAGAAAAGAATTATACTCCTAATTTTAAAAAGATTAAATATAATGTAAGCGAGGGGTCCTATTCTTCTATTGAAGAAATTAATGAACCTAGCAGTGAAGAAGATGAGCCAGATCAGGAGTTATATGAAAAATCTAACAAAACCCTTACTGTAACACCTACTCAAGACCATAATGTGAGCGATGGATCGTTTAAATCTCTACAATCGTCACCAAGTTATAAAAATCAGTCTTTGTCTTGGTCAACATCATCTGAAGTAATGAATGATATACCTTTTGGAATCAAACATGACAGAGGTAAACTAATGCTCGGAAAATCTCGTGTTTATGACGATGGCAACACTTTGAAAGTTGGAAACCGAGTTTATAAAAAAACTCTTGGTTTAAAAGAGCTATTGTTTAAAAAGAAGCCAAATCTAGATGTAATCACAGATGATGATTTAGATAAATATAAACTACTACTAATAGATACCAATGCCCATAGGCGTAATTTTGAACCAACCAAACCAATAAACAGCAATAAAGGATATAAATATATGAATATTATCAAACCACTATTTAAATTCTCTAAAAATGTGACTACTAGCACGGAAAGCCTTTCACAGGGAAAAGGTATTAAACTTTTAAAAAAACTTAAGAAAAATACAGACCTTGCTTATTGGGACGATCCGAATGAGTTGGTAGATCGATTAAAATTGTTGTTTGCGTCACGAGATGCAGGTAACACCGGTTTAGATAATGAAATTATCGCAATTATGGAAGAACTGTGGGAAGCAGGAATAATCAAGAATATAAAATATAAAGAGCGTTTGACAGGGAAACGGTTCACTTTGAATAACGCATCAGTGTAGCAATGAACATTGACAAATTTGGTCATCATGTTCATAAGCGTCTACGATTAGAAGAATATATTGATACCTTCAGCGATACATTGGTGAAGTCTGAAACGGGAGATTACGATTTAAAATCATCGAAACTAAAAGGTCTGATGTCACCAGAGAAGGACGACGAAGCTGTAAATAAAGCATATATGGATAAAACTGTTCAAGAGCTCAGAAATGAAATAAATAAGGTTCATAGTAGTGTTAAAGTCTACTTAAAGAACTTAGAAACAGCAAGTTCAGAACGTTTGTTTACTACGTTTTATTCAAAAACTGAAATAGATAGTATGATTCAAGCAAAGACCAATAAAAAATGAGTAAAAAAGACATAGTCGACGAACTCCACAGAGCGGTTAGAAAGAATTTTCCACGTCGATGTACAATTATAAAAGGAATAGATGATTTATGGCAAGCTGACCTTATGGATTTTCAAAAGTATTCACAAATAAAGGATATAAATATGTTTTAGTAGTAATTGATACTTTATCGAAATATGTATGGGTTCATCATCTCAGCCAAAGACGTCCACTGCTGGACAAAGGCCTCCCCCAAGGATATGAGGGGTATGGGTATGTATGGGTTAATCCTTTGAAATCAAAAGATAAAAGTTGTGTTATAAATGCAATGCTAAATATACTAACTAAATGTTTATATAATTTTTAACGCAAATTTTGTTGCGAACAAATTACAAAAACACAAATGTTGAAAAAATTTCCACGAGCAGGGTTTGAACCTGCACCCTTCTGACATACCGGGTCAGGTGCTCTTTCAATTGAGCTATCGTGGTTCTAACCAGCCCGCCGAAATTATTCAACACTATTTACTTTTTACTTTGAAAGCCAAAGGCGCCCATTCAATGTTAACAACTACCGTCATTAAGCTGCTGGGCTGGTTAGAACCACGATAGCTCAATTGGAAGAGCACCTGACCCGGTATGTCAGAAGGGTGCAGGTTCAAACCCTGCTCGTGAAAATTTTTTCAACATTTGTGTTTTTGTAATTTGTTCGCAACAAAATTTGCGTTAAAAATTATATAAACATTTATAAATAGCTTGCCTACTTCTTAACTGATCTTTAGTATTTGTAAAAATATTATGATCGGATGTTAATGACGGTAGTTGTTAACATTGAATGGGCGCCTTTGGCTTTCAAAGTAAAAAGTAAATAGTGTTGAATAATTTCGGCGGGCTGGTTAGAACCACGATAGCTCAATTGGAAGAGCACCTGACCCGGTATGTCAGAAGGGTGCAGGTTCAAACCCTGCTCGTGGAAATTTTTTCAACATTTGTGTTTTTGTAATTTGTTCGCAACAAAATTTGCGTTAAAAATTATATAAACATTTATAAATAGCTTGCCTACTTCTTAACTGATCTTTAGTATTTGTAAAAATATTATGATCGGATGTTAATGACGGTAGTTGTTAACATTGAATGGGCGCCTTTGGCTTTCAAAGTAAAAAGTAAATAGTGTTGAATAATTTCGGCGGGCTGGTTAGAACCACGATAGCTCAATTGGAAGAGCACCTGACCCGGTATGTCAGAAGGGTGCAGGTTCAAACCCTGCTCGTGGAAATTTTTTCAACATTTGTGTTTTTTTTTATACTAACTAATTCATCTCGAAAGCCTAAAAATTTACAAACAGATTTAGGCAAGGAATTTTATAATGATATCTTTAAACAGTTGATAGTAAAGTATTGCATTAATCATTATTCCACTTACTCTATTAAAAAAGCATCAATTGTCGAAAGAGTAATAAGAACACTAAAAGGTCACCTTTACAAGCTATTTAGCTTATGTGTGTCAATATCAATGGATGCAAAAGAATTTGAAACACGTAGTTCAATGCTATAATAATACTAGGCATCGAATAACAAAATATAAGCCAATTGAGGTTAATAAGGGAAACCAAATAATTGTCAGATCTAACATTATTAAATCACAAAGTAACAAGATAAACCAGAAATTAAAGTTGCGAGTTGGAGATCACGTTCGTATAAGTAAATACAAAGGGGATTTTTATAAAGGTTATACCCCAAACTGGTCTTCAGTAATATTTAATGTTGTTAAAGTTAATCATACAAATCCAGTGACTTACCACTTAGAAGATAACCACAGGCAGAGAATTTTAGGATCTTTTTACGGTTATGTATTACAGAGAACAAAATTTCCAGATCTATATCTCATTGAAAAGGTTCTAAAAAGAAAAGGAAACAAACTTTTTGTTAAGTGGTTAGGTCTCAGTGATGACGAAAACAGTTGGATTGATGAAAATGCATTGGTGCTTTAATATAAATTAAGCATTATTATTTAATATGGTCACTTAATAAACATCTATGAAGGAAGGAAGTGGTATTATTAACGATATAATAAATAATATACCGTTTGAGTTACATTTACCTGGTTATCAATTTTGTGGTCCCGGAACAAAACTTAAGAAACGGTTACTGAGGGGCGACCGGGGCATAAACAAATTGGATGAAGCTTGCATGTATCACGATATCGCTTACAACAACAGTGATTTAAACGTTCGACATAACGCCGATTTAGAACTTTTGAATATGGCTAAGAAAAGATTGCAATCGAGAGATGCTGGAAAAGGAGAAAAGGTTGCCTCATGGATAGTAAAGAAAACTATGAAAGCAAAACTAAAAGCTGGGGCTGGAGTAAGTTCATTTATGACCGGTGTTAAAAAAATCCAAAATAAAATTAAAAAGTTAAAATCTAAAGACTATCACACAGCTATAAAATATGCATATGCAGCTGCAAAAAAACTGTTTACTAAGAAAAAGGGAATACGTTTGCCGCGGTGTATCCCTATACCAAAAAGTGGGGGTTTCTTACCTCTTATTTAATTTTCGCTGGATTGTCAGCTCTAGGTTCACTTGCTGGTGGTGCAGCAGGTATAGCAAAGGCTGTCAATGATTACAAGGCCGCTCAGAAAAATCTTCAAGAATCTGAACGACATAACAAGATTATGGAAGCTGTAGCTCTAGGAAAAGGACTGTATATCAAGCCTCATAAAAAAGGAGCTGGTTTATATCTAAATCTTTCAAAAAACTAATGAAACGGCTACCCAGACGCCCTCTCACTAATTTCGATATATTGGAGCATGCTACTGATATTCCACACTTTCGAGGAGTTTTCATGAGAAATACACTGCCTTCAAAACCAAGAAAGAACGAGTGTGCTATAATAAATTTAGATAGTTCTGATAATCCGGGAACCCATTGGGTAGCCTACGTTAAGTATATTGACTACTATGAATATTTTGATAGTTTTGGCAATCTAAAGCCACCGTTAGAGTTGATAAATTATTTAAGGTATATGTCTATAAATTATAATTATGTTCAGTATCAAAAGTTTGGATCTATAAACTGTGGTCATCTTTTTTTAAAACTTTAAGAGACTATTGGAAAAAACATTTATATTGATAATGAAATAAAAAAACTTATCAGTACAAAAATGTCTTTCACTGTGTCAATAACCGGCAGAGGAGAATCTTTAATAACAAATTACTCTCCAACCTTGCAATTACAAGGAGAATATGAGTGTGGACTCTTATATTTTTCAACTTTTAATTCTATCCCGAACATAGATGAAAGAAATAATAAATTTTACTATGGCAGTGATAGAGTTATCGAAATACCTGAAGGATCCTACGAACTTCAAGATATTTGTGATTTTTTGAAAAGTGCAACAAGTACGAAGAGCTGAACAAAAAAACAAACGACTTGAGTAAACGCGTTGAAGATCTTGCTAAGAAATCTACAAACGACACTCACACGAAGCGTATCATGGAACTTGAGTCGAAGATAGAAAATATGGATCAACAAGCGCGCCAATGCAACCTGGAAATAAACAATTTGCCGGAAAAACGTGGCGAAGATCTTTCGTCTATAGTACTCGAAATAGGAACGTTAATAAAACTTCCTGTGACTAGTCAGGACATTATTTCAGCCCATCGCGTGCCACATGCCAGCCCTGAGAGAGCAGGCAACCTAAAAATGTAATTGTCAAATTAGTAAGTCGAGTTTTGCGCGACAAAATGCTGGCGTCAGTAAGAATGGCAAAGGGCGTTACGACGACTCAGTTAAATATAACGGGAACTCCGCAAAAACGTATATCTCAACGAGCACCTTACATTGAAAACGAAGAAATTGTTTCGTGAAACCCGACTCGCTGCTAAGAACTGTGGATATAAGTTTACGTGGATCAAAAACGGGACCATACTTGTGCGAGAAAATGAAACCTCACCAGCCTTCTCCGTTCGTCATCCCGAGGACTTGGAAAAGATCAGGAACAAAAAGCACGCATGAGTCGTGCAATTCTTTGTATATTATTACCCTACTCATAACTTCCTACATAACTCATAGCGTTATTGTATCATTTGGACGTCGTTCAATACTATGTCGCAAGTATAACTTCTGTGTGAAACTTATTTATCTCACCTGCACAGTCTCTGACTCGTGCATTACACTATGTCTATACCGTACAGCTGTTGAATGTCGAGCTGACCTACGCAATTTCGTATCTACCCACTTATTAATAATTGTAATGCAACTTTATTGGTTTTATCTAATTTTTCACTATAATTCAATTGCACAAATACATATTTTTCCGGCAAATTTTAATTTAACTTGTGTAGTGTTTAACTTTGTTACTACGCCGGGTGTATCAAAAGAAGTGGTTCATTGGAACAATCTTTTTTACTCAGCAAGTTATTTTCGTTTGCAATTTAATTGGTTTTTACTAATTATTTACTGTAAATCATTGGCACAAAGGCACATTTTTCCCGTGAATTTAATTTGTGCAGTGTTTAACTTTCTAATCAAGTCAAGTGGTTTATTGTTTGAACAATTTTTTATTTTTATTTGGTAAGTGTTTTGTATGATAATTATAAAGATATTGCGTTAATGTTTACAAGCTTTGTAACGAGTAATCATAATCATACATTTGCAATGCATGTTACGATACTGTTTCATACTTTCCATGTGTTAATTTCACTAAGTTCATATTATACAAGTATAATCGTTATTTATTCTCGTCAGTACTTGGGGATAATCGATATAATATCTCTCTGTATGTACGTCACATATGTATGTCGCATAAATTATTTGAGCATTCATTATGTAATTTGTCTGTTTCCGATGGGAGTGATTGGTGGTTATAATATAATAAATACTTCTTTAAATAATCTAAATAAGTTCTGTCAGGGCTCTGGTACTGTAAATAACATTAAGAACAGTCTAAATATGGTTTGTCAAGGTTCTAGATACGAACTAATTTATCAGTTTCTCATATAATTTTTATTAATACGTAAAATCTTAAAATTTAGCACTTACAATGCGTTTATGTCTCATTATGTCTTGCTAACGGTTTTGCTTTTTGTGACAGTATCGTGTAGTGTAATACAGTAGTGTAATACAATCAACACCTTATCACTCTTTAATAATATTTATTATATTATTAACAAATAGAAATGGCTACTAAATTATCAATATATTATCAAAACTGCAGGGGCCTACGCACTAAACTCCAAACCATTTATATGAACATATTATCGGAATCATACGACATAATCATGTTAACAGAAACATGGTTGAACCCTGCTATAATTGATACCATGTTGGTTGATTCACGTTATGTGATCTATCGGTGTGATCGTGACTTTGTAGCTACCAATAAGCAAGATGGCGGCGGAGTGTTAATCGCGGTGCGCCGTACCCTGTCAGCCCGACGATTTACTATTGGTGATTGTGATGGTACGTTTACGCCTGGAGACGTGGCTGGCAAAGACGTAACGCCGGCTAATATAGAATATGTACACACGGCAGCACATCAAGCTACTACACTTTGACCTTGAGCGCTGTATAAGTTGAACGGAGAGAATCGTGCGAAAGAGACAAATAGCCTGTTCACTGTCCTGCTTGTAATGTGTCGTGCTGCACTACCGCGTACTTGTGTGCGTAAAGCGCCTCTTCGTGCAATATTAAAATTAAGAAAGAGGATTCAGCATTCGACTCAAGATTCTATGGAATATTGAAAAGTGACTAAGTAATTGTATAGGCACTCGGCTGTATGTTAAAAAAAGCTACTTACTATATTATTAAAATGCACTTTATGTAGCTTATTAGTTACTTGGCTACTTCTTACTAAAACTTTAACGAAGTAAATTTACTGTTTGCGAAATAAAATAAACTGTGTTCGAGGTGGGAACAACTTTTTGACTTAGTAAAATAACGACTAAAAGCATTGAAAAATCCGAAACACACTTTGTTACATTTATTAGCAAAGTGTGTTTCGGATTTTTCGATGCATAGCCCGGGTTTGAGATTACCAACTCACATTTTGGCAAGCATGTTAAGTCAATACCCATTAATTGTTAGTGATGATGACTTGATTTCAATAAGGGTCAATTCACACCGAAGTGGCAGCGGTCGGCAGTATTACTGTTAAACTATTTTAAGCTTTATCTCTATCAATTAACGCATAGTATCGCTTGAACACAGTCGCAGTGATGGGCCGCTGGTCGGGTTGCGCTTGCGCTGCGGCGGTGCTGCGCCCGCCGCGAAGACGACCGGCCGTGCGTCTACCCAGACTCTTTCAAGATACACTATGCGTTATCTGATAGAGATAAAGCTTAAAATGGTTCGACGGTTAAAACTTTAGAATCCTAACTGTTTTAACTGCGATTTCATCTCTTCCAATGTCGTAATAAGAATACGATCAAATTGGATAGTGAAAAACGCCCTATAACACAGGTATGTTAAATGGCTAGGGTAATTAGCGTAAAAATGGGGGTAGGTTAGCATGATCAGCCTAGGTAAGAAATAAAACACTACTTTTCAAAGATAAGTATATTATTTAACATGTAACAATAATGAATAAAACGATTACTTATTTACAAAATCTTCTTAATTAATGACTAGGTAAGAAACGAAGATTGAAAAACCATATCCATGTCAACGTGGGAAATTCAAATTCAGTTAAATTGACGTAACGTAAGCTTAACAATAAACTCTAAATTATTATAATGGACCAAGTCATCACAACAAAAACATTTATAAAATTACTCTACAATTCTAAATTAAACTACTTACCTATATTGATAATAATGTGTGAATATTTATTAAAATATTGTCAAAATAATAACATCAATCTCAATTATTAATGTAAGGGCAACGAAACCAATTCAAAATAGACCTTCTAGGTATAATAATATTATGGTGCCGTCAAGTAAGAGTTAATTTTTGCCTAGATTATTATAATTTGACTGAATATTTTAGGCTAATAAAATTACATTGAGGAGATCGATGGCGCAGTGGTTAACGCGCCCGGTGCGAGTGCTGGGGTTAAGCAACTTTCGCAAAGGCCAGTCATCGGATGGGTGACCAAAACTTTATCATCTCGAGCTCCTCCGTGCTTCGGAAGGCACGTAAAGACGTTGGTCCCGGCTGCAATAGCAGTCGTTAACAACCACCGCACCGCACTGGACCCGCGTGGTGGTTTATGGCCCGTACTCCCTACCCATCCATATGGAAGGCTCGTGCCCCAATAGTGGAGACATAAAATGAGCTGATGATGATGATGAAAATTACAACTACTACTATCAACTACAGCTAAAAGTTTTAAAAATCATAAAAATAACTGTTTTTAAAAAATAAATCGAACGAATAACAAATAGGTAAGTAACTAATATTATATTACTATGGATTATGGCTCAACAATCACGAACGGTATGTCTTAGCACTATATCAAAAATATATAAAAAGGAAAACTGACATAATGAATGACTGACTGACATACCTATAGTAGGTATATCAACGCACACACAGCCCAAACTACTAGGATTAGAGACTTGACAGTTTGCATCATGCTTCCTTTTATAGTGTAGGTGAGCACTAAGAAAGGATTTTTGAAAATTCGCGTTATTTAATATAGGATAAAATAAAGGTGACAGTGCGATTTGTTTGTTTTGTTGTCATAGAAACAAATAAATATTGCTGTTATTTATGGTAATTAATGGGGTTATCAATTAAGTATCTTATTACAAAATGGTCATAAGCTGAAGCTTACCCGAGTGAAATATTGCATAAAACGGATACTGTTTTAAACAGTGTTTAAATTAAAAAAGCTTGAGGCAACTTTAGTAACATAATCATATCAAAAATGTCTATTTCCACCAAGAGTTCGTCAGCCAGAGTTCGCTCTGAGATGTTATTAGCGTTAAAGTCTAGCCATAGTCTACAAAGAGCACAAACCTAACCACAAAAATACGTAATAAGAGTCAGCCTTGATCATATAAAAATAAAATACTACATGCAAGCGACTACGAGTTTTACGTTAAAAACCAAATTAAAATTATTATTACAGATATTTTTTTACAGATCATAATGGATTCGACCGATCATTATGTTACACCAGAGTAACCACTACCAGAGTAATATCAACATCAATATCTGAGTTGAGTTCGTTTGCATTTTACCAAAGTAAACCAAACTTAAGTTACTGTAGGTATACTGTTTATTACTATTCCGTGGTGATTAAGCGTAGGTATGGCGAAAGTGTAATGCTACTAAAATCAAACTAACTTTGTTTTCAAAGATTGAAACAAAATTTAGACGGAAAATAATATGAATGAAGTGACAATGTCAGACCAACTGATGCGCCGCGCCGCCGCCGCGCCGGGCGGCGGCGGCGGCGGCGCCCGCGCGCCCCATAGCCCTATTTACAGAAATAGAATGATCCTCGGTTTAGCGCGGTTTTACTCGCAATTTTGGCAGTGTAGTGATTTACTCTTTGGTATACTATACATCGCGATACGCGCGCGACGTAAACTAATATTTTCAACCATTCAACTGATATTGTTAATTTCAATTATTGAATGTTAGTGATATTTTTTTAATTAGTTGATTTTAATGGTTAATAAATATATTTATCCTAAAAAAACATGCAGTATATATAGTGCATAGAGGAGTCTACTAGGTTAAACATCATGTTTTAATAGGGTTTGTGAAATACAAAATGCAAAGCTTTAGTGACTGCTAGTGCGCCCGCAATTTTGGACCCGAGTGGGGTTCCGGGGGTAGTAACTTAACGTATCCTACTTTATTTTTAATCAATATACCTACTTAGGATACTTTTGCATAAGAATAAATGTGCGAAAATACTTTATTTTCAATCTTTACTGTGATGCGTAAAATGAATGACTCCTAAGATTCTAAAAAGTTGAAACGGAACATACACACGATTAAAATAATGATTAATTGTTAAACGAAACAGGTAAGTCACCTGCGATGACAATATGACATTTGTCACAGATGTCACCAATATCAACGAAATTGAGTTAGAATGGGCTTTGTGAGTTTGTTTTCATTCGTTCCTTCGAATATGGTTAAAGTAAACTCAAAATACTGATTTAAATTGCTAAAAATGAGGAGTAACTCTGATAGAGATACACCAACTCCAGTCACTTCCAAAAAAGCTAAAATAATCAATTTGAAAAAAAAAGAAAAAATGTTGAAAAAATTCCACGAGCGGGATTCGACCCCTCACCCCATGACATGCCAGGTCAGGTGCACTGCCAACTATGCTATCGAAGCTCAATCCAACTCGCCGAAAAACACTATCTATTCAATGTCGGCAACTACCTCATCAACATCCGATAATATTTTTCAACACTTTGACTTTTTTCAAATTGTAATTTGTTCGCAACAGTGTTTACGTAAAATTTTATGTAAATAATCATAAAGTAATCAAGCCAAAAATCTTATAGTATTTACCCGAGTAAGAAAATAATATGACTGGATAAAGAGACTAATGGAAAATTGATGGAGCGTGCTAAAGCACCCAAACATTAAAAAAAAACATTTAAGAAGATTAAGAGAATAAAAAAATAAAATCTTAAAATCCTTTTTTTCTTCCTAACACTTTTTTTTTCTATTCAAATTATGTTAAACTTACGTTATTTGTTTCTAAAAAAAGTTGGTAACCCTAGTTGGGGGTGTGCCCGATGTTGTTTTTAAGTATTAATGTCGCCAGCATTTAACGGCACCTTGCCTCGGACAGGCGAGTAAGTTGATGTGTTTTATTTATGATTAAATTGTAGGTATTTATTATTATTTTATTTCTATGAATAAATATTATTGTCATAGTAAGTTAACTTTAGAGTAAACTGACATATTTTTACTATGGAGTTATGAGTTCTCGGGTTTGGTAGAATCGGCTTAAGGCGAGCGATGGTTTCCAAAAACACGGTGTTTTTAAATGAGTTTTATTCGAAATGTATAAGGATTTTAAATTAAAAAAAAAAAGTTATTCATTGGCCTTTCATCTTAATTTCGGCTAGTATTTTCACGATATTTTAAAATTTCCTGATATAATATCAAACATACGTCTTATTAATAAACTAAATATAATTTTCACTTCACTTTCATTCACTTGGGGGTAGTTGCCAAGTAAACTGCAAATTTCACTAGCTCCGTTTATTTTACCTTTTAAAATATTTAAACTTAATATTTAGCATTAATTATATGCCACATTATTAGGCCACAGTAGTACCACTCGCCTGTAGTATTTGTTTTCCTTTGTTTCCTCTCCTTCATCACAAGACACCAACTAGACACCATGGACCACTCACTATTGGAAGCTAATATGAATAATATGGCTAAAATGTTTGAAACGAAGATGGCAGAGTTCCAGGCTGAGCTGAATCAAGCAACTACACGTAAGAGCCCTAATTCTATTGCTGCACTCAACACTGAATTTGTTAACTTTAAGACTTTTGTTTGCAACGGCCTGGCTGTGCTTCGTGCAGAACTTGATGCCCTTCATAACCGTATTGATAGGGTAGAAATGCGTTTCCGACGAAAAATGCTGTTGGTACACGGAGTCCCGGAACAGAAGGGCGAAGATACATGCACTAAGGTGATCTCCTGTTTAGGGGCTAAGTGTAAAATCCAGAGTCTCACTGCAAGCAGCGTCTCCGCAAGTTATCGGATGGGTAAACAGGGTAATAGCAAGCCACGTCCAATTGTTGTTAAATTCGCTGATGCATCTGTGCGCACCGCATTATGGAAAAGCAAGGTTGCACTGAAGGGATCCAAGATAACCCTCTCCGAATTTTTGACGAAGTCTCGACATGATGTTTTTTTGGCGGCGAGGGATAAGTTTGGCATCACTAACTGCTGGACCTTGGACGGTGTTATCAACATCAAGACTCCGGATGGCAGAAAACATAAGGTGGAATCTTTAAAAGAACTTTGCACTATTTCCACAAGTTCCGCAACTACCAAAGCATAGCGCCCTCATCTTTGCTTGCACGGTTTTGTAGCGGTGCCTACTTTTCTTAATGTTTGTATGACTTTGTTGGATCGCTTTAACTTTTATTTGAAAGCTTGTACCCACATTAACTAATTAAAATATTTTGTTTGGGTACCACCACGGTTTCACATATTTAATTATTGTTATTTGTTTAGCTGTCGCTCGCGATTTCTCATTTTTATTACGGTACTGTCACTGTCAGTTGTGTCATGGCATTTGGCAGTGACGTTTACGTGTACGTTCGGAAACGCTCTAAATTGTGAGTTCTCTCCGATTCATTTTGTATTCTCATCCCGTGTTGTTTTGTTGTGTTAATGCGAGTATTACTGTTTTATTTTTCTTTACATCATTTCTTTTGTGTTATTTACTGTAATACTGATATTTAAATTTTATGTCTTGTATTTTCTAAAAGTGGTTTTCTTCCACGCTGCTGGCGAGTGGTATAGGACTGCTAGCTATCTTTTCTATTGTAATTGAAGTATTTTACTATTATTATTATTAGTTATTATTATCATTATTTTTTTATTATTATTATTATTATTATTATTTTTTTTTATTTATTATTTATTTTAGGTACACCTATACAGCTTGTTTATATTTTTTATTTATTATTTACATACAATGTTGCAAACTTTGTACAATGATGGCGATGACTCTCTCAGTGATGACGGCTCGAATTATCTTTCAGCATCTTCCAATTGTAGTTTTCACAGCGCAACCCAACCCCTGGATTCACTTATTGAGTCCGAGTTTTCAGTTAATCCGAAGAACTTTAATGTTGTCCATATAAATGGGCAAAGTGTCCCTGCACACTATACTGATTTAGTTGCAACCTTCTCCAACAACCGTAACGTTCACGCAATCCTTGTTTCGGAGACGTTCTTGAAACCTTGTCTTCCATCCACATCGTACTCCCTTCCTGGATTCCATCTTATCCGTAACGACAGAACTGGCAAGGGCGGCGGTGGTGTGGCCATATATCTTCGTAGTCACTTCTCCTTTAACATTTTACATAAATCTCCTTCTTTGTATTCTCAGTCGTCTGAATATATTTTTATTGAAGTCCTCCTTGGTCACCTTAAGGTTCTTTTAGGGGTGTTCTATAGTCCAAATCTCCACATTGACTATTTCGCCAAATTCGAGTCCCTATTGGAAAATCTGGTTCCCACAGTTGATCACACTATTATAATGGGCGACTTTAACACATGCTTACTCAAGCAGGATTCTCGTTCTTCCCGTCTGTGCTCAATTGTGGATTCCCTTAATCTTGACATTCTCCCGTCCTCCTCAACTCATCACTTCCCTGGTTGTCAGCCGTCCTTGTTGGATCTCGCCATTGTTTCCTCCACGGACCACGTCAGTTCCCATGGACAACTTCCAGCCGAAGCCTTCTCCTATCACGACCTTATCTTTCTTTCATATAAAGTCCGTTGTCCTAAGCTTAAGCGCCGGGTGGTCATGCAGCGTAATTTTAAAAATATTGATGGTGAGCGCTTTTTGGCTGATCTCAGGGGCATTGACTGGGATGCGGTACTGGAGGCTCCAACTATCGATTTGAAGTTGGAAATATTTAACTCGCTCCTTATCCAACTCTTCGACATCCATGCACCGCTTCGGCCTATTCGACTTAAGCATCTTCCCGCTCCTTGGCTTACTGCCGAAATTAAGGTCATGATGCTGAGGCGTAATGTGGCTAAGGTTAAATACCGTAATTGCCCTTCAGATGTGACCCGCTGTCGATATAAGGAGCTTCGTAATCGCTGTAGTAGGATGTGCAGGGATGCGCAGCGTCGTCACATTCATGCGTCAGTCGCTAATGGTGATCCTGCCAAGGTGTGGTCTTTCCTCAACTCACTTGGTCTTGGTAAGCCGAAGTCAAGTATTCCTCACAACCTTAATCCTGATTCCCTGAACTGCCATTTCACGTCGCCTTCCTCCATTCCCCACCACATTAAACAAGCCACGCTGCAATCCCTTTCCTCCACTCCTTCTTTGCAACATTCTGCCTTTTCGTTTAGGCCGGTGTTTGAGCGGGAAGTTGAAAAAAACATAATGGCTATCAAGTCCAACGCGGAGGGAGTTGACGGAATTGGCCGGCGCATGATTCATCTTTGCATTGCTGGTGTCATTCCCATTCTTTGTCACATTTTCAACTTTTCGCTTGACACCGGTACTTTTCCGAGTTGCTGGCGTCAGGCTGTAGTTATCCCTATTCCTAAAACTTCAAACCCTTCTTTGCCCTCTCATTTTAGACCTATTTCTATTCTCCCATTTCTCTCCAAAGTCCTCGAACGCCTTGTCCTACACCAGCTTAATGTGTTTGTCAATACTAACCAGTTACTTAGTCCTTTCCAATCTGGTTTCCGCCCTGGGCATAGCACTGTGACTGCCTTGACTGAGGTGGCTGATGATGTGCGTGAGGGTATGTCGAATCAACAGCTCACAGCTTTGATTCTTTTAGATTTTAGTAACGCCTTTAACACTGTTGATTTTGATGTACTCTTGGCAATGCTGAAGGTCGTGCTTGGATCGGACGTTGTGGTTGAGTGGTTCCGCAGCTATCTCGTCAACCGTAGGCAGTGTGTCCGAGTTCATGACAAACTATCAGGTTCTCGTGACGTCACTGCTGGCGTGCCTCAGGGTGGTGTCCTATCCCCTCTCCTTTTCTCTATCTTCATCAACTTCCTTACCCCTCTCCTCTCTTGCCAGTTTCACCTGTATGCTGACGACCTGCAGATCTATGCTCGTGCTCCCGTTGAGGAAGTAGACAACATGATTGCAGGCCTTAATGTAGACCTTGCGACTATACACGAATGGAGTCGAACCCATGGCCTTATGGTCAATCCACACAAGTCGCAGGCGATCATTATTGGCGGGTCGAAGCAAATTGCCAGACTAAAGCACGTCCGTGTTCCATCACTTCTTCTTGATTCTGTTCCTCTTCCTTACAGTAGTGTTGTTAAAAACCTCGGTGTCCTCTTCGACTGTTCTCTTTCTTGGTCTCCTCATATCGCGGAGGTCAGTAGACGTGTGTTTGCTGCCGCCGGTTCATTGCGGAGGTGGAGGAATCTGCTTCCTGTAAAGACTAAGATCGAGCTTGCGCAGTCGCTTCTCTTGCCTATTCTTGATTATGCTGACGTTTCTGCCATTGACCTCAATGAGGATCTTCTGGACAAACTGCAGCGCCTGCAGAATCTTTGCATTAGGTTCATATATGGCCTGCGCAAGTTCGATCATGTGTCTGTTTTCAGGACCAAACTTGGTTGGCTTCCTATCAGATTACGTCGTGAGGAGCATGTTCTCACGCTCTTATTTAACGTGCTGTATGACCCTCGCACCCCTCCCTACCTTAAGAAACGTTTCCGATTCCTTGGTACGGATCACGATCGTGAGCTTAGGTCTAGGGTTGACAACCTGTTAAAACATCCTTTGACTCGTTCGGAATATTTCAGAGATTCTTTCACGGTCAAGGCTACAAGCCTTTGGAATAACCTCCCGCCTGATATCCGTCACTCCAAGTCACTTGCCACTTATAAGACTAAACTTCATTCGCATCTCTTGACTAAGTCTTAGTTTGCAACATCTTTTCCGTATGTAGGTATATGTAGTATGTTTATGTATTAGTATTATTTTTTGTTATATATACATATATATATATGTATATATATACTTATGTGTATACTTAGGTATATACTTATGTGTATACTTCAATAGGTACTTATATTTTTTTTATTATATATTTTTATTTTTTGTTGCTTTCAACTAGTGCACTACCTTTGTATTTTCCTTGCAGTTGTCCTATACCTCAAAGGTTGTCTGGAAGAGATCGCTTTAAGCGATAAGACCGCCTTTGCCCACCCCGATATAAAATTTTTGTTGTTTTATTCTACTTTTCTGTGTGTGTGCAATAAAGAGTTTTATCTATCTATCTATCTATAATTTTATTCAGGCTAAAACCAAATGTCTTTGAATATGTAATAGTTGTCGGCCATTATAATTTTAATAATAAGTAAACGTTCAATAAAATCCAAATTATTGCCTAATTCGACGCTCGTGCTATCATTCAGTCCCGAGCGGAACACCTTGGAAATCTCATAATGTTGCAAAAGTTAAAATAAATAAATACCTGACACGTAAGAAAAGGTTTTAAATAAACAATTTTAGTGTGTTACATACAAACTATGAAATATGTTGTAATAAATGTTATAAATAAAATAAATAAATAAACTATATAAAATATTACGTATATTAATACGGAGTGGGACCACCTGCCGCGTCTAAAACGGCGTCCAGCCTGTTCCTCATGCCGGCAACCATATTCCAGCAGGTGTCCGTACCTCTAAGTCGCTCCCATGTAGCATGAGCCTCGCGCTGTAAGTTTTCGTTATTGCGTATTTCTGAGGCATCCTAATCGAGAACCATGAGACCCCATAAATTTTCGATCGGGTTTAGATCAGGGCTCTTCGCAGGCCATGGCAGGCGGACGATATCTTCTTGAGTGGATAACCACTGTTCCACTACTCTACACGTGTGCACTCTGCAGTTATCTTGGCACAAGTAAATAGTTCCCTCTGGGTAGTGGATGCGCACGGTGGGGAGCATGACGTCCCGAAGAATACGGACATATTCCTCCCCGGTCATACGACCGCCGACTTTCACCAATTCGCCCGGCCCCATCGAGCTCATCCACCCCCAAAAATTTACACTTATCCTCCCACTAGCCCGATTAGGGAGAGTATTTAGTTCTACATATCGCTCGTTATTGTTGCGCCATAATATTTTTCTTCCGTCCGTATCGGACCTAAAACTTTTTTCGTCTGCAAAAATAACTATACTATTTTCCCAGTCAAAATTATAATTCTCTAGGCAAAAACTAACTCTAGCCTCTTTATGATGAGGCTGCAGTAAAATTTTTTTGGCCGGACGGCAACATTTCTTTCCTGCTTCTTTTAGTCTGCGCCGTACAGTGTCCAAGGAAATCTAAAACAAAAGAAATGTATCAAACGACACCAATCCTTAGAACAAAGTGATGCTAGCCTTTAGAGGCCCCCCCTCAGGTTGTTCCGCTTCCAATCCGATCTGAATCCGAATCTAGTAGGGAACGGAGACACGCACTAGTTCGTGATGCCATTCCCTGAGAGAACCTCTGACGGTGCTTCGTTCCACATGGCTTGAGGAACCCTTTAAGTTTCTTGCCGCCTCCAAAAAAGTCTGGTATCACTGAATGTGCCTTATGAATTTATGATGCAATCAGCAAACCCTCAAAAAAAATCAACCTATCAAACACATAATATCTACCTATTGATAATAATAATAAATGTGAAACTCACATCATAATTTGACGAGGAAACTCTTGTGCTCAAAAAAGGATCGGAAGAGTGCGCAGCGACTATGGCCGCATCTACCTCTGCCGTCGTGGCTCGTTCGTAGAGCTGGCGGTGGTGAGCTTCAACAGTCCCAGCCTCTTCCCATCGGCGGATCCAAAAATAAACGGTTTTTCGCTGGAACAATAACGCCAAATATTTTAATTGATTGCTTTAGTTACAACTAGAAATTTCCACTCAGTGATTTTAATAAGAAGACAATTTAAAACAATTTTACAACACCAGAAACCTTTTCTACATTAAAGCTTATGGTGTTCACATTTTTCCAGTAAGGATAAATCTGATAAAATATAAAACAACTTAAGCAGACAGCAGCAGCTTTGTTAAAAATAGTATGATAAAGAAAATATATTTAATACTTAAGTGAAAAGTAAAAAAGTTGTAGGTATAAAATGTTTGAGTTAAAAGTTAATACCTATAACATGACTTGTCAACAAACATTCGAAAACAAAATGCGTAATAACGTCTTACACAACCTGATTACGAATTTTAATTTTAAGTATGAATAAAATGTTTTTAAATCAAAGTTTATTGTTTACATATTATAGTAATATACTAAAAAATTCATAAGTTACTTACCGTTACGCCAGTTTGTCGACAAATATCAATGATTCGGCACCCACTTTGCCTCAACGCAATTATCCGTTCTCTCTCAACGTGACTTAGTTGAGGCGCCATATTAAACACAGTCACCTCAGCACAAAAACATATGACGTCACAACTCACTGCAGGCTAACCGAGAGACTGACTGACTGCGGGTGGCGGCGGATGCGCCGGCGAGTGGGCGTGGCCAACCCCTAACGAAAAACGTATCTATTGGCATTTCATTTAAATCCGCAAAGCCCGGCGCACAGTCATTGGCAAATTTCTGTAAACTAGGGAATTCTACCAATAATTACAGAGTGACTTTCTTTCTAACGCTCTATACCGCGACGTTGTTATAGATATGTATAATGGATAGCTTGACGTGCTGGCGTGTGTACTTTTGCAAATTCCGTCTACGTCCTGTAACAAAATTCATTTAGTTTGTGCATTATACATACCTCCACATCAACCATATAGTGTATATAAGTCTTTTCTCAACAATCTACAGGCAACGTTACTATTAACCCAGGTTGATAATTTTTATATTGCTGGAGACTTTAACATCCCCTCTCTCCACTGGCAATCAGCTGGCTCTGGTTTGTCTAGCGTAGTGCCTATTTTAACGCGTGATAGTGGCGATATAGACAACTATTTAATAAACTTCCTTTCGTTTCTACAGTGTTCACAATTTAATGTGACTAAAAACATTAACGACCGCACTTTGGACTTATTTTTATCAAATTCTCCTGATTGTACCTGTTGTGACGCAGCACTCTCGCCTCTTGTTCGTATTGATGAGCATCATCCTCCTTTTACTGTCCTCATATCGTTGGGCCTAGTGCATACCTGCATGCCTAAGGCAAGCCTGCCTAGATACCGATTCCACGAAGCTAATTATCAAGTTATTAACGACGACATCGCTGCAATTGACTGGTATCAACTTTTTGATAAACTGTCCGCTGAGGATGCCGTGACCACCTTCTATGAGCACGTATATATGATAATTGCTAAAAGAGTACCTCTCAGACAATCTAAACCGACCGCATATCCAACTTGGTTTACTCGGCCCTTGATACACATAGCAAAAGACAAAAACAAAGCGTGGGTTAGGTGGAAGAAATTTAGTAATATCGTAGACTATGAACAGTTCGCTATGTATCGTAGACGTTTTAAAAAATTAAGTGAAGAATGCTTTAACAATTACATCTTATCTGTGGAGAAAAATATACGTGAAGACCTAAAGTATTTCTGGGCTTTCGTACACAGGCACGACAAAAGAGGCTATCCCCATACTATGAGGTACAGCGACATTGAGTCTGATGATCCTACCACTATTTGCAACCTGTTTAGTAGTTTCTTTGGATCAGTCTTTGAGAAAGGCACTTCTAATTTCATGGTCGAATCAAGTCAGACTGAAAATGAAAATGGTAGCTTTATCATATCTGATCTGAGTTTTTCTAAAGCACAGGTGGTTAAGGAACTTAAACTTTTAGACATTACCAAAGGTTCTGGTCCAGATAACGTTCCACCTTTATTCCTTAAGCTCACAGCTAGTAACATCGGTATTCCTTTAAAAATACTATTCAATAAATGTATTTCTGAAGGAGTTCTACCTGCTATTTGGAAGTCTGCTAACATAACGCCAATATATATAAAGCCGGGTCCAAAGATGACGTAACAAACTATTGCCCAATCTCTTTACTATCTACCGTGTCAAAGGTCCTTGAGAGGCTAGTACATAACGCTATCTATGTTGATCTACACAAAATTATACTACCACAGCAACATGGGTTCGTTAAGCAACGTTCCACCATAACAAATCTCTTAATTTATACCAACTTTCTATTTACTAGCATGGACCAACGCGTCCAAGTTGATACAATATATACCGACTTTAGTAAGGCCTTTGACAAGGTAGATCATGAGCTCCTTCTCCAAAAAATAGCTTTTAACGGAATATGAGGCAACCTTTTGCGGTGGTTCAGCTCGTATATCATAAATAGAACACAGAAAGTGGTGATCAACGGTCACATGTCGAACACTTTTAAGGCAACGTCAGGTATAGCTCAAGGCTCAGTTTTAGGACCTTTGCTCTTCGTTTTATTTGTAAACGACAATTGTGAATGCTTCTTACATAGTAATTTCTTACTTTACGCCGACGATTTAAAAATTTATAAAGAGATTAGGTCTAATAACGATTGTTTTGAACTTCAGGAAGATCTTGAACGACTTAGTGATTATTGCAATCGAAATAGGTTGTATTTGAGTATTCCAAAGTGTAAATTTATTACCACCACTAAAAAGAAGAACGTCATTAATTTTAGCTATACAATAAATAACATTAACTTAGAAAAGTAAACGCCATACGTGATCTTGGTATACTCCTAGACTCAGAATTGCAATTACAAAATCACATCAACAGCATTATATCAAAAGCCTACCAGATGTACGGTTTTATTATGCGTACATGCCAGCAATTTAAGCAACCGGGTACTTACTTGTACTTATTTAAGGCATTAGTAAGATCGCAGCTTGAATATGCTACGATTATCTGGAATCCGTTCTATAATAAATATAAGCACAGTCTAGAATCAGTGCAGAGAAAATTCCTTAAACGAATTAGTTTTAAGAGCGTTTACGCCGTTTTGCTCAAAAACTGTACTTTTCAAACCTCTTAATATCTATGAATATTTACTTTACAAATATGTTAATTACTTATATCATTAGGCGATTTTGTCATCAAAATAGTTTGTTGAAAACATTTTTAGATTTATGGATATTTTGGAATTTATAACAAGATAATTGAACAGAGGTTTTCATAATTTGACTTTCCGCGTCAACTTCGAAGCTTAAAAATGTGTTTAAATTACTGACAAACCTAAGAACAAAAATTTTATTTCAATTTGAAAGATCTTCAGCAAAATAGTTTGTTGAAAACATTTTTAGATTTTGGTTACTAACAAAAACTATAAAAATCCAAACATTTTGAATTTTTAAAGAAATTATAGGTGATATAATAATTGTTTTCTCTAATATACTTACTATATAAATATGAGATACAAAAGGTCGTTCTACTACTGATGCAGGTGTTGCTCTATTAAAACATATATTTGATGCCTGGGAGAAGTCTCAAAACGCCCTTGGAGTGTTTTGCGACTTGTCCAAGGCTTTCGATTGCGTTGAGCACAAAACTCTGGTGATGAAGCTAAATTACTACGGTCTCAAAGATTTCGCACTAAATTTAATTCAGTCGTATCTTAGCTCTCGAACACAAACTGTCGATATTAATGGAACTAAATCATCTGGTTCTCATGTAAAAATGGGAGTTCCACAAGGGTCCATTCTTGGTCCTTTTCTGTTTTTGATTTATATTAATGACTTGCCATTCTTTGTAGAGAACTTCTGTGAAATCGTATTATTTGCAGATGATACTTCACTCATTTTTAATGTAAGTAGGTGTAAGAATAATTACGACGATGTAAACAAAGCACTCTCTGATGTACTCAGTTGGTTTACTATTAATAATTTGCAGCTTAATGCTAAAAAAACAAAATGTATTAATTTTAAATTACCAAATGTCAAAAATGAACCAACTGATATAAGAATAAACGGTGATCGATTAGATTTGGTAGACTCAACAGTTTTCTTAGGTATAACCCTTGACTCAAAACATCAATGGAATCCTCACATTTCGAAATTGGCCGGCAAACTCAGTTCTGCTGCTTATGCCATTAGAAAAATAAGGCAGTTAACAGACGTTGAAACTGCTAGAACAGTTTACTTTAGTTATTTTCATAGTGTCATGTCGTATGGCCTCTTACTGTGGGGAACAGCGGCTGATATTGAAACTATATTCATTTTACAGAAACGAGCAGTAAGAACAATCTATAGACTAGGTTCACGAACTTCTTTAAGAAATCTTTTTAAAGAAATTGATGTCTTGACAGTGGCGTCTCAATTTATTTATAATTGTATAGTTCTTGTACGTTGTAATATCAATTCATTTGCTAAACACAGTGATGTACACAATTTTAATACTAGAAATAAGTCAAAACTTGCAATGCCACTGTTCAGGTTACAGAAGGTGCTTGGTTCTTTCTTGGGGCAAGGTATACACTATTACAATAAAATACCAAATACTGTACTAGATTTACCTTTAGATAAGTTTAAAAAACATGTAAAGTCTTCTTTATTAAAAAAAGGTTATTATACAGTCAAAGAATATTTAGAAGATAAAACAGCCTGGCTATAATAAAAAACATATACATAATACTACTTATAAATAGTGTCCTGCAGTTAACAAAATAGCGTTGCATTGAACATTACAATTAGTTTTATTTTTATTATTATTAACTATAGTTTTTTTTGACTTTTACTAGTACTGTATGATATTGTAAAAAATTAAACTGGTAAATTATGTTTTTGCTGACTTAAATATTTTATTTAGTTATTTTTTAATTTTTGTGTTATTTTACATGTTGTGATTGTCCTTTACATTTTGTGTTTTTATTTGTGATGGAAAGTGTCCTTTATGATAGGGCTTTTTCCGATATTTATGACGCTGTAAGGGAGAAAAGAGCTGGACACTTGCTGAGTTTCTTGCCGGTTCTTCTCAGTACAAGATCTCCCGCCCAGAGTAGATAGACTTACGAACCGATGGCTTAAAATGACGTTCATAAGAGCTATTTGTAGCCTAAACTGAATAAATGATTTTGAACTTTGAACTTTGATAAAAGCTTTTTACTATAGAAAAAAGTGTTCTTTAAATTATGCGCAAAATTCTTTTTACTAAATTAGCTCTATAATTTTTCTATAAATATTTTAAAACTGCTCTAAAACTACTACAAAACTCTGCGTTCTATTAGTGTCAAATCAGTCCGCCGCGAGGCCTCTGAGAGAGTGGTCACGTCGCTCGACGCTCTACCCGACGATTGTCGAACAATTGCCGTAATTTCGAAGATAGTTCAAATTTATAGCGCGATAAGCAAATCTTAGTACTTTAGTGAATAAATTATTTTATGTTACTTTTGATGAATTGCAACATTTTTAAATTGGACGACCTCCGTGGTCGTGTGGTTAGCATGCCGGGTCGGGCGTCGCGCCGTCTCCGAAGCCCCGGGTTCAATTCCCGGTCGGGTTAATTTAGAGAAGGACTGTTTTTCTAAATTTATTTCGGGTCTAGGTGTTTTTTCTATGTTTATGCATGCATGCATGTCTATGCATTTATCCATTATCTTACTATACTAACGAGTTTCTTAAGAATACTTATCTTGAGCTAGATAATTGGTGAGAGCATAAACAAATTAAAGAGGTTCGATCATTTTTGTATGGAACCTGACATACCTACATGTCCGCCATTTTGAAACTTTTGATACTACAGTGCTGTGGAACCAGCTCTCAGCGGCGGTATTTCCGGACCAATATGACTTAGGAATCTTCAAGAAACGAGCCTATTCCTTCCTTAAAGGCCGGCAACGCATCTGTGATTCCTCTGGTTTTGCGGGTGTCCATGGGCGGCGGTGATTGCTTTCCATCAGGTGACCCACCTGCTCGTTTGCCTCCTAATATAAAAAAAAAAAAAACGTGTTTTGGCGACCAGTGATGAAATGCATGTCAATCGACAGAGTATGTGATTACAAACAAAAAGTGTTCTGTGATGAAACCTCTAAGTGATACGGTTTCTGAGATATTTGACTCCAAAAACAGAAAGTTAAGCAAAAAAAAACATTTTTTATTTAGTGAATCGTTTCATTCGGCTTCTAACCTCTGGTGTAAGTGCACGAATGGTTATTTTCCTCACGAGCAGTTTTTTGTTACGTTGTGTTTATTGTTATTTTTATTTGCATTATCATGTCCACCGGTCCACCAGGATCACGGTGTTTGTTTTGTGAACTCAGTTCAGTACAGCCACCTGTATAGAGGGACGCCGTCCTAGGCCGCAGCTAAGAAGCTATGAGCTGACTGATATGTATATATATATATGTATGTTTCGTATTATATATGTCGGAGACATGGTGCTAGCATCGCTTAGAAACGACAAGTATAGTCTATACTTGAGTGTGGTCTGCGCAGCCTATGCTCTATGGTACGCGGAACGTCAACGTCAGTTGGCGCAACAACGGACTGGACACATTTGAACGGTAGCGGCCGGAGAGTACGCACGCGCAGAACTCACTTCGTTTCTAAAATCCATTTGCATCGGCCAACTATTTTTAAATAATTTAATTCTGATGTTAAAATAACATTAAATTGACTGTAAGGAATACGACTGCGTCTTTATTTTGAAGATCCAAGATTAACTGTGTTATCAACGAATCCGAGTTTGCTTGACTGTTCATCCTACAAACAACCTCGCCGCCGACATAAACTTATTTTGTCATTCAAGGAAACCAAATAAATTAAAATAAAATATTTGTTTTTGGAGTCTAATATCTCAGAAACCGTATCACTTAGAGATTTCATCACGGATAGGGTTGCCAGATCATAATTTGATAAAGGAGGGCAGATGGGTCTAAAAAGAAGGATTTTCTATAAAAAAGGAGGACTTTCACAATTAAACGATTTTTTTTGTATTATTTTACTTTATTTTAATTATATTTAGCTGAGCTGCCAATTTTTACAAGAAGTTCTTGGTTTTTCAACAAATAATTATGAAAATCTTCACATGTCATGTTTTTGAAGTTGTATTGAGTAAGAATTACAGATTTAACTGACTGCACACTTAGTCTGTTCCTCTCTTTGCTCCACTGAGTATTAATCAGTGAAAAAACTCTTTCCACGTTTGCGTTATGTGCACTTATACAGAAATAAAACTCGCAGATCTTGAGCAGTTCTGAGAAACATTCAATGTTTTTGGCACTTTTGAAGTAGATTGTCCACTGCTCGTGCAACTTCAAATCATAATATGTCTCATCATTATCTGATTTTGATTTAAGAAATGAAATCAAGTTACAAAATTGATCATGTAGCTTAACATCGTTAATCTCAACACCTCTGATGCTCAAGAATTCAATGCATGAAACTAAATCATCATATTTTAGGTTTTCGTTCTCTTTCAGCAATGTCATCCACTCAAAACATTTGAAATCTTCTAAGGGTTTTATCCATTCCATCAAGTAATCTTCACAAGCCTTGTAAACACTGAAAAATTCGTTGGAAATGGACTCAGCCTCGTCATTATTGCGAAGCAGCTGACTTACGCTTAGTGGCAAAAAATTGTTGTTTCTTCGATTTCGAAGCATATGAAGCACGGATTGAAGTATCTTTGAAATTTCCAGAACGGAATTATGTTCCTCTTCGATTTTTGCCAAATTTGCTTGGTAAATAGACATAAGAGAATGTGTAAACCATAAATATGCTTCTGAAGTTGTGTTTTCGAAAAAGGATTTTATTAGGTATGGTGTTGTTCTTTGGCTTAAGAAATACTCTTTCAATGCTGGATAGAGCTTCAAAATTCTTTCAACGCATGGAAACAGGCTAAGCCACCTTGTTTTACTATGCCTTAGCAAAGGCTGGTAATTGATTTCGACGTAGTCGCAAAACTCTTTTAGTGACTCTGTTCTCACTGTGTACACAGAAAAATAATTAAATATTTTTAATATTATTGACTCAATGTCCAGTTTCATCAAATCGACACCATTGCGAAGGCTGTTATGCATAATATGTGCAGGGCAGCCGACTCCTATAAGGTTTTCTTTCTCCAAACTTTCTTTTAGGCGCGTAAATACGTTTTGACCTGGGTTTCGGTTCACACCCCCAAAATTAACATTCGCATTATCGCCAATGCCACACACTTTGGGGTTAATTGGTACGTATTGAGTGTTTCGTATATAAGATTCGCAATCGAGAGCGAAGTTTCGTTCGGTAAACTTTGTAAATCAAGAATTTTCGTTTCGATTCCATTTCCAATCCAGTTGAAATATTGAATCAATATAGGAAACAGTTTTTCTGCACCATGGTTGCTGGCGTCTGTGGCAACAGAAAGACATGAAATGTTTCTCAAAGTTTCGATGATCGTCGTAATCGTATGTGGAGCAATAACTTGATTTACTATAGCTTCCGTCTTAGTTTTTCCGCATTTAAGATTTTTCGCCGTTTCGGAATCAGCAAACATTTTTCTAGTCAAGCTCGCCGTACATTCCATAGAATTATACGACTGATGATGCTTTACCGTATGGAAGGCTAGTGTTCCTTCTGCAGCATGGGTATTTTTGAGGGTAATTGAAGTAGAAGGTTGAAAATAGTTGGTTACCTTAGAAGAAGAACCTGCTGCTCGTATCATCTTCTTATGCTTTTCCGTAGCTACGTGCCTTTCTAAAGCAATAGTGCCCTTGTTGCCTACATCCACATGGCAGTCGCAAATAGAACATTTCGCGTCAAAGTCGTCTCGCCCGCTAGTAAAACACGGATATTTGGCTCTTAATACTTCCGTAAATTTACACTTCCGCTTACTCATAATGAGTACGTAAAATATACTCAAATATTAAGTTAATCAAATCACTAGGATTCTCGTCGTGCGGTCGTGCGAGCGCAATAGTAAAAACTAATTGAATAATGAATTACAATAACAAACGCCGGCGCCGCGTCGAGTGCTGACGACAAACGGGTGCGGGCGGGTTCTGTGGAGTGGAGGGGGCGGTGGCGCACGCATGCGCGCGGTGAGTAGAGTAGTTGCAACGGCATCCACCGGCTGGCACGCACGCTCGTTTGACTTTTGACCACGCTTCAGCATGCAAGCCGCATGACACGAAATTTTTAATGACATGCTGCAAAAAGGAGGACTTACAGTAGGCGTGGGAGGACGGGAGGACAAAACATGAAAAAGGAGGACATGTCCTCCTTTTGGATACCATCTGGCAAGCCTAATCACGGAACACTTTTTGTTTGTAATCACTTACTCTGTCGATTGACATGCATTTCATCACTGGCCGCCAAAACACGTATTTTTCAAAATGGCGGACATGTAGGTATGCCAAAGAGGTTAGATGCTCTTTTAAACTGGCCCACGGGATGGGTGGGAAATACCATCTATGTGTGTGTTTCTCTCTCCCCTCCTTTGCAAGACACGTAAAACCGTTGGTCCCAGTTTTTGTCACGACTGCTCCGCACCCGTGTCAGTGTGCGCTATAGGCTATGGCCCAATCTCCTCACCATATCCAGCATCATATCATATATCATAGCAGTGCGACTTTTGTAGACTAATTATTTATTTTGTTAATAAGTGTATTGCTTTTTTAATTTTTTAAAGTATCCTTAGCTATTATTATGGTTTTTAGAATCCTACTTATTAAAGTTTTTCTTCCAATGTATTACAAAGAAATGATTAATTGTATGGGCAGTCAAATAACTTGACCGAGTTTTGACAGCACCTATTTTATTGCTGCATGATGCGCTTTGTGCTTATGTAGCTCATATTTTCCAAGTAATTTTAATACAAAATTTATTTTAAAAGGAGATTAGCAAAATTGGGCTTAGTAATAGACAACATATTATTATTGATATATTCTAAAAAATCGGTCAATTTATTTGACTGCCCATACAATTAATCATTTCTTTGTAAAATATTGGAAGAAAAACTTAAATAAGAAGGATTCTTAAATGTTTCGTATCTCAAACCATCAACAAACTGTCAACTGTCAACGTCATGCAGGGAACAACAGGGACTCCATTTCCACTTAACATCAAATGGAGTGGAGACATTTGCCGAACTATGAATAAAATAAAATAAAATGTGTCGTCGTCAAATCAATTCGTCCAAAATAAATCGTTGAGGAACAGATAGGTATTGATTATAATTTTGTGATATAAGATTAATTACAACATTAATAAAAATACATACAATATAATATTATACTTAGGTACTTATTTCGTGTATCCGTAGTTTAGTCATCTGTTTACGCCCATAGTTAAAAATAAAAAAACGAAGGGTGGCACCCCGGGAGTGCCGGCAGAAGTGAAAACTTGAATATTAACGTTGTGCATTTTTGATATTTTGGAATGGTTAGGGAATAATTTTGCACGAATTGCTTCAATTATCAGTATAAAAGTACTATCATTTATGTGGTAGAATACAATATTTATTTATTGTGCTATCGTACACAAACATGACAATTTATTCGCGCAAGCGCCCTGCGCCGCCTAAACGAAACAACAGGCACATTTTCGCCGCGCCGTAGAAAGAGAGGGGGATACTTCCTCTCCTACACCGCGCCGGCTGTCTACTCTCCATCCGTCTTACGATTTTACGTCTTACATTTTCGATCAGGTCACGTGTCTTGATGCGAATTTAACATATTTTACCCATTACAAAAAAAGTGTACAACGCCGCTAAAAAAGATTTCACTTGAATAATTTCTAAGTATACCGAAAAACTAAATTCGAACGGATCAAAGTAGTGAGTTTGACTATAGTGAGCAGAACTAGCCTACTCTACGCACACACTCACGCGCGCTCACAGCCCGCTTCTGTGTGCGTGATATTTGGACTTAAAAACCTAAACTTAAGGTCTCGCGCTCGGCGTAAACGCTCTTAAATGTTTGCGAACGAAATTATCCTACGCCCAGCTACTGCAAAAGTTTTCTATGCCTCAATTGGAGCTGCGCAGGTCGGCTCTTGACCTGCGTTGTTTATATAATATCATACATAGTAAATACGATTGCAACGATTTAACTGATAAAATCAAATACAGGATTCCTAGCAACTCAATACGTATCCGCAAAGGATATCCGCATAAGCTCTTTTGTCCCGATCCTATCAATACCAATGCAGGTCTTCGTGCCCCCCTTGTAAGTCTGCGGGTACGAAACGGGCGACGGCGGAGCGGCGGCGGGGCGGCGCGACGGCGATGTAATCAAATGCTAAAAACGTTAAGCGCTGTGTACGAAACGGGCGACGGCGGAGCGGCGCGATCGAGCGATACACGGGCGGCGGGCGGCGCGGAGCGACGAGAACAAACTAGTTTGGTTTCGCCGCTCGCGCGGGTACATAGTGTTGCATTTTTATCACAGTAATAATATGGAAATTATGGAAATTGACAATGAAGAGTTAATATCTTTTATTTTATCAAAACCGGCTATATGGGACAGTAAAAACGTACACCATAAAAACAAAAGAGTTATAATAAAGTGTTGGGAAGAAATAAAACGCCATTTCGGGAATGTTGAAGGTAAGTGTAATTTTCATGTTACAAATTGTTATTTACAAAATACTCTTTAAATTTTTCCCTTACATTTATTGCTAGATTTCCCGCGTGGTTGTTTCTGCGATGTCGGCGAGTTTCATTCACATTGATATTTGAGGTTATGTTTGAGTAATGATAATCGTTGGAGCCATCTTGATCAATTATAATATTATGCAATAAGCACGTTGTTTTAATTATTAGGCGAGCGTGTTTGCAATCAGTTTCTATGGCTTTATTTAAAATTCTCCACTTGGCACATAGTATACCGAATGCACATTCAACGCATTTTCTCGCTCTTGATAATCTTTTATTAAATATTTCATTCTGAGGATTCAGTACGCTTTGTGGATATGGTCGCATCAAATATTGTTTTAGAGGATACGCTTCGTCGCCTATTATTACCATAGGTAAAACTATTTCTGTTCCTGGCAATGTCCTTGGGAGAGGCATATTCATTCTATTATTTTCTAATGCTTTGTTAGGATTTGAATAATGAAATGTGCCACCATCACTCTGTCTTCCTCGCCCTCCAACTTCTACGACCAAAAATCTTTTGTCAGCATCAACCAACGCTTGAAGATGCATTGAAAAAAAATGCTTGTAGTTATAGTAGGATGAACCCGCATGTGGGGGATTTTTTATTCTACAATGTTTGCCATCAAATCACATGCCATCATCAATACACAATTAGGAAATTGCCATTTGTCAAAATATTTATCAGCAACGTTATTTAAAATATCTGTAGTAGGTACTGGCAGGTGTGTTTGTTGAAGATTTCCCCAAATCGCACTGCAAGTTGCATACACTATTTTTTGAACAGTTTTATTTCCAAGACGAAAGGAAAACGCTAAACCTCGAAAAGATACTCCCGTTGATAGAAATCTGTAAATAAAATAATTTATATTAAGTTTATATACTACTAGCTGTTTCTTATTCTACGTAAAAATCTTTCCTCTTTATAATAATAACTAGCTGTTGCTCGCAGCTTCGTACGCGTCTCAGTAGGAAAATATAACATATATTATTTTCGAAAAAGTAGGTACCTACTCTGTGGTAAACAAACAAACAAATTCTTCAGCTTTATAATATTAGTATAGATAATATAGGGTTCATTAATTGGTAATAAATATGTTTTATTTTTTACAGTTGCGATTTTGAAGAAGCGATGGAAGAATTTAAAGGATCAGTATCGAAAAGAATTAAAAAAGCTTCCTACACCCAGATCAGGAGATCCAGGAGATAATATTCAGTCTACGTGGCAGTTTTTCCAACAAATGAATTTTTTGCGATTTGAAATTCTGCCTGATAATTCAGACACAAATTTAACAACGGTTGATAGTCAATTAACTTCAATGTCTTCACCGTGCACAGAAACAAATTCATCGGAGTCCGTAATTAGAGAATCAGATATTAACCTATGTTCGCCTAAAGATTCGGTGAATGCCCAGGAACTAGCGTCGGTAGGCGATGATGAAGTACGTACTACAAATACTCCATTGTCAATTAATACCGCTAGTTCTAGTTCTAGATCCCTAAAAAGAAAGACTGCAAATGATATTCGGATGGAAATGTTGGAATTAGAGAAAAAACGGTTATTGTTGTTAGAGAAAGATTTGCAACAAAATTCAAACGCAAATCAATCTGGCGAAAGTAAATCAGAAGATTATTATTACTTGATGAGTTTGTTACCACAAATGGAGTCATTTACTCCATTACAAAAATTTAATGTAAGGAATAGAATTAATCAAGTAATGATGGAAGAAATACATAATTCAATGTTTGGGGATCCATATAGAGGGAATTCTAGTTCTAGCTGGTCTCATGGGTATAGAACTCAAACACCCGAATAGTGAATTTTTGTACCTATCTTGATTATTCAATTAATAAACAAAAATATGTTAACAATCTATCTACTTTTATTTACCGACTTACCTTAGTGTTAAAAATAATTTTTGTTCAGGTGAGATTATACGATTTCCGAAAATGTTAGATTCCAGATTACTTCTAATTTTCTGTAAAACATAATCGAATGTCTCTATACTCATTCTTGTGTAATTGTAGAACTTTCTTGAATGACAACGTAGCTCGTAATAAAGTGTAGAAAATTCTCCCAAACTGCGTCTTCGCTGATTTATTGGATGAACACCATCTCTGGGTAATAAAAATTCTCTCATTAGGAGACTGGGCTCCAATAGTTCTCTTCGACGTGAATTCATGTTTATCACAACACTGCGTGAGCGCGACTGCGCGGAAGTTTGTTTCGTACACACGCAAGACACCGCTATCTCTTCGCCCCGCGCCGCACCGCCCCGCCCCGCCGCCGCTCCGCCGTCGCCCGTTTCGTATCCGCAGACTAAGAATTATGACCATTTTTAACGAGCTACTTATCAACCAAGAGATAGATATATTCTCCCTCTCGGCAGCTTCATTCAATTTCAAACTACATGAATTATTATTGTCACATTAAGCAAACACCAGCTACTTCTTCTGTTATTTTCCTATTATATAAAGTAATATCCAGTCATAATAATAATCAATTTAATTTCAATTACACTAATACCCAGCCCAAGCACAATATAATTATCGTTAAAACCCGTAATTTCCAACTTACCATACCAGACTATAAAACTAAAACTTTCTTTTACCTCAAAGATATCTTCCAACCCAATTTTTATTTTTTATTTTTAATGAGTAACTACCATTTCATACTGAAACCAGCTTTTCATTTGATTCATTATCTTTTAAAGTACGCAGTACGCTTCAAAACTTAAAACTTAAAGGTAATCTTTGGATACCGTTGTTGGTTACACAATTAGTAATAAGTTAGTTTATAAAACACTTTGTATACTTATATATATTGTATGACTGTTTGTTATCCCAAACAAAATAAAATAAAAATAAAATAAATAAACAAGAGCTGTACACGGCCCGTATTCTGAAACAGCTGTCTGATTTGAGTTCAAATGATCATAGTTTAAGTACAGAATCTCTACTTAAGTAAACCGCTTATTCCAAAACGATTATCAAACTAGATTTACGTAAATCGAGATTCAAAGTACACTTAAGTAGAGATTTCATTTTGTCTATGAAACAAGTTTGTTTTCGCTTACAAACTTTATTGTGTTTTATATTTAATACGTTCTACGCAGAAACGACTAGGAGAAAAAATAATTAATTGCTACATTTTTGATCAAAATTCTATTAAAAAGATAAAAATATTTAAAATAAGCAATTTTTTGTTTGTAGCTGTTTTATAAATTTTATGTTTTAACTTTGCAAAAAAAATATAACTAAAAACAATTCAAGTTACTGTGTGTTGCGGGTTGCGGAACGTACTATTAATACAGTTGTTGTTACTGACAATTTTTTTAAATTTATTTAAAATCAGCACCCACTTCGACACTCTGACCGTAATTTTGTGTGATTTTAATTCCATCTTGTCGTCATGTCTGCAAAAAGGAAAACTAATTTTTCTGCTAGAGAGAGATATCTTCTACTAGAAATTCTGAAAGATTATAAGGACATCATAGAAAATAAAAAAACAGACAATGCTAGTGCTGCTCTAAAAAAAAGTATTTGGGAGGTAATTGCCAAAAGGTTCAGCGATTCTGCAATCGTCAGCGACACTGTAAGTAGATACAAGCGTACATACCATTCACACATATCACGTTAAAGAATTACCTACTTAATAAGTCACGCATTTCTGTGGTGTAAGACGTTTCAATCACGATCTTTTTCAGGCTACTGGGGAGCAACTTCGACGCCTTTGGCAAAATATGAAGACTCGTCAAAGGGAAGCCCTTACCAAAGAGCGTCAATATCGGTTAGCCACGGGTGGTGGTGGTCCCTGCCCAGATGCTAATTTAGATCCGGCTATTAATGAAGTTGCCCTTGCACTTATTGTAGAAATTCCAAATGCTCTTGACTCGGATACCAATGGTCAGTATAATATGGTTTGATATGGCTTGTTGCACTTTCTTAGTTAAGTATGACAACGCGGTGTCAGCGTCAGCAGAACTATAAACTGGAACGAGGTCAATGTTACATAAATCGTCTTCGAGTCTAATCATATTTAATTTAGACTTAAGTTGCGTGTGTTGATGCCGTAGTGGTTTTAGACTTATGGTTAGTATAGCCGCTTTATGATCGGTAACAGCTGAGTTAGTCACTAGGGTAAGTGTAGGTAAGTGGGTTTTAAGCATAATGTGATCTAAGCAAGAGCCGCTTTGGTGGGTTGGGATCAAGTGTGCGGGTAGAAGACCATGGAAGGAGCACAGGTTAAGATACTCGTGAGCAGATGTTTCACAGTTTTCAGGCATAATGTTTATGTTTACGTCACCTATTAATGCTATGGTTCTGAAAGATGATAGTTCTTTTAATAGCTCATTTAATGATGCAAGAAAACAGTCTATGTTCCGAAAACAAGGGGGTCTATATAAAGCCAGTACTGCAGTATCTGTACCAATTTTGATTAAAAGACTATTGCAGTCTTGTAGGCTAGTGTCCTCTACAGAAATATTTAATAGTGTATTTCTTGCATATACTACCACCCCGTCATTTTGGTTATAATTGACTTTGCTACTGAAAATATTGTAACCCGATTTCATAGGTAAGCTGCCACTGTGTTTAGCAAGCCAACACTCGGTTAGTATAATTACGTCACACTTAATATTTAATCTATGAAGGAAACAGCTAAAATTATCTGTGTTCTTATAAATACTACGAATATTTTGGGTTAGAATGGTTAGTGCATTGTTTACATAGTGTGAAATATGTTGTTTGCAATTTTCGACATCACATGATTTTGACTCTGATACGGAGAAGTGATCTATATCGTTAATTAAATTATCAGTCATATTAAGCAAAGATCAAAATTAGAATACACTGGACGGCGCTCTTAGGCGCCTTCATAATCTATAGAATTAATATATCTTTGTTCGGCCATTTTTTTGGCAGGACAATCAATATCACCTGTTTTATGATTGCTCGGCTTCTTAAATTGTAGGCAAGTCGCACATTTAGCAGGTTCGGCTTTCTTCGTGCAATCGGTCATCGAGTGACCTAGGTCTCCGCAGTGGCCACATGAATGGGTTGACGCTCTACACGACTTAGCCGCGTGACCATACTGTTGGCACTTCAAACATCTAGTGACCAAAGTAAAGTCTCTCACAGGGCAATATGACCAATTTACAAAAACTCGATCTTGAGATATAAGGGCCTTACGTATAACAGCTGGAACTTCTATGACGTAATTACAAGTCAACGAGTCTTTTTTGCCCGATTTGTGGCTGAGCTTAATAGAGGTCAAAAAGTTATCGCGAGTTGAGCCCTGCAATTTATCGGCCAAATTTTGTTCGTAAATGCACTTGAAGACCTCTTGCTCTTGCATAGATGTTGGTACTCTGATTACAACGATGCGAGGTCTGCGCTTATGTGGCTCATCTACTGTCAGAAATCAGAAATCAGAAATCATTTATTTGCTTTTAAACGAGGTACACTGAAGATCTTAATTAGAATTAAGCTCAGCTCGTTTAGCCATCAGCAATAGCATGCAAATATATTATAACGTAATGTTGTCATTTATGTCAATATTCACTACAATCATAGAAATTAATAATAAAATAATTTAATAATTCAATTCAATTCCAGGATACAATAAAATTAGGTAATTAATGTCAAGATTACACACACAAATGTCAAATTGAATAAATAACATTAACAAAATGGCTCAGGACCGCTTCGGCCTCAGTTTCATTTCGGCAACTTCTTAAGTAGTTCTCATTCGCATTTGGTCTACTGTTCCGATTCGCCAGCATTCCTATATCGTCACTTTCTTATCTCGCCCGCTTTCTTACGTGGGCCACTGTATTAACTTGGTTATATTCCTAATTAGACTACAGTGCCGATTCGTCAACACTCCTAATTCGTCCATAGTGCTTACTCGTCAACATTCCTATTTAGACCACAGTGCCAACTCGTCAACTACATAGCAGCCCTAATAGTACATCATCATTATCATCAAAGTTATCTTTATGGTTAAGGACAAGTGTGACAACAGCAAATACTAATTGTAACTGCCGCATACTAGCTGGAAAATAGCACTTAAGAAGATATGAAGTGCACATTGACATTAATTTTATCTATGATTCAATGACACACATAAGTCAATTCAGTCAGTCGCTGAATCAAAAACTTCCAACAGTAAAATGTCGAATTTATATATTACTAAATCTCAGAGAGGCCGTGATTTGCTTGTTGTAGGCAATAAATACACGTACACTAAAAGTTCAGAGAATGTAAATTCTTCAAGGTGGAGATGCACAAATAGATGGGAATGTTCAGCGTCATTAACTTTAGATCGAGATCAAAAAAGAATTATGCGTGAAAGCCTACATATGTGTCGTCCAGATAAAACAAAATTAAAGGTGCGACAAATGATTGCAACTGCCAGAGAAGAAGTTTGCCAGAATTTAAAGTCTGTACAAGCAGTCTACGAAGAGATAGTGGAAAAAACGAAACACGACATTTCTCCGCAGCATGTTCCACCATATATGTCCGTAAAAAGCAGTTTATATAGAATGCGTAAAAAATATCTGGAAACTGATAAACTTATCTTTAGACATTTAAGCGAGGTAAAAGTGCCAAAAGGAATGGATAGCAAGTTTCACGTGATAGAGGATGGTGATGATGACAAAATTATCATCTTTTGTTCATTTCTTTCAAAAACCATTATAGAAACGAAAGTAAATGGTTCCTATTTCGGGGACGGTACGTTCAAATCTGCCCCAAAGCCCTTTTCTCAACTGTACATCATTCATTTAGACTATTGTTCGGACGAGAAACGCGTGTATATATTTCCAATAATATTCGCAATGTTGCCCAACAAAAGGCAAGATACGTACATACGCTTGTTTCATTTAATTAAAAATGAACTTGGCATTTCCATTGGTAGTTTTAAATGTGACTATGAAATTGCACAGTTTAATGCAGCTCGAGCAGTATTTCCGGACGCCGTGATCACAGGGTGCTACTACCACTTCAATAGAGCTGTGTGGAAGTGGGCTGATAAAAAAAAGGTCACGTCAACACCTGAAGGAAGAAAGGTAACACGATGGTGTGCGAATTTTGTTTTACTTCCACCAAACTTCATGCCAGAAGCTTGGGATGCTATAATACGCGAAGCACCAAATACCACAGAATGTAATATTTTCAAAAAATATTTTCTTGACCAATGGTATAAAAAAAAGTCATAATTTCTTGAGTTGTTCTAACGATATCCACCGGACGACCAATTCAGCAGAAGGCTACCATCGGAGACTAAATTCAAAGTTGCATGGCAGTGAAAAACCAAATTTTTTTTTTATCTGCAAGCTGATAATGCAAGAGGCCAGTCATTTTGACTGCAAAATTATGAGGAGTGCATTTGGGCCGTTTCCAAAAAATAGGAGCAGTAAAGACATTTACTTCGATAAAAAAATAATGTCGTTGCGGAGGAAACTCACGGTGACAGAGATATCTGCTATAGATTTCCTAAAAAAAATGGTATACATTAAGATGGCGTGTTAACTGATGGTGTTGACCCTTTTGTGCCTTTCGGGGAAGGAGTTCAGATTCTACTTGTGTCTGTTTCACAGCACGTCTGTTTCTTACTTTACCGGATTCTTGGCTGGATTCTTCTTTGGTCGGTTTCTAATCAGGTCATTTTGTTAGGTTGTCAAATAACAGACCTATTAAGATTCTGATAATCAAATAAGAATTTGATAATCTAATAAAATGACATGCTTAGAAACCGACCAAAGAAGAATCCAACCAACTAAGAATCCGGTAAAGTAAGAAGACGTGGTGCGAAACTGACACAAGTAGAAACTGACCTCCTTCGCCGAAAGGCTTCTGTGTATGAAGTAGGTTTGTACGTATTATTATTTAAATATTGAAGGATTATTTATTTTCATAAGAAATTTAGCTAAGAAAAGTTCTTTTTTTAAGTTTAAAGCGTAATTTTTTTAAATTATGTAATTTACTCTAGTAAATTACACTTTTTCAAAACCTGCGTTGTAATTGTAAAATATAAACAAGTGTACAGTGTTGTCGTGTTTTTTTCTATATAGAGCGATTTTCGATATAGATGTCGGATTCTTTCAGGAAAGATTAGCATGGAAAGGCTCGCTTTTTAAAACGTAACTTTGGAGTACACTCAGTACCGTTAGAATGTATTTCTGTTTTTCATTTAAGTCTGAATTGTTTTGTTGCATAAGTATTATTAAAAAAATACACTAATTATTTTATACTCTTATCGTAGTTAATTATTTTATAGTGCTCCCACACTGGCTGTTATAAATGTTACACAGTGTAACAAGGATAGCGTTATAAATGTAACATTGTTAAGATGAACAGGGAGAGTTAATGTTATATAACATTTATAACTATGTGTGGGAGCACCATACGGCCTTCTGGAATGTTCTATCTACTACAGAAATATAACTTTAACGTGCACTTGGTCACGATATTTGCTTCTAGCGACTACTACAAATAAAAACCATTCATCAAATTAGACAACATTTATATTTGTAATGACAAAAAAACTGAACGCACTATACTCTAATACCAACTTAAACATAATACATTTGCATACTGCTCCTGTGTTCTTTAAAACATGGGGTTATTTACACTCGATATTGTAAAATGTATGAAATTCAAAGCTTGCTTGAATATATTTACTATATCCAAAGTATGTGTTTCGTCAAAATCATGGTAGACTGGGCCTTCTCTCAATGTGATCCAATGGTTTTCTTGTAAATGTTCTTGACATACTAGGCTCTCCGAAGGTAAATATATGTTGTGGTTACATAACAAATTCAGTCTTATAAAATTATTAACCTTTGAGAGGTGAGTAATTGAGCATCCTATAAAGATGCAGCTATTTCTGTCAGTATAGACTCGCACCAGATCTAGGTGGTGGGAAGTATTTTGTTCTGTATTTTCTTGTTTGGGATAGCCTACAAAAGCCCTCTCTCCACTCATGTTAAATATTATCTTTATTTGATTTACGTTAGTTGATACAAATGTACGCTGACACTGTTGACATTTACCATAGGTATTATAAAATGTTAGTAAAAAAAATAGTTCTTTTATATGGCCAGGATCTCCAGTCAAATCACATTACCACAGAGTTCTTATAGTTCGAATCCCGGTAAGGGCATTTATTTGTGTGACGAACACGGGTATTTTCTATTTATTTACGTATGTATGTTATATATCGATATATTTATATATAATTACAACGATTTGTCTAAGTACCCGCAACACAAGCCTTCTTGAGCTTACTGCGAGACTTAGTCAATCTGTGTAAGAATGTCGAAATAGAGTCGAAAAGTGGTAGACCACTTTTTTGGCTGACTGTACCCTACTATGTACGGCAGCGATAACAAAACGAGTTCATCTGGTCTGATCGGTAGGACAAAGCGGAATTATGATTTTCGGTAGTCCGATCAATCGGATCAATCGGAAAAAAAGTTCATGTGGTCCGACCGGTAGGACAAAACCGGTAGGACCACGTGGCCAGAGGGGTTGGTATAGTTGTTTTATATATTCGTGATGGTGCACCCGCCATTCTGATTCTCATGTCGATAACTACAAATAAAAACCGATATTGTTTTAAAAATGTATTTGAAATAAAGTAACTGAAAACAAGACTTGCTTGAATGACTACTGCTCATTCAGCGAGTACAACGTCATGTTCCTCAAGGTCGAGCGTCACCATACCTTTTTGAAACGTCATTCGCTATGCGAACGGTAACGGCCAGAAAAGCCCTTTTAAATATTTCTTTCAACGTTTGATTATGTTCAAAATATTCTTCGGCCAACATGTCCGCCATAAACTCATGCCGTTTTCTGAGACCAAAACTGTCATCCGTCTGCGTGGAAATATGCTCAGCAGATTCGTCCGTCTGAGTAAAGACATCTTGGGCAGATGAATTCGGGGTTTGTGAGAAGCTTTCTTCTAACTGTGGCTGAGGTGTTTGTGTGCCACGATGTACGTACAGGTCAGGTGTAGAATCGGTTGATCTCAACCTGAAAAACTCTTGTGTTTCAGCTTGATAAGCTTCCTCTACAAATCCAAGTAGTATTGATTGGCTATATTCGTTGTCCATCTCTGAAAAAAAAAACACTTGTAACTACCTATTTATCTGTCTTTCTTAGATACCTATTGAGCTAGAAAAAATATTTTATTTGAATAAAATGTGAGCTGCTTCTGACAGTTTAAGTGACAATCAGTATTAATTCTACATTCTCAATTCAAATAAAAGAACGCGGACGAGTTGGCACTTTGGTCGAAATAGGAACGTAGACAAAAATGGTATATTGACGATATCAGATATTGGACGAGTTGGCACTATGGTCAAAATAGGAATTTAGACAAAATGGGGTATTGACGACATCAGAAAGTAGGCAAGTTAGGAAGGTGACGATTTAGGAATTGTAGGCTGACGACATGGCACTGTGGACGATTTATGGAGATGACGAAATGAAACTGAGGCCGAAGCGGTCCTGAGCCAACAAAATTATGAATGTAAGAAAAAAAATACTATATAAAGATACACAATTAAATACAATGAATAAATAGGTAACATAATAACGTTCAGAATAAATAATCTAAAGTTCATTGTAATTTAAATATTCAGTGATACTATAAAAAGCTTTTTCGCTTAACCATCTATACAGTGCTACTTTAAACCTATTAAAAGGTAATTCTTGTATTAATTTAGGTATTTTGTTATACAAAATTATACACATCCAGTAGCAGTTCTTTTTAAATCGTGTGCTCTTAGGAATAATATCTGATACTAGTCTATCTGAATTTCTGGTGTTACATGGAAATATATCTTTGGCTTTTTTTAAATAATGTAAATGTTGTTTAGTAAATTTGGCGGCCTCCAAGATATATAGACATGGCAGCGTTAAAATGTTGAGGGATTTGAAAAGAGGTTTGCACGGTTCATCAGGTACAGCGCTATAAATTGCCCTTATACATTTTTTTTGAGCAATGAATGCCTTATTGATTTCTGTGCTATTTCCCCATATCATAAGTCCATATCGTAGAACAGATTCGATATAAGCAAAATATGCTGTTAGAGCCGTACCTCGTGTAGCAATCTTTGTCAGTCTGTGGAGCGAAAATGAGAATCTGTTAATTTTATTACAAACGATTTCAACCTGTTTTTTCCAGTCTAATTTCAAGTCAATTTCTACACCTAAGAATTTTACCGAATTCATACTCTTTAGAGCTTGACCCTTACAGCTTATATTTAGGTTATGATTAACATTATTAAAATTGATGTAATATGATTTATCAATGTTAATAATCAAATTATTATTCTTCAGCCAATTTACTATTGATATTATTGTTTTATTAATGTCATTAATGTGTTCATCCATAGTAATTTTTTTATCTGTTGATACAATTACTGATATATCATCAGCAAACAATATGCATGGATGTTTGGTTACATCTGGAAGATTATTTATATAGATAGGAACAAAAGAGGGCCCAACACACTTCCCTGCGGTACACCATACTTATTCTGCTGAAATTCAGAAAGATATTTTTGTGCTACATTTTGAGGGTCGAGTTTTGTGATTTCAACAGATTGTGTCCTATTTTCTAAGTAAGTTTCAATCCATTTTAAAGCTACACCTCTTATGCCACAATGGTCCAATTTTTGTAAAAGCTGATTATGGGACACAAAATCAAAAGCCTTTGACATATCAAAAAATAGAGCCGTAGTAAATTTATTATCATTTAAAGATGTCAGTGTTTTATTTACTAGATTAAAGATAGCGTCAGTGGTGGATTTATTCTTTTGAAAGCCATATTGGTTAGTCTTTAATACATGATATTTACTTAGAAATGACACAAGTTTGTCATGCATGACTTTTTCGTACACTTTTGAAAAAACTGACACTAGCGTGATTGGCCGATAGTTATCTAAGATTGTCTTATCGTCTTTTTTATGCAAAGGCTTTACTAATGATACTTTAAGACAATCAGGGAAAGTACCAGTGGTTAAAGATAGATTAATTAAATAAGCTAATATAGGACTAATTATGACACTACATGACTTTAAGACTTTGGTACAAATATTGTCACAACCTTCGGAATTTGTATTATTTAACGAGTCAATAACCTTTTTCACATAATATCTGTCAACAGGGCTAAGATAAATGGAATTGCTTAAAGGTTCATTAGTATGGTCATTTAATAAACGAGAATTAGATTTATTAGTCAGTCCAACAAAATAACTATTAAATATATTTGCTATTGCTTTAGGATCGTCAATTGTATCACTATTATATTGGATTGAATTCATATAATTATTACACTGTGGTTTGGTAACAATTTCCTCCTGTATTATTCTCCACGTAGCCTTACATGTATTTTTACTTTTTAATACATATTTATTGTTAGTATGTTTTTTTGCTTTTAATATACATTTCTTTAACAATTTAGAGTAGTTCAGATATTTATTTTTAGCACTATCACTTCTCATTTTATAGTATCTTTGTCTTAAAATTCTACTAGTTCCACAGCTTTTTTTAATACCCTTTGAGATCCATTTTGTATTAAGTCTAATTTTACAAATTGGGAAGCAGAGTTTATAAAGTAAACAAAACCAATCGTAGAATTTACCAAAAGCTACATTTAGATTCGATAAAACAAACTTCTGAAAAAGAAAGACTAGAGAGATATGATTTGAACTTTTAAATATTTTCACCAGAATAATCTCTTTTATATGTAAATATAGTTTTCTGTTGTATGTGCTTTGATTTTACACTGAAATGAAGTATTTGGGCTGACACATGATCAGATAAAAGGAGTGGGAGGGTTTCTCCAGTAGCATTTTTAACATGACTGAAAATATGATCAATGCAAGATGAGCTTCTAGTAGGTACGGTTGTGTTGAGTTAAATTGTAGTTTTTTAGAATATCTGTCAGGTGTTTTGTTACATTATTATTCAATAGTGTATTTATGTTAATATCACCTAATATAACTATTCTCTGCTTTGGGTATTTATGTAAATATTTATTAAGCAGCTGTTCAAACTTTTCTAGAAATAACTCATAATGTCTCTTCTTCGTAGCAGTTGAAAACCGGTAAGACACAAAGAATTATAATATTATGAAGAGGAATTTTTATGGAGCTGCATTCAAAATGAAAATTTGTTGAGATATCATTATAAAAGTTTACTGCCTTATAGGATATGCCTTTTTTAACTAAGATACACGTACCACCTCTTTTTTTATTCCTGGAGTAATGTGTTGCGAGTTCATAGTTATGTATGTTAATGTTTTTTAAAATTTAAATTGTTAAACACGAAAAACAAACAAAAGTTTCCGAGAAACACAGAACATCAGGATGAACATCACTTTTTAGCTCCGAAAGTGTTACTTCAATAAGTTCTTTTTTAGAGAGAAGACCTTGAATATTTTGGTGCAAAATAATAAACTTTTTATTAAAGTTTTTTTCTTTAGGAACGAAAAAGCTTTGTTTTTTGTTCTATAGAAGTATTTAAATTTTTTTTATTATGTACTGGGCGGAAATAATATGGTATAGTACCTTTTTTAATTGACTTTACAGGATTTTCGGTATTTACCAAAATCTTTTCACAACTATTTTTGTATTGCAAAGTATTTCTAAGTTTTAAATATTTTTTTAAATAATCCTGCTCATATTTAAAAAAATCTATTTCAATATTTATCTTTAAAATGATTTTATGTAAAACTGGAATGTTATTATTTGCTTTATAGTTTGTTATAATTTCATAAATATTTATAAATGAACAGTTTTTATAATTTCTTACAATTAAATCTAGTTGTGTGTTCAGTTTATTAACATTTAAGTACTGATTATATTGCATACTTAACAAAAATATTTTACATTTACTTAAATAACAAAGCAAATTACACAGATTACTTATTGTTGAATAGGGATTTTTATCATTACTCCCTATAGATAAGATCAATATATCATCTTCACACAGGTTCTCACGTAAATGTTCACAACTTTTTAAGACTTCAGCGCTTAGTGCAAATGGTTTTACTACACCTGATACGCTATATACGTCATTCCATTTTTGGTATCTAGTATTTATTAGTTCTTCTGTTAAGCCTCGTACTTGTTCGTCGCCTATCACATAAATATGTTTTTTTTTTGTCTTCGCACTGCTGGATTTGATTTCCGGAGCAGAGCCATCTGTATTAGACAGGGGCGAACTGCATATGGGTATTTGATCGTCTGCGGTAGCACTTGATTTTATGTTCAAGCTCAAGTTTGTTGGTAGGTGTTGGTCATCGGAAATTGAAGATGGCGCTGTCGCTTGTATTTTCCCATCTGTGTCATTTTCGTCGAGCTGAGAAAACTGCAACTTGGTCTTTATTAGGGTGTCACGGTTTTTTTTGTTGGAGGCGTTTTTTATCGGGGTTGATTTACAAATATGTGTTAACTTATGAACTTTTAACTCATAGTCTTTTATCTTTTTCTTTAATTCTTGATTTTCAGATAAAAGGTTTTCAATTTCAGCGTCGGCTATTTCCAACTTTTCGGTGAGTCTTTTGTTTATTTCTTCTAAATATTCCGTTTTATGGTAGTAGTTTTGCCTTATTTCTGTAAAACTTCTGCCGAGCTTTCCTGATGGGGTCGATGTCTTGGTTGAGTCATCTAAACATGACTGCAAATCATCATCCGAAAGTTCTTGAAAGGAATTGTGGGTAGATACATTTGGATGGTATTTCTTCCGATGGGTGACATTATCGTCATCTTTGGGATCGTTTATCGTCAAGCAAGGGGCACACTTATATGTTTTTTTGTTGTCAGGAGTCATTAAATAAAACCTTTTCTGTGAAACTTCAGTGCAATCAATATGATAATGTTTTTCACAAATTGCGCATTTCAAAAATTCTCTATTCACAATCAACTTTTTGCATTTAATACAATTGGAAGACATTTTGAACTGAGGCAGCTTGCAGAGTAGGAGAAAAAATGATTATAAAGAGAAAAAATGTTTTTGATAAATTTATAATTTCACAAAAAAAAAAAAAGTCTTCACTGTGGTTCGAACTCGGATCTCTCAAGTTTGAGTCTATGCAGAGCGACACTCGGTCATTGATTCCATACTTGGAATGACAAAATATCGATACACATTAGTTCAATCCAGTTAAGTATTTGAATAGTGATCGCTATTGGTTTGCTTCTGAGTTAGCACGGGTCAAAGTCCATTTATTCAAACGTGTTGCAGGAGGGTAAAACCGTTTATAATTTTTAGTTTTCCACTGAATGTTTAAACTATAAACATTGATCACTGTGTTTTTATTCACTAATTTACTTTTTAGATCAGAATATCACTTTGTACTACAGTATTTTAGTCTTTTCTTTATAATTCACGATAATCTAGGTGTTAATTTTTCACTCGCGCTTTTATTGAAATTATCGCAGAGATTGACTGAATAACAATATCACTGAATATTCAACTCACTTTTAATCGAAATTTAGTATTTTAATGGATATAGGTGCACTACTTAAATTATAATTTATTTATTTGTACAGAGACAGTGTATACCGTGTCCCGCCCTCTAGCGGAGATCAGGCCCGAGGTGGTAAGCTGTACCGACTGCTTCAACTTTTCAACGTCATCCATTGTGTCCGTGCTTATTATGACCCCGCCGTTTCTAGTTTTACGTAATCCACGGACATGCAGCTTCATTACTCCAGGGTTGATAATTTGCTGGACCAGGGTTTTAGTGTCTTCGCTTGACTTTAGTTTATCGTTAGGATAAATTGCTACCGACTTAACATTATTAGGGCGAATGAAAGTGCTGTTATCTTTTTTGACCATATCGGCGAATGATGGGTTAGCCGAGACTGTGGACTCCTGGATGCTTCGTTTTAGGTCATAAAGACGTTCTGATAGGTCTTGGTTTTCTCTGAGAGCCTGAAGGTTTGCTTGGACAAGAAGAGTATTTTGCTTTAAAGATTGATACTTGACAGCCATTTGGGAAGTTCCGTGTCCAACTCTTCGGCATAAGTTATGTATTCTTAACTTTTGGTCTGAGTTCAACTTTCCTTCTGCTGAGATAGCGCAGACTTCCTTCCACTGTTCAATGGTAGACATCCATTGCTGTATTTCAGAAGTCGCTACGATTTCGGGAGCATTCTCGTCCATGTCTTCCTCTGGGCGAGGTGTGGGCGGGGGACTTCGTTGCGTTTTTCCACTCCGATTGAAGGGACTATTCATGTTGGTATATGTACTAACACGTAAATAGTCACACCAAACATATTGCGAGTCATTCACTTATGCAATCACAGCGTGACACAGAAACACTACCGCCTACTCACAACTAGGTCAATATTTATTTACTTATAATTTATATTTTAATCAACTTTAAACACGTCCGATCATCAAAAGTACTAGTAATAGTATCGTAATTGTAAAGCGTTAAGTTCTTTTAGGAGAAACTACTATGCTAAAAGAAAGATGCTTATCAAATATCAGGAACCTGCTTTTGTTCAGTAAAGTTGTTAAAGCAATTTAATCAAATTGGATTAGGGTCTTAACATATTTTATTTACAATGTTACAGAACTAACAAGAACCTCACAAGAGATAGAAATACCTGTCAGCGAAGGAATGACTCAATATATGGTCGACATATATGCAGATCCCCTGCCATCGACTTCACAAGTCTGCTCCTTTGTTGCCCACTACACCACTGCCTGTGATAACACCACCAGTTCGACAAATAAATTTTGAAAATCCCCTGCTGTCTACTTTAGAAGAACATCTGTCGCCCCTACAGTCCACTACACCAGTGCCAGTACCACAGCCAACTCCGCGAATCAGTGCAGATGTTGATTTTGAGCTTTCAGATCTAAGTGCCAATGAAAAACAGTTGAGGGTGCAAATACTGAAAATGGAATTTTATAATAGGAAAAAAAAAGCCGATGAAATTCACAAACTCCAATTAAAAAAATATGAATTGGAAATTAAAATTTTAGAACAGCAGTTGCGGGAGGCTCAAGCTAAAGCAGACTTAGCTGAAAAAAATAAGTAGTGTGCTACTTATTTTTTTCAGCTAAGTCTGCTGCTTTTTCCTATTTAAAAATTCCATTTTGAGTTGGGTTATGTCTTTGTGTATTTATTGATTGATTGATTGATGATTGCTAAATTAACATCAATAAGTCCCTACCAAAGTTAGTATTGATTTCCATTCTAGTCTGTCAATAGATGTATTTTTATGATATACAAAAAAGCATGTCAAAGCCATTGGACTGGCAGGTTTGGCATGTAGAATGTCTAATATTTAAAGAACTTTAGTAATTAATATAATTGGAAGACTGATATGATTGTGATTCTTATGTTAGCTTAGCTGTATTTGTTTTATTATACATATCAAGATGCAAAGTTAAGTTGTTTGTAGTATCTAGTCTGTATGTTACTCTGGAGGGCAGGAAGCACTTTCAAACTTTCCCTATACTTTTAAAAATAATTATTAACTTGTTGTTAACTACATAGTTACTTAAATTTATTGATTGATTGATGATTGCTAATTAACATCAATAAGTACCTACCAAAGTTAGTATTGATTTCCATTCTACTCTATCATTAAATGTATTTTTATTATATGATATACAAAACAGCATGTCAAAGCCATTGGACTGGCAGGTTTGGCATGTAGAATGTCTAATATTTAAAGAACTTTAGTAATTAATATAATTGGAAGACTGATATGATTGTGATTCTTATGTTAGCTGTATTTGTTTTATTATACATATCAAGATGCAAAGCTTGCTTGTTTGTAGTCTAGTCTGTTTATTAATGTTAGTACAACGAAGTTAACATCATGTCATTAGAGATAAAGATAGGTTTTCAAGCATTTTACTTCACTGTAGCCTTTAATTGCTTGTTTATTAGTAACTACTTATGTATCTACTGTTAAAATGTGTTTATATTTTGTTTCAAATATTTATTTAATGTTTAAAGACTAATTATTACAGCCACTCTCTTTCCACCAACTCCTATGTTTCCTTTCATTTACATTGAACTGATTGTAGTTGAATTGTGAATTCAGAGATTCTTCTACGATACTTGTTTTTTTTTGTTATTTTGTAAGCTACTAGTTATAAACTAGTAGCTTACAAAAATTCGAAAATTTCATTTATTCATTTAATGAATAAATTAAATGTACAATTTCAGTCTCAATTTTATTTTGTTTCATCATCATCAGCCTATACTAAAAAATTAAAAAGACATGAAAATGAGAAAGATGAAAAAGACAATACTGAAATAATATTTACACATTGACACATTTTGAAACATTGGTAGGTACAGGTTACAGGTATAAAATCAAAGTCAAAATTGTATATTGTAAAAATAATGAAATAATATTGAAAATCGTCCAATGTTTTTTACCTACTACCCATTCAGGACGTCTATTTTTTAGCTGTGGAGAAGAATGGGCGCAAGAAACTCCACAGTTTTTATTATAGAAGTAACGATATTTATAATACTTATTGTCGTTACCAAATGATACAATACAAATAAAAATACAATACAAAAATGTTTAATAAAATCTTCTTCTTCTTCACCACGGCAGCCACGCTGAGAAGTGGACGTGCTCGGAGAACGGAGCGGCGAGGTATATGAAACAAAAAAAAATAGAAGTCTCGACCTCCTCCATGGCAGCCATGTGTCACGGGTCAGCCGTTTAAATAAAAACAAAGACAGACAGTGAACAAAATAATATTTATATATAAAAAAAAAAAAGTTTTACATCACACTCTTCTTATTTTATTTTTCATAAATTATTTTTATATAAATAGGTTTTTAAGTATTAATTGTATTGTTTGTACTGTAGATTTTCTTATCTTTTATATAAAAATGTAGAAAGACAATAAATATATTTCTATTCTATTCTATTCTATTCTATTCTATTCTTCACACTATAATAATAGGGTCGTGGGGTGAAGCCCCTTAATTTGTGCTCGGCTGTCCGGCACTTCCCTGTGTCTGCGGTGCTCGGGAGTCCAACTTGGTCGGCAACGGATGGTAGTGGGCCACAAGGTAGGTTGGTTGGTACGCGCGCGCCTGACCGGGGCATACAGCAGCCGCAGCAGTCCAGTTGTAAGACTCCAGCCACAAAATCCCAGCCGTAAAACCCTGGAATCCACCATCGTGTGCATTAGGCAACGTCCACCGCACCAAGCTATCCGGTCATGATAAGCAGAAGGCTACTAGAAGTGACCGATAATAGTGGTGTAGTGGCTTAAAATAAATTAAAGGCAGATAGGAATTTACACTTCAAAATACTAAATTATGACCACTAGTCAACTAATTAATCAATATGCTTTATCGAAACAAAATACTGAACGTTATTTTATAACTTTATTAATTTTATTTTGTTGAAGGTAGAAAATTAAATTTATCAATACAACATTTTATGAGCCACACGGCTACTGAAATCATTCTCTATTGAATGTTTCTAAACAATGATTTACATTTCTGTTACCTACTAGAAAACAAGGAACGTCTTGTAATTAACCACCAAACCACAATAATTCCAAGCATAGAAACAATAAAATCAAATACGTCACTAATGTACTACTACTGTTGCAAGCTAACACAAATAATCGGTTCAACACTTACCCAATTGGGGTTGAAAACACTTTTAGAAGCAGTGTATTACGATACTGAAGATATTTAATTACTGTATTTAAATAATTGATTTGGAAACGAGACGATATAAGTCTATTATGTAGAACGTACTCTCTCCAAGCCACTTCAGTGTGATCTGCCCGCAGCTAACTTTTGAATGACGCTCCGAGACCAACGCCGGCCGGTCGCGATTGCGAAACAAAAAAAACAAGTTAAAGTACAAGTAGTCACACATCACAGATGACACTTTATATTCAATTTATTTAATTTGGTGATTACTCTTATTGTGTTAGTTATTAATATTTAAGTAAATGCGTAGTTTTAGTACCATAGTTTTAATGTAAATAGAAGCAATTTTATTACTATTTAGTTTAAAGTTGTAAATAGATTCTTTGTTTTATTCTTAATATGTATTAAATATTATAGCTTTAATTTGTTTTCTTTTTATTATTAAAAAAAATGTAAATATTTAATAATTGAAGTCTTTTTTTTAAAATAAATATGTACGTGCAACGTTACACATGCTGAAAACAAAAAGCAGAACATACATATTATCGCACCTTTGGTAAGACAAGGAACAATGCCCTTGTCTTACCGAAGGTGCGATATCAATAATATATATAAAGATGGGGCAGGAGATGATGATGATGTTGATTATTAATTCATCATCATTTTCACTATCATCCATGTCCCTCTGTTCAGCTCTTTCAGCATCCCTTGCCAACCCGCGTCTCCTCCCAGCATCCATCGCCATACGTGCCATATCAGAAGGAACATCATCATCATTCATCCAAATTTTAGTCAAAGGATGGCCCACCTCCCACCGACCACTGCGGCGACTCCGGCTACCTATGGGGAATCCCCTTCGCCCACGTCCACGCCTTCCTCGCATGCCTCTTCTGCCACTCGTTCCTCTTTCCCTAGGGGGCACAAACACACTGGGCATCCGGGGCTAAAAACTCACGTTCCTCGTCTTCCTCGGCGACCATCACGGCGACCATCAACACCACCACCACCACCCTTGGCGAGCTATATAAGAATATAAGCTAATATTAGCAAGCCAATTTCTACAAACCTAAATCAATCCTATGATAACATATTATTAGTGACTAAACTTACGATTGAGATGAAAGAGGCGACTGCGACAGAGACCGAGACGCTCGGGGCGGCGGGCTGCGGGCATCTTCTTCGTACTAAACACACACAAAAATGGCATGTTCAACAACTGCAACCCAAACGCAATAAACCAGGCTTAACAAAATAAATGCAATATGCATAATGTAACTGACCTCCTCCTTTTCGGGTGGCAGAAAGAGCCAGATCGGCGACTCAGACCGAGACCGGCCTGGACTGGGACGGGGCTGGACTTCGTTCTAAAACACACAAAAAGGGCATGTTAAACAACTGCAACCCAAACGCAATAAACAATAAACCAGGCCTATCAAAATAAATGCACATATGTAACTGACCTCCTCCTCCTCTTCTAGTGGCAGATTAGCCCAGGCCGGCGACCGAGACCGAGACCGAGACCGAGCCCGAGACGCCGTGGGATGGACTTCGTACTAAAACACACAAAAAGGGCATGTTAAACAACTGCAACCCAAACGCAATATAGCAGGCCTAACAAAATAAATGCATATATGTAACGGACCTCAATCCAGTCACCCTCCTCTTGGCGTCGTGGAGATGTCAAAGAAGAGTAGGGAGGAGCCAATGGCAAAGGTTCACTCTACAACATACAAAAAAGTGAAACAGTTATTACTACAATCATACCAGTACAAACCAAACACAATAAACGTATGATGATGACGGCACCATACGACTGCATAATCCTAGCACAATAAATACATCACCAGTACAAACCAAACACAATAAACAGATTATTTGATGATGATGATGAAGGTGATGGTGAAATAAATAACCGGCGCCATACGATCGCATAATCCTAGCACAATAAACACATCACCAGTACAAACCAAACACAATAAACAGATTATTTGATGATGATGATGATGATGATGAAATAAATTCTACTAACCTCATCATCACTGTTTAGGTTCTCGCGCTCCTCCTCCTCGTCGGCCTCGTCATAATAAGATCCTGAAGAAGTCGCTCGGAGCCTCCTTATCGCTACCAAGTTTCCAATTAGCCATTCTATAATTAAAATCAAACAAACAACATAAAATAATATGCTATACAACATACTTATACACAATAACACAATATAGCATACTTATTTACTTTGATGATTGATTATTTACTTACTATGATGTCAGTTGACTGATTATAGCTGCTCTTACAGCAAACCCATCTGCTGTACCAGTATTGTCCGTAGCAGTTGTCTCTTGTACTATTTCCTCCTCATCAGGCATGCTGTCATTAAATTGGATGGAAATGTTATGCAAAACCGCACATGCGACTATGACAGCTGAGACAGTTGACAATTTGTTGCCTAATCCTCGACTGAGACATGGAAAACGCCTTTTCCATATGCCAAATGTTCTTTCTACAACTATTCTTGTTTTAACATGGATCTTATTATATATCTCTTCAGCTGATGCAGGTGTAGGGTTATGGACTGGTGTTAACAGGTAGGGCAAACTCAGTTGACAATTTGTTGCCTAATCCTCGACTGAGACATGGAAAACGCCTTTTCCATATGCCAAATGTTCTTTCTACAACTATTCTTGTTTTAACATGGATCTTATTATATATCTCTTCAGCTGATGCAGGTGTAGGGTTATGGACTGGTGTTAACAGGTAGGGCAAACTAGGATATCCACTATCACCAACCAAGTACCCTCTATGAACCTGTTGTCGGTACTTTTGGTTAATTAGGGATAGTTGGAAAATACGGCTGTCATGTGTGCTACCAGCCCACCGAGCCACTACATCCAGGAACTTGCAATCAGGTCCAACAACAGCCTGAAAGTATATTTTTATTATACTAAAAAGGCAAAAATTATTATTTTGTGTGTACAGTTTAGCAACTGCACAATATTGGTAGAGTCAAGTTACTGTTTCTTACGTATCAGCACTTACCGCCACAATGTAATTTAATTGCTATTTATAGCCAGTTATGCGAAAGCCACTAACCAACAAACATTTTTACTGTTATTTTAACTTTGTGATTTTAAATAAAACTATAAACCAGTGACGCCGTTTAACTCAACTAACTAACATCTTAAGACTAGGGCAGAAACCCTACATCTATTGGTCCTTCGAGGAAAAAAGGTACGTTTGCTTTTCTTTTCTTTTCACGGTAGCGAATCGGTTTGTCTGGCCTCCCACAAGCGGGTCTCACCAGGCAAATTGAGAAGGTGCATATACCGTGTGAGGGGAGAGTGAGCATTACGTCATTTAAACAACTGTGCACGTGGAATATTTGCGCGTTTCCGGTGTCAAATACGGATAGTGCGTGAGTGTTCTACTAGTCCAAACCAGCAACCTCTGGAAAACTTCCATTAAACTTTTCTAACTTACAAAGAAAGAAAAAGAACTACTTACCAATATGAGCAACATCGAAGACTTATTAGCAAACCAAAACCAGGTGTTTGAGGCGATGCAACAATTACTTCGCAACTTCAAGAAAGATCCAGCTGACCGCAAGACTCCACCTTATATCAAAAAACGTCTGGAACTGCTGGAGTCATATTGGTCTGAATTTCAAGCCAATCATGTTGAGCTGTGTGCGTTTGAAGACCACAACTATACTTACTTTTCTGAAAACTGTTATCAAAAAACAAAAAACTTTTACAACGAAGCGCGAACCACTATTGTGCAACAATCAAAAATAAGCGAACAACAGATAAAAGAAAGGTCAACTTTGAAAACGAAATTAACTGAACTTGAGGTGTCCGGCAAACAACAATATATATATATATATATATATATAACAATTACTCTACATTGAACAAAACGACGGCGAATAACATACCTATTCACGTAAGGTGCCCACTCTGCAATAATGAACACGGATTATTTCATTGTAACGAGTTTATCAAGTTACATTTGTATGACCGCCGGAAATTGATTGCGAAACACAACTTATGTAGAAATTGTTTGTTCGATCACAAGGGCAAACAATGCATATCAGAGAAAAGATGCAAGCAATGTAATGAACAACACCATACATTGCTTCATCAAGATCTAACTGTAAACATAACACCGAAAAACAATATGAATAAATCTAACAACCAGAACGCTACGACTTCAAGCAGCCATGCTTCAATGGAAAACATATCAGAAACACTTTTAGCCACTGCCCTGGTCAAGGTCAAGGCCAACGATGGTTCGGAGGTCGTTCTACGAGCACTGATTGACCAGGGATCGCAAGTTTCCCTAATTACTGAAAATGCCGCTCAGATGCTCGAATTACCACGACAGAAATGTAAAGGCGTGATTTTCGGAGTCGGAGCGAGAGAGAACAACTGTAAAGGCACTGTAACTATAACATGTACGTCTATGCTTGGCAATCACTCTTTTAACACTGAAGTCTACGTCATGCGCCACCTAATCAACAATCTACCAAACCGATCATTCGCAAAACCATCAACATGGACACATCTGGAAGGTCTACAACTGGCAGACTCAGACTTTAATATAAGCCGACCCGTAGATATACTTTTTGGGGCGGATATTTACTCTAACATTATATTAGGAGGAATAATCAAGGGAGAAGAAACACACCCCATCGCACAACAATCCCTTCTTGGCTGGATTTTGTGTGGTAACATGAGATCGTATCAATGTAACGTCATTCTTAATAATTTAGATGAAATCTGCAGATTTTGGACTATAGAAGACATAGCGGAGAGCTCTCAAATGTCTGCAGAAGATCTTAATTGTATACAACAATACCAAACAACTACAAAACGTCAAGAAGATGGCCGTTATGTCGTCCGACTGCCTTTACACTCTGATATCAACGAAAGGTTGGGAGAATCAAAAAAGAAAGCTGCAGCACAATTTCGCCAGTTAGAAAACAAATTCAAAAAATTCGAAGACGTAGCAAAGGATTATAAATTATTCATCAACGAATACCAAGACCTAAAACACATGAGACTTAGCGAAGGTAACCCGAAACCGAGCTATTATTTACCGCATCACTGTGTGCAGCGCCCCGACTCATCAACAACGGCCCTGCGAGTTGTTTTCAACGCATCCGCCAAGACAACTTCAGGAGAAAGTCTCAACGATTTAATGTACCGCGGCCCTAACTTACAAACAGACCTACAGTCTATAATTTTGAAATGGAGACTACAGGGTTGCACTTACTGCTGACATTGAAAAAATGTTCAGACAAGTTGCTCTAAACGAAGAAGACCAAAAATACCAAAAAAATTTGTGGAGAAGCTCATCTGATCAGCATATTAAGGAGTACGCGTTGACAACCGTAACGTATGGCACTAAAGCGGCTCCATTTTTAGCCATGATGACTATAAGACAACTGGCTAACGACGAGAGACATAACTATACTGAGGCAGCAGCTATCATAGAAACATCCTTCTATATGGATGACCTTCTTTATACTTCGGATGACCTTGAGACTGCAATACGGATCAAAAATGACCTTAAAAACCTTCTTTTATCCGGTGGATTTAACTTGCGAAAGTGGTCATCGAACAACCCAAAACTTCTAGACGACAATCCAACAAATAATGAACAAGAGGCATTTCATTTTCGACACCAAGAATCTACAAAAACTTTGGGCTTGAGATGGAATCCTAAAGAAGACAACTTTAATTTCCAAATAACAATCGATACAAATTCAACAAAGCGGGTCACAAAAAGGTTGTTATTATCAGAAGTTTCAAAAAATTTTGACCCGCTGGGATGGTTGTGTCCTGTAACTACAAAACTCAAATTAATCTTTCAACAAGTATGGCAAGAAAACTTACGTTGGGACGATGAAATAACTGAAAACATAAAGAAAGAATGGATAAAAATTAAAGATCAATTAATTGAAATTAACAAATTACAAATACCAAGATGGCTACAAGTTAAAAAACAAGATAAAATTGAATTGCATGGGTTTTGCGATTCATCTGAGAAAGCCTACGCCTGTGTGATTTATTGCAAGGCCGATCAAAATTCAACAGTTATGGTAGCCGCAAAATCGAGACTTGTACCATCCAAGAAAATAGTTTCGCTCCCGCGCCTCAAACTTTGTGCTGCGTTACTGCTCGCCACATTAATGAAAAAGGTGCAAGAATGCATACCTAACCACAACATTACTTTATATGGCTGGTCAGATTCCACTGCTGTATTGGGGTGGCTGCACGGAGATCACGGACGCTGGAAAACATTTGTATCAAACAAAGTGAAGAAAATAGTGGCCACGATGCCTTCCAACCGCTGGCACTATGTTAAATCGGCAGAGAACCCAGCTGACTGCGCCAGCCGAGGAATAAATCCAATGCAGCTGAAAGAGCATCAATTATGGTGGCACGGACCCCGTTGGCTGCAAACGTTTCAACCTGGAACAGTAAATAACAAAATTAATTATGAAACAAACGAAGAGATAAAAATAAACAAGCAATTGCAAACAAACGTCACCACTAAACGTCACAGATCTGACGTAATTGACGATATACTTACGCGAAACAGCTGTCTGGGTCATGTAACACGAGTTGTAGCGTGGATACTAAGAACAGCATCGCATTACAAACCACACTACCTAACTAAACTGGAACTAATAAAAGCGAGAAACATTATTATTAAACATATACAACTTACCGCATTTGAAGACGAAATTTCCAACCTAGAACAGAAGAAAGAAGTAGATAGAAAAAGCAGACTTTTACCATTGAACCCTTATATAGATCAAGACGGACTTCTCAGAGTGGGAGGACGAATCAGAAACGCTAACATTCATGAAGACCAAAAGCACCCTATCATCATTCCACATGAAGGTCATTACACCAATCTTCTAATCGATCAAGCTCACCTGATTACATTTCACGGTGGAGCCCGCCTTACGACAGCAAATATACGAAAACAATATTGGATTATCGGTGGAATCAGGGCTGTCAAAAAACGACTTCATGACTGCGTGAGTTGTCAAAAACAAAATCCAATAAAACAACTACAGCTGATGGGTGACTTACCTGCAGCACGATGCAACCCTACAAGACCGTTTCATCACACCGGTGTTGACTACACCGGGTACATCGATGTGAAAGCCAACAAAGGCCGAGGCGTCAAAACAACAAAAGGTTACGTGGCTGTCTTCGTATGTATGGTGACGATGGCAGTGCACCTAGAAATGGTCTCGGACCTCAGCTCATCATCATTTCTATCTGCTCTACGAAGATTGGCTGCCCGACGAGGAGCTCCGCGTCACATGTACAGCGATAATGGCATCAACTTCGTCGGGGCCAACAATGTACTGAAACAAGAATTTATCAACCTGAACGAACTGCTTGATCCTAAATTCTTCACAGCGATGCATGACATCAGACATCAGACATGCAAATAGAATGGCACTTCAATGCCCCATCGTGGCCGAGCGCAGGTGGACTTTGGGAAGCAGCAGTAAAGAGCCTAAAGTACCACCTCCGCCGCGTCATTGGTGAACAAAAGCTCACATTTGAAGAGCACTCAACACTGTTAGCCCAGCTGGAGGCATGTCTTAACAGCCGGCCTCTGTTACCACTCAACGAAGATCCTGACGATTTTGACTACTTGACGCCATCACATTTTCTTTCGAGTGGTCCTACACTAACTATAATTGAAACGGAAACGGATGAGCGCACTCGCTGGCAACTTGTTCAGAGAATCTACAAAGATATTTGGAAGAGATGGCAATCTGAGTATTTATCTCAGTTGTCACCACGCAGCAAGTGGCGGCAAGCGCGCGAAAACATGAACATCAACGACGTCGTAATTATACACGATGCCAATCTACCAGCTGGGAAATGGGCCCTAGGAAGAGTTATCGAGCTGCACCCAGGAAAGGATGGCTACGTTCGAGTGGTCACCATTAAAACAAAAAACGGAATAATGAAACGCCCTATTACCAAACTATCGAAACTACCTATAGCGAACCCTGAAAACAAAGAGAAAGAAGTGCCGACTAACAAAAGTAATCAACAGAGCGAACAAAAACAACAAACTAATAAACCTACAAATCAGAAAACAAACAAAGGATTATGCAATTTGATATGGACCATATTATCAGTTTTGACGATTGTAACACCCGTTAAGTGTAATTACAGCCTCACTAACATAAATAGTAGCCAAACTCTCTATTTTGATAAGATAACGGACATGCACCTTATGCGCGATGAATGGAAATTGATCGTATTTTATGATATGGACCCCTATTGGCATGGCATACAGACATTCAAACACTACATTGCAAACTTAGAAAATATATGCGCCACTTCTAAGGAACGTCACTGTGACGTCATCCTACTCCAACTACGTCATGGCTACACCGAGTTGAACTATTACAGTGATATGCTCCTAAGTCAACAAGTAAAAAACTCAAGGCGGCGGCGTCGGGGACTTATCAACGGCGTCGGCTCTATAGCAAACAGTTTGTTTGGCGTACTTGATCAACAATTTGCCGACAACTATGAAAAGGACATTAGATTGATCAAAGAAAACGAAAAACATCTTGTCCAGCTCTGGAAAAACCAAACCTCGCTTGTAGAAGGTGAAAACAATTTACTAAAACGAGTAGAACAAACCACCGATCGCCAACATAAAATGTATAACCAACACATTGTCGAGCTTGATAAGGCCGCGAACACAATGGCGACTGAAATGAAAGACATGAAGACACTTAGCGATTTTACACTAACTTCGATTATCGCTAACAACATTTTAGAAAATTTAAAGGGACTTCAAGAAACCCTTTTAGACACGGTAACAGAAATTCATTATGGAAAATTTAACATTCATCTGTTAAGCCCTGAACAATTGGCAAAAGAACTGAACATTATTTCAGGACACCTTTCGAGCGACGATCTAACCTTACCAATCGAAAACATTCAAACTGATTTGAGAACACTCTACCATTTACTGAGAGTTAAAGCAAGAATGACTTTAAAATATTTCATATTTGAAATAAAGATTCCTCTCGTAACTCGTGATAGTTACGAGATATACAACTTAATAGCCATTCCTCAACAAAGTCAAGAAAATATGGTACAGATAAAACCGCTTGCTGATCATATCGCTATAAACCTAAAAAAAGATGCCTACATACTACTATCACAAACTGAATTACGATCGTGTATTCCTTATAATTATAAAACTCTTATGTGTTCATTACAACAACCAATTTATCATCTAAAGCCAGACGAGAATCTCTGCAACAAGAAAAAAGATACAGATCAATGTGAAACTTCACATACAATATGTACCGACATGTGGACGCAGCTTAATAAAATAAATACATACTTATTTTTTTGTTGTGGACAACGAACAATTAGAATTATATGCAAGCATCAAGTTGCAGCCGAGCGCGTCAGCCAGGCCGGCGTTATCGCTCGGAGAAGGATGCGTCATCAAGGGCGATACCTTCACGATATATTCGCATACTCAGCAATCGAATACTATGTCAGTACGATCACCTGTTCTCAAGGTCGACATATATCCAATCAACAAAATCTTTAATACAAGTATAACATTGATTCAATTTAAAGGTATTAATGACTCTGAACATGAAAGTTATGGAAAAGAACTTGATGCTATTGACAAGCGAGTCCAACAAATGAAGAGCAACGAAGTCAGTGAACTAATAACGGATAGCATCACCATCCATGACGTACACCAGTACGTAGTGCTGTACATACTAGCCGGCGTGACACTGATCGCAGCGGGCACCTACCTATGGCAGCGCGGGCGAGCGCGCTGCTCCGCGGCTATTTCCTCTACACCACGCGGTGATCAACCACCAACCGATCCTCCAATTCCACTGGCACAACGTCCGCAGACATCTCGACTTACTCGTCTTCCAAACGAAACAACAGCTATGAGACGAGAATCAAACGCGGGTCCAGCTCACCTGTACGGCCGCCTAAACAAATCAACGTCACCTGTTATAAGAAAACTATTCAGTGAAAGTGACAGTGCTTAGTGTACCTAGTGCGTGCAGTGTGAAATTATTGAAATCACTTAAGACTATTAACTAACACTAATTTTATAATTTGTTTTTTTTTTACTGAACTTTTTCTTTTTAGTGCTCTTATTTTATTGTAAATTGTTTCATCTCGCCCTCGGGAGCATGTACAGTTTAGCAACTGCACAATATTGGTAGAGTCAAGTTACTGTTTCTTACGTATCAGCACTTACCGCCACAATGTAATTTAATTGCTATTTATAGCCAGTTATGCGAAAGCCACTAACCAACAAACATTTTTACTGTTATTTTAACTTTGTGATTTTAAATAAAACTATAAACCAGTGACGCCGTTTAACTCAACTAACTAACATCTTAAGACTAGGGCAGAAACCCTACATTGTGTGTTTAGAATAAGTTTTATACCGAAATTTATCATATTACTAAAGTTGTAACATTGGGAATTACTGTGCAAATAGCTTTTGTTTATGTGAAAAACTGATACTGTTGGTGGTTATACTTGTACATTAATAGAAAAGTATGATTTTCTATTTCTATATGCTTCATGATGCTGTACCCCAGGTGTATTTACTATTTTTATGTGGGTACAATCAATGGCACCATCCACATGCTGAAGACCTTGAATGTGTTGATACTTTCCCAGTCTACGAAATTGTTGGTGATGGGCAGCCATGCTCGCCGGGTATTTAATAAATGTTGTATGCTGCTCAGCCAATTTCTTTGATAGTTTTTCAACAATTCTGGATACTGCTGGCTGACACATGCAATAAATCTCCAGCTACTATCTGCAAAAGAGAAAAGACATTTTCAATCTGTACCTACCAATGGATAGATCTAGCTATTTGTTACCTAGGTATGTGATGAGGAATGACTAACTAATCATTATCAGTTTTTTCCAAAACTAAACCTTTCCCAATGAACAATATTGTTGTCCTCGGCTTGTGGCATCCAGGCTCCTACCAATAACAATTTACCAATAATTTTTGCTTCTGACCAGAGGCCAGAGGGCTTCTATGCTGCTAGGTACTTAAAGTGTATCTACGTTTATAGGCACCGAACAATTAATTTATTTATAGGAATAAGTTGCACATACCTGAAATGAAGCAGTTGCGTAAAATCGTAAACACACCAAAATTTCTATTTCTGGTGGTATCGGCAAACCTCGATGAGCACCGGTGCTTGGTTGTCTCATGATTAGAGGCAAAATCACATTTTTCACCACACCTTGGCTAAAACGATAGCGCTTTTTGAAATTGGTAGTGTCAATGCTATAAGGATCGTCAGCGTCTCGCAGATACCTTAGGGGTATCCGAAGAGAGACCGCTGAAAAAATATTTTTATAATGGTCAACGTCTTCGAAAATGTCCAACGGATTCATCCTGAACAAGCTGAAAACTATTCCGAAATGGGTAATAATCTCTGCTCAAGCATGGTATTAAGGTGTTTTGCATGATTACAGTTTAAATCTCGATTTATGTATTGATTAGCGTCTGTGTCACGTTTCAGAATAAGCTTAAACTATGATTAACAAATATATACTTGAGTGCGGTTCTAGAATAAGTACTTCATTTAAATCTAATTTCAAACGAGATTCACGCTCAAGCATCGTTTAGGCTAAGACAAGGCAAGATAAGGCATAAGAGATTTTCGTGATTTGGGTATAAGTTAGATAGGAAGTCAAGTACAACAGACGTATCCCATGTAACCTTGTATTTAGATAAAGATGGGCGGAGTCTGTAAAACCCTTTAAAAAGTCTATTTATTATGTCATCCGATGACACTCTTGATTCTATAATTAAAGACAGTGCGGAACGATAACTATTTAGCGTTGCATATTGTGCTCCTTCATTAAATACATTAGTTAAAAAATATATGATATTTGGAATTGATGCTTCGTATTTATCTACATTATTATCAACGCAAAATTTTAACCAACGTTTAAAAACCACAGTGTATTGCTTAACTGAATTAATAGGGGAATCTTTATGCTCCGAATTAATAATTTTAGTTAGAGCCTCTCCAATACAGGAAATAGCTGATGCGACTTGGTTCTGCTATATACTCAGAAGTCTTGTCGTTGTTAATCATATGTTCCGATAAGGCGGCTTTTATTTCCAAATTTAGTGTTGGAGCGGACAATTTAGTACAGTTTGCTGGTACCAAGTGCTTATCCAAAAGTTCTTGCTTTGTAATTTTTGCGAGACCTGAGGTGGCAACATGTTCCCACCGTAGCGCAATATCTTTTTGAATATTGTCCCCCATCTTCTTAGATTTATTTGGGGATGCGCCTAACATTTCGAGAATGTCATCATCTAGAGGACAATCCTCTGGTTCAACCGAGGCCTCGGTAGACGGTCCTGCGATTGGTTCTACAATCTCCAGGTCCAAGCCCTCGGCGGGTAGGCCGGCCTACCTGCCGAGGGCTTGGACCTAGATACTGAGTTCAGTAGGAGACACCATTCGGCCATCTGGGAAGTGCATAAAATGGCAATTTTATTATTTGCACCTAAATATCCAATACTGTGATCATACTGGATATAATTACGATAACAAATTTATTCACAAAGCGATAGTCGCTAAGTATTTGTTTATCTCGTAAATTGGAGGTAGACAGTCAAGGTAAAGTAATAATGGCTACTGTAATGATTAAAAGGGTTAATACAAAATTATTAACACTACGGTACCTGTGGTTCTATCTAAAAGACCACCAAGTGGTATGATTGTTTAACTTAATAATGTTTAATGTTAAATTGTTGTTCAAGTTTTACAAAATTCGTTATTGGTTGAGAATATTTTACCACATTTTGTCATAAAACTTATACCTCCATGTTTGATATTTTTTACCAAACACGTTTAAAAGAAACCAAATTTAAATACCATCGGATATTGACGGCACAGGCGATGCATAATTCGTTCCAGAGCCACTACTGCTGAAGCTTAAACGGCGAGAGCGTTTCTTCCGTTTGCGTAGTTCCTTTTTAATTTTCCGCATCTTGCGCCTGATGTACTCGTCACTATTCTCATCACTATTCCTTTTCGACATTTTATCGAAGTACGATACACGGAAGAAAAAGACGTGTTGACTAGCAAAGCACTAAAACGCGAATGAGGAATGATTTGATTGTAGTAACGACGACGAGGTGACGTATCCTCTTGGCAGCCTTGGTGATACCAGTTTAAAAATTGTAAAAAAGTAAAAATACTCTTTTCTTAATTTTAAAATTAAATAAGTGTGTTTTTTAACTATAGTGTGTGATTAGCAAGTCGTTACGTGAAACTACAAATTATCTCTAATCTCGAGGATGAAGCACGAAGTATAATTACTTTCAAATTGGTTTGCATCGTAAATTTCGATCAGTATAACTTTAGCGCCACCACCGGTCGAAACCGTTTTGTAAAAACTTATCAACTCCTTGTTATTAGTTGTATTTATATTTGGAACAAATGGGGTTCGTTGTCGTTTTTTCCTCATCCAAATAATTAACGACTTTATCAATCACATCAGGCTCTATCATTAACGGAGGTGAAATTGGTGAATAAACCCAGCTCGGTATCTGAAACAGAATGTGTTGACTTTATTATTAAATCATCATCATCATCATTTAGTGCCATCTTCATACTTAAGTATTATTAAATAAAGGAATTGAAATAATTATAACAATCATTGTACCACAGAATCATGGAGAATATATTACAGAGAACTCAAAACAAAATTATTAAAGTCTTATTTCATTATCCATTTCGAACTCCAACCAAACAACTGTATAAAAAACTAAAATATTTAATCTAAGTCAAACTTACACGTAGTATATAAAAAAGATTTTAACTAAAACAATAAAATCTAATTTGGAATTGAATATAAAAATTAATAAACATAATCTACGAAATCAAAACAAGGTAAAACTTATTACTCCAAGAACTAATTACGGTAAGAAGACGATATTATTGGAAGGAGCACAGTTATATAACAGATTACCAAATAGCGTTAAAAATTGTGAGTGTGGAAGCATTTAAGTGTAAGCTTAAGTCACACATAGCAGTGAGCACCGACGATTGAATGCATAACATGTATACATCTATTAATTGTTATCTCATTTTAAGTGAAAAGTAAATTTCTTATGGGAATAAAGTTCTTTAAACCTAAACCTATATATTAAAAAAAAACACCACAGAGTATACACGTAATACTAAGAGTGAACAACTATGGAAAGGCGGGGGATTTAAATATTAGTTCAACACTCCTGCCAAATTTAAGCCTTCCATGTACTAAATTAATTACAACAGTAACAACATAGTAAACACATCAACTTAAATTAAAGATTACATAACATATCAATAGATAACATTCCAATTTCGTCTCTCAGATATTGAAATTTATCTCTAATACTCGTAAATCAATGATATTATATTATAATATCATTGTTGTTAACACATATTTTAGATCAATAACTTTGGCATAATACTTTTCTTTGATGAAATGATATTTAGTGTCTATATGTTTGCACCTCTTGTGAAAGTTTATGTTTTTAATAACACGTATTGCACTTTGATTGTCTATATTTATTACTATTGTTTGTTGATTTAATTCACCCAGGTTACATAACAATTGTTTAATCCAAATAGCTTCTTTGGTGGCAGCACAGGCTGATATCTATATACCGGTCGCCACTCCAGGACTATCCCGCCCCAGCGGCCATCAGTCTTGCGAGCAATGTGCCCTGCCCACTGCCACTTGAGCTTAGCAACTCTTCGGGCTATGTCGGTTACCTTTGTCCTTCTGCGGATCTCCTCAATTCTGATTCGATCACGCAGAGAAACCCCGAGCATAGCCCTCTCCATTGCTCTATGAGTGACCTTGAGCCTTTTATTGAGGCCCATAGTGAGCGACCACGTCTCAGTCCCCCGAGCCACCGAGCATTGCGCCGAGGTCTTCCAGGGTCTCAGCCATGACCACTATATCGTCAGCAAACCGAAGGTGAGTGATGTATACGCCGTTGACGTTGATGCCGAGTCCTTTCCAATCCAGAAGCTTAAAAACATCTTCAAGTGCAGCAGTGAACAGTTTCCGAGAAATCACATCTCCCTGTCTCACTCCTCGCTGCAACTGGATAGGTTTCGAGCTTTGGTCCTGACGGACTGACATAGTGGCGCTTTCATACAAACACCTCAACACTTCGATGTACCGATAGTCAATTTGGCACCGCTGGAGAGACTGTAGCACGGCCCATGGTTCAATCGAATCGAAGGCTTTTTCATAGTCCACAAACGCTAAGCAAAGAGGCTGGTTATACTCTTCGGTCTTCTGTATAACCTGCCGCAGCGTATGTATGTGGTATATGGTGCTGAAGTCTTTTCGGAAACCGGCTTGTTCGATAGGCTGGAAGTCATCAAACCTGCGTGCGAGACGATTCGTTATGACTCTCGAAAACAGCTTGTAGACGTGGCTTAGAAGTGAGATGGGCCTATAGTTCTTCAGCAGGGTTTTGTCGCCCTTTTTGAAGAACAGTAACACCATACCTTGGTGCCACGTCTCTGGCGTTCTGCCCCCTAGTACGACGGAATTAAATAACTTCTGAAGAGCCACGAGTACCGGTCTTCCGCCTGCTTGCAGAAGCTCGGCCGTAATTCCGTCAGCTCCTGTTGCCCTGCCGTTTTTGAGCTGTTTGAGAGCCATAATAATCTCGACGATGTGGGTGTTGCGGTAATGGAAATAAGGTTCAAACTCACGTACACAGGAAACAGTTTATTTGTACGACACAGAAGATGAAAGTTTATACAACACTGTACAAAACACCAGATGTAATAGAAGGAGTGATAGATAAAAGATAAGGAAATAACAGTCAATAGCGATAGATCACAAATAGCAAATAAGCAACGTAAACAAAGCTAATATAAGTTAATAATTAAGTTTGTTGATTTTTTTATATATATGTAATTAATTAAGAGATAAATATGTAGATTAAAATTTATTTATATAATATAAATATGTAGAATAAAATATATTTATATAATTGTAAATATAAATATGTAGATTTAAATATATTTATATAATTGTAAATATAAATCAGTTCACTCGTGGAGCCGTTCGCGAGAAGACGTATACTTTGTCTCTGAATATCCCTTATATTCATTGCAGTCCATCTTGCTCATTAAAACGTTAACCATTAGATTCAAATTTGTGTGACTAAAGTGTGCGATTGTGTCTCCCTGCCACTGTTTCGCTCGTAGTGCATTGTGTAGTGCTAAAACAGGACAGTTAACTATCACTGCAGCTGTATTAAGCAGGATAGCTGACCTCGTCGCTTATACTCTCGCTACTTGTACGCAACGGCAACAATGCAGCGCTCTCCGCCATCAGCTCATGAGAAATTATGTGCATCAAATCCGGATTTACCAACGACGGCTTTAACGTCAAAAGATGATGCTTTCATCAACTTGCGTAAACGAAAACAACATAGCTTGGAGGAGGACCTTTTAGCGATTGCCGAAAAAAAAATAAATGATCAACTTAGCGCCTGGAAGGACAGGTTGGATGCGACGATCGCCGATTCTATCAAAAGTGCGGTCAATAACGTTCTTGAGAAGGAAATTAGTAAACTATCGACTTCCATCAACAATACACTTCAACAATTTAGCTCACGGTTGGATGGCCTTCAAGACACAGTGAACTTTGTAAGCAATAGACAAGATGCTGTTGAAACTCGACTTGCGTCGGTCGAAAAAAGTTCCGCTGCCTGTAATAATGTTTCAAGTCAAATCACATCCCTTGAATATAAAATAGAACAGATGGAACAGCAGGCTAGGCAATACAATATCGAAATTGTTAACCTTCCAGAGCACCGCGGTGAAAATCTGGTCATATTGCTTGAAAAAATTGGTACAGTTATTAAGCACCCGATCAATCCTACCAATATTGTGTCGGCTCATCGAGTACCACACATTGACCATAAAAACCCACATCCGAAAAATGTTATTGTGAGGCTCACGTCAAAAATACTTCGAGATAATATTTTAACGGCGGCGCGGGCGGTGAAAGGAGTAAAATCGGATCAGTTGTTGATATCAGGTACTTCGCGTAATATTTATTTAAACGAGCACCTCACACCAAGAAATAAATTGATATTTCGCCTTAGCCGGGAAGCAGCCAAAAAACAAAATTTTAAATATGTATGGATTAAACATGGCACCGTACTGGTTCGGCAAACGGATTCATCTCCTACCTTCGCAGTGCGCACCGAAAACGATGTTGATAAAATCAAAGCCTAATTACGCACTATCATCAGTATTTTGTATTTCTCATTTATGTATGGTTGTAAGTACTATTAAACCTAAATTAAATATTCGCTATTATTATTTACACATTATTATTCTTAGGTCTTCACGAGTTGATGGACATCAGCTATATGAGTTACCATCATACATAGGCAAAACAACTTGTAAAATAGTATTGTTTATGTTATACCTTAGAGCATTAAAAAGTGTTATATACAGTAATAACTGTAACGCATGTCTAATATATTGCTTAAATTATATTCTCTTGATTTGTTTAATAATTATCCAACTAATTAATAATACTAAAGTCTACCAGTGGCCTAACTCAAACTCAATACGTTATGCACACGTAATAATCGCAACTATATCTTCATATGAAATAAACCAATCTATAAAATCAATCTGTAATTACTATATATCTCTCTGTATCTGGGGTAACACCACGGTATGGTTCTGGTACGTGTTAATACTATTTTATTTTGTAAACAAAGAATATATATTCGGCTACAAATTGCAACTATCACTAAACACTTGTCACTTATTATTAATGCTTCTAAATGGATAAAAGCCTACTACTTTATTACCAGAACTGCCGTGGTCTAAGAACAAAGCTGCATACTCTGTTTATGACCATTTTATCTAACTCATACGACATCATAATTCTAACAGAAACCTGGCTACACGCTGACATACTAGATGGTGAATTTATCGACGATAGGTATCAGGTGTTTAGAAAGGATCGAGATCGGCAAGCCACCGGCCGGCGGGATGGCGGCGGCGTACTGGTGGCAGTGCTACGGACACTCGGTGCGACCGCACGGACCGAGCTGTCGTCGTCCGCGCTGCCATATGGCGACGACCCCCTCCCTTCGATCGTTGACTACGTAATGTTAGATTTATGGATTGTTAATCGAAACTACCTGATAAGCGCTGTTTATATTCCACCCAGTTTAAGTTACGATGTATATCACGCATTTTTTACCAAGTTGCAAAACTACTTGCACGATTCAAATGCATTTTTTTTTGTAGTGGGAGATTTTAACTTGCCTAACCTACAGTGGAGTAAAACAGTGCACTCGCAACCTCTTATAGTTGACAATAACGCAACCCATTCACGTTTGAGTAATTTTATGTATTTGCATAATTGTCATCAACTTAACTCCATTTTAAATAAAAATAATAGAATTTTAGACCTTTGCATAACTAATGATACTGATTCGAGTTTGTCACCTATATCAGTTCCGTTAGTACCATATGATGAGTTTCATCCGCCATTCCAAGTGTTAATGCCTATTCATAATGACGTAAAACTAATCGAAAGTAAAACATACATGAAATATTGTTACCAAAATGCAAATTATGTCAAAATTAGGGAGGAAATGGAAAATATTGATTGGACTCAATTATTTTTAAATAAAAACGTGGAACAAGCGGTATTTTGCTTTTATGAAGAACTATATAAATTAATTAAAACTTATGTACCTACAAAAGTGGTTAAATCAACTCCTTATCCATGTTGGTTTACTGCGGAACTTATTCACCTTTATAATAAAAAAAATCGCGCATGGGTCAACATGAAAAAATATAAAAGTGATTCTAATTATTGCATATTCTCAATGTATAGAAAAAAGTTCAAGATGGCCGCTGAATGTTGCTATAGGAATTACCTTAATAAAGTAGAAAGTAGTATAAAAACAAATTCAAAATTTTTTTGGACGTATATTAAAAATAGGACAAAGAGTGCGGGTATACCGGTTATTGTCAACTATAAGAATAGAACTGCAACTACTCCAGAGGGAATCTGTTCCCTTTTTTCTGACTACTTTCAATCGGTCTTTGAACCGTCAACAGTACCGAGTAATTTTAATATTAGTAATATACACGTACCTGATGCCGAAACTCCTGATATACTACTTAGTGACATAGTGGTGCTTAGAAATGATGTCCAGAAAGTGCTAAAATCACTCGATACTACAAAAGGTGTAGGTGTTGATAATATTCATGCCCACTTTTTAAAAGCCACAGCCGAATCTCTTGACGGACCTCTGTGTTTACTAATAAGTAAGTGTTTACACGATGGAGCATTTCCTAAGATCTGGAAAACAGCTAGGATAGTTCCTATTCACAAAGGAGGTCCAAAAAAGAACATAGAAAATTACCGACCCATATCAATATTACCCACCCTGTCAAAGGTCTGTGAGCGCTTAGTGCATGATGCAACATATGCCTGTCTCCGCAAAACTATCATACCGCAACAACATGGCTTCGTGAAACAAAGATCAACAGTCACCAACATGCTTATTTATACAACGTTTTTATTCAAAGGGTTTGAATCTAACAAGCAAATTGACAGCGTTTACACAGACTTTCGGAAGGCCTTTGACAGAGTGGATCATAGAATATTGTTGGAAAAAATTGCATTTAATGGTATACGAGGAAACCTTTGGCGCTGGTTTAAATCATATATTTCAAATCGAACTCAAAAGGTGGTATTACGGGGATATGAATCTGAATGTGTACATATTAGTTCTGGAGTACCGCAGGGCTCTATTATCGGTCCATTATTGTTCATATTGTTCATTAATGATATAAATAAATGCTTCCATAATTGTAATTTCTTGTTATATGCAGATGATTTAAAAATTTACTCTCTTATAGACAACTATAACGACCATGTTAGATTTCAGGAAGATTTGGATCGTTTCTCTGTATACTGCTCTGAAAATAAACTTGATCTTAGTCTAGAAAAATGCAAATTTATAACTTTTACTAAGAAAAGTAAATTAAGTAAGTTCCCCTACTCGCTCTGCGGTACTATCTTGAATCAAGATAGCAGTGTTAAGGATCTTGGAATCACTCTTGACTCTAAACTACATTTTGATGTACACATAGAAAATGTCATAAATAAAGCCTATAAGATGTACGGTCTCGTCATGCGTTCAGGTGTCATGTTTAAGCAACCGTCAACTTACCTTTATCTCTTTAAATCACTTGTTAGGTCGCAGATGGAGTATGCAGTTAGTATCTGGAACCCGCTATACGAGAAATACATTGGTAGGCTCGAATCAGTGCAGAGGAAATATTTGCGATGTATGCATTATAAGTGTGTCAAGAAAAAACTGCCCTATGTAGAACTACTAAGTCGTTACAAAATACCAAATTTGAAATCCATACGCACTCAATTAGAAGAAATGCTGTTATATGATATGTGCCATAACAAATATAATTGTATTGAATTGACTAACGAACTATATTATAGAATACCGATAAGAACTCATATGCGATCTAAACATCCTCATGAATTTTTTTCCACTACAACATGTCGAACTAATGCTGGGCTTAGATGCCCTATCAACAGAATGTTAAAGTCACATAATAAATTATTCAACGATTTAGATATATTTGCTGTAAACACTTGTACTTATAGGAAGTTGGTAACCGAAATTCTCAATGTTGTTTAGCCTAATTGTGGTAATTAACTTATATTTTTAAATATTTTTGTAAATCATACTTTTATAAATAATCCTATATATTCCCAGGTGCAGTCAACGGCATTAATTATGTTTCATTATTATTTTACTCATACCATTATTAAGATGTCGCTATGGATTGGAATCCATCTGACCCTACAATGTGCAAGCATATTGATGTGGTTGACTGTACCTGATGTTGAGATGGTCTGTGGTAGCGTTTTATGCACTTGGCTGTACGCACACAGATGTCCACTGTTTCTCATAGCATTATGGATGCATTATTTTTATATATATATATTTTTTAATTGGTATAAAAAAGTACATTTATAGCTCCACATATAATAAGCTCCTCAATTATTAATTGTGACCAGCGATGTTGGGCTTACAATAAATAATATATTATAAGTAAATTCATGTTATAAATCAAGCATTGTAAACCTGTTTGTGGTCCAAAATAAATTAAAAAAAAAAAAAAAAAAAAAAAATATGTAGAATCCCTACACGCACTAAAAAAAGTGTGTCTACTCATTTATGATGAAGACCAGGAAGGGACTTCATCATCTTCACCAGCTTCTGCGGGTTCTACTGCTCCTGCCCCGGGCCCCCCAGGATGTCTACGCCAACTTAATCTGTGGACGAGCGGGGACGCGGGGAAGATGGCCGCCGCTCCCGCCCCTCCCGCATCAGCCGCTGGCGCCGCGCTGGCCGCGGATCGCCTCGACCTTACTCTCTTGCCCTCCGCCGACCACGACTGAACGCACGCGCGTTGATATAGACTAATAGCATACCTTAGACATAAGAAACCTTTGTAGAACCGCAAAGTAAATTTCTTTATAACTTTAACTCCTCTATTATAAAACAGACAACTATAAAAGACAAAAAGATTTATTAATCAATCATTTTTAAGTACTAGAACCTAAACGCAGGAAGGTGAACGAGGCAAATTCAAACCGAAGAGCTGTTTCAAAGTCAGAAATCATAAATACTTTATTTGTATAACATAGGTAACAAAAGGTCTTATATAATTTTATGTTTGCTATGTTTTGCCTATAATAAGGCGTACAAACAGATAGTGAATTAACTTATTGGTTTATTTTTATTATATCCATGCATTAAAAAATATATAAGAGTCGTATCTATTTTCATCTAAAAAATTAAATATTATCATTAAAACAATCGTTAATTGTATAATAACATTTATCCAATAATAATTGTGTTACCTTTTTCTTAAACATATTTAATTTTAATTCTTTTATGTCAACTGTTAATTTATCATAAATCCTCGGGGCCATGCCCAGAATGATATTTCTAACTAGGAATGTTTTACATTGGCATATACATAAATTATATTTGTGCTGAGTACGAGATGGACTCCGTCGTATCTCAGATAACTTCGCAAACAATTCCGGGTTCTTTTTAACAAAGAACGCAGTCTCTAAGATGTATATAGATGGTAATGTTAATGTTTCAGACCCCCTGGACCATGTAGGTCTCCGATCAAAGGGTCTGAAGCTGCTGCGATACGCAGTGTTAAAAGTCTAAATAAGTTAATCTAATCTTCTGACCTGTGGTGCGGTGACTCACTCTCGCTGGTCCCACGCTGCTGGAGAAGGTGCCCAGGCACCTTGACCCTCGCGAAATAACCGTCACACGGCCGACTCACGCGCAGGCCAGGGCCCTAACACAATTCACTAACCACACCGACGAGGCTCGCGCCGCACAAAGCCTACCGAACCCGAAACTAGAGGGAGGTTTTATATCTAGGGCGCCGATCAGCCCTAGTACCGTCTGATTATAAACAACCTTGCCACCGATGGCCAAAATAAAAATTGATTATTTTGCGAGCAAATCTCAAAAGGAGCGATACCGAAGACGATGTGACAACCGAATAGACAATACAGTGACATTGACATTTTCTTATAAGATAATTTCCGTTTTCACTGATGGGTAAGAAACTAAGCTCATTCAGCCTAAAGATTAAATATTAGTGTTCGATCTCGAACAGTTAATATTTTTAATGACTTAAAAACAGGTAAGCAGCTATCTACTGATTTTAAACCGCACATTGCTCTTATGCGTCGTTTCTGTGCTTTGAAGACAGTTTTTTTTTTCTACCCTAAAATATTACACCATATCTTAGGATAGATACGACTAGTCCATGATATACCACCACGACGGCCTCTAGTTTAGTCACTTTTTGAAGATTGTATAGGGCATATGCACATTTGTTTAGTTTTTTGGAGATTTCTTCTGTTTGTGATCTCCATGTAAACTGACTGTCGATGATAAGTCTTAAAAATTTGGTTTTAGTTATTTGACTAATATTTTTATTTCCATAGTTAATGTCAATGTTCTGTGTACGAAGCCTTTGATGAAATTGAATTATGTGTGTTTTATTAATATTTATTTTTAAATTATTTTCATCGAGCCAGTTAATTATGTTCGTCAATGTGAGATGTATATCAGTTTCATATTTTTTTATTCTAGAACTTTTTATTATGGCTTTGCTATCATCAGCGAATAGGATCATTGGGTGTTTGGTAACTGAAGGCAGGTCATTAATGTATATTAAAAATAGTAGAGGGCCCAGGACATTACCTTGGGGAACTCCAAATTTTATATCTCGAGTCTGTAAAACATGTTCCAGTTCATGTCTAGTTCTAGGGCATATATTCGTAATTTGGGTGAATTGTTTCCTGTTAGTAAGATATGAGCACAATAATGACAGCACACTGTTTCTAATTCCGTAAGATTCCAATTTAACAAGCAGCGTATTGTGCGTTTATGCCCATCGTCGCCTCAGTTCAACAGGGTTCTATGTGGAACAATGACTGTTTTAAGTAAATTGCAAATTAAGTTTTGATTCCTCGCTGTTTCCCCATAGTGAGCCATTGCATTATACTTTCAGTTTTAACTTGTTTCAATTAGATTTCTGAATGGTATTTTATGTATAATTATGTAGTAATAATAATTGTTGTAGTATTTTAAAACACGATAGGACCTTGTTGCACAACAAGGTTACTATTTTGTATTGTATTGAGGTTCTATTACCATAGAATATTTGTTAATTTCTTAAATCTTCTATGAACCTGATTGTAATAAGTAACAAGAATTAAATGTATTGTTAAAATCAACTAGACTGTAGATTGTAATGTAAAATAATGTACAATTTTATTGTTTATAATGTTTTTTATTGCAAAATACAAACTCTAATCACAATATCTAAGCCCCTATTTCCCTAAAAAAGGCATTATAATACTGTCTATCTATCAGAGGCATCCATTTTATCATTGACTTAATGTCTTGTATTTTGGGATTAGGAAGCCCCTTTTTTGTTGATCGAAGAGGAGCTGGAGTGGGTAGGTCCCTGGGAAATTGTATAATTTGACGGTTGGATCGGACTCCTCTTCGTTGTCTTTCTAACGGAGCAAGGATGTTTACTGAAGTAAAATCTTGATCAGAATGGCTTGTTTTGTAGTATACATGGAAGTAACATTGAGTGAATCTCAAGGCTGTAACCTTAGTATAGGGCACTTTTTCGTAGCTTAATACCTTTGCACAAGCACCAAAATCTTTGACATCTTGCATTGTCAGTTGTATAATCTTGTATGGGTTTGTCCTGTTGACCTTCTTCAAAAGTTTAATCAAAGATACCGGTGAATAGTACTCTGATGCAGATAATACCCGCTCAATGCAAGAATGGACGTTGTCCACTTCCTGGATCCCAGAATGACCAGGTGTTGAATACTTCACTATAATTTCCCTGATGTTTTCGTTATCCTTTAAGAAGTCTATGATGGCATAGGACATGATGGAGTTTCTGTTCTGTGGAACACAGGAATCAGACCATAGTATAAGGGAAGTGATATCTGGATTATCTTCACACACAGCTTGCAGAATTTTTTGTAAAGCACTAGCTAAGTCGTTTCCTGACCTGCCACTCAATACTTCATTCCACAAGCAGCAATAGGATTTTTTGGTTTTTGAAAAGTGAGCAGTTAAATTATAAACATTTAACTTACTTTTGTAAAAAAAGTTGCTAACATCAGCCTGAGGACATGTAAGAACATTTTGTAGGTCAAAACATAGTACAATTGCTTCAGAATTGCGATCAATATTTCTGGCTATTCTCATAGCTTTTTTCTCTTCCTGGTGCTCATTATACTTTTAATTTAGTTCTGCAGTCAACACATTTTCCTTCTTTGCAACTTCCCACTCTGAACATTTATCACATTTATCTTTTTTTGGTTTTAAAAATGACAAATTAAATTCTTCATTGAAAATTTTTGAATACATATGCTTTTTTATTACTGGATTAGTCTTGTTTTCTTCGTGTTCTTCGACATATAGTTCATACATTTTAGCAATACTTAAGCATGGTTCCAAATACTTTCTCTGGCTTGAAGATCGACAATAATGAGACTCAACAACGGGGAATGAGGTTATGTGTTCACGGACTTTGTTTTTATACACATCTGAAACTTTGGCCTGTTTGCCATGAAGCCCTCTGCAATCTTTTTGAGGAACACCACTATTCATATTCTTCTTTCCATGCACTCCGTACACAACTTTCTGAGAAATCGCTATAGTGCCAAGATAAAACTTTTTACATACCCTTATCTGTGAACCCATAATATCGAAATAAAAATAATAAGTAAACTTTTTCCTGCTTGAATTAGACGTGCAACGTTTCTTCATTTTTCGAACTGTAGTTTGTAGGATATAGTGATATTTTTCAGTTTGAGATGTCATGTTATAATAGGAACTGAATATGTTTAATCTTTGATTTTCAGTTATTGCTTTACTACAGTTATACTTACAAGCGTTCAAACAGTCCTTTTTGTTTTTAATGCACTTTTTTGGGACTTCTTTTCCACGGCTTGATATATAAGATTCACCGGCTTGGTGTTTCTTTTGTCTGATATTTCTTTTCCACTCTTTAGTTTTTCTGAGACGTTTCCTTGTTTGACGATATGAACCTTCCTCATTGACAGGTCTTTGTGCAATGCTATAACAAAAGATACAGTGTGAATACGTAGAAATAACGTAAGTTCACGAGATAAAAACGTTAGGAAAATTCAAAGCAAACCAACCTTAAATCGTCTTGTGCAACAGGTTCTGATCGAAATTCTTCCGTTTCTTCGTCCAAAATCATCTGTTCACCTGCTGCAGTTTGATTTTCATCAATAACAGGACTTTCCACAGCAATATTTATAACTTCTCCTGAAACCTCACACAACATCACAGCACGATCCGCCATTTTGACAGGTTCTATTGGGTGTTGCCATATTTGGAAAACAAAGTACTATCTACCTTGTAAATGTCACATAGGACTCTGTTGATCTGAGGATAAGAAAAACTGCAGATAGAACTATGTTGTTTTGCTAATAATTAAGTAACTGTAAAGAATTTTTAGACGTTTCTTAAGCAGATAGAACCCCAGGGAAAATTCCATAAAGTTAGACCAAAGACAATAAAAAATTGAGAAATGTCAAATAGAACCCTGTTGATCTGAGACGACGCCATGTCTACAGATTCTCATTTCAACTGAATCACATTTCTACAGATTCTCATTTCAACTGAATCACATTTCTACAAAATCTCATTTCAACTGAATGACGTTTTTACAGATTTGCATGTATACAGAATCACATTTTTACAAATTTGCATGTATACAGAATCACATTTTTACAGATTTCCATACTCTAATGATCCCATGTGTAATCCCACTTCTTTATTCTTTACTTCCTGACAAGACCCAGGCTACCTATTGCAAGTTTTTACAATATTAAGCGCTTGCATCGGTTGACATAGTTTTAAGTTAGTATGTACATTTCCGCGCTACGACGACGGTCGTGTCACCTACTCGTAAACATTAACATTATTTAACATTGTAGAACATCAATATAGATAGATAGATAATTTATTTATTTGCAACAAAACATGCACACAATAAAAACATAATACAATAATGAAAAAAAATACAATACAAATTTAAATAATAATAAAAAAGCAATTAAATATACAACTACCACAAACATTAGTTATCAATTGTGTGCCGTAGCGATGCAAAAAGGTGAAAACTCAGTGAAACATTTGCTCATGCAGCAAATCACTGATTTTCAGTTTCCACCCATATAAATAATTACTTAGTTACTTAAACATTTTTATCATTTAACATTTTCCACCAACAACCCCCGCTCAACCCTGAACAAAGGGAAAATTTGGGACTAACAATTCAAAAACAAAATTGACAAAATTTAAAATATGATTTTAAAGTTGCGCCTATAAACGCTATAAAAATGGTTTATCCAATTTCAAAAATAAGTGGTTGCTATTACCACTTTCACAGAGCTGTATGGGCTAAAGCTGGAGAACTGTCAATAGATAAAACGCCAGATGAGAAACATATTATCAAATCGTACTATATGGTAGCCTTATTACCAGTTCAGTTTATCGCTAAAGGGCACATATGTATTATCAGTGTCATATCTGAAGGACATCCTTATACTCTCAATTTAACTAAATTCGATGATTACTTTACGAAATTTTGGTTAAAACGAATAAGTTCTGACGTATTTTGTGTGCCGGCGAAACTTTACGTACCGACAATTCAGAAGAAGGTTGGCATCACAGATTGAATACTAAAATTCCTCGAAACCCATCTCTTTTTAGCATTACATTAAAATCAAGTTTAGTATTTATGTATGTTAGGTTTTAGTTTGTGTTTTTATGTCAAATGTAAGAGCCATTATTAATAGGAATAGGAAAAATGAGCGCAAATATCAAATGTTTAAAAAGAAAGTAAGTCGTTTTTATTCAATTCATGATCAAGTTTATGATTACTACCTTTCAAAAATGGTTGAATAGTGAATCAGTGGGATTGGTAATCTGTAATTGTAAAAGATATCTGTAGAATTAAGAATCCGTAATGTTAGGAATCTGTGAATTTGGGAACCTGTGAAAATGGGAATCAGTGAAACTGCGAATCTGTTATACTAAGAATCTGAAGATTTAAGAATCTGTTAAACTGGGAACCTGTAGAGTTGGGAATCCGTTAAACTGGGAACCTGTAAAGTTGACAATCTGTAATGGAAATCTGTAGAATTGGGAACAATTCGTATTGTGATCAACGTGGTCAAATGCTTTTGACATATTCACGAAAATAGCACATATGGGTATTTTATTATCAACGCTAGTCAGTAAAGGTTTTACTAAATTAAATGTCGCCATGTCAATTGTTTTCCCTCTTCTAAAACCCTCTTGTTCGTCACATAATAATTGAAATTTGTCAAAATATGCATAAATTGCTTCATAGATGTATTTTTCAAATATCTTGGCGAATATCGGAATCAGGGCGATCGGTCTATAGACCGATATGATATGATATGCTATAGCATTTAACATCTTCTTTATTGTCTTTCTTGAAGAGGGGCTTTATTAGCGTTATTTTTAGTCTGCTTGGATATATGCCTGAGGTTATAGAAAGATTTATGATGTAGCTGAGATATGTCGCAACGGTAGCAAGTGCTACTATCTTCCTAATAGTAAAGGGAGATTTAGAGTCTGCGCAGTGTTTTTTGAATAAACTTTATGTATATCTAACGGGCCAATAAACACTGCTATAGAGGGTAAGTCTCATGTTAGGTGCTTTGAAGGGTTTGATCATCGAGGAAAAAAGTCTGTAGGAAACAAAACAAATGATGATCAAGTGACTTTAGTTAAAGAACATATTCAAAGTTTCCCTTGCATTGAAGCTCCGACCGACCGAGTGAACCGATTTACGGACGTATGTTTTGCTCATCTTTTTTGTACGTCTTTCCATAAGCCAAAAAATGACCAATGCGCTTCATGCAGTAAATATTTAACAGCAGATGTAAACCAGAAAAAAGAGATGGAGCTTGAAAATTCAATGCACATTATAAGGAAAACTGAGGGTATATATCGGGTCGCCTAATTTTTTGTACTTCTGATTGGCAATGGCACACAAACGGTTAGCCTAAATTTTTTTCGCATAATTTCACTCTTCATAATCGTGTTTGGTCTAATTTCACTTCGCCTAATTTTTTATCGCCATATTGTTATTTACCAAATGCGACATTCGGCGGAACAATTCGTATTCCCTAAAGTTTGCAATTACTAAATATTAATTCACACAAAATTAAAAATCACAAAGTATTTTATACTTTGCCTACTCATTTTAATAAGGCAAAGTAACTTTGAACAAGAGCTATAAAAAAAGATATTTTTGTATGGAGCTAGATTTCTGTAGTCTCATAAAAAAAATAACCTCGAAATTCAAGACAATCGCCACGCTGCGTTTCGTGATTGTCTTAAATTTATCACGTGACCTACAGGAGTAGGGCAGCTAGTACACTGAGCCGCAAAAATTCCGGGTCGCTTATAAAAAGTGTGATAGTTTCTTAACTACACAACACAAACTAGTGAAACTGTAGTATGTTATTAATGACTGACTTATACATAAAAGTAAATACATAACACGTTTGTAAACTGTATAATTTTTATAAGTACTAATAAATACAAAAAAAAACACTTCTAACTTTTGACAACAAAAATATACAACACAGTTAATCTGCAAAATGAAAGCTTTTCTGTAAATTTAATATCTTGTATTTCCTCCACGAGCCCATATCGCTTCATTAAGACGATGTGGCATGCTGTAAATCAAATTTCGAATACGGTTTTGGTCTATGTTTGACCATTCTTCTACTAGCGCACTTCTTAACTCACGTAAGTTAGCTGCAGCTGGAGAGCGTTGTTTAACGCATCTCCCAAGCTCGTCCCATAAATGCTCTATGGGATTTAAGTCTGGGCTGCGAGCTGGCCACTCCATGCGGGTGATACCGACGTCTTGAATATACGCGTTGACCAAATGTGCTGTATGTGGTCGCGCATTATCGTCCATAAAAATGGAATTGGCGCCCATATTCACCAAGAAAGGACCAGCATGCTCAGTTAAAATCTCCTTTACATATCTGGGAACTGTCAGAGAACCGTTTTCTATAATTACTAACTCCGTATGATCCTCTGAAGATATCCCAGCCCAAACCATTATTAATCCTCCACCGAATGGCACCTTTTCCTCAAAACACGCTTGACGATAACGTTCATTTGGTCGCCTATATACTCTTCGTCTCCCATCGTGTGCGAATAAACAAAATCTTGACTCATCGGAAAACATAACCCTGGACCAATCTTCATCTGTCCATCGGACGTGTTTGCGAGCAAACCGCAACCTGGCAACTCGATGTTCTCTGAGCAATTTAGGGCCATTTGCTGGCCTATAAGGCTTTATATCAGCTTCCCGAAGTCGCCGCCGGATCGTGTCAGAGCTTACATTGTTGTGGTGAATTTCTTGAAGGCTATTTCGGACCTGAACAGCCGTGAGATGTCGATTTCTTAACATAGTGCTCACGATGAATCGGTCTTCTCGTGTAGTTGTACACCTTGGCCTGCCATTCCCTGGTCTCCTGATGATCATGCCGGTCTCTTGAAATCGCTGGAGTACTCTTTGGATCGTGGATAAAGATACACCTACTGTTCTAGCAGTACTCCGCTGACTCCTTCCTTCTTGTACCATGGTGATAATTCGTGTACATTCTTCAGTAGATAACGAAATGTTGGTGCATGGTTGATGCACAAAATACCAGACCAGCCAAAAAGACTGTTTATGATGACAGCTCGGTTTTAAACAAAAGCGAGAAAATTTTCTATTCCTAAAATTTGAATTGTGATATTTTTCAAAAATCGGAATTTCTTTTTTTGATGCTGTAACTTGTTTAAATGCAACCTCTTTTGATATGTATAATAAGCGTCACAAATCTGCCTAGAACATATTATTTATACGAGGGATCTATGTAAATAACTTTGGGAGATATCGCGGTTTTTCTAAATGACCCGTTATTTTTGCTGTCCAGTGTATTTTTGAAACTGAACAATAATAATCATGTTGTTTTATATTTTATATATTTTGGGACATTTGATAATGGATATGCTAAAGTTCGAGCTTTTATACAATCTGTCCGGTCACCGGTGTCGGAGCTTTAAATATCATAAAATATGGTCAACTTTATTGATAAAGCACCCCTTATATGTAGGTTTTCTCTAACCATAATGAAATGTCAGACTTTTAATTATTTATTTTACCGAAAAGTAGGTGTGCGTATAAGTTTGACCATATCTACTCTTCTAGAGGTCCTACGTTTACAAACGAGATGTCATTAGAAAGCTAAAAAGCTAGGTAAGGAACTGATGCTAAGAATGTTATCACAACAGTTCATAAAAATACAACATAAATTTTTTTATGAAAAAAAAAGAACAAAAGAACGAGTTTTTTTTAGTTATTATGTTTTAAAAAACAAATTAGGTCATTGAACTACATTTTTTATGTTTTAAATAAGTAGTACAAGGTATGTGCTAAAGGCAGACACTAAAATATTAGACCTAACTTAGATAGTTTAGGTTTTACAACAGTCTGAATATGACCCTCTTAAAAGCGCGTCCTTCATCGCCATAGCAAACTCAACTTTCTTATCGGTGGGTCGGGGACAGGAGCAGGTAAAAAAAAACAAAAGAATGCCAGCTGAAACGTCAGTTGTTACGGGCTTGTCAGGTCAGTCCAGGGGTAGGAAAGTCCAATAGTCGAAGCAATGACATTGTTCGAGTGGCGACATCTTTTACTGTTTTTCCTTATTATTTCGTAAAAATATTTTTGAAGGCTCTCGCTAGATGGCGCTTACTCCAATAGCAGCAAAGGTTAATAATCGATTAAAGTAAATTTTTGCTAAACTTAATAATTAGAATTTAAAACTTGTTGCTTAGTACAATTTATAAACATATTTAACTTTTAAAATTTACGTAATATTATTTAACCATTTAATTCTTTATTTATTCTAAACTTATGTTTAGTACTCGATAACTCGATTTTTATCGATACTTGGGTCATGTCATCATGTCATTGTTTGTCAATTTTCATTGCATATGGCCGCTTGTTGTTTGCTCGTGCGCATTTGCATTATTTGTCGTTCTTCGCTGCAATTAGGTACGTTGAGTTGAGTGCATGCTCCTCCGGAATTTCACGAAGAATTTCATCATCTACGAAACACCAAACTTGAGACTGCATTGTTCTAGCGTCGAGGTGATCTTTCTCCGCTAGACTAACGCCGGCCGGCTTTTTGTTATTGTGATATTTGTACACTATTAGTTAAGTTTTACGGAATTGGACGTTATTAGTTAAGTGTTGTTATTAAGTGGACATTATTGTTAATTGTTCTTACCATGCCGTCTTCTCATCGCTGTGTATTTGGTTGTGAAACAACAGGTAACTAAAATAGCGGAGTTTCACCCGAATTCTTCCTTAACACGTGTTGTGAGACTACATTTTAATTTCTATCTACCGTACATTATTGTACCCTTACAACTAATAAAAAAATACTTGAAATTTGCTAAATGCTAAACATCATCATCATCATCAGCCTACACACGTCCACTGCTGGACATAGACCTCTCCAAGTGCACGCCAATGCTAAACGCGAAGCCATAATAAGATAATTAATTAAATAACTATACTATCTTCACTCAATACTTTTCAATTATAAAATTCAAAAAATTCAATTCAAAATTCAAAATTATTTATTCAGTTTAGGCTACAAGTAGCTCTTGTGAATGTCATTATGCCATCGGTTCGTAAATCTACTCTGGGCGGGAGATCTTGTACTGAGAAGAACCGGCAAGAAACTCAGCAAGTGTCCAGCTCTTTTCTCCCTTACAGCGTCAAAAATATTGGAAAATGCCCTATCATAGCAGAACACTTTCCATTACAAATAAACACAAAAATATATATAAGACAATTACAACATGTAAAAAAACAAAATAAAAAATGTAAGTTAACAAATTTACATCAGATAATTATGTAAAGGTTTCAATTTCCACAATGTCATACAGCACCACTACAGTACTCTAGTAAAAGTCAAAAATTGTTTAGGTAAAACAAAGTCAAACTATAATTAATAATACTAAAAATAAGATAAGTATGCAAGAGCAGACCAGCCTCCACAGGCGGCACCCGTTCACGAGCATGACATATGAATCAGCCATCGCTTCGCTCAACCATATTTTAGGGAACGTAACGACCCGACGCACATTCCACCACCGCAGAGACAGTAAAGAGAGCATGACACACTCAAGATACTCTAAATAAAAACTTAATGATGTATTTAACGCAACGCTGTTTGTTATCTGTAGGACAATGCTGTTAAAATAAAAAATGTAAGTTAACAAATTTACATCAGATAATTATGTAAAAGTTTCAATTTCCACAATGTCATACAGCACCACTACAGTACTCTAGTAAAAGTCAAAAATTGTTTAGGTAAAACAAAGTCAAACTATAATTAATAATACTAAAAATAAGATAAGTATGCAAGAGCAGACCAGCCTCCACAGGCGGCACCCGTTCACGAGCATGACGTATGAATCAGCCATCGCTTCGCTCAACCATATTTTAGGGAACGTAACGACCCGACGCACACGCCACCACCGCAGAGACAGTAAAGAGAGCATGACACACTCAAGATACTCTAAATAAAAACTTAATGATCTATTTAACGCAACGCTGTTTGTTATCTGTAGGACAATGCTGATAAAGGCTGTCATATCAGTATAAAAAGTATAAAAAATAATTTTAATAAATTGATTCAAATATAATATGTGATTTTTATTATAACCAGGCTGTTTTATCATCTAAATATTCTTTGACTGTATAATAACCTTTTATAAGTAATAAAGACTTCACATGTTTTTTAAACTTATCTAAAGGTAAATCTAGTACAGAATTTGGTATTTTATTGTAATAGTGTATACCTTGCCCCAAGAAAGAACCAAGTACCTTCTGTAACCTGAACAGTGGCATTACAAGTTTTGTCTTATTTCTAGTATTGAAATTGTGTACGTCACCGTGTTTAGTAAAGGAGTTGATGTTGCAACGTACAAATATATATATTTTTGTAGAAGAGGACTACTCACAGATTTTATATCTTTTTTCATGTTTCTCTAAGAACCACCATTAACTTATTTCACATCTATAGTATTATGTAAGTCAGAATGATTTTTTTTTCAGGTGTCACTATTCACAAATTTCCAAATCCATCAAAATATCCAGAGCAGTTCAGAGCATGGGTTGAGTTGGCAGGTCAATGCCTTATAGGCATAAGAGATGACGTTATTTATAAAAACAGGAATATTTGTGATAAACATTTTGCTGAAAATGTAAAAAATCGCAACAACCGTTTAAGTGTATTAGCAGTACCTACATTGCATATACCAAGTAAGTAAATTTTATATAAAAATGTATAAATTTTAAAAACATGAATTGTTAGTACCTAGTATTTTAACTGCTTTAGAAGTTTTCTGTTTAAAATTGTTTCATCATCATCATCGGCTCATTTTTATGTCTCCACTGCTGGGGCACGAGCCTTCCCTATGGATGGATAGGGAAAACAGGCCATAAACCACCACAGGAGCCCAGTGCGGGTTGGTGGTTGTTAACAACTGCTAATGCAACCGGGACCAACGGCTTTACGTGCCTTCCGAAACACTGAGAAGCTCGAGATGATAAATTTTTGGTCACCTAACCGATGACCGGCCTTTGCGAAAGTTGCTTAACCTCAGCGCTCGCAGACCGGGCGCGTTAACCACTGCGCCATCAAGCTCCTCAATAATTCAAAATTGTTCAAAATTGTTTAATTACTTTATAATTCAAACATAGGTAAATATTTAAAATTCAATTAGTCAAGTATGTATGGTTTTTATTTATAAGTATTACTGTTCATTTCAGAATCATCTATTGTCACATTAGAGCTGAATAGAAGTTTCCAAAGTTTACCTTCTACTTCGTTGGTGCATTTGTCAGGTAAAATAGTTTTATTTTTGTAAAGATGGAATTTCGTTAAAGATAAAGATAAAGATACTTTATTTGCTTGCACACGTGTATAAAAAGATATTATAAATTATTTTTGGTTCAACATGCCATACCATAAACGGTGTACAAATTAAGACAAATTAAAATATAAATCCATGCTTAATAATAAAATCAAAATTAAAATTATAACTACAAACAATATTGAATTAATTTTAAATATTTTTTTATTTTTTATTTTTTTTAGGGAAATTTACAGACATATAATAACATAAATAAAATTGTAAACAATCAGATGCTAATAACAAATTTCCACGTTTAGCAGTAAAATAAGTATAAAGACTTTGACTCACATTTAAATGAAATATTAATAATAAACATAAAGGTAGTTTCCGGACACTGAGTGGCTACATATTAAGTGATGCTAATTAGTTAAAGTATTGTTCACTTAAAATGCGTTTAACTTTTAAACAGCTAGTACAGAACAAGTCGAGTTCTTCAGATGTTTCTACACTATTAAAACTTCTTACTGCCCTTATAATAAAAGAATTTTGTCGGAAATTTGTTCGAGCATTTGGTGTATAAAGAATAGGTCGTGGCCTTAGTGACAGGTTAGTTCGTAGTGATAGCTTAGACAGAAGCTCAGCACAGTCAATCAATCCATTTGCAATTTTAAATATATACACAATATCACTAATGTTCCGCCTTAGTGCTAGTGGTAGAAAATGATAATGCTTGCAGCGACATTCGTAATCGATTAAACGATGATGGGCCTTGAAATCTAAATATCTTAGAAATCTTTTCTGAATAGATTCAATACGAGACTTATAAATTTCATATCGGGGATTCCAAACTTGGCTAACATACTCCAGCTGACTTCTTACATACGTACAATATAATATTTTAAGCGATTTCAAATTATGAAAGTCTGAAGATGTTCTCATAATAAATCCAAGCATTTTATTTGCTTTTTTAACTATGTTGTCGATGTGTTTATCAAATAATAGCTTATTGTCATGAATTATACCTAAATCTTTAATTTCAGTTACAACAGAAATGGGACAGTTTTTAAGGATGTATTTAGAACAGATGATATTCTTTTTACGTGTAAAACTCATATGGAAGCATTTGGAAACATTCAAGTCTAACTTATTGACAGAACAATATTGTTCAAATCTGTTTAAATCATCTTGAAGCTCTCTCACATCTGACTCAGACTGAACAATTTTAAAAATTTTCATGTCATCTGCATATAATATAATTTTAGAATTTAAAAAACAGTTACCTACATCGTTTATGAAAATTGTAAATAAAAGTGGCCCTAAAAGTGAACCTTGAGGTACACCAGAATGGGCATGGCTCCATTTTGATATGTACCCTTGAACTACTACAGCTTGACTCCTGCTGTCAATGTATGAACAGAACCAGCGATATAAATCACCATGAATACCTGCAGCTGCAAGCTTAGTCATTAGTACACAATGATCGATACGGTCGAAACATTTACGATAGTCAGTATAAATGACATCAACTTGAGCTAAGTCATTCATGCCCTCCGTTATAAAGTCATTGGCTAGTATAAGATTAGATGTAGTTGATCGTCCGGTTAAGAATCCGTGCTGCTTATCATTGAAAGAGCATTTTAGGGAGGCATACACCTGGTTGTGCACTATTCTTTCCAAGATCTTAGCAAAAAGACATAGTTTGGAGATGGGACGATAATTTTCAACATCCGATTTGTCACCTTTTTTATGGACAGGTGTGATAAATGCGGATTTCCAGACCAAGGGTACGATTTTTCCATTAAAGAGCGTTGAAAAAGAATACAAAGCGGAGGAACCAGACTTTCACTACAACGAACAATAAATATTGGGGGTATGAGATCGGGGCCACCAGATTTAGACAGATCAAGTCCTTTGATCAACTTAAGCACTGCAGTTGCCAAAATCTCAACCGATGCTATACTACAGGGACTTAAGACTTCATCACGAGATATTGCAGAGGTATTGTTTGAGTTCGCTGATAAAAATGTAGAATGAAAATAGTTGGAGAACAGATTACTAATCTCGCAACCAGAATCAGCATTTGTGTCTTTGTACCGCATCAGATTAGGTATGGCACCAGATTTATTTTTATTTTTAACATAAGACCAGAAGGATTTTGGGTTTTCTACTATAGATGATTCAGTTTTTGCAATGTAGGTATCAAAACATTTTATTTCTAACCTTACTGCTCTCTCACGTAATAGACTAAATGATTGATAATCAGAAAGGTTGCCATAAGTCTTATATTTGTTGTGGAGTTTATATTTTTCCCTCAATATTTTAATAAGAGACGAGTTGTACCAAGGGGGATAGTGACTAGATTTAATAGATTTTTGAGGTATGTATTTATCTCTGACTTCATATAATTTATCATAAAACCATTGAACAGCTTGATCTAATGGGATCAATTTCAAAATGGTGTGCCAATCAATCGTATCTAGATCTGAACAAATCTTCGAATAGTCACCACGATTGAATAAGTATTTGGATACATACCTACTTCCCAGAGCCCGGGGTTTTTGAAAACTAACTATAATATCTAATGATTTATGGTGAGCGTCTTCGGGAACTAGAGGAGCCTCCGAGCTACAGACGTGCATACTAATATTTGAAAGAGCTAAGTCTAGAATCCGATTGTTAACATTAAACTCACCATTAAATTGACTTAGACCACAAGAACATAATATATCTATAAACTCGGTGGTGTGCTCACTGCTTGAGGTAGCATATGGTATTAACTCGGAGCCGTTTATATTTCTAACCCAGGTGATACTGTCACCCAAATTAAAATCACCTAATATTACAAATTTATCTGAGGGATGTGACATCATCGTATCAAATAATCTATTTAAGAAGTTATGTAGTTGCACCTTTATAGAATAGCCCAAAGACTCATCACATAGGTAGATAGTGCATATGTGAACATTATATGATACGGCGGGTTGGTCTTTATGAAACGTGATGGTGACCCATATATCTTCAGCCGTGCTACGCCAATCGCATCTTTTTACAGCCAACAGATCGCGCCTCACTGCTAGAAGTACCCCCCCACCCTTAGATTGTCGCGTCCGAGAGTAGTTACGATCACGTCTCCATACCAAGTAACGGCTATCAAAAAGCTCTTTATCAATAATGCCATCTGTTAGCCATGTCTTCGTAATTGATATAATGTCATATGAGTTTAAATAAACATTACGTAAGAAGTCACTAGTTTTAGTGCGCAAGCCCCGTGTATTCTGGTAATATATCTTTAATGAAAGTTCTTCTGAGACAAGAACAACAATCTAATAATTAAATCAAAAAAGGTCCAATATTTAACCTGATTTAAGGTGCAAGCAAGTTTTAAAATTACAAAATACAAAATCTCACTATTAGAACCGATTAATAAAAGTTTACCCATCAACAGTATAATAAACTCATTATTGTATTCGAAAATTGAGAGATAACGAAACAAAGGCGGAACACATGTGCGGTACAATAAAATTGTTCGTGTTATTGAGAAACTATTCCCTAACCCATTAGCACCACGGTCGAAATTAGTGTATGCGATTGAATTAATGATACACAAAAGGTTGACTCGAACTGACCAGCAAAAAAATTCTATTGAAATTGCAAGTAAACAACAACAAGTGATTCTCAAACTTCTGTCACAATTAATTATTGACAATGCAAAATAAAACAAAAAGCACTTAACCATCACGTAGTTCAATGCTAAAACACTTAATATTTGTTTGTTATTTTGGTAAGGTCTTTTTCTGATTTCACCAGGATAACAGGTGCAGTGTCTTCCAGTCGCGCGTAGATCCTGCAGTGTTTCACCCATACATATTGAAACCCCTTCTCAGTCGCTAATTTCTTTACTTTATTTAGAAGTATCTTATTACGAACAGTTAACCGGTCATTTACAAAGATTCTTTTACCGCCTTGAAAACCCAGTAGGGAAGGCATGATCGGGGTTGACTTTGACGCTGCTCTGTAGGCAGCTATGAAGTCATCTTTCACATATCTATTTAGGAAACAGACTATGATTGGCTTGATACTATTCGGGTCACGCGAGGGCACTCTGGTTACGAAGTTGATAAGATTCTTGGATATTGGATATTGCACTACTTTTCCAAGACCACACATTAGCTCAAGCAGGTTTTCAGACTTGGTTTGTGGTACACCTTTGACCTCCAGGTTGTTCATTCGACTCCATTGTTCCTCGTCCTCCCTTTCAGCCTGGACTGTTTCGAGCTTGTCCTGAATAATATTAACACGGCCGTCAATGGCCCCAAGCGACGTTTTCAGGCCGGCGAATTCCCCTCTCAACTCCTTTATTTCGTTAGCAAGGGCAGCCAAAGGTGCCAATTTTTTATCCAAAGATTTGTTAATTTCAACCAGGAGCTGTGCGTTTATGTTACTTTGGTCGATGACTGGAGATGAGATCGGTAACGGCGAAGATGATATCACAGATGTCAATAATAATTACTTGCATAAAATAAAAATTCAAAGATATAATAACAATAAAATTATACAATTTCACAAATTATTATCATTTAAAAAATCCGATATGGTGTAATAACATTTTTCGCAAAGTAATTTTTTAATTTTGTTTTGAAATTGATTAAAATTTAGTTCTATAAGCTTCACAGGTAATTTGTTGTTAATTCTAGGGGCCATACAAAATATGCTTTTGCTCATTAAAGCTGTTTTTGTCCGAAGCATACAAAGGCGACTGTTGTCACGTCATACACACAAAAAAATCAGGATTTGATTTGACAAAAATAACAACTTTCAAAATATTTGTTATTTAGTATATTTGAATGAGATATCTTTAGTTAATTTTCACATCATAAATAACATTATTTCATGCTTATCAATTATTTTTGTAGTTATACATCTAAATCAATTATTTTTAAATTAAGTGTTGAATATAGATTCCCATAGATGTATGATAATAATGTATGTATGTTATGCAATTTTATATTAATGTAATATTTAATGAGTATAACTTTACACCAACAATTATACAAGCTGTATGTAATGTCACAGCTTACAATTCTGAATCCCTGACAATGACAAATATTGGACTATACTTTTAAATAACTTGTCATGAAAATTGTTTCAGATAATATGTTGATCAACATCAACAAAGCTGATGAATGTGGACTAACAGACCCATCGAATAAAACAATGACACCACAAACTAAAGGTAATTATTAATTTATAATTTAGTAATTTACTTACTTACGTCTTGCTGCTAACAGAATTTATATACATCCCACAAAAAATTAGAAAGAAGCATGCGTTTTTGTATCACATACTTTCTGTAAGATTTATCTCACAATGGGTTAAGTAAAGTAAAGTAAGTATATTTTCTGTCCCACTGCTGGGCATAGGCCTCTATCATTGAAATCAAGTCATCGTTACAATTGATGGGTTATTGGCTTAATTACCACGCTTGTCAAATGCGGGTTGGTGGTCACAAACCCGGGTAATCCGAAACACACTTTGCCCGGCCTGAGAATTGAGCCCAGGATCTTCGGGTACCAAGCGCTTTGCCACTCGGCCAACGAGGCGCTGGATGGTTGATTGGTTGACAATGGGTTAAGTTATAGGAAAATAAACAAACAGAGTTGTTCATAATATATTGTATTAGGATTTTGTTACTTTATTTAAGTTATGCTGTTTTGCTTTTCAGATGCTATTGCTGATATGATGATTGCTGTCAACAGAGATCATATATATTGCAGCAAACCAGATCAACCTATTACATCGAAGACACCACAAACTACAGGTACCTTTGGGTTCACCTTAATGGTTAAATTGTTATTTGAATAATTATAGTACTTACAAATTAATAAATGTAAAACTCTTGAATTCCTTAATATCATTTAACTATACTAATATTATAATGAAGTAAAAATCCGAAACTACTCATACGAGATTAAAAATTCTTTCCCCTATATTTAGAATAGACCTTCAGGGTGGACATAGGATCTTTTTTATCCCGGTATTCCAACGTAAACCACGCGGGAAACACCGCGGGCGACAGCTAGCTATTGATAAAAATTTCGAAGCAGTGGAGGTCTCTTGCAGGGGCCTCGGGCAATAGCCCGTGTAGAAAACATTTTATATTTAATTTTTTTTTGCACAAGGTCCTCCACAGATCTAGTCAATTATCAGAAATAACTATTTTCAATTGTCATACTTTGCATAAGGGCACGCAAATATCTGCGACCAGAGTGTCGCAATGGTTAAAGTTATTTCAAAGTGTCATGCAATTTTTAATACTATACTAAATACTAAATTAATATCATTTTTTTGCAGATACAATGAGGCAACCGCAAGGCTTAGCCTATTATAAAGGAATGCAGAAAGAAATAAGAATGCTAAAGAGCGAAATATGCAGGTTGAGAAACCGAAGCAAAAATTTTAAAACTAAATTAGCAAGTGCTTTAAAGATATCCGACAACAAAGCCTTACAAAAAATCACAGGCAAAATGAGTTTACCTGCAAAACTATTCACAGAAATACAATACCGAGAAACTATGAAGAAAGCAAAAGGTCGTCGCTTCACAAATGAAGAAAAAATTTTGTCGCTTTCTTTGTTTAAAAGAAGTCCAAAGTGTTATACACTTCTATCAAAATGTTTTACTTTGCCATCTTCAAAATCATTGAAAAATCTTCTTGGAAAAATAAAAATATCACCTGGAATTAACAAAATAATTTTTGAAAAATTAAAGCACACTGCTGAGCAAATGAACGAGGATGACTGCCTCTGCACTTTAGTTTTTGACGAAATGTCTATAAATCCGCAACTATAATGCAGCTCAAGACGAATTAAAAGGATTTACAACAATCGGTAAAAATAATATTGCTGATCATGTCCTAACTTTTATGATAAGAGGAGTAAAAAAAAATTTTAAGCAGCCTGTCGCGTATTATTTTACGAACTGCTTGAATAAACTAGATTTAAAAAACAGTATAAAGGAAGTTATACAATATCTTCTATCTAGTGGCTTAAAAATTGTAGCCACTGTTTGTGACCAAAGTGCTGTCAATGTTAGTGCAATAGAAAGCCTAGTTAAAGATTCCAAAGAAATATATTTAAAGAGGGGGCAGGATTGGAAAAATAATGTCATTATTATTGGTAATAAAAAAATAATACCTTTTTATGATGTGCCGCACCTATTAAAAGGCATTCGTAACAATTTGATCACTAAAGATATTAAATACATTGATTCTGAAGATGGCAAGGAGAAAACGGTCAAATGGGAGTATTTTCAAAAACTCTATGAAGCAGACAAAGCATATGGAGAATTAAAAATTTTACAAAAATTGACAGAAGATCATATAAACCCTCAAAAAATAAACAAAATGAGGGTAAAAACAGCTACCCAAGTATTCAGTCGAAGCGTCGCAATTGCTGCAAAGCATCTGATCGACGGCGGTAAACTAGACCCAGAGTGTTTAGAAATTACACCATTTGTGTTATTTATAGACAAACTTTTTGATAGCTTGAACTGCAGTACGTTCCAACCAATAAATGGAAAATTTTATTGGGCAGGTGTCAAAATTAATTCTCCCCATCATAAACTGTGGCAAGATTCTATATTATTTTTGCAAAGTATGAAGTTTATTCATAAGAAAAAAGAAGGCAATGAAATTCGTTTTACAGAAAAAGTTGTTCCTTCTATAAAAAACTTTATAAAAACTTTGGAGGGAATGCAAGCTTTATGGAAAATATTAAACAGGAAATACAAATTTGACATAATGTTTTGTAGAAATTTCAATCAGGACCCACTTGAAAACTTTTTTGGGAACATTAGAAGTCTTGGTGTGAGAAATGTGGCTCCTAATACAGTTGGGTTTGAAGGAGCCTTCAAAGCTCTTTTATTAAATAATTTTTGCACATCGCACTCTATCAAAGCCAGCTGTGAAGATGATATGAGCACATTTCTCCAATCCGTTGACTTCTTTTTGTCAAGAAAAAATAAGGAGAGTAGTCAAGATACCACTAAAGAAATTATAATAAGTGAAGAACTTTTGCAATGTAGCGAAAAAAACGAAAGCAATGATCCCGAGTCTTATGTTTGTGGGTGGGTCCTTAGAAAATGCTGCAAAAAAATTATAAAAGGATGCCTACAATGCAAAACTAATTTAATATCGACTTACGATTTACCGTCAAATGCGTATATAAAAGCAAAAGAATATGTTAATGGTAAAAAATGGCTGTGCTATCCCTCCGAAGAGTTGAAACAATGTTTTAGTGAAATACAAACTGTAACTGTAAGTGTATTAAAAAAAGAAATAAATGTGAAAAATGTAAAGAAACACATAAAGATGTTAAATGAAATTTTTGTAAATTATAATATTTTTAATTGTCAAAAACATCAAAAAATATTAAAAGATTACTTTGAAGACATAACTATTAATGTTATTTTATACAGCTGGTGTCGTTCTGTAAACCGAATTTTGTGCGGTAACTTAAAATATGATGGGGATGATGACTGTAAAACGAAAGCTCAATTGTATTACGATAAACATAAACATAATAAAAATAGAAAATAAATGATGTTGTTTTATTTTTACAAAGTTCCCAAACTGGCAGATGCATGCAAAACCTTTGAATCAGAGTGATTTAATTTCATAAATTTAGTGCAATTATTCAATCTTGCACTAAATTTATGGAATTAAATCACTCTGATTCAAAGGTTTTGCATGCTTAAAATTTGAAAAGGCTTATACCAATATATAGAATGCATTATGTATATAAGTCAAAAGTTTCGGAACAACACCACCAGAGGCCACTAGGTTCAAACAGATTGGCAAAAATTATCCGTGAGATGGCTCTCTATTCCCCTAGTATTACTTTTCTCTATGGGTCAGTCGTCCCTCGCTCCGCGTTGTGATTACACTACTTGCTGTTTTAAAATCTACCACATAGTTTTGTTGTTATTGTTGAACTTTTGTTACGTTTTTATTTTGTTGTTGAACATTTCTTGTTAGTTACAATGGAAGACGGTTACTACTCAAGTCAGCACCTCGCCGATATCCATTTCGTGTACGGATTGTGCAACGGAAATGCCAATGCTGCTGTTAGAGAATACGTAAGAAGATTTCCAAATCGACCTACACCGAATGCCCGGACTTTTATAAGAATACACATGAGACTAGCTGAAAATGGAATCAGAAGACCTGCCAATGAACGTGCTCGTCTTGTGTCTCACCAAGAGGAAGAAGAAATATTAAATTTGATTACTCAAGATCCTAGACTTAGTGTCAGACGAATTGCTAATCAACTGAATTTATCCAGATGGTCAGTGTGGAGAGTTCTTAAAAGGGAAGGATTACATCCGTATCACTTCCGAAGGGTACAGTCGCCATCAGATATATCGGAGCGGCCGAGGTACTCAAATATTTCTGAGCAGCAATAAATTTCAATAAATTCTTTACGGTAAATGAGGTCAATAATATCTGAACATCCAATTCGCCATAAATATATGAGCACTAGTTTTTTAATAACATCTGAACACACAACGAGACAATAATATCTGAAAGCACAACTCGTCAAAGTTATCTGCACAGACAGGGTGATCATAATGTATGAATCACACATAAGAATGACGCTGTTGCCAGGCGATTGTAGGCTCTAAGGTAGCTCTAAACGAGTTGTACGTCAGACACCGTGGCACGTAGGCCTACCTTGTTATTACCTTTTATAAACCTAGAAAAACAGTTCATTACATCGTTAATTATTTATGTGGCGTTTTATTTACCAGCGAGCGTCACATAATTTGGTCCTTCGCGAAAAAGGACTGCGTGTGTTAGGCGTGTGCAGTGCAACTCATTTTGAGGGCGATCCCGTGGATCCGCCATTACGTCGGACAATTCCGAGGTTTTAAGCGAGCGCGTGTGAAGTGCAAGACACGAACAATTTGTTAATTTTGTTATTTTACGTCGTCTATGTCGCCGCGTGTGTTAAATTAATCACTCTCAATTTGTGAGATCGCATTTTGTTTAATCTAAAATTATCATACAAAAACTTTTTTTCGTTCGTGTGCGAACGAGACAAGGCGTGGGATCAACCAGGCCAGAGGGAGACAGCTAGCGGCGTTGCCGCGTTCCCGTTCGTCGCAGTCGCATCGCAGCCAGCGTGGCGCCCCTCGCCGTGTTATCTCGGTCGGGGTCGGAGATTGTCGGCAAGCCGGCCGCCTAGTGCAGTGCGGAAGGGAGAAGGTCGTCGCCCCGGGAGCGTTCGCAACGAAGTGCGAGCGAGAGAGCGCGGCGCATCTAGAACATTCGCTGCGTGACGTCGTCGCGACTGTGAGGCGATCTGCGCGCCTCTTCCTGTGCTGCGCTGCCGCTACGTACTATTCACTTTCTGTGAATCAGCGTCCTGTGCAATTTAAGACGGCCATTACGGCTAACCATTTTGTGATTTGTTACGCTCCGTATTTATTAGCTACGTTCTATACGCATTGTAATTGTAACATTTAGAGCAAGAATGGGTGAAGAACTTAGGCGCTTGGTTGCGGCTCGCGGCCAAGCCAAGGGGTCCATCACAAGACTTTATAATTTCGCTAAGGGTGATACAACACGTGATTGTACGTTGATAGAAATTACAATAAAAAAAGACCGCTTAGTGTCAACATTTAGGGAGTACTGTGATCTAAATATAGATGTTTTAGTTCTAGATCCTAAGAACAACGAAGACTTCACCGAAACGGAAGAGAAGTACATGAGCACGTTGGCTCTTCTCGAGGAGCAAGCCATGGCAAACGTTTCTAAAGGTGGATCTGGTACTGAACCAACCCAGGATGCAATTAGCGCAAGCAGGTTACCGTGTATCAACATCCCCAAGTTTAGTGGCGAGGTAGGTGGTTACCACGATTTTATAAATCTATTCAGAAGTGTCATTGACTCCAGCTGCAAATTATCGCAATGCGATAAGCTTTATTATTTAAAGTCTTTCCTAGAGGGGGAGGCTGCTGCTTTATTAAAGCATTTAAGTTTAAGCGCAGATAGTTATATCACCGCACTCCAGCTGTTGGAAGACCGATATAATAATAAAAATAAATTAATTAATCACCATATTACTTCTTTATTAGATCTGAAACCCATCACCAAATGCACTGCTTCAGCCTTAAGAGACATTATTTCTTTGACGCGCCAACACATAGGAGCCTTAAATAATCTGGAAGTGCCTGTCCAACATTGGGGCTTAATGCTAATATGCATTTTACAACGCAAGCTGGACCAATATACTATAAGGTGCTTTCATTTGGAGCAAGGGGATAGTTTGCCTGACTTAGATTTATTTTTGCATTTCCTAGAACAACGAGCGGCTGCACTGGAGACTGTTGCTGATGTTGGCCGGGCTCAGGCAAGCACCTCATGGAGCAGCGGGCGCAGGGCAAGCTTATTAACCACAGCTGCAGCTGCACAACCTGCATCGTGTCATTTTTGTGATTCCAAGAATCACCAACTCCATCAATGTGAGAAATTTAGGTTAGCCTTGCTATCCGAACGTATTAAGTTTATAAATTCTAATAAATTATGTCAGCTGTGTCTTAAAAGGCATGATAAAAAGTGTAGGTTTAATTTCAAATGTTCAATTTGCAAAGAAAAACATAATACTTTATTACATCAAAGCAAGCCATCAGGAGAGTTGAAACAAGTGGCACTTTCAAGTAGTAAGGGTGGTGAAATTGTATTACCTACTATTAAGGTGAGGTTAGTTGATAAACACAACAACGATATTTATGTCAGAGCACTTTGTGATTCTGGAAGTCAAGTCTCTTTTATTCTATCAGACTTGGCACAAATAATTAAATGCAATATCTTTGATAAATACACATCCTTTTCGGGTATTGGTAGGGACAGTGTCATTAACACAGTGAAGAAAAATGCAACCATACAGATCTTTTCATCTTCAAATGATTACAAGTTGAAGGTGGAATGTTGTATTGTTCCTAACATTACTAGTGATTTACCACAATGCGAAATAAAAACAGAAGGCCTAAACATACCTTCACATACAAAGTTAGCCGATCCTGAGTTTTATAAGACAGAGAAAATAAGTATACTTTTAGGTTGCGATATTTTCTTTAAAATATTACTGCGGGAGCAATTACCTATCCTATCTAGCGGCTTATATATACATAATACCAAGTTTGGTTTTGTTGTTGCTGGCAAGCTATTACACAGTAGACGGCAAAATATTGTTAATAAACAGGTAAGCGCACATGTTAGCAATAGTGATAGTTTAGCTTCATTAGAAAATACTATTCAGCAATTTTGGAAGTGTGAACAGGTGTCTGAGGTTTTCAAAGAAGCTGCCTCAGAACATGAGCTTGCTGAAAAGACATTTAGTAAATCGGTAGTGTTAAAAAATAACAAGTTTCAAGTAGATTTGCTTTTAAAACAAGACATTAACCATTTAAACATGGGCAGCTCACTTTCACGCGCATTGCAGCGTTTTACAAATTTAGAAAAAAGGTTTCAAAAAGATCCTATTCTTTTCCAAAAATACAAAGCCTTTATTGATGAATATGTTGCATTAGGTCATGCCAAGGTTATAGATATTGAATCTTGTGAATTAGAGAGTGGTGAGGTTTATTTTTTGCCTCATCACCCGGTTATTAATGAAAACAGCGAAACTACCAAGTTAAGGGTGGTATTCGACGGTTCTATGAATACAAATTTAGGTTTTTCACTAAACAACATGCTGTTAAATGGACCATGTGTGCAGAATGAATTATTCAATATCTTAATCTTATTTAGATTACAGAAATATGTCCTAATCAGTGATATCAGGCGTATGTTCAGAGAGGTACAGTTAAATACTTCCCATTGTAAATTGCAAAATATTTTGTGGAGAAATTCACCACATGAAAAAATACAGTGTATTCAGTTACAAACTGTAACTTATGGGCTGAAGTGCTCAACCTTTTTAGCAACTAGGTGTTTAGTTGAATTAGCCAACCGTTTTAAGGATCAATATCCTTTGGCAAGTGCTGCATTATTAAATAACACATATGTTGATGATATTATTGTTAATAATAATAACATTAAGTTATTAATTGAGACTAAAAGACAGCTAATTGATTTACTCAAGCTTGGTGGGTTCACATTACATAAATGGCGGGCTAACAGCGATATTCTGTTGAGTGATACAACTAGTACAAAAAACAATACAAAAGAAATAGATTTATGTAAAGATGAGTATGCAAGTGTCAAGACTTTAGGTGTTACTTATGATATTCAATCAGACACACTTAACATCACTAGTCCTCCTCAGAGCCCACTGGAACACTATACCAAGCGTCAAGTATTAAGCTTTATAAGCAGATTGTTTGACCCATTAGGTTTAGCAGGGCCAATAATTGTAGCTGCAAAAATAATTATGCAACAAGCATGGTTAGCAAAAGTTGATTGGGATGCTCTTCTCCCTGTCAAGCTTAATAATGAATTTAAGTCATTTGTTTCCAATTTGTCTAAAATGAATACAATAAAGGCAAAAAGAAACATAGATACATTAAATACAAGGCTTATTGAGTTAATTGGGTTCGCAGATGCCTCAAAGAAGGCATATGGGTGCTGTTTGTACTTGAGAATCATTGACAAGGAAGGAAAGGCAAAAGTTAGCTTATTATGCTCAAAATCTAGAATTAATCCTATAAAACCTTTAACTATTCCTCAACTAGAGTTAAATAGTGCGTTATTACTGTCACAATTAACAAAAAAGGTCTATGACCAATTGTGTCAGGCAGGTTTTTATTCAAAGGTGTATCTCTATCTTGACTCACAGGTGGTTTTAGCATGGTTAAATACACAACCTACAAAGTTACCAGTTTATGTTGCAAACAGAGTTAGGTCAAGTCAAAAACTCACTAATAATTTTTCTTGGTCTTATGTTAACACCAATGAAAACCCTGCAGATCTATTATCAAGAGGGGTAGATGCTCATTTACTGCAAGAGAATATGTTATGGTGGCAGGGTCCACAGTTTTTACACAGTGCAGATTATCTTCATAAATCTTACTCCTGCAAAAATGTATGTGAAATTTCTCATTTTAAAGTCTGTAAGGTCATTGCTATCAGTTCAGAAAGTGATAATATATTTGCAAAATACTCTGATTTAATTAATATGAAACGAATAGCAGCTTATGTTTACAGATTTATTAACAATTGTAAACAGATAAAGGCGAACAGAGTATTTGGTAATTTAACTTGCAATGAAATGGAGCTTGCTTTAAAAATGATAATCAAGAAAGAACAAGCTCATTATTTTTCTGAAGAACTTAAGAATTTAAAGTCAAATATGCCAATTAAATCAAAGTTAAAGTCATTAAATCCATTCGTTGATGGAACAGGCATCCTTCGCGTTGGGGGAAGGCTACAGAATGCAAACATGTCTTTCTCTCAGAAACACCCAATAATTTTACCTAAAAAATCGATAATTACAATGGCAATCATTAATTATGCACATAAATGTTTATTGCATGCTGGTCCAAAGTTATTGTTTGCAAGTTTAAGTCAAATGTATTACATTATAGATGGGCTTAGGATCATAAAAAGTATAATTTATAAATGCATAACTTGCTTCAAATTAAAGGCCAAGGCAGCAGAACAGTTAATGGGTTCCCTGCCTGCAGATAGGGTGACTCCTAGTAGACCATTTGAAAAAGTAGGTATTGATTTCGGTGGTCCATTTTCAGTGAAATTACACCGTGTTAGAAAACCAATTATCTACAAGGCTTATATAGTGCTTTTTGTATGCTTTGTCACTAAGGCAATCCATATTGAGCTGGTGTCCAATATGACAACAGAGTGCTTTTTGCAGTGTTTGAAAAGATTTATAGCGCGCAGAAATAAACCTTCAGTAATTTACTGCGACAATGCCTCAACTTTCAAAGGTGCTAATAATCAGCTACACGAATTGTACCAATTTCATTCCAAACAAGGACACCAAGACAAAGTCACAAAGTTTGCAGAAAATTCAGGTATTCGCTTCAGCTTTATTCCTAGCTATAGTCCGGTGTTCGGAGGCTTATGGGAATCGGGTATCAAAAGCGCGAAATACCATCTTAAAAGAGTGGTAGGTATGCAAGTTTTCACTTATGAAGAGTTAAATTCAGTAGTCATTCAAATTGAAGGTATTTTAAACTCAAGGCCACTATTGTCTCTTAATAATGTAGATACAGATGACATGGCATACCTAACTCCAGCACATTTTCTAACAGGTGCATCACTAACCTCATATCCAGAGCAAAACATAACACAAATGCCAATTAATCGTTTGTCGTTCTGGAAACAGTGTACACACATGGTACAGTGTTTTTGGAAAACATGGTCAAAGCAATACTTGACCCAACTTCAAAACCGTCCCAAGTGGCATAAGTCCCTTCCTAATATTCAAAAGGGTACCTTAATTCTACTAAAAGATGACAATTTATCACCCTTGGTCTGGAAGGTGGCACGGGTTACAGAAACATTCCCAGGTTCGGATGGCAAGGTCAGGGCTCTCACAGTTAGAACTGGCAAGGGTTCTTTTGTTCGGACAAGCATCACCAAGGTCTGCGTGCTTCCTATTGATGACACAGATGATGCAGGTCGTGCAGGGCAGGGTGGCTAATCGGGCTTCTCATGTGTCACTGCCTTTTTTGATAATCCGTTCTAGCGTTTGTACCTTCCATTACAACAATTTTATAAAGCAAATTCTGTGCTGTCAGAAAAAAAATATCTATATTTGGGTCACAGTTTACAACCACATATTGTTGTCAACAATGTTATTAATATAAGTATATTTAGTAAAACTTAGTAATTAATATAAATTTTATGTAACTAACAAGGTTATTAATATAAGTATATTTAGTAAAACTTAGTAATTAATATAAATTTTATGTAACTAACTATAAGTAGCTTCATATGCAATGCTACATCAAATAAGAAAAAGCATTTAATTTTTTGTTATGCTTACTTAGTAAAAACGAAGATAGATGTATAAGTTTTCGTTTATTTAACAGATAACCTGCAATGAAGTTGCTAGGTCTATGTATTTTTTTAGTAAGTACCTATTGTGCTTTAGTTGATAGTTTTTTTTTGTGATTTCAACTATTTTTGTGTTGGTCTCGATTGTCACAGGAGTACAGTGACTAGACTTTAAGTTTAAACTAATATAGGTATTGGTAATTTAAGTTAATATTGTTTTTGTTACACAGCAAGCATTTGTAACAACTTACCACAGGAGTAAAGTGGCTAATTTTGTTTACTTTGTTAAAGGTTAGGGCATAGTAATGTAAAACTAGAATATGTGTTACAATATTATTTAATGTTCATTAAAATATAAATAGGTAAACGGCCAGGCATCTTGAAAACATAAAATAGATTAAGAATAGATTTTGTAACTTTCAGAAAAACTAGCTTACCTTACTTCACTTATTAAATTAGCTTATGTATTAAAGGAATTAGCATTGTATTTTGTTTACAAAGTAAGGCGACAATTAACCTTTTTGTTGTTGTCCCCAATTTATGTATGAATCACACATAAGAATGACGCTGTTGCCAGGCGATTGTAGGCTCTAAGGTAGCTCTAAACGAGTTGTACGTCAGACACCGTGGCACGTAGGCCTACCTTGTTATTACCTTTTATAAACCTAGAAAAACAGTTCATTACATCGTTAATTATTTATGTGGCGTTTTATTTACCAGCGAGCGTCACACATAAATATCTGAACATTTAGGGAAAATATAACTTAAATCACTTAGCATACAGTTTAATAGTAGTTTATGCAACTGTCATATAATGAAGGGTATTAAAACACGAGTGTGAGTTTATGAAACGAGCGCAGCGAGTTTCATAATAGTAACGAGTGTTTTAATACCCGTGTTATATGCAGTTGCATACACTACTTTATCTTCACTAATGCAATTAGTCAAACAACAAGAGTAAAAGCTGACAATAGTTTATTTATAATAATTGTTCAAATTTTGGATGGTACAATTTTGAAAGTTAATGTTAATTATTGATCCAGCAGCTGTAGCGGTCGCGGGGCAAGCAGTAGAGCTCGTAGACGGAGTTGGAATATTTATAATTACTTCATTCGTCTTGTTTTCTATACTGTTCAAGATCGTATTTGAGACTTGAATTTTATTCATTAAAGACTCATCAATGTAGCTTTCAGCCACAGTAGAAGACTTCCACCCCCCGTGTCGTTTCAGTGCGGTCAAATCACCACCGCTATCTATGAGAAGGGTCGCCGAGGTGCGCCGGAAGCAATGCCCCCGTGTACAACGCTGGGTTAGGCAGATTCAAAAAACTTGCGATAGTTTTTCCCAGAGCACCAAATTTATTAATACCAGTTCTTTGATCGACGCACTTCCCCGATCTATAGCTCAAGAAAAAGGCAGGGTTTCGACAGGGGGTGGGTCGAAGTTCCATGTATTTTTTACATACGGCATAGCAGTTGCCCGTCACAACGAAAGAACGATCTATTTTCGTTTTTGTTTTCGAAACTTTCACCATGATTGTACTGTCGTCTATGTTAGAGACTTCATTGAACTGGATGTTGTATAGCTCTTGCCTTCGGCATGCCCCCATTATGCCGAAGATTAGTGCAACCTGTAACAATAAACGATATAATAAGCTTGAGTTACATAGCCAAGGCAAAAACTATGATTTATGAAGTAGTAAAGTGTAGGTACCTACTACCTAATTTATACACAAAGCGCTTAAACGGAGTGTCTAGATAACTTGCGTGTGTAGTACGTAAGTACTAGGTAGATTAAATAACAGAACTAAAATACACTTACCTTTTCAAAAAGATACAAAATATCTGGTGAATCTTTCAGGAACATCTTTATTTGACCTGATGTAAACGTCAAGGACTTTTTTTCCTTGTGTCCTTCTGAACTGCGTTTCAGGAACGCTATGACTTTTGAATACTATTTCTTTGCTATTTCTTTTCATAGAATGATATCATTTCATTAGGAATATTAATAGTAGGGCAAATAAAAGTAAGCAATAAAACGAAAATATACCTTAGTTTGAAATAATAAAAACAAACACTACTACATGGGTAACAAAAGTTAGTATTTGGTGTAACCTCCTTCTGCATTAAGTACCGCTTGCAGCCTTCTTCTCATCGAATCGACTAGATTCTCGCAGGTGGTACGGCCTCTAAACGACTCCCACACGTTGAAAGCATGAAGTCTTAAGTTTTCCTTTGTGCGACACCGGCTTTCGTCCCATTCTTGGACCATTTTCCCCCACAAGTTCTCAATGGGATTGAGGTCGGGGCTCTTAGCCGGCATTTTGATTCTAGTCAACACATCTCTGTTTTCGTGAATCCATGCTTGTACTAACCTAGCATTATGCACGGAGCTATTATCTTGCATGAATGTAATGTGTTCATTCGGATAAACAACGTTGGCAGTTGGTAGAAATGAGTTTTCCAGTATCTCTTTGTAATCGTTTGCATTCATTCGTCCTGTTATCTCTACCAACTCCCCCGGACCATTCTTACTCATCCAGCCCCAGAAACCAATCGTGATACGCCCACTGTGACGATTAGGCACCACATTTGGCTCGAGATACCGTGTATTATCTGGTCTCCATAGACTCATTCTGCCGTTATCAGATGAGCAGAAAACCTTTTCGTCCATAAATATGACATTTACAAAATTGTAGTTTAAATAAGCCGCTGCGAATTGTAACCGCTCAGCTTTGTGTCGGTTAGTGAGAGCCGGCTTCCTTGCCGGCACTCTATTTTGTAAGCCAGCTTCTTTTAAACGTCTTCGTATTGTGCTGCTGGACACTTGGTGTATATTTGCAAATTGTGTTGTGTTAATAAATCTGTCATCGCGAGCTTTATTCACAATTGCGACGTCTTGGCCTCTTGTAGTACAACGCGGACGTCCATACGAAACATGGTTATTTATGTTTCCTTCTTGCTGCCATCTTTCCAGCCATAAATATACAGTGTTTCTCTGAAATAAAAACTTATTTTTACTTTTCATTGCGTTAAATTCAAAAATACTAACTTCAACAACATTGTCATTTTCCCGCTTTGAATGTCATAAAATATACTCACCGCAACTCCAACTTCATTGGCGATCTCTGTTACGGGCACACCATCGTTCTTTAGTTGTATGATTTTTCTTTTTATCTCACTATCAATGCGATAGGTAATCATCTTAAAAGATTTTTTAACATTTAATAGGTATAGCAATTTACATCCAATGCGATCCAATTGATACATGAACACGATAACAATTACTAGATAGTTGTCAACGTTGACGGAATCAAAAAAGTACGAGTATTATCTAGTATTAGTTGAAGTGTGAAACTCTTCAAAAGAGTTTGCACGTGTGTTATGAAGTGTTTATTGCTTGGTATAATCATTACATTTTTACCCCTATCACCTCTTTTTGTATTTTTTTTCTATTCAGAATCATCAAGAAAATTGAGCGGTACGGAGGCTTGAACTCACTATGTTTTGTTTTTTTTTGTAGTTTTGAAAACTAACGAGTTTCTATAAATGTTGATGTTAAGTTTGTTTACAGTTTTAGTTTCCCTCTATAACTTTTCGTTTCCTGACCTAAATAAGCACATTTGAGGATTTGAACCCTGACGCAACGGTATAAAAATTTGCTTTCTAATTACTAAACCGCTAGGCCATGGTGACTGACATAATACTGAGTGAAATATTGCAAAGCATTCGTACCTATTTTAATTTGGCAGCTTCAATATTACATTTGATACATGCACGCAGTGAATTACGTAGTGACAGATCAAAACGTGAGACACACATATGCAATGACAGTATGTTACCGTTTTCGTGAATTGCCAAAATATTTTATTCAAATTTGGCTCTTGTAACAAGACAGTGAAGTTGCTTTTCGCAGATTTATATTTTGTAAACCTACTTATTTTGTAAAAGGAAAATTCGCTACATCTGTACGATTACATTTAAACTGTATGTGTAGTGATTGAAGGTATATTTTCCTTAAATGTTCAGATATTTATGATCACCCTGTCTGTGCAGATAACTTTGACGAGTTGTGCTTTCAGATATTATTGTCTCGTTGTGTGTTCAGATGTTATTGAAAAACTAGTGCTCATATATTTATGGCGAATTGGATGTTCAGATATTATTGACCTCATTTACCGTAAAGAATTTATTGAAATTTGTTGCTGCTCAGAAATATTTGAGTACCTCGGCCGCTCCGATATATCTGATGGCGACTGTACAAGATATACTAGAACCGGATTTCGCGACAAGGTCAGTTTTTTGTTCGTGGGTTATTAGAAGAGTGCGACACAACCCAAATTTTTTAAAAAGAATTTTGTGGACTGACGAAGCCACTTTCACTAGATCGGGATATACGAACCACCGCAATGATCATCTGTGGCTTCATGAAAATCCCCATGCCGTGAGACCAAGTTCATCTCAGCATAAATTTTCTGTGAATGTTTGGGCTGGAATGATTGATGATCTTTTAATTGGACCGTTCCGGCGACATTGAATGGCCCAAGATTTTTGGAATTCCTGCAAACTCAGTTCCAAGACGCACTACTGGATTTACCGTTGTCCTACAGAGCTGGTATGATATTACAATTAGACGGCGCCCCGGCACACTTTGCAGTAAATGTCCGAAATTTTTTAAACGAACAATTTACGACGTGGATTGGACGCGGTGGAACGATCGCTTGGCCACCGCGTTCACCCGACTTAACGCCACTCGATTTCTTTTTGTGGGGTACTATGAAGCAGAGAGTGTATGTATGTAATGTTCAAACTGTTGTAAATCGTACATTTAAAACTCGCACTCGTGTGTCGAGTCATTGCACACATTGGCACTGAGCCCGATGTGACCCAACCTAATCGCGTTTTTTGTAAAATCGGTAGCCCTTTACCTAATCGGTGTTGGCCTATACACAATAGGTGATAAAATTGTTCCGCGCCTATTATTAAGTCGATCTCACTTGTCCTATAGAAGTGTTCGTCGGCTAGTCGATATTTATTAGGAATGTAGAATAACAAACGACTTTATACGTAGAAACACTATTTATTTACAGTACAATATGTAGTTACACAAAAGTAGTGAGATGGTAGGTAAACACGGTCCGAGTGTATTCGCGAACAAAGTACACCGTACGCATGCGTTAACTACGACCCTAATCGCCTGTTAGTCCAGACAGTTTTACGAGAGCGGAAGCTGTGCCGTACGCAACAGAACTGAACTGCGGTGGAGCAACGCGGGCTTATACCTGTCCTGGACCTGTCCACCATAAAGGATGGCTCTCCAGCTCGTTTGGTAAAACGCCTCGACTTAGGCCACCTGCAGGATTACTTTCAGAGACTTCAGAGACTTTCTTATATTGATAAGACCAGCAAAGGTGCGTAGAATAACCTTTACCCTATTTGCAACATAGGTATTGAGCGTGTTAATATTGGTCTTAATCCATGCTAGAACAATTTGCGAATCTGAGTATAAAACGACATTATCAATATTTATTTTTAATCGCAAGGTATTGTGGATTCTGGCAGCAAGCTTTGCAAGGAGAAGCGCGGCATTAAGTTCAAGCCTCGGCACGGTAAGTTGTTGTTGTGGCTTCATGAAAATCCCCAAGCCGTGAGACCAAGTTCATCTCAGCATAAATTTTCTGTGAATGTTTGGGCTGGAATGATTGATGATCTTTTAATTGGACCGTTTATTTTACCGGCGACATTGAATGGCCCAAGATTTTTGGAATTCCTGCAAACTCAGTTCCAAGACGCACTACTGGATTTACCGTTGTCCTACAGAGCTGGTATGATATTACAATTAGACGGCGCCCCGGCACACTTTGCAGTAAATGTCCGAAATTTTTTAAACGAACAATTTACGACGTGGATTGGACGCGGTGGAACGATCGCTTGGCCACCGCGTTCACCCGACTTAACGCCACTCGATTTCTTTTTGTGGGGTACTATGAAGCAGAGAGTGTACGTAGACGTGCCAAACACACGAGAAGAGTTGGAACAGAAAATAATTGATGTCGGTAATGATTTGAGAAGAGACAGGGAGATGATACGACGCTCGACCAGTCATGTATCATTAAGAGCCACTGCATGTCTTCAGTACCACGGAAATCACTTTGAGCAGTTGCTGTTATAAAAAATATTAAAATGAAAATTCTTTATGTGAATGATTAAAATGTTATTATCATTAGTTACCAGCTTTTCTTTTTATTTCTACTTTCCTACAAAATTGAACTATTTAAATGGTCATGTTCAAACTGTTGTAAATCCTAAACTATCTAAGTTAGGTCTAATATTTTAGTGTCTGCCTTTAGCACATACCTTGTACTACTTATTTAAAACATAAAAAATGTAGTTCAATGACCTAATTTGTTTTTTAAAACATAATAACTAAAAAAAACTCGTTCTTTTGTTCTTTTTTTTTCATAAAAAAATTTATGTTGTATTTTTATGAACTGTTGTGATAACATTCTTAGCATCAGTTCCTTACCTAGCTTTTTAGCTTTCTAATGACACCTCGTTTGTAAACGTAGGACCTCTAGAAGAGTAGATATGGTCAAACTTGTACGCACACCTACTTTTCGGTAAAATAAATAATTAAAAGTCTGCCATTTCATTATGGTTAGAGAAAACCTACATATAAGGGGTGCTTTATCAATAAAGTTGACCATATTTTATGATATTTAAAGCTCCGACACCGGTGACCGGACAGATTGTATATTAAGCGAAATTGTCGTAATGCCAAAATAACGTTATGCCAATATATTTTAGAGTATTTCATATTATAGATCCTAAAATTAGGGCTTTCAATTCTTAGACCAAATTATAATGGTGGCAAAACAATTGTTAGGCGAAACAATAATTGTTCGTTTTAAGTTTAGGCCAGTACGGTTTGGCCATGTAATATTAGGTCAAAAAATTTTAGGCGAACCGAAGGGCACCCGAAAACTGAATGTAATGAAGCCAAAGATTCAGACAAACAGAGATCTCTGACAGACCCTACATTTCAAACAGTTACCTTTGACTTACAGAGCGTCTTACACTTGCCATTCTCTTCCGTCTCACAGTTTTACTATAGTAGAAAGCTATGCGTCTATAATTTGACTTTTTATGAAGGCAATGGTAACAATGCCTACTGCTTTGTATGAAACGAATTAAATAGTAAACGAGGTAGTAATGAGATCGGTAGTAGCATACTTAGATACATCAAGACGTTAAAAGAAGAGGTTACTCACCTATCACTATTTTCGGACACCTGTAGAGAAACCAGCAAGTTGCTGCAGCCCTCTTGCATGCAGTGCAAAATACGCATTTGAATGTCATTGAGCAGAAATTTTTAGAATCTGGCCACTCCCACATGGAGTGCGATTCAATGCACTCAAGCATCGAAAATGCGCAAAAAAATAAAAAATGTTTTATGATGAACGATTGGCTTAACATATTCAAAAATGCTCGTTCAAATCGAGGGAAATATAAAGATAAACCCCCATATCAAGTGATTGAGCTTAAATATAAAGACGTGTGGAAATTGCAGGCGTTGGCCGCAAGAACACTAAAAAATAAAAATACGGACGAAAACGGCGAAAAAGTTAATTGGTTAAAGATTAAGTGCCTCAAATTTGAGAAAGCCTACCCCCATGCAATTATCTATCATTACGATCACTCTTCCGAGTATTAAACCATTGATATCCAGCAGCGCAGTCGTCTCTCTCGTCTCGTTCTGCCTATCTCTATGCAGAAAAAAATGGCCTTGTTAAATTGTGCTAAAATGGGCTTATCCCTGACGAGTTACATGACTGGTATAAAAACTTACCGACCAATGGTAGTCTAAGACAAAATGATATTTTTGAACTCGAAGACAAAAATGATGATTTTTAAAAGTTACAGTTATAATAGTTAAGTTAATTACTCTGTGTTTGGTCCAACCACCAGTTCAACTATTGCCCTATAAGGGAATATGTTTGTTTTTAATAAAAATACTGATTTCATTTACTTACAATATTTAATTTTGGGATTGAAAGTTCAAAAAAAAATGTAATATAAATAATATGTAGTGTTAAGTTTTTGTATTATTTATATTACATTTTTTTTGTACCATGGATTTCCGCAAAGTAACGCCTGATTCCATTAATTACATTGAGAGTTAATTATTTGCCTTTTATAAGCAGAAGTTAAAAAGGTAAAATTCATTAAAACATGTTTTATTAAAATAAAAATAAACTACAAGCTCTTTTTCTAAAAAAACAAAGCAATTACAACAGCAATCTAATAATCTAAAAACAAAATTAATCTCAATAGGGTTGCACTTCACAACTACGAGCATTGTATAATTTTATTATTATTTTAATAAATATTTAAAATAGCTTGTAATCAAATAATAGTAATTTCCATTTAGTGAGTTTTACCTCTAAACCGAATTAGATTTTATGTCTGCGCAAACTACGAAAGTATTGATTCTAAATCGTAATAAAACAGGAGTGAAACCCGAGTTTCACTCCGAAGTGGGGTGGCAGTTTTTTCGTAATTAACTACCGCGTGGTGGGGCAAAAATATGCATTGACCATCAGGAGGGTCCCGTATTTTCGTCATATGGCCAACTCGTTCGAATTCGCGCATAACATTAATATATATTTCTTTGAATTCTGGGTTTCGATTAAATTAAATTTCTAAAGCTTTTACTCTAATATACGCAATATGTCGTGATCCCTCTAAAGAAAAACCCATCCTCGCTGGGGAGTCACTATGAAGCTACCATCAATGCTTGTGAGTGTGTATGAAAGATTTCCTCACATTGGTTCGTATCATCATCTGGTAGATTCATATCATCGTTACTATTTGCCACAAAATTACATTTAAAACTCGCACTCGTGTGTCGAGTCATTGCACACATTGGCACTGAGCCCGATGTGACCCAACCTAATCGCGTTTTTTGTAAAATCGGTAGCCCTTTACCTAATCGGTGTTGGCCTATACACAATAGGTGATAAAATTGTTCCGCGCCTATTATTAAGTCGATCTCACTTGTCCTATAGAAGTGTTCGTCGGCTAGTCGATATTTATTAGGAATGTAGAATAACAAACGACTTTATACGTAGAAACACTATTTATTTACAGTACAATATGTAGTTACACAAAAGTAGTGAGATGGTAGGTAAACACGGTCCGAGTGTATTCGCGAACAAAGTACACCGTACGCATGCGTTAACTACGACCCTAATCGCCTGTTAGTCCAGACAGTTTTACGAGAGCGGAAGCTGTGCCGTACGCAACAGAACTGAACTGCGGTGGAGCAACGCGGGCTTATACCTGTCCTGGACCTGTCCACCATAAAGGATGGCTCTCCAGCTCGTTTGGTAAAACGCCTCGACTTAGGCCACCTGCAGGATTACTTTCAGAGACTTCAGAGACTTTCTTATATTGATAAGACCAGCAAAGGTGCGTAGAATAACCTTTACCCTATTTGCAACATAGGTATTGAGCGTGTTAATATTGGTCTTAATCCATGCTAGAACAATTTGCGAATCTGAGTATAAAACGACATTATCAATATTTATTTTTAATCGCAAGGTATTAGGAGAAGCGCGGCATTAAGTTCAAGCCTCGGCACGGTAAGTTGTTGTCGTAGTGGATTAACACGCGACTTTGAACTAAGTAAAGATAATTTGACGTTACCCATTGCATCAACAACACGTAGATAAACGCAACAACCGTACGCGTTGCTCGACGCATTAGATTTTCATCATTTGAACAAGGTGCACATTGCCATAACTAGCATAGCGTGGTATTGAAATGGGTGCCATGACATATAAGCTGTTACAAAACTCAAACCATGCTTTTAACACCTCCTCATTTGGCTGCTCATCCCAGCCACTTTATTCCTGCCAAAGCCCTTGCATTATGGCATTATGACCTTAGCACTTAAAATAATGGGTCCAGCTAAACCAAGCGGATCATAGAATTTTCCAATAAAGCTTAAAATATGACGCTTAGTAGAAGGTATGTTATTGTCAGTCATAGGGCTTGAAATCACGAAGGCATCCTTCTTTACATTAAAATTTACACCTAAGAATAGAATAGAATGGCTCTTTATTGCAGTAAATATAAGGTTTTAACAAACACATTATCTTTTTCTAATTCTACATCATCAAAGTGATGTTATGATTTTGGAATTTCTTTTGATAATTCAGAACAATTAGAAATCCACTTATGTAGTTCAAACCTCCAATTTCTAAAAATTTTCAAAATTGATCTTTAGTTTGTATCAATAGCTCTGGACTACTTTGAGACACAAGAGCGTCGATAACGTACATAGAACTTTCTATAATAAATGCAGCTAAAGGAAAATCTTTACCATACCGAATAGAAATAGAAATAGAAAAAATCTTTAGTTAAGTTATCTTTAGTTATTTATCTTTAGTTTTTTTAACCCAGATATTACTGAAACTTTTTTTGTTTCGGATTGCACTGATTTTTTATTATGTATTAACAACAAAACATCAACTAACTTGTTTTGGACTACTGGCCCGTTTAACAATATATTGTTCAGTGAAACCTTTTTACTGCCTTTCATAGACCCATCAAAAACTACTTTACACTTTGTAGTTCTTTTATCTAATCTTAATACTGGATGGTGTCCTAGAAAAAATACAGCATCTTTATCGAGGTTATATTGATATCAATGACAGAACCATGCCCTTGTTGAATGTAATTATGAATAATGTCTTTATAAAGTGCATAAAGATTAGCATCTATTTGCAAGCGACTTTTTTATATTCTATTTCTTATAAACTAAATTAAATGAATGCCCAAGTGTTTGATTAATTGACTCCAATGGTAATTTTAGCGGTAATGCAACTTGAAGTTTATTGGTTTCATTATCCAATTTAACTGTTTCACAAAATATTTGTTCACATGTCTTTTGCCAGGTACTTGTTCTGGAAAAATTTCAGGAACACTTTCAATTTTCCAAAACACCAGTTTTACAAAACAAAGATGTTATTTGCTGTGCATGTTTTGTGTTTGGCACAGAACCTGCTAAGACACAACCAAATTGTGTATGTAGAATAGGCAATGAAGAATTACTGGATCCCTTGATCGACTGCTGCTGGTTGGTTGTTATACACTCAATCTCAGGCTGTAGCAGGACCTGGAAAAACACATCAACACCCAATAAAATATGTATCACGCTTGGCTCGTTAAATTTTTTATCAGCTAGTGTGATATCAGGGCAATATTAAATCCTTCAAAGAAAAGTAAGTACGTGGCAGTTGAGATGTAATTTTATTCATAATGAAACATGTAACATTGTAAGGAGCATTGGGCGAGTAAAACCACCTGTAACTAGTAAAATAGATTTATTGTGCTCAACCTTGTAGCCGTGAGAAATAGGGGAAAAAGAGAGCGAGTGGCGGGCGCGCAGGCCCTTATATGTTGGCGGGCTGTCGCTGTTTGCGGGAAATATAGGAACTACTCGCTACTCGTGATACATTGTCTAGTTTGCTTGCAACATAATTTATTTCCCTTTGACGGTGCCAGATGGCGCTAAACATGCGACATGCTCCCCCCTTGAAATGGTTATTTCTAAGTAGTTATAATAATTATTATAAGTATTTAATTTAATAAAGTAAATTGCTAACTTATTAGGTTCATTGTTTGATTAAACTAATTAAACAGTGGGTATCTAGTATGCCTACCTACCTATTGCTTGTTTTATTTGAATAAAAAACCCAGAGTGCCAAACATTTATTACAATTGGTTATTCTAAACATTTTTACTGTTCGATGCAATAGCACCAAACACTGTGATACCTAGGTATTGTGTTTGACGTCACAGCCCGCCGCCCGCCGGCGCTGACGCGCTTGCATCGGGTGACATAGTTTTAAGTTAGTATGTACATTTCCGTGCTACGACGACGGTCGTGTCACCTACACAACATCAATATAATTTCTTAGTTACTTAAACATTTTTATCATTTAACATTTTCCACCAACAACCCCCGCTCAACCCCGAACATTGGTCCTTCGATTCGTGGACCTCGCGCGTCATATATTCGTATAGGGGCGGTGAGGTGTTTGAACTAGTGAACTACAACTACAAGTGAGTGTGAGTGAAAGGTTGTAAGTGGACAAGAAACATCCAGAGGCGATCTTGGACTGCGCGTATCTGTAAGGTACTCACAATACATTGATACCGGAGCAAACAAGTAAGGTCATTTTATATATTATTTTTTCTAAACTACATAAATATGGCATCTGTCGAGTCACAAAACTTATTGGCCGAAGAGATATCTAAACATCTGAGAAATTTTCGTAAAGACGGAGCTGAAAGAAAGACTAATGTGGAGTACTTCAAAAGGAGCTGGAATAAATTAGAGGAATATTGGAGCGAATTCCAATTCAATCATGACCAACTGGCCATGGAGTTGAGTCAGAATGAACCATATTTTACGGAGAATTTATATGATAGGGTGAAAGAAAATTATACAAACCTAAAAAGAATGATTAATGAAGGGTATCAGCATCTTTCATCGGTTTCTAACTCAGCTGTAGCGGAAGAGAAACCAGCAGAAGCTCATTCGTCTGGAACACAGCAGGGATCGCAACGTTCGACAGAAGAAGCTCGAAAAAATCAGGGCAACTTTAGTAAATTTGATGAGTCGTTGCGGAAACAGGAGGCACATTTTAGAGCATTTGCCAGGACCGTGGCTAACATTTGTCCAGAGCAGATCATAGAAAAGTGGGCACTGGAAGACTCGCTCAAACTATTAGAAAACCGTTGGTCTGCAATCGATAACCTTCACTGGGAGATTGATTGTGAGCTAAATGGAAAAGATTTATCTTACGAATCGCAATATGCTAAGTATGAAGATCAGTATCAAACATTGAAAAAGACAATTAACAAAAGGATGTGGTCTGAAAAACATCGGGAAAAAACAATACCCCAGTTAGAGATGCCAGTATTCAGTGGCAATTATAACGACTGGATATCATTCAAGGACCTCTTTATAGAGGTTATACACAACAATCTCCAACATTATCTAACGCACAGAAATTACAGTTTTTAAAGTCTAAAATTAGAGGTGAAGCTGAGCGACTAGTGAAACATTTGGCAATCAGTTCGGATAATTATTTACCTTGCTGGGAAATTCTTACCCATAGATATGACAACAAACGATTCATATTTACATCGCACATGAATATTTTATTTAGCCCTCCGAATATACAACATAACAGTACTATACAAATAAAAAGAATGCACGATGTAACGAAACGATGTAAAGAAACATTAAACTCTATAAAAAATCTTGGAGTCGATATTTCAACGTGGGACCCCATACTTGTTCATATTTTATGCCAAAAATTGGACTCTGAAACGTATTCGAGATATATTGAATCTGTAACAAACACACGTGAGTTGCCTGTTTTGCAAGAGCTGTTGGACTTCCTAGAGGGCCAATTCACAACTTTAGAAACATCTTTTCAGAGAAAACCCGAAACATTCAAAACTAATAACCAAAAATCATTTTATTATTATTAAAGTCGTTCTGTGTATCGAGTTACAATTGTCCATTGTGCAAAAGTGAACACGGTATCTATAATTGCAAAACGTTTTTACAAATGCAGAATGACAAAAAGTTAAGCACGGTCAATAAACTCGGAATTTGCATAAATTGCTTATTTTCGCATAACGGAAAACCGTGTCATTCAACAAAAACATGTCGAAAATGTCCCGGACGACATAACACCATCATGCACGAAGCCCTGGTCAAACCCTATACCATTGGAATGTCATCGTCGCCCGCCCCCAAACCAGCCGCCGCCCGCCCAATACAGCCCGGAGATAGCGTCGAAACTACGTCCAACGTGGCGCGTGACGAACACTCTGAAATATTATTAGCTACGGCTCAACTTAAAGTGTTAGGAGCGAATGGAACATCTTATACAATGCGAGCTTTAGTTGACCAAGGCTCACAGATATCTATTATTACAGAGCATGCTGCGCAATTATTAGGTATTAAAAGAGAGAAATGTAAAGGAGTGATCTATGGTGTAGGTCAGAAAGAGAACAACTGTAAGGGTAAAATAAACATAACATGTACGTCATTATATAATGATTACACTTTTAATTCTGAAGGTATCATTATGAACAACTTAGTAAAAAACCTTCCAAACAAAACATTCCCGAAACCATCGTGGCAATTCATTCAAAACATTAATTTAGCAGATCCAGAATTTTACGTAAGTAGGCCGGTAGACCTACTCCTAGGGACTGATATTTATTCTAACATTATTTTAAGCGGAATTATAAAAGGAGATGACGAAACACAGCCAATCGCTCAACAGTCACAGCTTGGCTGGTTACTATGTGGCAATGCTCAAACTTTTCATTGCAACGTCGTATTATCAAACATTGAGGATATTCAGCGGTTTTGGGAAGTAGAAGACATCCCGGAGGAACAAGATTTGTCATCAGAAGAAATGCAATGCGTGCAATATTTTCAAGAAACAACATTACGTCACGAAAGCGGTCGATATGAGGTTCGACTCCCGATGAAACCGGATTTTCAAAATAAAATCGGATTATCTCAAACAAAAGCTATAGCTCAATTTCGTAACCAAGAAAATAAATTTAAAAAACAATCTAAATTAGCAGAGGCTTATAAAACATTTATGATGGAATATGAACAACTAAAACACATGAAACCGGTGAACGGTAATGCGAAACCCAAATGCTACTTACCTCATCACGACGTAGAGCGAGCTGAATCCACAACTACTAAATATAGAGTTGTTTTTAATGCCTCCAGTAAAACATCAACAGGGTATTCTTTAAATGATTTGATGTATACAGGACCCAATTTGTAACAAGATTTGCAATCCTTGTTAATCAAATGGCGTCAGTTTAAATACGTTTTTACAGCGGACATCGCTAAAATGTACCGCCAAATTTTAGTAAACAGAGCAGATACATCCCTACAGAGAATAGTGTGGAGAGAGTCTGCGGAACAACCTATACAGTCGTTTGAACTGACAACTGTTACGTACGGCACAAAAGCGGCACCATTTCTGGCGATGATGACCCTTAAACAGTTAGCCGCTTAAACAGTTAGCCGCTGATGAACGGGAACATTTTGCGGAGGCAGCAAAAGTGGTGGAAGATGCCTTCTATATGGACAATTTGGTCCATGGAATACAGGAGCTTACAGAAGGTCAAATGCTGATCCGTGACCTAAATTCGCTGCTTGAATCTGGTGGTTTTACATTGAGAAAATGGACTTCCAACCATCCGCAATTATTACATAATATTTCCGACGAACAAAAGAATAACATTGATTTTAATTTCAAAAGTGAAAATATACCAAAAACACTTGGGTTATGTTGGAATCCAGAAAACGACACATTTTCATTTAAATATCAAATATCAAATCAACCCAAAATTACAAAACGTACTCTGTTATCAGAGATTTCTAGAATATTTGATCCTTTAGGCTGGTTGGCACCCCTAGTAACAAAAATGAAAATCTTATTCCAAAAGGTATGGAAATCAAACATTAGATGGGATGAAGCAGTATCAGATAACATCTACAAGGAGTGGACGAAAATACAGGAAGAACTACATTTGATTAAATATTTTAAAATACCTAGATGGTTCAACAGTAAGAAAGATGACGTAATAGAACTTCACGGGTTTTGTGACGCGTCCATTGAAGCTTATGCGTGCGTGGTGTACGCGCGAGTAAAATCACAACACCAAATTGTGATACTCGCCGCCAAAACGAAAGTTGTGCCCTTGAAAAAGAAACTTACACTACCTAAATTAGAATTAAGTGGAGCACACTTGCTATCAAAACTTATTAGTAAAATAAAACTAACATTAAATACGTGTGAAATAGAAGTGTATGGGTAGACGGACTCGAGAGTGGTTTTAGCCTGGCTGCAAGGAGAAGCTAGCAGGAAGCCTTTTGTAGCAAATCGAGTCAAACAAATAACAAACATTATACCGGCAGCGCAGTGGCACTACGTCAACACAAAAGAGAACCCAGCTGATCCCGCTAGTAGAGGCTTATACGCTTCTCAACTTCAAAAACAAGAGTTGTGGTGGAAAGGTCTGGGCTTTTTAACCTCATTTGAACCGTCCAGCATACCTCCGACATTTGTAACAGAGCAAGAGAAAAAGTCTGTACAAACAAACATTATCCAAACTAAAAACGACGGTCGCGATGTGATAGAAATATTACTTACAAATTATAGTCAATTTAATAAAATATTACTTATTTTAGCGTGGATACTCAGAGCATTGACACCGAAACGTAAACAATTACCGAGCTATATCACATTACCCGAGTTGCGGAAAGCTAAATTGACAATTATAAAATACGTTCAAGAGAAAGAATATGGAACGGAAATAAAAACATTAAGTGAGACAAAACGATTATTTTCTAAATCTAAATTATTATGTTTAAATCCGTTTGTTGATAAAGACGGCATCTTGCGTGTAGGAGGAAGACTAGCGCACGCTAATCTAAATATGGAAATGAAACATCCGAAAATCATTCCAAACAACACTCGTCTCACTGTCCTTTTAATCCAATTCGCTCATCTGCTAACATTCCACGGTGGACCACGACTTACGCTCGCAAGCTTGCGGCAGGAATACTGGATCCTCGGTGGTAACAACACGGTAAAAAGGAACTAAGAAAGTGCATAACATGCCGGAAACAAGAAGGAGCAAAACAGAACCAATTAATGGGAAACTTACCAGGTGCCAGGTGCGATCCAGCGAAAACCTTTCATCACACCGGGGTGGACTATACAGGGTTCGTTGACATCAAAGCCAACAAGGGAAGAGGAGCCAGAACACTGAAAGGTTATATAGCTATATTCGTCTGTATGGTGACCAAAGCTGTACATCTTGAATTAGTAAGTGAGTTGACGAGCTCAACATTCATCGCTGCCCTTCGGAGAATGGCTGCACGGCGCGGCCTACCTCGCTATCTGTATAGTGATAATGGTACCAATTTTGTTGGTGCTAATAGAGCTATACAAGAAGAATACCAACACTTGCAGCACCAATTCAGGGACAGCTTTCTCCAAGAGGTCACAGAAATGAACATCGAGTGGCATTTTAATGCCCCCGCGTGGCCAAGCGCCGGAGGTCTCTGGGAACGTGCCGTCAGGAGCCTCAAACATCATTTGCGACGTGTAATCGGTGAACAAAAACTCACCTATGAGGAATACGCTACCATCTTATCGCAATTGGAGGCTTGCCTCAATTCGCGTCCTTTATGTGCCCTCACTGAAAACATAGAAGATTTAGACTTCTTAACACCGGCTCACTTCTTGACGGGAAGGTCAGGTCTGACTATTATAGAAACAAAGGAAGATGCTCGCACTCGGTGGCACCTAACACAAAAAATAACTCTGGATATCTGGAAAAGATGGAAAACAGAGTATTTAAGTCAACTTACAACAAGACAAAAGTGGCAAAAACAACAGTTCAACATTGAAACAGGAAACATCGTCGTAATTCGTGATGACAACCTACCCCCCGGAAAATGGGCTATGGGGAGGGTAGTAGATGTGCACCCAGGAGACGACGGGCTCGTGCGAGTGGTGTCACTCAAAATCTGTATTGCCTCTAGAACAAGAAAGGGAAGAAAATCAATCCGATCTGCAAAACGAGTACTGTTTTGCAGATCGGATTGATTTTCTTCCCTTAGATAACAAAATTCGACAAACAGCCAAACGAAGCTTTATATCAACAGCGTTGATGTATATGTGTTTATTTTCTATATTTATTGCACCTGTACAAAGCTTCAACTTAACAACATTAAGTGAGAAACAGAAAATCTTTTTCGACAAGCTAACCGATATCCAAATAATTCGGGATGAGTGGAAAATAATTGCATATTATGATTTAGATCCGTACTGGCAAGGAACCCTGACCTACACCAAATACTATAAACACTTAGAAAACATGTGTAATTCATTAAAACCGTTCTCAGATTGCAAGATTATCGTGTTACAATTACAACATTCGTACGACGAACTTGAGCGTAATAATGAAGTTTTATTAAATAAATATGTTGACGCTCGTGCCAATCGGCAGCGGCGGCGGCGAGGCCTTCTCAACGGTGTCGGGTCTCTGGCAAATACGTTATTCGGAGTACTAGATGACCAATTCGCTCAACAATATCAGAATGATATTAATCTCGTACGCGAAAATGAAAAACACCTGGCTTTGCTATGGAAAAACCAAACCTCTGTTATGGAAACTGAATTTAACATATTAAAACAAACCAAAGAGTCAATACAGAAACAAACCACTATTGTACAACAACATTTATTGATTCTCGATAAAACATCGAATACTTTGGTAAAACAAGTTAAGGAAGACGAAAGTAAAATAGACTTCACCCTGTTAGCCATGGCCGCGAATAATATCCTGACTCATCTCAAAAATGTTCGAGATGCTCTATTGGAAACAATCACAAATATATACAACGGAAAAATGAACATTCATATTTTGGACCCTCGGCAGCTACAACATGAACTAAGTATTATTTCCGGATACTTATCAAAGGATTTGACTATCCCTATATCAAACATTAAAACTAATGTGGCAAATATATATCATTTACTCACTATGAAAGCAAAAGTAACGAAGCAATACCTGATATTTGAAATAAAAATGCCTCTACTCTAATAAGCAGAGACAGCTACAGCCTATACAACATTTTACCCGTACCATATCAGATAGGAAGAAATATGTTAACAGTATCTCCTATTGAAGAATACGTGGCGATTAACTTGCATAAAGACTCCTACTTACCTGTAACTAGAGCCGATTGGGATCACTGTTTGCCACGGGATGAATTAACCTATTTATGCCAACTAAAAACTCCGATTTACAAAATGAAAACGGACAATGACCTTTGCGATCGTAAGGATAACGACGTAGACCAGTGTTCAGTAAAGATTAATCCTTGCCATAATAAATGGACGGGCTTACATAAATTAAATCAGTATTTATATTTTTGTTGCGGCGAATGTCAAATACGTACGCTCTGTGAGGATCGAGTTACAATACATCAGCTGAGCGGAGCGCACATAGTAAACATAAACCCTAACTGTGAAGTAAAAACTGATAAGTTTACGATATTCACACACAACAAGTTGGAAAATAGAATCGATACGAAAGATTCCTTTGAACCCTTCATAGCACCTATAAATCACATATTAAACTTTTCGGTAGAAACCATCCCAGAACATCAAACTGAAACAGAAAGCTCCAACAAGATATTCTCAGATTTAGAACAACAGATAAAGGTGATGAAAGAACAGGAACCGCTGTACGATACTCTCTCCGTCCATGACCTGCACCACTACACGCTGATATACAGCATACTGGGAGTAGTAGTAGTGGTGGCAATCATCTACAGCTGCCGTCGAGTACGGCGTCGCTGGAGCTCGGCGGCGGCGGCGGCGGCGCCGGAGCCGGCCTCGGAGCCGCGGGCGGCCCTGGACGCTGCCGGCCCGCGGCCCGCGGAACGCAGCGCGCAGCGACTATGTGAAGTGCCCGTTAACATGAGCGATAATAGTGCGAGAGTAGTGCCCGGGGTGCAAAGTGAAAGTGTGCCAAGATATGTAGAAAGGGGTTCTACCCCCGTAGTGATTAGAAAACAAACATTTCGGGAAAACTTATAAGTGTTAAAAGCTTAGGAACTTTAAGAACCTTTTTTAAAATATCTTATCTATATTTTTTATGAATTAGTAGTTTACTTAACTTTAATTGATTTATGAATTTTTACTTAAACATTAATTTTCTAATTATCTGTAACTATTTCAAAGTTAATTCATATTTTTATATTTCTGTCATCCTCTGCCCTTGGCAAGATGTTCGATGCAATAGCACCAAACACTGTGATACCTAGGTATTGTGTTTGACGTCACAGCCCGCCGCCCGCCGGCGCTGACGCGCTTGCATCGGTTGACATAGTTTTAAGTTTGTTGGGGCCAGTGCCCTTTTCTATAGCGCTCGTTGGAGGGGTTTTCTGTCCTTTATGAAAAAGAAACAAATTGAGTGGACTGTAAATATTTCTGTCTTGGTTAGAAATGAAAATGCGTACAAGCTCGCGCCCGACAGTGCTATTCCGTGTTTGCGTATACGCACGCTAAAAGCCAATGCTCCATCGCCGTCCGTCGTGCCCCGTCGGTACGCCGTCGTTCGTCTACGCCGTGTGTCGCCCCTCCTCGGTAGAAACGGAGCCGATCGCCGCGATGCTGTCGCCGGCAGCGGCGTCGTCTTCACCATACACTCCCCGCGTTGAAGTGTCTTCAACAGTTTCCAACGGCAGGGGGCATATGTTGTTGAATGTCCGGCGTATGATGCCCTTCTTGGTTCTGATGTCGGCAACCCTAGCAACGCCATCTTGGCCGGGAAGGGTGCGTACGATGCGGCCAAGTAGCCACATTAATGGTGGCAATGCCTTCTCTCTGATCAGGACCAGGGTTCCTTGCTTCAGATCCCCCCGTGAGCGCCACCATTTGGTTTTCTGCTGAAGCCACAAGACATATTCATGAGAAAAGCGATACCAGAATTGCTGCTTCAGAAACTCGATGCGCTGGAACCGCTGCAGTGAGGTGACACACGCCTGCACATCCATGCACATCACTACCACAAACTGTGAAATTTCCTCGATACACTTTGCACTTTATGTATAAACAGCATAAGGTTTAACATATTGAAGAAATTTCACAGTTTTGAATAGGTTGATGTGCAGGCGTCTGGTACTTACATCAAAAATATAACAAAATGGCGGCGATTGGCTATTCTAACCTCAAACTAATGTAATAAAAGCCAATTGGATGGCCCATTTCAAGATGTACCTGTCCGTATTTACACTTTTGAGAAATTGCGATGATAGTTTTTCATTTTGCTTTTGAAATGTTACCTTAGGGAATAAAAATTTATATGTGACACCAAAATGTTTCACATAATAAAGTCCTCTTTCGTATAGTCTTAAATTAAATATAATATTTTATATAAGTCCAACTCCTAAGTCTAACTCCTTTTCACGACTAGTTCTTGAAACTTTTAACTAAACTATCTTGATACTTCATAATAAAATACCGTATTCTAAATTGAAATCATAATATTTTTAATGACCAATAAAATGCAATTGACAATCTTACTTACTTACTAATATTACTCTTATAAAACTAAAACTATCAACTGAAAAACTATTTATTTTCGTCAACTAAATCTGACAGTAAATAGGACTTAGTGACATTTAAAACTGAATATATGGTCATGGGGACTAAGGGACTTTTTGAACTGAATCACATGGACTTAGGGCATAAAATATATTTTAAAACTACCACTTAGACACTTGTTACAAATAATTTTAATATACAGAACGATAGACAATGAGCTGTTATTTATTTTGGTGTTGCCAGTACATAAAGTCCCTAAATGGACTTTGGGACATATTGAAACGGGTCATCCAATTGTTGTCAATGGTAATGGTTGATGAGAATGAACCTTTATGGACAATACCTGATTGCGCGTCAAGCAATGTAATTTATTTTAGGTTTAAAAATAAAGGCGATTGCGAACACATTGTTGGGCTAAATCTCGATCTTTTACTTCTA